>OY776115.1:99407188-100607188 GCA_963675035.1 Allygus modestus | reverse complement strand
TTCGCTAAAACAGTAGAGCAATGACAAAAACAACAAATTGTGTGTTTTTTAAGCTAAATCCAATGGTAAAAACCAAAAGTTTGTTTTGTTAGAGATTATATGTAAATAATAAAAAAAAACATTTTTTGGGTTCAAAACCCCTCTAAAATACCCCTTCGGATAAGACGATCTGTCTGGTTTTCGAACTTAATGTCATAAATGTTGCTTTACACGTTTGAACCGAATTTCATTAAAATCGGACCATTTTCATGAGAGTTATCGTGCTCAATGACACACACACACACACACACACACACACACACACATATATACAAAAAATAAATATATATATATATATATATATATATATGCAGTTTTGAACTAATAGTTTTTTGGCACCTGGGAACTTCAAAACGAACAGTTATCATGGTCCCGGGCCGAGATCTTACCATGCTGACTACGATAAAAGCTTCTACCCTTCAGAGGAAATCCGCTAAAAGTGAATCGAAATATGAAGTTGATCGATTAAAAAGCAAATTATTAAGCTTAAATCAAATCTTTATGTATGAAACACGTCAGAAAAATATTAATGAATAAAAAATAAAAAATAATTATTGGTTAAAAATTAAATTGCATAAGCTGTTAAATTTATAAATCTAGAGAATACCAACCTCAAAAGAACAAAACTTGAATGTTCTAACTTTGTCAGTACACAATACACTTTTGCAAATATTTTGCTTAGAATGTTACACTTTCAGTGCAAATACTAGTTCAAATACATTTTTTAGGTTTTGAAATAAAACCAGTCACACCATTTTTGTTCTATAATATTTAATTTGTATACAATTTGTTTGAACTATATTTGGTGGTACCATTCTTTAACAGTTCATGATGAAAACAATGTCATCTAGTGATTAATTAGCGGTTAGGGGAACTTTTTTCAACCAAACAATTATTAAACATTAGCGGGCGCTATGTGTACGGATTAAACGTATTTTTAATTCATTCCAAAACAAATGCAATCATAAAAGTCTGAAAAAATATAATTTATTGTTAAATGGTGTGTGAGTTATCTGAAGTTTTTCCCCTGAAAGGTCTGTAATTAAATCTACCGGATGATGTTCTTTACGGAATCATGAATTGGCATTACCTACTTAGCTATTTAAAGTTTCAGCTTCAATAATTATTCCTAACAAAGTTTGCCTCAGATAAATAAGGTTGGTATAGTTTAAATAACTAAACAGTAACTTTAATGCTATGTACCTTTATTAAATTTGTATAAATCATTCATAGTAAATCCACCACTGTAATAATTTGTGTAATAAATTTAAATGTAAGTTTGAATTAGTTAATTTTTGTTCCTCCCTAATTATTGTATCGTCTAAAGGGATTTTTTTAACACATAAATTATAAATAAACAATTCCAGTACAGTTATTCATTTTAAGTCAGCTGCATTGGTACTCTGTTTGAATATTTTCAGAGTTGTTTTTTCGTTTTGATGTTATTTTGAGCTTATTACATTATATATAAATTTGGATTTTACTATTTTTTTAAATTGGCGGACTGTCACATAAATGCTAAGGGTGATGTGTTTGATCAATCTAATAGAATAATTATGTTATTTATGAGAATATTAACTCATTTATGTAAATAAAAAAAAATTTATTTATTTAAATCAACTGCTTCTAGTTTTAAATTCTCGATTGTTTAAAAAAACACACCCTGCGTAATCAATATGCATTATGCATTTAAATAAATAAAATAACACAACTTTTAACGTGGTAGATATTGGAGGTCAGAACGTTAACTTTTCTATCTGCAGACCGCCCGAGACACATATTTATTAAATCATGTTCACATACGAGACTGAATGTAGCTACTATTTCTGAATTAACAGTTAATTATAAATGCTTCCATGATAATATATACTTTATGTATTAAAACCCATATAAATATAGGGAAAATTATATTAGGGATAGCACATGATGTTCAACAAAACAAAAGATATATACCGCCAAAACTTATTTATCAGACACAAGTAATTATTTTCTAAACTAGACAGTTTAAAAATAATAGGAAACACTGTGTATATCCTACTAAGTTTTTTTACATATGTTAAAACATACATTCACTTGTCTAAAGCAGCATCAAATTATTGTTAACCCAAATGAACCATTAATTTTTTATTTACAAAATTTAGATTAAAATTATGTTTTATGCATTGGTTTCCGAGTAAATTTATTATTTCCCTGTGTTCATTCGCGCGGAGTGAGAGAAACAAGTTAATTAATGCATATTTTTGAAATTTAGTTTTCGTATTTACGTCGTACAAATGCAACTGCTACACAAGCCACTGACGACATTGTCTACAACACGTGTTGTCACAACCGCATTGCCTCTACCTGATTACCTGACGTTGTCCTACCCTTGACGTTAGGGGTTTAGCTCCAGGAACACTTAGTTAGAACTAAGGTATAATAATAATGTTTATCTAACGTTCTCAAAGGTAATTTATCTTTGCTACTATGAAGATAGGTATCGGCAGAATAATGACTTTTTACTGTTGTAAAACTATAGTGCTGAATGATCATTACAACCACATTTTAAACATTAGGTTTTAAGATCTAATGTTAGGTATTTAAAATATACACTTAGACTTAAATAAAGGTTAACAGACCAAAAGTAATGGTAAAAAGATAAAAAATGAGTTATTGAATAATTTAATAATTAGTACCCTAATAAAGTCTAGGATGAGTAAAGTTTGTTAATTAATTTATAATGGATACAAAAAGAATAAAAGTTATATATTTCAACTTATTTTATTTTTAATAACACTTCCAAATTATCACAAAAATTGCGACAGTATGTGCTTCATGTAACAGACCCAATTCGTTAAGCAAAAACAGTTGGCAAACATCAAATATACGATTAATTAAACCAGTTCATAAAGAACTAGTTTTATTTGTTATGCTTTTAACCGAAATGGATTTTAAAATTCTTTTTCTAAACCACAAAATCAAATAATGTATTTTAAAAATGTTCCTCTATTTTTATTTTCTACATATCACGTCTCAATTAGCGAAAGTAAACTATAGAGAGAATTATATTTTCCTGAAAGATGTGTTGCCAAAACATTATGTGTTTTCAGTGGTACAAACTAGTTGATAAAACAATAAATCTTGTTTCAGATTATGTAGTACTTCTACATAGTTTGATAGTCACATCATGTAAAACAAACCCATGTTGCTGACCCATGTTGCATGTCGCTGACAACAAAACCAATAACCACTCCCCGGCGTCTGAGAGACGCGATATTGTTATGTTAGGGGTTCTGCTTAGAAAGGAAATAAAACCAAAATCTTCCTTAAGATTTATTGATGGTTGCTTAAAGGCGAACGAAAAAGGTAATTCTATACGTATTAATGTGAACTAGATTTACAACAAAATAACAAACATAACAAATAAATGTTCAGAAATTTTAAATAAAAACATAATTTCCTCATACACAAAACGCAAACTGATAATCCAGAAATATTTTAAAAAACAATCATTCCCTGTTAAATGGTGCTTGAAACATGAGAAGCTCGAGAGTTTTTACTCTGGGAAGGCCTGTAATTTAATCCGCCAGATGTCCCCCGAGGAATCGTTAATCGTCATTACCAACTTTGTTATCTAAATTTTAAGCTTCAACTGTTTTCCCTAGCAAAGTTTACTTCGGTTATTTAGATAAATTATTCCTTATTCAATAGTATTATTATACTTATACTGAATTTTTATTCTTGAATTTTATGAAAATTATAATAAACTATAAGTAAATTTAACAAAATCTAATAATATTGCTCTCCTATACATAATCCTACATTTAAACTAAACTTCTTAACCATGCTAATTGTGTACCAGTATTTTTATAAAGTAGTTCACCGGAAGATATTTTAATTAAAGGCCGCACCCCCACCAATACTAGTAATGATTTAATTCCTGGTTTAATCACACTCTGTATAACAATGTTTGCTCTGAAATGTGTTCTTTGACTAATTCACTGAGCCGAGCGTTACATGCGAGCCAATTAGGCCAGATTGCTCCCCGTACATTCCTCCTGAACCTCTGTGAGTAAATTGTGGAGGTGAATAATTGTTCCTGCTCGCTTTGCATACTCCGGAGTTCCCGCCGACGCTTATCTTTGTAATGAATTTGTCTGGGAGAGTTTACGTGTGGTAATAATGATGATACATTGCGACTCGCTGATAAAAGACTGGTATTGGACTTTTATATATAGAGGTTTAAAATAATTGGTAAATTGAAGTTTTTGAGGTCAGTACCTAACACTATAGCTAGAAGAAAGTTAAAAATATGTTGTAGCAGGACATAACGTTTAGTGCTATATAATATACATATACGAAAATACATAATATACGAATAATTACACGGTACTAAGTTTTTTTACTAAGAACGTTTTTTAAATCTGTAACTTTTTGTAAAGCATGAAAATAAGTTATGATTGAGTATAAGTTGAGCAGCTGTAGTAATGATGTGGTAACGGGGAGTGGAGTAAAAAATACAGTGAAAATCCTGAAATTGTACTTGCACAGCCGATGATATATATAACCAAAAAGGTAATAACATTAAATTCAGATTATTATAAAATATAAGAAACACAGTTATTATTTTTAAATAAATTCCCTATTTGCCATATGATTGTTATGTTTCTATATTACCTATACATTTTGTTTATCTTAATCAGCAAAAACCATAGACTGATGTTGATTAAAAGACTGAAAGAACTGTAATACACTAAACGCTCTGATGAACACTATGTACCGGTCTTTATGATTAGCACAATACAACTCTAACATTAATATTTCAGTTTTAAAATTGTTTAAATTTTCCTAACTATACTAAGACACAATTCAAATCAAAATAATTCACGATAACGAGCAAAAAGGTGCAATTAATCAATTGGCTATGTTTAAAACAATTTCAACCCAGTATAACAGTGTTTATATTTGGGATTCAAAGGATGAAAGAATCTTTGGCAATGTTAAGAGACTTGGCAGACGAATCTCGATTAAGTCATGAAGCCAATGGAAGCTTATTATGCGTCTACTAACCATGGTTAGTGAACGGTTTCTTCTTCCCCTTGCTTATTCTCGTAATGCTTAAACATAAATAGCCAAAACAATATTTTTATACATTTAAAAAAATATTAAACCATTACCAATTGCTGAATGTATAACTTTATGTCCTTAGTTTTTAATAAAACTAATGGTAATTGGAAGGCTAATTATGTTATTTTCTTTCATATTTTGACAAAGTGCCTCACCTGTTAGGTAGTTCAACACTGTACTATGGACAACAAATATATTAATACTAGTAGAATGTACCCATTCTTTTCACGGGTTTGAAAGGTAAGTTAGCTTGAAACAGGTGTTCTTGCTTCTGCTTTAAGCTGTCAAATGGAAGTTTACTCAGCTGTTCACATTACAGTTTCTGAATGTTTACTTTCTTCTGAAATGTAAACATTGAAACTGAGGACGTTCACGGGGCGTAGCCCGAGGGGATTTTAAGGAAATGAATAGGCTTGTGTGTTGCATGAATTCAAGATCTACCTTTGTGTAATACTTCCATTATGGGACTAGAAGATCATGATTGAAAATGTTTGCTTGCGTTCCAGAATTAAGTGAATAATAACTCTACATTTAAAAACGGTTAGTAATATTATATTACTAAATAATGTTCTGCATTTTTAGGACAAATTAATGCGCAGTACACTTTATTTATTAACAGTTCATTTAACTGACACCCTAAATCTTGTAAATTATATTTGTTTCATTTTTAAAATAACAATATCAACTCCTTATTTATTTGGCTTTTATTTACTACAAAATCAGGACCAACAAAAACATTCAAATAATCGCTTTATATTATGTGAGACGCGTTTTAAAACTATTTCAGTTTTATTCTTATAAAAACTTTAATTTGCCTAGAAAAATAAAAAAAACACATAGTCATACCATTTAACCATCATTAGCTATTGGCTAAAAAAGAGAAAGATTTGGCTGCATCTTTAAAACTTGCATATACGCAAAGGTCAATTTACTTCACGAATATCAAAACTTTTAATTGAAGCTGCATTATATCGAATGTGTATTCAATTAATATTTAAATGTTCTATATTCATGATAGCCATACATACTTCGCTACCTAATATTATTAGGAAGTTATTAAATAAACACAATCCTGGTCTGATAATGCTAGCTATGTGGTCAATATAACACACGTTATAGCGATCCAGCTCCCTAACTTGTCGATGTTGAGTTATTAGCGTCCAGGGCTGGAGAGGGAAAGTGGCGTCAGCTGTTGAGAGAAGTGCAGCTTTTGAGAAATGTGCAGCTTTTGATTGCATTTTGAAACCTTTTATCATTTCTGAACCCAAACACTCGAGTGATGTGATATTTTTAGATACATGAAGTACTAAAAACTACCAAACTTAAATTTAAGTCGTTAAAACCGTTTTTGAAAAATTTAGATTTTTCAACTTTTTAACGTTTTTAGGAAAAATAACCTTAAACTATGTATTTAAAGGCATACCAAATTCTATAAAAATCTGGTTATTGGTGTGGCATGTAAACACACATACAAAACATGTAGTTAGGCAGACAGAAATAACCTAACAAATAACTTTTTTGGTTCAGAGAACACCAAAACGAATATTTCTACCAATATCTTATATTTTAAATGTTGTCGAAAACAATAGCCTACTTCCTCTATATAATAATATTTATAGCGGGAGAAAGTAAAAAGTCTATAGCTTAATACTGTGATACTTTTATTGCTATGTAAACAATTACTAGTGAAAAATATATTATGTGATGTAATTTAAAAATCCGTTTTACTATATGCTACTTCTATTATGAACTCAGCTCAGCATGTATTGCATGACTACCTCCCATAAGACCTGTACTACACGGTGAACGTGGAATAGAGTATAATAACTATTTGCATTAATTAAGTGTTAAGATATGTAGTAATATAAGGTACAAAGTATACATTTCTTATCTGATTATTTCGTATTTAAATTTGATTAATTTATTGCAACACACTAACTATATGTACGTTACAGTTCATAAAACATTACTAAGAGATTATTTAGATAAATAAGTACACGAAATAATTATAGCTTAGTAATAAGTTTGTAGTTAAATTATTCAAAAATAATTGTTGTCTTCTTTCCTATTCATAGTAATAAGTTTAGCATTATCATTTAACATTTACCATGTTATCATGTTTAATCTGTTACAGAACAGTTACACATATATTAAGTTACAAATGTACTGGGTAAGTCTAGTAATATCAGCAGATACTAAAGTATCTATAGTCAATGGTAATATCTACTCAGGTCTAGTTTATCTTATTGCTTTATCAAATGCGTAACTTATTTCGCTGCTATTTTCGTAATTTTTATATGGCTGCTAGTGCCAATTAACATTGATTTGTTTATTATAAAGCACTTCAAAGTTGTTTAAAGCTGAACTCAACTAAACCATATGTATAATGTCTGGAAAATGTTTAGTTAAAAAAAAAATATATTATATGATGTGTGCAATTGCAAGCACTTAGTAAATTTACTTTTTAAACATATATTCATTATCAAAGATAAGGCCCGTTTATGAGATTTATCAACTGAACTTTTAGTATATTTTTAACTACGACCTGTTTAAACAGTAAGTGATCAGTTGTAATTTATTTTCATATACTATTTGTATACGTGAAAATATTACATAAATCCATAACTTACAACATAATATATCCAACTGACATAGGATTTAATTTGTCACAAAATAAAATAAAAATTGTTATTTAATCACCTCTCTGCTAATTGGCATTACCAAAAGTCCTTTACGTAAAGGTTGGAACAACAGAGGCGTAATCAGGTTGAGGTAAGGCGGTTGAGACAATGCGAGTTGTAGACAATGACGTCAAAGGCTTTGTTTGGTAGATGCTGTTGGACTATGCAAAGTTAAAATTTTACATTTAATTGTTGACAATAATTGAAAGAAAATGTTTTGTAAGAGCTGAATGTGGAAAATTAAACATTTTGAGGTAATTTGTAATATTTTAAACAACATTTAAGTTTAGTTAAATGCAAGAGCACGGAAAACAACCGCTCTTATCTTATATTACAACCGTTCTGTCGTTTACATTGGTACGTGTTGAATATGTACGTGATACACGAGCATTCTGTTATTTTTTGTCTAAAAGGTTTTGGAAAATACTAATGATAAAATTATTTAGAAAACTGTATATAGAAAATGGGTAAATGTAGAGGGGGTTTTATACTAATCATGAATGTAGTGTGGTCTTGTTTAGGCACGCAGCCTCACCATGTTGTGGCAGAAGGGAGAGATGACCTTTCATGCTTGGCCCAAAAGCGGCCCCAAAAAATCCCGCAAAGTTGGTGAATATCCCGTCTAGATTAAAAGCGAACCCGTACTAAGGTTTTTCACTAGAAATTATGGCGAGTAATTATCATGCCTATCAATGGTTGTCTCTTGTTTATCAATAGCGTTTCTATATAACTAGACCGTTTCCTCTTTGTTGATAATATAATGCAGCTATAACTATTTTTAAAGAGCAATGTATGGGTTTACTGTTATTAAGAAACTATGCAAAATATAAGATATCTCATTTGTAAACAAATTCCAATACGAACCAACCAGCCGTAAATTGAACACGAGACGATGAGCTTAATCCAACTATTGACAGCTGACAACAAGAAGCTGCTGTTTTTGGTTTGGCCAGCAAGGACATGAGCATTGAATGAGTTTGTCAGTAAGTTGAACACATCCTTCTTTCTGATTTACTGTTGTTGAGTCTTTTCATGATAATTCACACATATTAAAGAAAAGTCAAGTTAATTTATCGGTTACATTTGATGGATGATTAAAAGATAAAACTAAATATCATATTTTAAGTTATCTCATAAATTTTCAAAATAAAATCAAGCAAATAATACTTAACTGAAAGTTTTTGATTCGTTATGGTTGTAGGAAAAATACAAATACACGAAAGTAATATTAAATAACCATATAGGCCCAATAGCTCCGCTTAATCGTCTGATTCCAGGTTTGTAGTCAAACGAAATCACTCAACTGACCAAATAAAAAATGTAAAAATGTGTTTTAATTTACTCTTTCGCTTTATTTATGACCTTAGAATATCATTAATTGCAAAACTAATCTTACGTCTCAGATTATCTCATCAAACAAACATTTCGTTCAAGTATGTAGTTAACGGGTTCAGACCTACAGGTTTGTCAATGTCTCTGGTGAATTAAGGATGTTTATAAAAACTAGTTATATGTGTTCCTGTTATCCAAAAATAATAATAAAGTACATTCCTTAAAAATATAAACCTACTCTACAAAAAAAGATTTCGCATGTTTGTATACAGATCGTAATAATTTTTCATTGCAACAATAAGTTGTATAAGAGAATACATTTGCCCGGTTCTAGCCGATACAATATATTTTTACTACTTGCGTTAAGCCATTTTACTTATTGCTATCACAATAGATAATATTAATCTTATTGTATAGTATGAACACATTCTATATCAAATTAGGCTAATAACTGTTTCATGTAGCAGTCACCCTTGTCTCATGTTGCATGTTACATTGACATCAAAACCAATAACTACACCGCGCAATTCTGAGTGACTGTCGCAATATTGCTTGGTTAGGGGGTTCAAATGTAATAGCTAAATGAACCTTACATCTACGACAAGTTGTATCAAACATAAAACAAAGGTAATATTGTACTTAATGCAAAATAACCTTTAGTGTTGCATAAAAGTACAACAATTTCCCTACATGCGTCGTCAGGAAAATAAAGATATTAGATTAAAGGTGAAACAGTTATCAAAGATATAAAAAATCAATTAACAGTAAATTAAAAATATTCGTTGTGAGTATATATGCATAGCTGCAGTTCATTCTAACTTAATCTCATATCATGAACCAATTTTTAATTCAAACCACCAGCCAGGACCAACCCCTAACCAGACATTCAACAGGTCTTCTACCTCAAGAGTTCCCCAAAGAACTCACAAAGTGAATATATATTTACACTATTAAAATCAAAGCTGAATTGTCAGATTAGTAAAACTTTTAACGTTTCTTGATTTTATTTTTGATTTCCAATCATTTTAAGCGAAAGCTGTGCCTCGTAAAAATTTCTTAGTTTTTTGGTTGTAAATACAATGTTTTTTTTATATTTTTATTTCGTGCAGTTCACGGTAAATAATGTTTATTTGCGGAGGACTAAGACTGTTTATTGTTTGAATCATCCAATTTTTTGCTGCTTATAAGTCAAGATAAACTTTAGAAAATTTTATCAACAAGACATCGTGGTTTCTCGGAAAGCGTTCCCTTATTTTACCTATAAAATAAATAACATCTTTGTTACTATTACAATTTGATCCTATAAAGTATAAAGGGAAAGAGTAGGGGGCATTGGTTCCTTCTGACCCAGCACAGGCGCGTGAGGAGGAATGAGGAATCACCCCCCCCCGATGACCTTGACCTTGACCCCAAGGTCACCCCCGAGGGCACCCCCGAGGACACCCCCGAGGGCCCCCCCCCCGGATGACCTTGACCTTGACCCCAAGGTCACCCCCGAGGGCATCCCCGAGGGCACCCCCCCCCGTCACGTGAACCATTAACCTAACTTAAACCTGGCACCTGGCGTGAGGATGCGAGGAAGCCCCCCCCGTCACGTGACCTGGCGGAAACCTAACATAGGCTGGTGAGCACAGGCGTGTGAGGAGGAATGAGGAACCCCCCCCCCGTCACGTGACCTGGCGGAAACCTAACATAGGCTGCTGAGCACAGGCGTGTGAGGAGGAATGAGGACCCCCCCCCCGGTCGTCTGCAGCACTTTTCGTGATGAGGAAAAAACTTTCGAAAATTAATAACTAGCCTATTTACCCACCGATTCCCACGGGACTTTTTCCAGAGTGTAGGCCTATCCCAGAGGAAGCGAATGACGTAAGAACCCCATAGATCCGCCATTAAACAAGGCCGCTATTAATTTTTAAACGAGTTTTCCTTATGGGATCTCAGCTGTTTACCGACCGATTTTGATGAAACTTCACCACATGTCGGGCGACGGCCTAAGTAAACCATCTCTTAAAGAAAATTGAAAATCAACCGTTAAACGGGCCCGCTATTAATTTTTAAACAAGTTTTCCTTATGGGATCTCAGCTGTTTACCGACCGATTTTGATGAAATTTCACCACATGTCAGGCGGCAGCCTAAGTAAACCATCCCTTAAAGAAAATTGAGAATCCACCGTTAAACAGGCCTGCTATTAATTTTTAAACGCGTTTTCCTCATGGGATCTTGGCTGTTTTCCAGACCACTTACGATGGTTCAAAACTAGCAAAGGCGCGGTGAGGATGCAAGTCCCCCCCCCACCCCCCCCCCCCCCCCCCGGTGAGCGGCTCCGCGGAGTCACGTGTCGAGGCGCGTGCTAGAGCCTACGTGACCGCCCGGGGCTGTTTACTCATCAGCGGTTTTGGGAACTGTTTACCGCTTACTCCTCCCGACTGGAGTGCTATTTATGAGCGCGTCCTCAAAGGTTTCGTCAGTTTGTCTTTGGAGCTCTTACTGTGCGGACGAAGTATTGCTGTCTCTGCGATACACCTACACAACCTGCTGTTCATTGCCTTTGGATTCCCGTAAAAGTCAACGTAAGTCCAATGCTCTAAAATCTTATTAGCTAACATTAATAATTAATCTTTTACATATCCCAGTACACTGAGCCTTGTCGTTGTTTCTTTTTCCGATGGAGATGAGTGGAATTGTAATGACCTTGAAACAGTTGTGTTTTATAACGATTAAAATTAATGAATCAAACTTAAAAAGCAAAATAGATTCACTACCACTCTTTTAAAAAAAAAAAATGTTTAAGCGAAATGAAATTAGGTTTTGCTTTTCAATCAGATGGCTGTTCCTCGTATGTGTGAGGTCTGCGGTCGCGTCTTCGCGAACGCTGGAAACCTGACTCGTCACACGGCAGCCGCTCACAGGGACCGCCATTTCGACTGCGACGTCTGCGGGAGACGCTTCGGGCGAAGCGACAACCTGCGACGTCACCTCATAGCAGTTCATCCTCCCACTCCTCACGACCAAGCGCCAGGTACGGTTTTAAGTTAAATAGGAAACCGCCAGTAGATTTGTTAAGCACGCCTTCTTCTCCGATATCCTCATCCAAAGTTCCTCACCCTTGTATTACTGGACTCAAACTGGCGATCGAGATGAGGAAGAGGTCACCAGTCCTCTATACAGTTCCTCACGATCAAGCGTCAGGTACGGTTTTTATGTTAAACAAGAAAGGAGGCTGCCAGCCTCTGTGTGTTCCTCACCCTTGTATTTACTGGGCTCAAACTGGCGATTGAGATGAGGAAGAGGTCGCCAGTCCTCTGTGCAGTTCCTCACGATCAAGCGCCAGGCACGGTTTTTACGTTAAACAAGAAACCGTCAGTACTAATGACTTGTTTTCGAGAGAGTAAACGGCTTTAGCCGAGTAAACAGATTCAAGTAGTAAACAAGGGGCTGCCAGCCTCTGTTCAGTTCCTAACCCTTGTATTACTGGGCTCAAACTGACGATCGAGATAAGGAAGAGGTCGCCAGGCCTCTGTGCAATTCCTCACCCTTGTATTTACTAGGCTCAAACTGGCGAACGAGATGAGGAACGTCAGGCACGGTTTTTACGTTAAACAAGAAACCGTCAGTACTAATGACTTGTTTTCGAGAGAGTAAACGGCTTTAGCCGAGTAAACAGATTCAAGTAGTAAACAAGGGGCTGCTAGCCTCTGTTCAGTTCCTCACCCTTGTATTACTGGGCTCAAACTGGCGATCGAGATGAGGAAGAGGTCGTCAGGCCTCTGTGCAATTCCTCACCCTTGTACTTACTGGGCTCAAACTGGCGATCGAGATGAGGAAGAGGTCGCCAGTTCCTCACCCTCGTGTTTATCAGGGTCACTAATAGGACTTGTTTTCCTGTTCGCAGGCCGTCCGTGCCCGTTGTGCTCCGTTGCCCTGGCGAGTCCTGAGGATCTGCGCCATCACATGGAAGCGGTCCACGGTGCGAGCCCGTCAGCTTCGACCTCCTCCTCTTCCTCTGCAACGCCACCCGTCAGAGACCCATGGCCCGAGTGCGACGTGTGTGGGCGGCGATTCGCCCGCGAGGATCTGCTCCGGCGTCATGTGCAGCTGGTGCACGCTAACGGGGTCCGCTGTCCCGATTGCGGCGCCCTTTTCCGCAGGGCCGCTTATCTCCAGCAGCACGTGGCGAGCGCTCACCGCGGCATGAGGTTCGCGTGCGCCTACTGCGACCGAGGCTTCACCCGGCGCTACAACCGAGACCAGCACGAGGCCCACAACTGCCCTGTCGTGAGGAACCTCGTTGTGGACGAGATGCCACACCTGCCCGTCCTGTCACCCGAGCCCCGGCCCAGCCGCGAGCCCCAGCCCGGACCCAGCCGCGAGCCCCAGCCCGGACCCAGCCGCGAGCCCCAGCCCGGACCCAGCCGCGAGCCCCAGCCCGGACCCAGCCGCGAGCCCCAGCCCGGACCCAGCACGGCACCCGACGGGATGGTGGGTGGTGGCGGCGATGGCGGATTGCCCACGTTCCGTGCCATCCAACGGGGTTTCCGTGGACGGCTCCTGACCTTCGGCCTGTCCCGGCCCATGGAGGACTTCTTGACCGTGGAGGACGCGCTGGTGCTACTGTTCGACAGCGTCCTGGAACTGCTGGCCGACGTCAGGACCCGACACCCGAACATCAAGGTTAACATGTTCCTGGAGTGCGAATTCGCCAACGTTCATGGGGCCACCTGTCTGCGGGCCTTCAAGACAAAGAACGTGCCTCTCACCGCCGCGTCCAACTTGGAGGACTTCCTGTCGGCGTCCTTCCACAAACTGGAGGAAGAGAAGGAGCAGTGCCTGCTAGTGGGCAGCGGGTGGAGCTATCTCCGGATACGCGACCTGGAGATCCGCGTCAACCTCTACACCCCGTTGGGAGAACGCGGAGCTCGGTTCGTCCAGCTTCCCAGGACCATCTGCGACACGCACGCCGTTATCAACGTGCAAAACGTCGATAACATGTGCTTTGCGTATGCCGTCCTGGCCAAGTTCGTCGCGCGAAACCCGGAGAGGCCCACATCATACACACCGGACGTCATGGCACGCTACGACTGGGTCGGCCTACGCTTCCCCGTGGCCGTGAAGGACATCAAAGTCTTCGAGAGGAGGAACCCCATCAGCGTCAACGTGTACGGGATCGAGCGCGCCATGGTGGGGAGACGCCCCGACGGATCGCCAAAGTTCCAGGACCGCGTGTTCCCGCTGAAGATATGCAAGCGGGAGTTGGAGGATCACCGGGACCTGCTGTACGTGACCACCGGCGGAGACAGTCACTACGCCTACATCGCGAACGTCAGCAGGCTGGTGCGACCCCAGCTGACATCCCACCGCGGCACTATCCACATGTGTAAGCGATGCTTCGCTTACTTTGACAACCGGCCTGACAAGCTGCAACTGTCTGGTGCTGAGCGTCTGGAGGAGCACATGCGATACTGCACCGCCAAGGCTCCCCTTCGCCTGGACTTGTCGAAGAAGCAGCAGATCCGCTTCACCCACCCTGAGTACACTAGGCGGGAGAGGTTCTGCATCTACGCGGACTTTGAGTGTGCTCTGCAGCCCGTCGCTGTTGACCCGGTGGAAGCGCCGCCCGGCACGAGGCCCCTGCAACTACACGTCCCGTACGCCTTCGCCTACCAGATCGTGGACTCGCTCGGCCTGGAGGAGTTTGAGCCCCGTGTCTACTTCGGGGCTGACGCGTCCAAGGTCTTCATGGAGAGGCTCAAGATGGACGTGCTGGCGCTGTGGGAGTTCCTGTTCAGCACGAGAGCTCTGCACCCTTCTCTGACCCGGCAGGAGATGGACGAGTACCTGGTGGCGACTCACTGCTACCTCTGCGGGAAGGAGTTCACGGACCAGGACGTCAAGGTGCGGGACCACAACCACGCCCCGCCCTACGAGTTTAAAGGAGCCGCCCACCGCTCGTGCAACCTCAGGTACCG
This sequence comes from Allygus modestus, assembly GCA_963675035.1. Classification (NCBI taxonomy): domain Eukaryota; kingdom Metazoa; phylum Arthropoda; class Insecta; order Hemiptera; family Cicadellidae; genus Allygus; species Allygus modestus. The sequence goes on along the minus strand of OY776115.1, from coordinate 100,592,063 downwards.
GGAGCAGCGGCACATCAACTGCTACTTCCACAACCTGTCCAACTACGACGCCCACTTCATAGTGCGGGAGCTGGCCATCGACCCCGGTGATGTGGACGTGCTGGCGTACACCGAAGAGCGCTACATCGCCTTCACCAAGCGGTTTCACTTTGGTCAGCCCGGGGACAACCAACGACAGAGCAGTTTCGCGGTGCAGTTCCTCGACACCTACAGGTTCTTGTCCATGAGCCTGGCCAGCCTGGCAGCGGGACTGCCCACTGACAAGATGCGCGAGACGAGGAAGCGCTTCCCCGACGACCGGCTGTTCGACCTGGTGCGTAGGAAGGGCGTGTTCCCCTACGACTTTGTCACGTCGTACGACACGTTGTACTCCACCAGGGAGCTGCCTCCCAAGGAGGCGTTCAGGAACTCCATGACCCTGGAGGATATCAAGGAGGAGGAGTACGAGCACGCCCTCAACGTGTGGCGAGCCTTTGAGTGTCACAACCTCAAGGACTACGCGGACAAGTACCTGCGATGTGACATCGCCCTGCTCACCGATGTCTTTGAGCAGTTCCGTGATACGTCGCTAGCAGAGTACGGGCTGGATCCTGCCCACTACTACACCCTGCCGTCCTACGCCTGGGACGTGATGCTCAAGACCTGCGGTGTGGAGCTGGACACGCTGCAGGACTTTGACATGTACCTGTTCGTGGAGCAGGGGATCCGGGGAGGCATCTCTCAGGCCATCACCCGCTACGCCAAGGCCAACCACGACAGGTGCCCGGACTACCGCCCGGACGAGCCCACGCGCTTCCTCCTGTACCTGGACGCAAACAACCTCTACGGCTGGGCCATGTCCCAGTGCCTGCCGACCGGAGACTTCGAGTGGCTCAGCCGTGAGGAAATCTAGGCGTTGGACATAGCGGCACTGGACACGGAGGCCGATCGAGGCTACATCTTGGAAGTGGACCTCCACTACCCCGCGCGCCTACACGACCTGCACAAGGACCTTCCCTACTGCTGCGAGACGAAGCGTCCGCCAACAGGGAAGTTCCCTAAACTGTTGACGACCCTGGACGACAAGACACACTACATCTGTCACTACAGGGTCTTGCAGCAGGCGCTGCAAAACGGATTGGAGCTGGTCGCGGTGCATCGGGCGATCTCGTTTCACCAGTCGCGGTGGTTGGAACCGTACATCCTGATGAACACGGAGCTGCGGAAGAAGGCCAAAACGAAGTTTGAACAGGACTTCTTCAAACTCATGAACAACGCGGTCTTTGGCAAGACCATCGAGAATGTACGGAAGCGCCTCAACGTGAAGCTGGTGTGCACCCCGGAGAAGTTTTCCAAGTACGTCGCCAGATCCAACTTCCTGGACCGGACGTACTACACGGAGGACGTGGCCCTGGTGCATCTGTCCAAGGTCAACATTGTGTTAGACAAGCCCGTCTACGTAGGCATGTCAGTCCTGGAGCTGAGCAAGTGGCTCATGTACGAGTTCCTGCGCAAGATGAAGGAGCGCTACGGTGACCGCCTCACCGTGGACTACATGGACACGGACAGCTTCGTCTTTGACATCGTGTCCCAGGACGTCTATGCTGAGATGAAGGAACACCTGGACGACTTTGACACCAGCGGCTATCCAAGGTCTCACCCCTGCTACAGCCCCGTCAACGCCAAGGTCATCGGAAAGTTTAAGGACGAGTGCAACGGCCTGTCCTTATACGAGTACCTCGGCCTGCGGTCCAAGCTGTACTTCATGGACATCGAGGACGCGGCGACAGGCGGCAGCAAGGCTCTCAAGCGAGCCAAGGGGGTTGCGAAGGGCGTTGTCAAGAACGTCCTCACCCCCGACGACTACAGAGAGTGTCTGTTTGACGGGGTCCATAAACACACCACCAACGTCCGGTTCCAGTCCCACTTGCACCGGGTCTACACCGTGGAAGTGAACAAGCTGAGCCTCAGTCCAGCTGACGACAAGCGGTGCGTCCTCCCCGACGGCATCCACACTCTGCCATGGGGACACAAGGACGTCCCGCCGCTACCGCCAGTCAGGAGGAGAGGAGAACATCCGCAGCGGATGGAAGTGGACGGCGAGGAGGAGGAGGGACAGCGCCAGGACGAAGACGAGGAAGAAGAGGAATTCCCCGTCTAGTTGTATATTAGTTATAAGAGAAAAAAATTGTAAATAGTATTTGTAAGAAAATATAATAGCTTTATGTACAGCATGAACCCGAGTTGTTTATTTCCTCCCTTTGCTCACTCAAAAGTCACAAGCCGTTAGGCTCGGAAAGGCGTTATGGGCCGTTTGGCCCGAGCCGTGCAGCTTAAAAAGCCCCCGCCAACCGGGAGCGGTTGGCGGCGCGTGTCGGGGACGACCCTGAAGGAGTTGCCCAGGAAGGAGTTGCTAAGTGGTTTGCTGATGTCCGAGGGGTCACCCTCGAATTACTCAGCGGTTTGCTGATGTCCGAGGGGTCTCGTGGCGCGCCCTCTTTGGCGGCCTTCACTGCCGCTTGGCGGGGGCTCAGCCAGTGACACGCGCCACTGGTATATAAACCTGAGGTCCAGCCCCGCTGCCTCAGTTTTGATAATTTTTTAAAATTTAGTAAGGAGAAAGGAGAAATGAAAACACAAGCTTTATCATTATGAGGCATGTATTGTACAGTAATAAGGTTACATACACATACTGCAAAAAACCTTACAAACTAGTTTTAAGCGAATATGGAGTGAAAGAGCCTGCGGACGAGAGCGTCGTTGGCGGCGGGGGTGGCAGGGTCGAAGAGCTGGACGTAGTCGCTGAGTGACGTGCGGAGAACAGCCCGGCAGTACAGGTAAGTGAGGCAGTAGTAACCGCAAACAGAGGTATCGTAGCCCTGGAGTCGATACCTGTTGTAGACGTAGTGGCGGTGATGAGGATTGCGCCTCAGGAACCTTTGAAAGTCGGTCTGGCATGGCGGCCTTCCGTAGCTGTCCAGGTACTCGAGTCTGTCCTCTTCCGAGCAGTAAAACGCCACCCAGTGTTCACCGCTCTCGGTGTGTGCCACTGTGTTGGACACGATGGCGGTGAGAGGCTTGACCGGCACGTCCGGTAGTTGGTCAGAGGCGTAGACCGCAACGTTCCTCAGTCCGGGGATCCTCACCAGGCATTCTCTGATCTGGACGGTATTCATCGTGGGCGGAAGCAGCACAGGCAGCTTGAGACGGACGGGTCCGACCTGTCGTTAGCCACGAGCCAGTCCCGCAATACTATGCAGTTATGAAGGGCGCAACGGTTGTGGGAGCTCTTATGGTGGCGACAGCGCAGGGTCCGGTAGGTGGGCGGACCGTTGAGCGACCCGCAGCCCAGATCCTCCATGTCTTGAGCGGTGGTGGCGGCGGGCTCAGTTATGAGGTGGCGTTGTACAAAGTCCCTCTTCTGCGATCCTTTGACGTAGACCAAGGGGCGGTGGATGAGGCAGGAGCGCAGCTTGTCCAGCAGGGCGATGTACGCGATGTCCCCCTGGTCCCACTCCAAGCCGTGGTAGTGGCGAGTGATCCAGACGCTCTCGCGCTGTTTCTCGGGAGTCAGGAGGTCCTTACTGAAGGGTGGGCGGGCGATGTGATGTAGGAGCAGCGTGCCGGTAGTCACGTCCACCACGCAAACCTCTTTCAGTAGAAAGTCATTATCACTGTCTTTAAAACACTGCATATCCATCACCACGCTTCCGTGATGACAGCGCGCTGGTGGCGGCTCGTTATAGATCGGTGGCGGCACGTCCATCCCGTACGGCTGACTGAACTCGACTGAGCGCTGGCGGGAGCGCGCCTAGCGGGATAACCTTGAGTGCGCGAGCCGCCATCACCTAACGGTCCGCGCGGTGACCTTGAGCGCGCGGCAACTCGTTTACCCGCCAAAGTCGACTGTGACGTTGCGATGACGGTCCACCTCCACGACGTTGTCCAACTCGGCGTACACTATGCAGTTGAACGCCTCCGCCAAGGCTTCGGAGAACCCAATCTCTATGCGCAGGTTACCGTTGCGCACCAGGTTCCAGTGGCTGGATTCAGAGGCTGCCATATCGGGCGTCAGATCAAACGCCATCAGGCAGTATCCGTAGGGGTATTCGTTGCGACTGACTTCGTTACCGCAGTCTGAGAAATTGATGCCGGTGCCGGTGTACAGCGTGTGGTAGGCGAGCACACACAACTCCTGACCGAACGTGTAATCCGGTTGAAGCGGCTTACATGGCACTTGCTCACCATCTATGTACAGCGCGAAGAAGTTCACGTGGCTGTGGGTGAAGTTGAACGGATTCTTCTTGTAGTCCCCGTTGAACGCCTGATTGCTGACCAGGCCAACTATAATGCGTTTCGGCAGTTGACCCAGAAACACACTGTCCAGAGTCTTGCTGCTGATACCGGAGGGTAGTGTGAAGGATTTGACTTCCACGCGCGTAATGGGATATTTGGCTGTGCCCGACTCCAGCGTCCTGCTGTGAGCCAACAGCACGCTCGGGTTGATCTTACAGCGGCGCATAAACAGGTTGACTTCGGCGATGTCCACTTTATAGTCTGTCACGGTTTTAGACATGATGGAGAATGAGTTCTTTGACCTGATCAGACGAAAGCGCATCTCCACACCGTTTAACATGAACTTCTCCTGGTTGCACAGGTCAACGTGCAGATGTCCGACCATGTCCACGTACCGGCTTCCCTTGATAAACTCTCTCCTTTTCTTGAGCCCGGTATAATTATCCTCCTCAGTATTGTCCATGTACCCGGCATAGTCCTCAAAGAACATCTCCGCGGTGAGGTGCGATGTCTTGGCATCACCACCATAGGACAACAGGTTCTCCAGATAGGCGCGATAGGCGTACGTGTTGTTCTGAGGAGACACCAGTTTGTTGTTCAGGTACAGGTCCACTTGACTGAACAGCGAGTGCAGCCAGTTGTTAATCGGACCCACCTCTTTTATCGCTTGATCACCCGTTACAGCGCCTCCATTAGCCGTTCTAATGGTAGCCTTCACATGCAGTAGCGTCTGTGACAGATCCGTGTACTCGTCCCCATGACCCGGAACTATGAACTCAACGGGTGAGTCGTCTGTCAGGGAGGAGATGGGCTTGTACTGCACCCATTTACCACTCTCTATACTGGTCTGCGTGGGCGGTAGCGAGAACAGGTCCAACTCGGTCTTAACACACTCGCACGACTTCTGATGTAGAAACGCCATTATCCAAAAATGTCCTTCACGGTACTCTCACTCTTCTTGCTTCTCCTCTTCTTAGCGACACGTTTTGCGGGCTTCCTTTTGGGCACAGCGCTCTTCTTCCTCGCTCCGAGGAGTTTCGCTAGAGACTGAGGAGTAACCTGCTGTACACGCCTCCTCTTATAGGCGCCACCACCGCCGCTAAGCACGCGATCCAGTTTTTCATCGGCCTTACGTTTCAGCGACCCGGTAAATTGCCTGAGTCGGGCGTTGGCTGCGACTCGGGGGTTGGCTGTGCCCGCCGCCACGTCGCCCAAGAAGCCCACACCGGACCTCAGCGCCTCCTTGCCCAGCGCCGATGCGCCGGATCTGATCAACGGGACCACTGTACGCATCAGCCCGCCTAGGAAACTGCCGATGCCATGACCGCGTTGGAAAGCGGCTCCTCTGAATACCGTGGACACTCCATGCCCAGACTGCTGTTGGCGGTAGTACGCCAGATAGGGGTCGTTCGGGTTCATTGCTGCTGCTACTCTCTGCGCAGGTGAAGCTTCATGCACGTAGTCCCGAAGTGGAATGGCAGGTGGCGTCCGACGCTGTCCCTTAAATCGATTTCCACACTATCGAAGGAGCTCTTCATCAGCGGCACGTAGTGAGGGTCGGTGAAATGCACGGTGATACTCGCACCGTAGATGTAGTTTTTTGCGTCGATGTTCACAATCTTTAACAAGGGCGCAACAGTGTCACCTACTAGCTGAGGTTCCACCAGGTCACAGTACACATACATGTGCGAAGGGATCCCGGCCAGTAAGTTGGGCGGTCTTATAGCTTTTCTATGTTTGATCAAATCCACATTGTGCACGTCGTATCCCAACTGTAACGCTAGGGTGGGGCTAAATTCCAGTTGCTCCACAGTCTGGTCTATCGAGATCAATTCCACCTTCCCAATATCTTTGTCATACTCAAACTGGCATTGGTATAAGTCCAATTTTGGAATGGCGTTGATGGCGTTGACCAGTTCATCGAAGTCTTTATAGTTTCCAGCTTCCACCTTTACAGCGGTCAGTTCAGGCTTGCCGGTGTCATCCTTAGTGTAGAGATATACGCGAGCGTCCTCCCCCACTGTGACAAACGAGCATGGGTAATGGACCTCGACTAAAGCGACTTCCCATTCACCATCGCCACCCAATCGCACGACTGACGGTAGATGGGTGATGTAGTTAGCCACGATGTTGTTTGGATAATAGTCCATTGAGCTGTTGCTGGGCAACGTCAGGTACAGCTGCCTGCGCTTTGTCGTCATAGCAGCTGTTGCACTTCAGATGCAGGTACCAACGAGTTGAAGTCCTCTCCGTAACCGACCCACTTGACCAAGTAGCGCTTACTGCGGCCTCGCCCCTCGGTGTCCAGTATTTTATCTATTTGGTACAGGCGGTCCGGGGCGATCGTCACCTTTTGCATCTCGTGCTCGTAGAAGCGCCCTTCCAGCGGCGTCCCGTTCAGGTCGCGCAGCACGTACAATGGCAGAGGATGCGACCCATATACGTGGTCTACCACAAACAGCTCCTTACTCCAGTTGGTCTCGTAACCTTTGGCGAACGTGCCCTTCTCCTTGGCTATGCGCACCGTGTCGCCCGGCTCGAACCTGGGCTTGTGTCACCGGATCGCTTTTCCATACATGTGACGCCACACCTTGTACACCGTTTGACCATCGCCGCTGTCCGCGTCCACGGGTCGTAGGCCACCACCCAGGCTCCTGTGCGAACTGCGGTTGTAGGCGTCCACAAGCCTGTCCAACACGTCGATGTAGTGATACGTGTTTTTGTAGGTCAGGTAGCGCCACATGCGGGTCTTGAGCGTGCGGTTGACTCGCTCCACCACCGCCGCCTTCACGTCGGGGTTCTGCGTGGTGAAGTAGTTGACACCGTGACTCTTGAACACTCGCTTGGTCGCAGCCCCGGTGAACTCCGTCCCCTTGTCGGTCTGTAGACAGCGAGGAGTCGCCTCAGCGAATATTCCCTCGAACGCAGCAGCCACCTCAGGCCCGCTTTTCCTCTTCAGTGGTACCGCGAACAGCCGCTTACTGAATACGTCTATCACAGTCAGCAGATAGTTGACTCCGTCGTTGTACCGGCTCAGGCCGCGCATGTCGTTCAGGTCCGCCTGCCACAGCTCCCGGGGCCCGAACACGACGTAGCGGTTGCGGGGAAACCGCTTGCGCGCAGGCTTGTGCAGCGTGTAGGTGTCCTGGGCGCGCAGCCAGTCGGCTACCCGACGTTTCGGTAGGCGCGCGGCTCTGGCCAGGGCGGCCACCCCACCGAGGGAACCGGGCTGGCTCGGGTCGTAGTACAGCTTCTCCATTACGGTGTGAACGGCTCCCAGTTGTCCAATGACGATTCTCGGTCAGGTTCCTCGGTTATTATCCTTCTTCGGGCCGCTGGAGGTCGCGGTCTCAAGCGGTCCAGTATCGGCGTCAACCTCGGTGAGAGGGGTGTCGACGAGGCTGTCGTGTCTCCCCAGGGGCTCGATGCCGAGTCCAGTCCCACGCCTAGGTAACGCAACGCCGTGGGATTGCTCACGTATTCTTTGGGCACGTTCATGTCCTTCAAGGCGGCCATCACTTGATGCCAGCCGGTAGGCAATCGGTCCGCCCTTCGCGCTCTCACTATGCTGTGCGCGATGTCCACTATATTGGAATCGGGGATCTTCACCTTGTTCACGTACACCGCCCCACTGGCGTCCCAGGCGATGGGGCTGCCTTGCCGGGTCATGAATCGCAACAAGTTGCGCGCCACCGACCTGTAGATTTTTGAGAACGATTCCACAATGTCCTCCTCCGCCGAGGCGCTAGACTCGCGCTTCATCTGACTCGGACCCTCCGCCGCTTCCTCCTCCCTCTCCTCGCCCTCGATGATTGACAGACCTATGGGTTGACGTTTAGCCGCGGAAAAGTGCAGGAACCGCTGTAACACCTGCTGATATTGTTTCCATTTCTCCGTATCGTCCAGCCGCTTGTCGCTCAATATGCGAAGCATCTCAGCGTCCAGGCTGGCTGGCTTATTGGCGCTACCTGCTCCTCCTCTTGGCCCCGGCCCTGGTCCCGGTCCTTCTCGCAATCTCTCGATGAGCTCCTGCGGTACAACCACCATTTTCCTAGCGTACTCCATGTCCGATTAGCTTCTGCGCTAGAACGGGCAGAACAGCGTTCAACAGCAGAGGTAGGAGGATCCCTCCGCCCCGTTGGACGAGGTAGTGTCGCTTCTTGGCCCAACCCTCGCCGCGTTTCACCAGCCGTCTGAGCGCCTGTTTGTGTTTGCTCAATTTGCGTTTGAGACAGGGGGAAAGCGGTACGTTTCCGCGTAGCACGTTATACGCGCACTCGCACAATGACTTGATGCGACTCTTGTCGCACGCTTTTAACAGGGCCTTGCGTTCTTTGGGCGTAGCGTGTATTAGGGCCCTCAGCAGCGCCGCGTCCTTCTTCACGCGGTGTGACATGATGACTGACGCTGGCACGCGCTCGGTCTATTTATCACTTCTTCTTAGGCAGGTACACGTAGTTCACCGGATCGTCTGGGAAAATGGCCGAACGTACGCGCATCTCTTCGGGCGTGGACTGTTTCAAGTCTATGAGCAGGTAGGCGTGCGGATCACGCGTGGCGTCCGCATAAGCCTCCTCCACGAATTTGAGGTTCTCCGGATATACTTGACGGGCCAGGTGTTTGATCTGAGCGCGATCCCTGGGATTCTTGAAGCACACTATGTAGTGGGCGTTCAGCGATATGTCGCGCTGGCCCCTGCCCTGGTGAAACAGGTTTTGCGTGATGAAGAACACGCTCATGTTGCGGTGGTGTGAGCCCTTGGTGAACAGGTCCGCCACGCCGGGGCCGGCCTCGCGCATCATGTCATCGACGATGACCAGGGCGGGCTCGCTACCGTCGTAGTCGTCCAAGTCTGGCAGGCCGGCTACGTAGCGCACGGCACAATCCGCACGGCTCTTGCCACCGCCACCACCACTGCCATAGTGCCAAGTGATACGGGCGAACCGCGTATCGCACATGCGGTCGGCGTGCTCTATGAAGCGAGCCACGAAGTGCGACTTGCCGCTGCCCGAAGGCCCGGCCACGATGGCGGTGAACGGGTGTTTCCACCTCAAGTCCATGGCATCTACTGACTGCCATGCACCGCTACCTCGGCTCTTAAAACTAAATTCTTTTCTCGCTTTTTTTTTTATTTAATTATTTTTTTTTAATATTGAAGGGACTCGGTTATCAACTGCTTAGTGGAAGTTTCCACGCTCTCTCTCGTTTACTGGGTAGCGCGCTTGGAGTGTACGCTCCTCTTGGTTTTCCCTGAGATGACGCAATCGGTCTTTCGCCAGGTAGGTAGAGGAGTAGCGGTTCTAGTGATCCCGTCGTATCTTGACTCTCCCGTCTCGCTATTTGCCAGCCATAGGTTTTGCAATCTGGATAGCAGGTCCTCTAGACATATGCAGATTTCATCGTTTCGCTCCTCGTCCAAGTACAAGCCACAACTGAACGTGGGGCGACCTCCTTTGAACACGTTCATCTTTAACAGTACATTACCGCTGTTGGTAGGGTTCTTCACAGTGTACTGATATCCGCCAGCGGACCAGCACAGTGTCGGGGAATCGATAGGCACTTCCTTCCTCTTTACAGTCCACCCATCGAGCTTTTTCTTCGTTGACACACATCCCTGCTGTACTGGCGGTGCGTTGGCGTTCTCATCATTCATTGCGTTCAGCTCCTCTAGGAAGGAGCGGATCGTTTGGTCCACTTCAGCTGCACTGACTCCGTTTCCGTTCATGGTGACGTCTCAAACAACACTGAGGTCGCGCGCGCGGCTCTGCCTCGGTTTTATACCCAGGTTGCACGCTTCAGCGAAACTTCTAGAAGCTTCCAGAAACGTGAGAGGTAGTCTATCGCTGACGGGGGGGGGATCAGGTATATCCTCGCCAGGCTATGTTGCGAGGCAGGTTTATCCTCACACCAGTTGTTGTCGGGGGGGGGGGGGGGGATCAGGTATATCCTCACGCCAGGCTATGTTGTGAGGTAGGTATATCCTCACACCAGTTAATGTCGGGGGGGGGGACTTGCATCCTCACTGCGCCTTTGCTAGTTTTGAACCATCGTGAGGGGTCTGGAAAACAGCCAAGATCCCATGAGGAAAACGCGTTTAAAAATTAATAGCGGACCTATTTAACGGTGGATTCTCAATTTTCTTTAAGGGATGGTTTACTTAGGCTGCCGCCTGACATGTGGTGAAATTTCATCAAAATCGGTCGGTAAACAGCTGAGATCCCATAAGGAAAACGCGTTTAAAAATTAATAGCGGGTCCGTTTAACGGTTGATTTTCAATTTTCTTTAAGGGATGGTTTACTTAGGCCGTCGCCCGACATGTGGTGAAGTTTCATCAAAATCGGTCGGTAAACAGCTGAGATCCCATAAGGAAAACGCGTTTAAAAATTAATAGCGGCCTTGTTTAATGGCGGATCTATGGGGTTCTTACGTCATTCGCTTCCTCTGGGATAGACCTACACTCTGGAAAAAGTCCCGTGGGAATCGGTGGGTAAATAGGCTAGTTATTAATTTTCGAAAGTTTTGTCCTCATCACGAAAAGTGCTGCAGACGACCGGAGGGGGGGCCCTCATTCCTCCTCACACGCCTGTGCTCAGCAGCCTATGTTAGGTTTCTGCCAGGTCACGTGACGGGGGGGGGTTCCTCATTCCTCCTCACACGCCTGTGCTCACCAGCCTATGTTAGGTTTCCGCCAGGTCACGTGACGGGGGGGGGGCTTCCTCGCATCCTCACGCCAGGTGCCAGGTTTAAGTTAGGTTAATGGTTCACGTGACGGGGGGGGGCTTCCTCGCATCCTCACGCCAGGTGCCAGGTTTAAGTTAGGTTAATGGGTCACGTGACGGGGGGGGGAGGTGCCCTCGGGGGTGCCCTCGGGGGTGACCTTGGGGTCAAGGTCAAGGTCATCCGGGGGGGGTGTCCTCGGGGGTGCCCTCGGGGGTGACCTTGGGGTCAAGGTCAAGGTCATCCGGGGGGGGGGGGTGATTCCTCATTCCTCCTCACGCGCCTGTGCTGGGTCAGAAGGTACCAATGCCCCCTACTGGAAAGTATTAATTATTATGAATTATTTTTCCTTTATACATGTGTGTGTTTTGAAATCAATCAAGTCGCATTCAAATAATTCATTTGTTGCAAAATCGTCAGCAAACGCAATAGTTATATTTGGGATGTGTTTTTCAAGTCAATCTGATGAAAGGATGTCATGCCATTTTTAAACACGGTTCAGCTTTCAGACCGCATGTTAACGCTCGCTGCCATCCCTCTACTACAATTAGAATGCATATAATAATAATCTTTCATAACCACTAGCTTTAATAGTCAAAACAAAGTTATGTAAATATTTACTGGGACAAGAAATTATTTAGTTTGATTTACACTGATAGCCCCAAATAATACTAAAACTATAAAGATAGTACGATAAATAAACATGTAGGCTAACTTTTTCACGCATTGATACTACATCAGTTTGTTAAATCGTAAATTTCAATGCATATTAGTAAAATACGTTACTAAGGTTACTGTTTTAGGATATAAGGTTAAGATTTTAAGTGTGGGAAGTTTTGAAATTAAATAAGTAACTTTGCACTTGTAGTTCCGCTATAAAAACTAGTTTATTAATTTAATTGATGTTACCATGTAAATGATTAGCTTGAGTTCCTCAAGGAAGCAAGCAGTAACAGGCGTTAAATATAAAACAGATGTTTTAATTTACGTAGCAATGCAATCCATGCGTTAATTTTATAACACCACCACTGGATTATGTAAAACTAACTTGACGTCTGGCAAGTCAAAATTAAGTTGATCAATTTAGGTAAATAATTTTTCTTATTACGATTAAAGCTAATCATCTCTCACAATGAATATGCAAATGAAACCCCTACATTGCCAACATCTTTAAAAAATAGATATAGTATGTAGACATTTTTTAGAGGCTTTTGCGTTATTTTGGTTTATCCTTTGAATTAAATTAAAAGCAAAACAAATTTACTATACTGTGTAAATGTATATAATAGAATTTATATGTTTCTCTTATTAGCATTATATCTTACAAATTACTAAAGACGAACGATCCATAATTATTAAAGAGTTGCTTTAGAAGGATCACCAGGCATTCACTACAAATATCAGATATCTACTACATATTCTTCCGTTAGAGCATTGTTGAATTCAAACACACGTAGAGTATATTGAAAAAGCTTTACACCTTTCAAGGGAAAATCATATTATTTAACTTTCTAATTTGCTTAGTATTAAAACTTTATAGCTAATGTTATGAAAATGTTTCATCTGGATCTGTCCCAAGAGCAATTAGGATACGGTTGGCGTGGTTGGGTTGTCGGTTAGCCTCGAGTAAATTGAATAAAGCCACACACTCCCCAGAATAAACTAAGGGTGTCTATCTAAGATTGTGTCCTGGCCCTAGAGGATTAGTCAAGACAGTTGCTACTAGACATTCACGTGGTCCTTCACATGAAATGCAAGTACAGGACCAATGAATAAGGGATATAACTATTACAATTTGTATTACACTTTGTAAGTATTACGAATCAATCGTTTATTTAGGCTGTACAACATTCTATGGCAAGGAAACTAATTAAATAGAACGTGGGTTAGGACTTTTTTTGAAGGGCTACCTGATATTGTGATAATGATACGTAACATCATAGAACAGGTTATCCTGTTTTTTTTCTTAGTTTTTCATTTATTACATAATTTATTTGACGACATGTTTCGGCTCATAAGGTCATTATTATGGTGAAAAAATCCTAAACTAATTTAAACAAAGTATAAAAAATAGGCTATAAATTAAAACATATTTTATACACATAATGTATTGGTTTATGATCGACTTAAATCTGTTTCATTTAACTGTAGAATCCATGAAAAGTACATTGGCTGAACACTTAATAAGTAAAAATCATAAATATAAGAGTATTAAAGATAATCTAACAGGAATAGAGTATTTAAGAAACGGATAAAAGATTAAATACAAAGAAAATGTATATATCTATCTTGGACAAAAAAATAACATCAGGATAAAAAAAACACCCATATTGAGACAAATCCAATATACCAAAAGTGTGGTTGAATGTTGGGTTGGAATAACTCGTTTATTAACTTAATACACTCATTATATTGGTAAAAGTATATAATATTTTCTTCATAAAAAGTTGGATTAAAGTATAAAGTAGTTTATGCTTGGACAAGTATACACAGTTTAACTACTACTACTAAGTGACAGCTAGGATTATCAGGGACGCAGATAATACCAATAAATAGTATTGACACACAGAAAAGCAGACTGGAAGTATGCAGTTTTGAATAATTCCCTGAAATAAACGCATTTACAAGTAAATTGGTCAAAGAGCAAACATTGTTAATGGAGAGTGTGGTTAAACCAAGAATATATCCACTTATGTGGAGGTCCAAGGATCGTGGACTTTAATTGAAATAGTTTCCGGGGGAACAATTCCATACTAACATATAATTTGCACTGCTGGGTCAGAAGTTAGGATTAAATTGAAGTTGAGCATAGTTTCATATATTAAAATGTATTAAGGAAAATACCACATAACTTTTTCAAACATAAGGTTGTGTCAATTTATAACCAATTTTAAATTGTGCAACAAAAAAAAAAACATAAAATGTAAATGTCAGTTAGAAAGAAGGCGTATCTCTCACAGTATCGATAAGTTAACGCTTGGGTGTCTCCGTTACTGTTGGAAATTATCACTCAAGACGCTAGTTTGACATGTGAAACTTAAAGGTGGCGTTTCACTTTTATTCTGCTTTTATTTTACGTGAGTAAAGTTTTCACCTGTGAAATAGGAACAAAATAATAAAACCCCTTGAACGGTTCTCCACTGTTTGACAATCTTCAAAGGTTTCGAAACTCAGTTGTGAATATTAAATATTTTAATTTGTAAGCTGATCTCTAACTATTGAAAGAAAACAATATTTTATTGATAAAGCTCTGACGATGGCAATTTTTGAATGACCAGTGGTCCGGAAAAGTATAGATTTTAAGATTAAACCACCATTTGGCGAGATTGTTTTACTGTAAAAACGTACACCAATATAAATGACATCCGGCTCACTACTAATACTAATATATAAGCTAAAATGCGGAATTTTATTTGATTATGCTCATCTAAGACTAACTCTGAGTAGAAATAGATTCGTATTAATTACGGAAATTCCTACCCTCCCTTCAAGCCTAGCATTACTTGCAAATTATTTGCCCCACGTGACATGCTATCAGGGTGAGAATGCACTAGGCCCATTAAAGTCATGTGGATGTACTATTTACAGTGGGATCTATTATTACTTACATAATACAAGACGCATCTCTTGACAAGTTAGGTTTTTGAAATATTTTTACTAAGGATTACGCAAAACAAAATTTACAAGGATGAAACTAATTATGTGTAAGATTTGTCAAAGCAATCCGTCTCATAAATGAAAATAACTTAGATTTATGATTCTATTACTTCGGCTACTAATACAAATCACCATTAAGAACACTAAGTTCACTTATCCTCTGCATTCTGTTATTGGGCCCGTCAATAATTGGTGAACTCGATTGTAAGCGATTGTGATATGACACTTTTCATAGGCAGTTTCTTTAATTAAATTATGTGCTTTAAATAATGTGTATTTCATAGTTTTAAAGAACAATATAATCTGCTTAATATATTAATCCAGTGCTATTTTGACTGCGTTGTCAAGTATTTTTATAAAGCTTTATTTAACTTTATGTAGGCACAATTACAGGTGAGTAAGATACATCCTAAAAGTGACATAAAAGCAACATTGCTATTAACTAGTAAATTAGCAATTGGAGGGAAATCCAATATAGGGGCGAAAGTTCACTTTATATTACTCAATGTGTTTGCATCAGGGGATCACAGTTAACATGTTCCAGAAAAAAATATTTCTGCTTGCAGTATTATTAATTTGTATCCAATTTGTTACATTCATTTCCCCTCCTTAACATGCAAATGCCATAGTGACCATATCGTGCAACAGAACCATACCATAGAACTTAAGATTAAATGTACACTTAGTTTCCTTACTAACTGAGGGAGCATAACTCCCTGAACTGAGATTAATATCCCATCTTTATTTCTCGCCCCACTCACACTGACTTTAATGAAGGCCAGTCCTTGTAAAATAAATACAAATTCAGAACTCATATTTTTGGGGTTATGTAGGGTTAGTATTTAAATTATCCCTTCTTGGACAGAATCTGTAACGATATTACTACTCAGTTAATTAACATATTTTAAAGCAATAGTATTAACGTATCTCCCTAAGATCAACATTTATCTCTGGTAATTCTAAATGATGTATGCCTTGAAATGAATATTCAATCGAAAAAGAGACAACAGTTTCTCTTTTTTCAATTTTATCATAATAATTTACTTTTTTAGCAGCAGTACTTTCATATTCATTTCTGAGTTTGCTTATCCCATTACACACATATTACCCCTAGTCCAAAAGTAATACACAATAAAACGGAAGTTTGAAAGTAATAAAAGCATTACAAATTTAAAACAAAATTAAGAACAACATAAAAAGTAAATTCATCATATATTAATAAATCAATATCTCCTAGACAATTAATACAATCGTTTTGTAAATAAATACCCCCGTCGCAGCAAACCTGCGGACTCAGCGAATTTCCAATGCATAATATTTGTCTGAATTCCACATAAAGCCGCAAACCAAGTTTCATAAAAATATATTCACATATAAGCGATTTTAATTATTCTCCATAAGAATAACATTGGTAATGAGTATGTAGGTTTGCTGAAACAAGGAACAGAAACAATTGGTTTTTATGCAAATATAAATAGAATTTAACTAGGCGAAGCCACATACTAAGTTTCATCGATATTCAATCATAAATAAGCGATATATGACATTCTAGTTATTCTCCATAAGAATAACATGGGGGCTGAGAAAGCAGGTTTGCTGCAACAAGGAACAGAAAAATGGGTTTTTATATAATTATCAATATAACTCAACCAAGTGAAGCTACATACCAAGTTTTATTAATTTATGTTCATAATTAAGGGAGTCAGTACATTTGACTTATTCTCCATAAGAATAACATGGGGGCTGAGTACGCAGGTTTGCTGCTACGGGAATAATCAACAAAAAATCTATTTTTTGTGCAAATATCAATATACCAGTACTACTTGAAGCCACATACCAAGTTTCATCAACATACATTAATAAATAATCGAGATATCAAATTTTATTTATTCTCCATAAGGATAACATTGGACAACGTACTGTGTTTAGCACTTCGAATATCTCTGCAACAGTTGGGCGTAGAATAACAATTTAAACACCTAAATGATTGTTTTGTGGAACTGAACAGATTGGTAAAAGCAAATGTGAAGTTTACATTAAAATAAACTGAGGAAAAGCCAAAAACCTTTTTCCCTTAAGATTAATATGGGAGATTTTATGAGCAGGTTTTTTTGGATTTTCTCCGCAACCACTTAACCTAGGTTAATAATTCAAAATACTAAATTATTTGTTTTTTTAAGCTCTATAACATGGTCAAAACCAAAATTAAGTTTTTTTAAAATTTTAGGGTGAAAAATGCAAAAAACTGATTTTTGGAAAATTTAAAACCCCCATAAACCCCCCTTCCCATGGTCCGATTTTTCTGGTTTTCGAACTTAAAGTCATGAATATCATTTTACACATTTTAACCAAATTTCATCAAAATCGGACGTTTTTTACTCAAGTTATCGTGTTAACGGACACACACACATATATATATATATATATATATAATATATATATATATAATATATATATATATATATATATATATATATAGTAGAAATGTTCTCTCCAGATTCAAATTTTAAAATCTTAGTTAATTTTCGTTCATCTGGTGAACTTCATCAGATAAATATAAAAGAAGGTGTATAAATATGTACATAATTGTATAAAAAAACTAAACAAAATAGGTTAACAACAAAATATAAACAGATAATAAAAATCACATGCAATATAAAACAGATAGATATATATATATACATATATATAAATTTTAACGAATAATGTTTTTGGTATCTGGGGACCTCAAAACAAAAAGTTATCATGGTCTTGGGCTTAAGTCTTACCATGAGACCTACGGTAATAACTTCTTCCATATATGGGAAATTCGCTAAAATTGTCTGAATAGCCTACGTCAGAGGTCGATACAATAGGATCATACACTCAGGTTTAACCGCTCACTAGTATTGTAGGCACACTGGGGAATATTCGTGTATATAGCATTGTATTGCGTCGAAAAAGGTCTATTTATTGAAATAAGTTACTGGTGAGTTCAATTAATCTCCCTACCTTTTCCGATTTTTTGGGGGGGAGGAGCATCCTAAACTCCCCCCTTTACCTCTGCACGAAAAACTTTTAACTCTCCGATTAATATTGAGATTTTCATTTCAATGGAGAATATTGAGGAGAAGACAGTTTGACAGATAGAGTGGGAGTAACTTGATCGCCATTGTTTGCTATAAACTTGCCCCTCCCCACTCCCTCTTGGGCCATCACGCCCCCAACAGACACGTGACATTTTGCAGGCAGCTATTATGTTACTGTCAGTCACTTTTATTCCTCAAAATAATCCTTCTTTGAGCAATAATTTGTTATAAAAATGATTTACATTAATAGATTTTTTTATTTTTTTGTATACAGCGAACAACTAAATCACTTGTATAGTAA
Source organism: Allygus modestus (assembly GCA_963675035.1). Lineage (NCBI taxonomy): Eukaryota > Metazoa > Arthropoda > Insecta > Hemiptera > Cicadellidae > Allygus > Allygus modestus. The sequence continues at coordinate 100,574,044 of OY776115.1, read as the reverse complement.
TAGTGATAACATAGCTTCAATATATTTTGTAAATTTTATTTAAGCACCTGAACGAATCACGAGTTTAGTACACTAAAGTACATGTGCTAGTACACAAGTTAAAAGGTTTATTTTTACTTGGATGATAGAAACTCTGCTTGATATTTTTATAACAAAAGGATGATTTAAAATATAACTTATAAACCAATTACCAGGACTCACTTCAATATTGGATGACAATATGATGAAGTCATCTACATATTAAAAAAAATCCTGTTTTTTGTTTACCCACTTCCTGAGGTTAATAATTAACTTATTTTTATGATTTTTTAAGATGATTTCAAGTTCTAAGTCACTATCAAGCCAGAATTTCGATTTAGGCCCCAGGGGCTCTACCCCTCGGGACTTCCAAGTTCCCATGTTATTCATGTGGAGGAGAGCTTTATTTGGTTGATGTCACATGTGTTTTTCTTGATTCAATAAACAGGATTATATCCGCAAAATATTGTGAGAGAGCAGCTCATAATAATAATGATTAATTAACATTATTCAAATAAATAGACATACCGTAAATGAATAAAAACCGTTTTAACGTAAAACTACTTTAAATAAACATTGTTTCTTTAAGAGCGTTTGTATATAAATACACTTTTATATAAGTGTTTGTTACATCCACATTAACACCACACAAACAGTCCAACACGTCTAAAGTTGAATCCTCTTACAGAAGTGAAAAAGATCAATCACGTTCCTAATTCATAGTCATCATAAATTTTAATTATGACTTCTTTATTTGTATACAGATTATTAGTGTCCAATTAGGAAACCACTGATATAACTAGTAAATAAAGTAACAACATTTTAAAACTCAGTTGAAATTGGTCAGTGTTAATATTTTAAAACAGAGCTCTCTGTGGCAAAAAAGGTCTGGTTTACTTTGAGTATTTCACAGGAATATTTTATTCGGCGTAAGTCGGTGTATATGGCTCCGTCCCAAAGTTAATTAGTTTAGTGGACGGCTACAGGGCTAATCCGGTACCCTCCTGGGACTGGATAAGACCAAATCCCAAACCAATTTACCAAAAATATCACATATTATAAACGAGTTCGCACGCAGCACGCTGACGTGATAAAAGTGAATTTCCACATAAAAACTTTTAAAACTCAAAATCAATGTAAAAACATACATTTGTACAATTTTTATTGATATCTGAAAACATTGATTTTTTGGCTGTTTTGATACTCCTGGATTCATTTACTTGCAAAGCTGGGAATACAATTTTGCGCATTATAAGGTTAGGAGAAGGTCCAGACAGGCTTGAAAGTAGGCATGAGGTTGCTGGGGGTAATAAAAGTACTCTAACAAAGGAATAACAGGCTTTTCTAGTGTAAAACCCCCATAAGACAACGTACTGTGTTTAGCCGATACACATTTTCTTTAATAACTCGGTAAGTGTTTATGCTAGAATGACGAGAGAGGGCTTAAAACTTTCGCCTCTCTAATTCCCATCTTTTACATTCATTAATTTTACATCTGGGGCTTTTCTGACCCTTTTTGGGCCCAAAACCTCAAAATTTGAAAGATTAATCCCCAAAAAATGGGGTTAGAGTTTTCCGATTGTTTTTCCCAACGAACTTGTCCAACAGATTATAGAAAGGAACGTTCCTACCAAATTTGAAGTAAATCGGACAAAAAATGCGACCGCTAGAGTTCATACACACACACACACACACACACACACACACACACACACACACACACACACACACACACACACACACACACACACACATATATATATAAAATTTTGAACGACCCCCCAAAACGTGTTTAGGGGGTCACGATAGGAACTTCTATGGTGGTCATGGGCTTAAGTTTCACCGTGCGGGTCATGCTAATAGTTCACATTCCAAAGGAAATTCACTAATAACAGGAGGTATTATTTTTGTTATTAACATGCACAAATAATTTGTAATGATATTTTTACTATAGGTAATACTTTTTTGAAAACTGATAATTTGTGTAAGAACTATTATTACGATGAACTCTTATTGTGTTGATAAGCAAACATAAACATGGCCTGGTCACGGCTGAAATAAGACAGTAAAGGGGAGTACCATGTTATAAGAGGACAAAGCTTGGAAATACCTTATATAACTCTGTGCCACTTCCTATTTGGCGAACGTAAATAATTGCATATTTTTATTTAAATCTATAATCTATTTAAATAATACATCAGGTAATTTCCTGAATAAAGCTTAGCTCTATTTTCATAAATATTTCTTAAAGCAAACTCAATTATCTTTTTACGGGTGGGTCTTCAAATAGAGCTCGTCTTCTGATGTGGCAATTCTATAGTGTTGGTAAACTAAGTTTTTACAGATTCCTAAAATCTTTAAACTTAAACATCTCCACTGTAGCGACTTATTAGTGAATTTCTTTTGGAAAGTGATCTATTAGCATGACCCACACGGTGAAACTTAAGCCCGGGGCCACCATAGAAGTTCCTAACGTGACCCCCTGAACACGTTTTTGGGGGTCGTTCAAAATTTTATATATATATATATATATATATATAGACATATATATATATATATATATATATATATATATATATATATATATGTGTTTGCACTCTAGCGGTCGCATTTTTTGTCCGATTTACTTCAAATTTGGTAGGGACGTTCCTTTCTGTAATCAGTTGAACAAGTTCGTTGGGCAAAACAATCGGAAAACTCTAAACCCCTTTTTTTGGGGATTAATCTTTCAAATTTCGAGTTTTTGGGCCCAAAGAGGGTCATAAAAGCCCCAGATGTAAAATCAATGAATGTAACAAGATGGGAATTAGTGAGGCGAAAGTTTTAAGCCCTCTCTCGTCATTCTAGCATAAATATTTACTGAGTTATTAAAGAAAATATGTATCGACTAAACACAGTACGTTGTCTTATGGGGGTTTTACACTAGAAAAGCCTGTTATTCCTTTGTTAGAGTACTTTTATCATCCCCAGCAACTCACGCCTACTTTCAAGCCTGTCTGCACCTTCTCCTAACCTTATAATGAGCAAAATTGTATTCCCAGCTTTGCAAGTAAATGAAACCAGGAGTATCAAAACAGCCAAATAATCAATGTTTTCAGATTTCAATAAAAATTGGACAAATGTATTTTTTTACACTTATTTTGACTTTTACAAATTTGTATGTGGAAATTCACTTCCATCACGTCAGCGTGCTGCGTGCGAACTCGTTTTTCAATTGTGTTGCACTGGTTATAAAATAAAAATCTGCACAAAAGCACAAAAATAAATATACATTTTAGACAGGTTACTTGCTTTATTTTAGATAATTTGACAATTTAGCAGCTGAATGCAGCACACAAAAGTAACGTTACGTTTTATTCTGATTAAATTAGAGTTTACGGGGGCAAAACCAAAACGGAGCTGCTAGTATCATTATGTTAACCATATTTGGCAGATGATTATCCATTTGGTTTTAAAATTTCTTATAAAAGTTAGCCATCCTTATAGTTATCAACAAGAAGAAGACATAGTATGACCCTTTTTAGGTCTTTTTTAAACTCCCATTAGCTAAAGTTTATCTTTACTTGAAGGTTATAATTGAGAAAAAACTTTATTTTGTGTAATCAAAGGATACAAACATCAAAGTAGGTATACACTGAGTGAGATAAGTATCGCAACTAGTAAGCATTTGCTAGATTAGTAGTTTTATTCATGTTACGGTGATGACAATTTTGCAAGCAATTTTTACCCTTCTTTCAACTACTACCTCCTCCCCATATATTTGTTGGTATGAATGCACTGTTTGCTGATATAAACTTTGTAAACTAATATTAAGTTTATTTTAGGCAAGTTCTATTCGGTTAATAAGTATAGTTGGTCTTTTTAAAGGATCAATATCCGTAAATATTAGAGGGATTCTTCTTCAGAACGCAATAAATCCTCAGATATTTAGTAAAATCAATGACGCAATACTTAAATTCTTAAAGTTTTAGAATAAGTTCTCTAGGGGACTGAAATTGAATTTTATAACGAGTTTTTGACGAAGAACTTCAAAAGGTTTTGACGTTCATACATCATAAGAAACTTGAAAAGAAACTTTTTCAATAACGACGAAATCAATATTGGCAAGTACTTACTTTATTTTCATTATGCGAATTTATTTACATTTGGGTAGTGTTAATAGCCTTATTTAGATTTTTCCTTTATTTAATTAAATTATAAATAATATTTTAAAACTTGATTTATCTGTTCAATGCTAGTCTGTATGGTATGCTCATACCATTGATACTAACCACTTGTTTAGTGTTTAATGTAAACATTTAATTCATATGAATAAAGCCAACATGTTTATTTTACTTACCGATATTAATTATTTTTACGCTCAGTTATCATTAGGAAATTTATTGCATTAGGAAATTTGTTTACATTTGAGTTAAGCTATTTTCAAAGGCTTATTGAAGGAATTGCGAATAAAAACGCTTTGCACCTCAATTTGAATTTCAGTATATTACAGTCCTGCAGCTTTTGTAACGTATTGTAAATTTTTCTAAACCTATGTATATAGATAAGAGTGAGCAATGCATGTTATTATAAATATGTAAAATTACTCGTAAGCTTTTAACTTTAAACCCAAGTGAATTCCCAAGAGAACCCGGTTTATTTTCCTTGTGCTACTCGAGGGCAAAGATTATTTTGAAACAAACCACTTCATTGAAATGCAATAACGCTTGAAAGCAATTAAATTGGATCCCTGTTGCTCTTGTTCTTAATTCTTAGGATTTCAAAAGATTTAAAAAATTAGTACATTAAGATTGTTTTTGCAATTAACTTTTCCTACTCTAGTACTATTATACTCTAGTACTAGAGTGTTCAGTCAAACCACAAAATTAACAGTGACGCCAAAAAGAATTTGACACATTTACATTTACAAGCTCAGTCTGCTCAAAAGTTATTATTTTCTCCGTTATCATATTTTATAAGAGTTTTGATTAACTATTGTTAAAGTAATATTTTTTTTGTTCTCGGCTTTACAACAATTTATGTGCAAGATTTTAGGCCCATCATGTTACATACATGTTGTAATTGTTTACCATCTAAAATAAATAAAAGTATACTTCACAGAATAAAGATGTAATCAACTGTTTATTGCCTGAAGGCTATGTTAGGAACTATAATTTCACCTCTACTGCTCGAGTGCTTGTATAAGTGAAATTATTACTTTAAAACCATTTTTATGACAACAATTTAACACAATAAACAGTTTTTGTGAAGAAACCTAAAAAAATATAAATATACATCTATAAAGACAAATTATATTTAGGTATAATAATTTAAAGTGTCCTTTTGATAAACTAAAGTCTCTTAAAATATTAATTATTAGGTATTTGTCATAAATTTATCGTGTTTACTCACTTACCAACTCATTACTCACTTCTCACCTATTCACTCACTCACTCACTCACTCACCACTTTCAACCCTTATCATCCTAATAGGATTCTTTGCTTTAATCAAATAAAATATAAAAAATATAAAAAAATTATAAGCGTAAATAAATTATTCATGTTAAGGCTCCTTTTTATATTAGCCATGCTGTATTTTTTAAAAAAATTGTATATTTTTTAAGTAAGCCACATTTTATGTGCCGTCCTTGGGAGTATCGGGGGCCGAGCTTTACAAGGAGAATATTGGTTGGTTTGTTTGAAAACCCCAAAAAAGTATCCCACGCAAATTTTTAAACCACTATTTATAACTAGATTTTTCTAGAAGAACATTCAATACTAGGTTCTTTTTCTCGCTAGTATAAATTGTTCTCATTATATAATGGTGATTAAACAAGTTTTCAAGATAACTGGAAAATCAAACAACCGTTAATAATATTAAAGTATACGATTAAATATTAAATTAACAAAAAAATATCATATCACTTAATTACAGAATTGCATTGTTGGGTCAACAGAAGAGACCAAACGTCAAACATGAAACACAACTACGGTCAGGCGAGTTTTGTTGGAGTTAATTAAGCCTATTAGCATCCAGCACCTATTAGCGTGTGAATAATTACTTATTATCGTCCTGGCTGGCACACGGGCAGGACATTTTTGGGTCAACAGAAGAGACCAAACGTCAAACATGAAACACAACCACGGTCAGGCGAGTTTTGTTGGAGTTAATTAAGCCTATTAGCGTCTAGCAGCTATTAGCGTGTGAATAATTACTTATTATCGTCCTGGCTGGCACACGGGCAGGACATTAGTGGGTCAACAGAAGAGACCAAACGTCAAACATGAAACACAACCACGGTCAGGCGAGTTTTGTTGGAGTTAATTAAGCCTATTAGCGTCCCGCACCTATTAGCGTGTGAATAATTACTTATTATCGTCCTGGCTGGCACACGGGCAGGACATTTTTGGGTCAACAGAAGAGACCAAACGTCAAACATGAAACACAACCACGGTCAGGCGAGTTTTGTTGGAGTTAATTAAGCCTATTAGCGTCCAGCAGCTATTAGCGTGTGAATAATTACTTATTATCGTCCTGGCTGGCACACGGGCAGGACATTTTTGGGTCAACAGAAGAGACCAAACGTCAAACATGAAACACAACCACGGTCAGGCGAGTTTTGTTGGAGTTAATTAAGCCTATTAGCGTCCAGCACCTATTAGCGTGTGAATAATTACTTATTATCGTCCTGGCTGGCACACGGGCAGGACATTTTTGGGTCAACAGAAGAGACCAAACGTCAAACATGAAACACAACCACGGTCAGGCGAGTTTTCTTGGAGTTAATTAAGCCTATTAGCGTCCAGCACCTATTAGCGTGTGAATAATTACTTATTATCGTCCTGGCTGGCACACGGGCAGGACATTTTTGGGTCAACAGAAGAGACCAAACGTCAAACATGAAACACAACCACGGTCAGGCGAGTTTTGTTGGAGTTAATTAAGCCTATTAGCGTCCAGCACCTATTAGCGTGTGAATAATTACTTATTATCGTCCTGGCTGGCACACGGGCAGGACATTTTTGGGTCAACGGAAAAGACCAAACGTCAAACATGAAACACAACCACGGTCAGGCGAGTTTTAATGGAGTTAATTAAGCCTATTAGCGTCCAGCACCTATTAGCGTGTGAATAATTACTTATTATCGTCCTGGCTGGCACACGGGCAGGACATTTTTGGGTCAACAGAAGAGACCAAACGTCAAACATGAAACACAACCACGGTCAGGCGAGTTTTGTTGGAGTTAATTAAGCCTATTAGAATCCAGCACCTATTAGCGTGTGAATAATTACTTATTATCGTCCTGGCTGGCACACGGGCAGGACATTTTTGGGTCAACAGAAGAGACCAAACGTCAAACATGAAACACAACCACGGTCAGGCGAGTTTTGTTGGAGTTAATTAAGCCTATTAGCGTCCAGCACCTATTAGCGTGTGAATAATTACTTATTATCGTCCTGGCTGGCTCACGGGCAGGACATTTTTGTGTCAACAGAAGAGACCAAACGTCAAACATGAAACACAACCACGGTCAGGCGAGTTTTGTTGGAGTTAATTAAGCCTATTAGCGTCCTGCAGCTATTAGCGTGTGAATAATTACTTATTATCGTCCTGGCTGGCACACGGGCAGGACATTTTTGGGTCAACAGAAGAGACCAAACGTCAAACATGAAACACAACCACGGTCAGGCGAGTTTTCTTGGAGTTAATTAAGCCTATCAGCGTTCAGCACCTATTAGCGTGTGAATAATTACTTATTATCGTCCTGGCTGGCACACGGGCAGAACATTTTAGGGTCAACAGAAGAAACCAAACGTCAAACATGAAACACAACCACGGTCAGGCGAGTTTTGTTGGAGTTAATTAAGCCTATTAGCGTCCAGCACCTATTAGCGTGTGAATAATTACTTATTATCGTCCTGGCTGGCACACGGGCAGACCATTTGTGGGTCAACAGAAGAGACCAAACGTCAAACATGAAACACAACCACGGTCAGGCGAGTTTTGTTGGAGTTAATTAAGCCTATTAGCGTCCAGCAGCTATTAGCGTGTGAATAATTACTTATTATCGTCCTGGCTGGCACACAGGCAGGCCATTTTTGGGTCAACAGAAGAGACCAAACGTCAAACATGAAACACAACCACGGTCAGGCGAGTTTTGTTGGAGTTAATTAAGCCTATTAGCGTCCAGCACCTATTTGCGCGTGAATAATTACTTATTATCGTCCTGGCTGGCACACAGACAGGCCATTTTTGGGTCAACAGAAGAGACCAAACGTCAAACATGAAACACAACCATGGTCAGGCGAGTTTTGTTGGAGTTAATTAAGCCTATTAGCGTTCAGCACCTATTAGCGTGTGAATAATTACTTATTATCGTCCTGGCTGGCACACGGGCAGACCATTTGTGGGTCAACAGAAGAGACCAATCGTCAAACATGAAACACAACCACGGTCAGGCGAGTTTTGTTGGAGTTAATTAAGCCTATTAGCGCCCAGCACCTATTTGCGTGTGAATAATTACTTATTATCGTCCTGGCTGGCACACAGGCAGGCCATTTTTGGGTCAACAGAAGAGACCAAACGTCAAACATGAAACACAACCATGGTCAGGCGAGTTTTGTTGGAGTTAATTAAGCCTATTAGCGTCCAGCAGCTATTAGCGTGTGAATAATTACTTATTATCGTCTTGGCTGGCACACGGGCAGGCCATTTTTGGGTCAACAGAAGAGACCAAACGTCAAACATGAAACACAACTACGGTCAGGCGAGTTCCGTTGGAGTTAATTAAGCCTATTAGCGTTCAGCACCTATTAGCGTGTGAATAATTACTTATTATCGTCCTGGCTGGCACACGGGCAGGACATTTTTGGGTCAACAGAAGAGACCAAACGTCAAACATGAAACACAACCACGGTCAGGCGAGTTTTGTTGGAGTTAATTAAGCCTAATAGCGTCCAGCACCTATTAGCGTGTGAATAATTACTTATTATCGTCCTGGCTGGCACACGGGCAGGACATTTTTGGGTCAACAGAAGAGACCAAACGTCAAACATGAAACACAACCACGGTCAGGCGAGTTTTGTTGGAGTTAATTAAGCCTATTAGCGTCTAGCAGCTATTAGCGTGTGAATAATTACTTATTATCGTCCTGGCTGGCACACGGGCAGGACATTAGTGGGTCAACAGAAGAGACCAAACGTCAAACATGAAACACAACCACGGTCAGGCGAGTTTTGTTGGAGTTAATTAAGCCTATTAGCGTTCAGCACCTATTAGCGTGTGAATAATTACTTATTATCGTCCTGGCTGGCACACGGGCAGGACATTTTTGGGTCAACAGAAGAGACCAAACGTCAAACATGAAACACAACCACGGTCAGGCAAGTTTTGTTGGAGTTAATTAAGCCTATTAGCGTCCAGCACCTATTAGCGTGTGAATAATTACTTATTATCGTCCTGGCTGGCACACGGGCAGGACATTTTTGGGTCAACAGAAGAGACCAAACGTCAAACATGAAACACAACCACGGTCAGGCGAGTTTTGTTGGAGTTAATTAAGCCTATTAGCGTCCAGCACCTATTAGCGTGTGAATAATTACTTATTATCGTCCTGGCTGGCACACGGGAAGGACATTTTTGGGTCAACAGAAGAGACCAAACGTCAAACATGAAACACGACCACGGTCAGGCGAGTTTTGTTGGAGTTAATTAGGCCTATTAGCGTCCAGCACCTATTAGCGTGTGAATAATTACTTATTATCGTCCTGGCTGGCACACGGGCAGGCCATTTTTGGGTCAACAGAAGAGACCAAACGTAAAACATGAAACACAACCATGGTCAGGCGAGTTTTGTTGGAGTTAATTAAGCCTATTAGCGTCCAGCACCTATTAGCGTGTGAATAATTACTTATTATCGTCCTGGCTGGCAGACGAGCAGGCCATTTTTGGGTCAACAGAAGAGACCAAACGTCAAATATGAAACACAACTACGGTCAGGCGAGTTCCGTTGGAGTTAATTAAGCCTATTAGCGTTCAGCACCTATTAGCGTGTGAATAATTACTTATTATCGTCCTGGCTGGCACACGGGCAGGACATTTTTGGGTCAACAGAAGAGACCAAACGTCAAACATGAAACACAACCACGGTCAGGCGAGTTTTGTTGGAGTTAATTAAGCCTATTAGCGTCCAGCAGCTGTTAGCGTGTGAATAATTACTTATTATCGTCCTGGCTGGCACACGGGCAGGACATTTTTGGGTCAACAGAAGAGACCAAACGTCAAACATGAAACACAACCACGGTCAGGCGAGTTTTGTTGGAGTTAATTAAGCCTATTAGCGTCCAGCACCTATTAGCGTGTGAATAATTACTTATTATCGTCCTGGCTGGCACACGGGCAGGACATTTTTGGGTCAACAGAAGAGACCAAACGTCAAACATGAAACACAACCACGGTCAGGCGAGTTTTGTTGGAGTTAATTAAGCCTATTAGCGTCCAGCAGCTATTAGCGGGTGAATAATTACTTATTATCGTCCTGGCTGGCACACGGGCAGGACATTAGTGGGTCAACAGAAGAGACCAAACGTCAAACATGAAACACAACCACGGTCAGGCGAGTTTTGTTGGAGTTAATTAAGCCTATTAGCGTCCAGCAGCTATTAGCGTGTGAATAATTACTTATTATCGTCCTGGCTGGCACTAGGGCAGACCATTTGTGGGTCAACAGAAGAGACCAATCGTCAAACATGAAACACAACCACGGTCAGGCGAGTTTTGTTGGAGTTAATTAAGCCTATTAGCGTCCAGCACCTATTAGCGTGTGAATAGTTACTTATTATCGTCCTGGCTGGCACACGGGCAGGACATTTTTGGGTCAACAGAAGAGACCAAACGTCAAACATGAAACACAACCACGGTCAGGCGAGTTTTGTTGGAGTTAATTAAGCCTATTAGCGTCCAGCACCTATTAGCGTGTGAATAATTACTTATTATCGTCCTGGCTGGCACACGGGAAGGACATTTTTGGGTCAACAGAAGAGACCAAACGTCAAACATGAAACACAACCACGGTCAGGCGAGTTTTGTTGGAGTTAATTAGGCCTATTAGCGTCCAGCACCTATTAGCGTGTGAATAATTACTTATTATCGTCCTGGCTGGCACACGGGCAGGCCATTTTTGGGTCAACAGAAGAGACCAAACGTAAAACATGAAACACAACCATGGTCAGGCGAGTTTTGTTGGAGTTAATTAAGCCTATTAGCGTCCAGCAGCTATTAGCGTGTGAATAATTACTTATTATCGTCCTGGCTGGCACACGGGCAGGCCATTTTTGGGTCAACAGAAGAGACCAAACGTCAAACATGAAACACAACTACGGTCAGGCGAGTTCCGTTGGAGTTAATTAAGCCTATTAGCGTTCAGCAACTATTAGCGTGTGAATAATTACTTATTATCGTCCTGGCTGGCACACGGGCAGGACATTTTTGGGTCAACAGAAGAGACCAAACGTCAAACATGAAACACAACCACGGTCAGGCGAGTTTTGTTGGAGTTAATTAAGCCTATTAGCGTCCAGCACCTATTAGCGTGTGAATAATTACTTATTATCGTCCTGGCTGGCACACGGGCAGGACATTTTTGGGTCAACAGAAGAGACCAAACGTCAAACATGAAACACAACCACGGTCAGGCGAGTTTTGTTGGAGTTAATTAAGCCTATTAGCGTCCAGCAGCTATTAGCGTGTGAATAATTACTTATTATCGTCCTGGCTGGCACACGGGCAGGACATTTTTGGGTCAACAGAAGAGACCAAACGTCAAACATGAAACACAACCACGGTCAGGCGAGTTTTGTTGGAGTTAATTAAGCCTATTAGCGTCCAGCACCTATTAGCGTGTGAATAATTACTTATTATCGTCGTGGCTGGCACACGGGCAGAACATTTTTGGGTCAACAGAAGAGACCAAACGTCAAACATGAAACACAACCACGGTCAGGCGAGTTTTGTTGGAGTTAATTAAGCCTATTAGCGTCCAGCAGCTATTAGCGTGTGAATAATTACTTATTATCGTCCTGGCTGGCACACGGGCAGACCATTTGTGGGTCAACAGAAGAGACCAATCGTCAAACATGAAACACAACCACGGTCAGGCGAGTTTTGTTGGAGTTAATTAAGCCTATTAGCGTCCAGCAGCTATTAGCGTGTGAATAATTACTTATTATTGTCCTGGCTGGCACACAGGCAGGCCATTTTTGGGTCAACAGAAGAGACCAAACGTCAAACATGAAACACAACCACGGTCAGGCGAGTTTTGTTGGAGTTAATTAAGCCTATTAGCGTCCAGCACCTATTAGCGTGTGAATAATTACTTATTATCGTCCTGGCTGGCACACGGGAAGGACATTTTTGGGTCAACAGAAGAGACCAAACGTCAAACATGAAACACAACCACGGTCAGGCGAGTTTTGTTGGAGTTAATTAGGCCTATTAGCGTCCAGCACCTATTAGCGTGTGAATAATTACTTATTATCGTCCTGGCTGGCACACGGGCAGGACATTTTTGGGTCAACAGAAGAGACCAAACGTCAAACATGAAACACAACCACGGTCAGGCGAGTTTTGTTGGAGTTAATTAAGCCTATTAGCGTCCAGCAGCTGTTAGCGTGTGAATAATTACTTATTATCGTCCTGGCTGGCACACGGGCAGGACATTTTTGGGTCAACAGAAGAGACCAAACGTCAAACATGAAACACAACCACGGTCAGGCGAGTTTTGTTGGAGTTAATTAAGCCTATTAGCGTCCAGCACCTATTAGCGTGAGAATAATTACTTATTATCGTCCTGGCTGGCACACGGGCAGGACATTTTTGGGTCAACAGAAGAGACCAAACGTCAAACATGAAACACAACCACGGTCAGGCGAGTTTTGTTGGAGTTAATTAAGCCTATTAGCGTCCAGCAGCTATTAGCGTGTGAATAATTACTTATTATCGTCCTGGCTAGCACACGGGCAGGACATTAGTGGGTCAACAGAAGAGACCAAACGTCAAACATGAAACACAACCACGGTCAGGCGAGTTTTGTTGGAGTTAATTAAGCCTATTAGCGTCCAGCACCTATTAGCGTGTGAATAATTACTTATTATCGTCCTGGCTGGCACACGGGCAGAACATTTTTGGGTCAACAGAAGAGACCAAACGTCAAACATGAAACACAACCACGGTCAGGCGAGTTTTGTTGGAGTTAATTAAGCCTATTAGCGTCCAGCAGCTATTAGCGTGTGAATAATTACTTATTATCGTCCTGGCTGGCACACGGGCAGACCATTTGTGGGTCAACAGAAGAGACCAATCGTCAAACATGAAACACAACCACGGTCAGGCGAGTTTTGTTGGAGTTAATTAAGCCTATTAGCGTCCAGCACCTATTAGCGTGTGAATAATTACTTATTATTGTCCTGGCTGGCACACAGGCAGGCCATTTTTGGGTCAACAGAAGAGACCAAACGTCAAACATGAAACACAACCATGGTCAGGCGAGTTTTGTTGGAGTTAATTAAGCCTATTAGCGTCCAGCAGCTATTAGCGTGTGAATAATTACTTATTATCGTCCTGGCTGGCACAAGGGCAGGCCATTTTTGGATCCACAGAAGAGACCAAATGTCAAACATGAAACACAACTACGGTCAGGCGAGTTCCGTTGGAGTTAATTAAGCCTATTAGCGTTCAGCACCTATTAGCGTGTGAATAATTACTTATTATCGTCCTGGCTGGCACCCGGGCTGGACATTAGTGGGTCAACAGAAGAGACCAAACGTCAAACATGAAACACAACCACGGTCAGGCGAGTTTTGTTGGAGTTAATTAAGCCTATTAGCGTCCAGCAGCTATTAGCGGGTGAATAATTACTTATTATCGTCCTGGCTGGCACACGGGCAGGACATTAGTGGGTCAACAGAAGAGACCAAACGTCAAACATGAAACACAACCACGGTCAGGCGAGTTTTGTTGGAGTTAATTAAGCCTATTAGCGTCCAGCAGCTATTAGCGTGTGAATAATTACTTATTATCGTCCTGGCTGGCACTAGGGCAGACCATTTGTGGGTCAACAGAAGAGACCAATCGTCAAACATGAAACACAACCACGGTCAGGCGAGTTTTGTTGGAGTTAATTAAGCCTATTAGCGTCCAGCACCTATTAGCGTGTGAATAGTTACTTATTATCGTCCTGGCTGGCACACGGGCAGGACATTTTTGGGTCAACAGAAGAGACCAAACGTCAAACATGAAACACAACCACGGTCAGGCGAGTTTTGTTGGAGTTAATTAAGCCTATTAGCGTCCAGCACCTATTAGCGTGTGAATAATTACTTATTATCGTCCTGGCTGGCACACGGGAAGGACATTTTTGGGTCAACAGAAGAGACCAAACGTCAAACATGAAACACAACCACGGTCAGGCGAGTTTTGTTGGAGTTAATTAGGCCTATTAGCGTCCAGCACCTATTAGCGTGTGAATAATTACTTATTATCGTCCTGGCTGGCACACGGGCAGGCCATTTTTGGGTCAACAGAAGAGACCAAACGTAAAACATGAAACACAACCATGGTCAGGCGAGTTTTGTTGGAGTTAATTAAGCCTATTAGCGTCCAGCAGCTATTAGCGTGTGAATAATTACTTATTATCGTCCTGGCTGGCACACGGGCAGGCCATTTTTGGGTCAACAGAAGAGACCAAACGTCAAACATGAAACACAACTACGGTCAGGCGAGTTCCGTTGGAGTTAATTAAGCCTATTAGCGTTCAGCAACTATTAGCGTGTGAATAATTACTTATTATCGTCCTGGCTGGCACACGGGCAGGACATTTTTGGGTCAACAGAAGAGACCAAACGTCAAACATGAAACACAACCACGGTCAGGCGAGTTTTGTTGGAGTTAATTAAGCCTATTAGCGTCCAGCACCTATTAGCGTGTGAATAATTACTTATTATCGTTCTGGCTGGCACACGGGCAGGACATTTTTGGGTCAACAGAAGAGACCAAACGTCAAACATGAAACACAACCACGGTCAGGCGAGTTTTGTTGGAGTTAATTAAGCCTATTAGCGTCCAGCAGCTATTAGCGTGTGAATAATTACTTATTATCGTCCTGGCTGGCACACGGGCAGGACATTAGTGGGTCAACAGAAGAGACCAAACGTCAAACATGAAACACAACCACGGTCAGGCGAGTTTTGTTGGAGTTAATTAAGCCTATTAGCGTCCAGCACCTATTAGCGTGTGAATAATTACTTATTATCGTCCTGGCTGGCACACGGGCAGAACATTTTTGGGTCAACAGAAGAGACCAAACGTCAAACATGAAACACAACCACGGTCAGGCGAGTTTTGTTGGAGTTAATTAAGCCTATTAGCGTCCAGCAGCTATTAGCGTGTGAATAATTACTTATTATCGTCCTGGCTGGCACACGGGCAGACCATTTGTGGGTCAACAGAAGAGACCAATCGTCAAACATGAAACACAACCACGGTCAGGCGAGTTTTGTTGGAGTTAATTAAGCCTATTAGCGTCCAGCACCTATTAGCGTGTGAATAATTACTTATTATTGTCCTGGCTGGCACACAGGCAGGCCATTTTTGGGTCAACAGAAGAGACCAAACGTCAAACATGAAACACAACCATGGTCAGGCGAGTTTTGTTGGAGTTAATTAAGCCTATTAGCGTCCAGCAGCTATTAGCGTGTGAATAATTACTTATTATCGTCCTGGCTGGCACACGGGAAGGACATTTTTGGGTCAACAGAAGAGACCAAACGTCAAACATGAAACACAACCACGGTCAGGCGAGTTTTGTTGGAGTTAATTAGGCCTATTAGCGTCCAGCACCTATTAGCGTGTGAATAATTACTTATTATCGTCCTGGCTGGCACACGGGCAGGCCATTTTTGGGTCAACAGAAGAGACCAAACGTAAAACATGAAACACAACCATGGTCAGGCGAGTTTTGTTGGAGTTAATTAAGCCTATTAGCGTCCAGCAGCTATTAGCGTGTGAATAATTACTTATTATCGTCCTGGCTGGCACACGGGCAGGCCATTTTTGGGTCAACAGAAGAGACCAAACGTCAAACATGAAACACAACTACGGTCAGGCGAGTTCCGTTGGAGTTAATTAAGCCTATTAGCGTTCAGCAACTATTAGCGTGTGAATAATTACTTATTATCGTCCTGGCTGGCACACGGGCAGGACATTTTTGGGTCAACAGAAGAGACCAAACGTCAAACATGAAACACAACCACGGTCAGGCGAGTTTTGTTGGAGTTAATTAAGCCTATTAGCGTCCAGCAGCTGTTAGCGTGTGAATAATTACTTATTATCGTCCTGGCTGGCACACGGGCAGGACATTTTTGGGTCAACAGAAGAGACCAAACGTCAAACATGAAACACAACCACGGTCAGGCGAGTTTTGTTGGAGTTAATTAAGCCTATTAGCGTCCAGCACCTATTAGCGTGAGAATAATTACTTATTATCGTCCTGGCTGGCACACGGGCAGGACATTTTTGGGTCAACAGAAGAGACCAAACGTCAAACATGAAACACAACCACGGTCAGGCGAGTTTTGTTGGAGTTAATTAAGCCTATTAGCGTCCAGCAGCTATTAGCATGTGAATAATTACTTATTATCGTCCTGGCTGGCACACGGGCAGGACATTAGTGGGTCAACAGAAGAGACCAAACGTCAAACATGAAACACAACCACGGTCAGGCGAGTTTTGTTGGAGTTAATTAAGCCTATTAGCGTCCAGCACCTATTAGCGTGTGAATAATTACTTATTATCGTCCTGGCTGGCACACGGGCAGAACATTTTTGGGTCAACAGAAGAGACCAAACGTCAAACATGAAACACAACCACGGTCAGGCGAGTTTTGTTGGAGTTAATTAAGCCTATTAGCGTCCAGCAGCTATTAGCGTGTGAATAATTACTTATTATCGTCCTGGCTGGCACACGGGCAGACCATTTGTGGGTCAACAGAAGAGACCAATCGTCAAACATGAAACACAACCACGGTCAGGCGAGTTTTGTTGGAGTTAATTAAGCCTTTTAGCGTCCAGCACCTATTAGCGTGTGAATAATTACTTATTATTGTCCTGGCTGGCACACAGGCAGGCCATTTTTGGGTCAACAGAAGAGACCAAACGTCAAACATGAAACACAACCATGGTCAGGCGAGTTTTGTTGGAGTTAATTAAGCCTATTAGCGTCCAGCAGCTATTAGCGTGTGAATAATTACTTATTATCGTCCTGGCTGGCACAAGGGCAGGCCATTTTTGGATCCACAGAAGAGACCAAACGTCAAACATGAAACACAACTACGGTCAGGCGAGTTCCGTTGGAGTTAATTAAGCCTATTAGCGTTCAGCACCTATTAGCGTGTGAATAATTACTTATTATCGTCCTGGCTGGCACCCGGGCTGGACATTAGTGGGTCAACAGAAGAGACCAAACGTCAAACATGAAACACAACCACGGTCAGGCGAGTTTTGTTGGAGTTAATTAAGCCTATTAGCGTCCCGCACCTATTAGCGTGTGAATAATTACTTATTATCGTCCTGGCTGGCACACGGGCAGGACATTTTTGGGTCAACAGAAGAGACCAAACGTCAAACATGAAACACAACCACGGTCAGGCGAGTTTTGTTGGAGTTAATTAAGCCTATCAGCGTCCAGCACGTATTAGCGTGTGAATAATTACTTATTATCGTCCTGGCTGGCACACGGGCAGGACATTTTTGGGTCAACGGAAGAGACCAAACGTCAAACATGAAACACAACCACGGTCAGGCGAGTTTTAATGGAGTTAATTGAGCCTATTAGCGTCCAGCACCTATTAGCGTGTGAATAATTACTTATTATCGTCCTGGCTGGCACACGGGCAGGACATTTTTGGGTCAACAGAAGAGACCAAACGTCAAACATGAAACACAACCACGGTCAGGCGAGTTTTGTTGGGGTTAATTAAGCCTATTAGCGTCTATCAGCTATTAGCGTGTGAATAATTACTTATTATCGTCCTGGCTGGCACACGGGCAGGACATTAGTGGGTCAACAGAAGAGACCAAACGTCAAACATGAAACACAACCACGGTCAGGCGAGTTTTGTTGGAGTTAATTAAGCCTATTAGCGTCCAGCAGCTATTAGCGTGTGAATAATTACTTATTATCGTCCTGGCTGGCACACGGGAAGGACATTTTTGGGTCAACAGAAGAGACCAAACGTCAAACATGAAACACAACCACGGTCAGGCGAGTTTTGTTGGAGTTAATTAGGCCTATTAGCGTCCAGCACCTATTAGCGTGTGAATAATTACTTATTATCGTCCTGGCTGGCACACGGGCAGGCCATTTTTGGGTCAACAGAAGAGACCAAACGTAAAACATGAAACACAACCATGGTCAGGCGAGTTTTGTTGGAGTTAATTAAGCCTATTAGCGTCCAGCAGCTATTAGCGTGTGAATAATTACTTATTATCGTCCTGGCTGGCACACGGGCAGGACATTAGTGGGTCAACAGAAGAGACCAAACGTCAAACATGAAACACAACCACGGTCAGGCGAGTTTTGTTGGAGTTAATTAAGCCTATTAGCGTCCAGCACCTATTAGCGTGTGAATAATTACTTATTATCGTCCTGGCTGGCACACGGGCAGGACATTTTTGGGTCAACAGAAGAGACCAAACGTCAAACATGAAACACAACCACGGTCAGGCGAGTTTTGTTGGAGTTTATTAAGCCTATTAGCGTCCAGCACCTATTAGCGTGTGAATAATTACTTATTATCGTCCTGGCTGGCACACGGGCAGGACATTTTTGGGTCAACGGAAGAGACCAAACGTCAAACATGAAACACAACCACGGTCAGGCGAGTTTTAATGGAGTTAATTAAACCTATTAGCGTCCAGCACCTATTAGCGTGTGAATAATTACTTATTATCGTCCTGGCTGGCACACGGGCAGGACATTTTTGGGTCAACAGAAGAGACCAAACGTCAAACATGAAACACAACCACGGTCAGGCGAGTTTTGTTGGAGTTAATTAAGCCTATTAGCGTCCAGCACCTATTAGCATGTGAATAATTACTTATTATCGTCCTGGCTGGCACACGGGAAGGACATTTTGGGTCAACAGAAGAGACCAAACGTCAAACATGAAACACAACCACGGTCAGGCGAGTTTTGTTGGAGTTAATTAAGCCTATTAGCGTCCAGCAGCTATTAGCGTGTGAATAATTACTTATTATCGTCCTGGCTGGCACACGAGCAGGCCATTTTTGGGTCAACAGAGGAGACCAAACGTCAAACATGAAACACAACTACGGTCAGGCGAGTTCCGTTGGAGTTAATTAAGCCTATTAGCGTCCAGCACCTATTAGCGTGTGAATAATTACTTATTATCGTCCTGGCTGGCACACGGGCAGGACATTTTTGGGTCAACAGAAGAGACCAAACGTCAAACATGAAACACAACCACGGTCAGGCGAGTTTTGTTGGAGTTAATTAAGCCTATTAGTGTCCAGCAGCTATTAGCGTGTGAATAATTACTTATTATCGTCCTGGCTGGCACACGGGCAGGACATTTTTGGGTCAACAGAAGAGACCAAACGTCAAACATGAAACACAACCTCGGTCAGGCGAGTTTTGTTGGTGTTAAATAAGCCTATTAGCGTCAAGCAACTATTAGCGTGTGAATAATTACTTATTATCGTCCTGGCTGGCACACGGGCAGGCCATTTTTGGGTCAACAAAAGAGACTAAACGTCAAACATGAAACAAAACCACGGTCAGGCGAGTTCCGTTGGAGTTAATTAAGCCTATTAGCGTCCAGCAGCAATTAGCGTGTGAATAATTACTTATTATCGTCCTGGCTGGCACACGGGCAGGCCATTTTTGGGTCAACAGAAGAGACCAAACGTCAAACATGAAACACAACCACGGTCAGGCGAGTTTTGTTGGAGTTAATTAAGCCTATTAGCGTCCAGTAGCTATTAGCGTGTTAATAATTACTTATTATCGTCCTGGCTGGCACACGGGTAGGCGATTTGTGGGTCAAAAGAAGAGACCAAACGTCAAACATAAAACACAACCACGGTCAGGCGAGTTTTGTTGGTGTTAATTAAGCCTATTAGCGTCTAGCAGCTATTAGCGTGTGAATAATTACTTATTATCGTCCTGGCTGGCACACGGGCAGGCCATTTTTGGGTCAACAGAAGAGACCAAACGTCAAACATGAAACACAACCACGGTCAGGCGAGTTCCGTTGGAGTTAATTAAGCCTATTAGCGTCCAGCACCTATTAGCGTGTGAATAATTACTTATTATCGTCCTGGCTGGCACATGGGCAGGCCATTGTTGGGTCAACAGAGAAGACCAAACGTCAAACATGAAACACAACCACGGTCAGGCGAGTTTTGTTGGTGTTAATTAAGCCTATTAGCGTCCAGCAACTATTAGCGTGTGAATAATTACTTATTATCGTCTTGGCTGGCACAAGGGCAGGCCATTTTTGGGTCAACAGAAGAGACCAAACGTCAAACATGAAACACAACCACGGTCAGGCGAGTTCCGTTGGAGTTAATTAAGCCTATTAGCGTCCAGCACCTATTAGCGTGTGAATAATTACTTATTATCGTCCTGGCTGGCACATGGGCAGGCCATTGTTGGGTCAACAGAGAAGACCAAACGTCAAACATGAAACACAACCACGGTCAGGCGAGTTTTGTTGGTGTTAATTAAGCCTATTAGCGTCCAGCAGCTATTAGCGTGTGAATAATTACTTATTATCGTCTTGGCTGGCACAAGGGCAGGCCATTTTTGGGTCAACAAAAGAGACCAAACGTCAAACATGAAACACAAGCACGGTCAGGCGAGTTTTGTTGGAGTTAATTAAGCCTATTAGCGTCCAGCAGCTATTAGCGTGTGAATAATTACTTATTATCGTCCTGGCTGGCATACGGGCAGGCCATTTTTGGGTCAACAGAAGAGACCAAACGTCAAACATGAAACACAACCACGGTCAGGCGAGTTTTGTTGGAGTTAATTAAGCCTATTAGCGTCCAGCACCTATTAGCGTGTGAATAATTACTTATTATCGTCCTGGCTGGCACACGGGCAGGCTATTTTTGGGTCAACAGAAGAGACCAAACGTCAAACATGAAACACAACCACGGTCAGGCGAGTTTTGTTGGAGTTAATTAAGCCTATTAGCGTCCAGCAGCTATAAGCGTGTGAATAATTACTTATTATCGTCCTGGCTGGCACACGGGCAGGCCATTTGTGGGTCAAAAGAAGAGACCAAACGTCAAACATGAAACACAACCACGGTCAGGCGAGTTCCGTTGGAGTTAATTAAGCCTATTAGCGTCCAGCACCTATTAGCGTGTGAATAATTACTTATTATCGTCCTGGCTGGCACACGGGCAGGCCATTTGTGGGTCAAAAGAAGAGACCAAACGTCAAACATGAAACACAACCACGGTCAGGCGAGTTTTGTTGGTGTTAATTAAGCCTATTAGCGTCTAGCAGCTATTAGCGTGTGAATAATTACTTATTATCGTCCTGGCTGGCACACGGGCAGGACATTTTTGGGTCAACAGAAGAGACCAAACGTCAAACATGAAACACAACCACGGTCAGCCGAGTTTTGTTGGAGTTAATTAAGCCTATTAGCGTCCAGCAGCTATTAGCGTGTGAATAATTACTTATTATCGTCCTGGCTGGCACACGGGCAGGCCATTTTTGGGTCAACAGAAGAGACCAAACGTCAACCATGAAACACAACCACGGTCAGGCGAGTTTTGTTGTAGTTAATTAAGCCTATTAGCGTCCAGCAGCTATTAGCGTGTGAATAATTACTTATTATCGTCCTGGCTGGCACACGGGCAGGCCATTTGTGGGTCAACAGAAGAGACCAAACGTCAAACATGAAACACAACCACAGTCAGGCGAGTTCCGTTGGAGTTAATTAAGCCTATTAGCGACCAGCAGCTATTAGCGTGTGAATAATTACTTATTATCGTCCTGGCTGGCACACGGGCAGGCCATTTGTGGGTCAACAGAAGAGACCAAACGTCAAACATGAAACACAACCACGGTCAGGCGAGTTTTGTTGGAGTTAATTTTTGCCTATTAGCGTCCAGCACCTATTAGCGTGTGAATAATTACTTATTATCGTCCTGGCTGGCACACGGGCAGGCTATTTTTGGGTCAACAGAAGAGACCAAACGTCAAACATGATACACAACCACGGTCAGGCGAGTTCCGTTGGAGTTAATTAAGCCTATTAGCGTCCAGCACCTATTAGCGTGTGAATAATTACTTATTATCGTCCTGGCTGGCACACGGGCAGGACATTTTTGGGTCAACAGAAGAGACCAAACGTCAAACATGAAACACAACCACGGTCAGGCGAGTTCCGTTGGAGTTAATTAAGCCTATTAACGTCCAGCACCTATTAGCGTGTGAATAATTACTTATTATCGTCCTGGCTGGCACACGGGCAGGCCATTTTTGGGTCAACAGAAGAGACCAAACGTCAAACATGAAACACAACCACGGTCAGGCGAGTTTTGTTGGAGTTAATTAAGCCTATTAGCGTCCAGCACCTATTAGCGTGTGAATAATTACTTATTATCGTCCTGGCTGGCACACGGGCAGGCCATTTTTGGGTCAACAGAAGAGACCAAACGTCAAACATGAAACACAACCACGGTCAGGCGAGTTTTGTTGGAGTTAATTAAGCCTATTAGCGTCCAGCAGCTATTAGCGTGTGAATAATTACTTATTATCGTCCTGGCTGGCACACGGGCAGGACATTTTTGGGTCAACAGAAGAGGCCAAACGTCAAACATGAAACACAACGACGGTCAGGCGAGTTTTGTTGGAGTTAATTAAGCCTATTAGCGTCCAGCAGCTATTAGCGTGTGAATAATTACTTATTATCATCCTGGCTGGCACACGGGCAGGCCATTTTTGGGTCAACAGAAGAGACCAAACGTCAAACATGAAACACAACCACGGTCAGGCGAGTTTTGTTGGAGTTAATTAAGCCTATTAGCGTCCAGCAGCTATTAGCGTGTGAATAATTACTTATTATCGTCCTGGCTGGCACACGGGCAGGACATTTTTTGGTCAACAGAAGAGACCAAACGTCAAACATGAAACACAACCACGGTCAGGCGAGTTTTGTTGGAGTTAATTAAGCCTATTAGCGTCCAGCAGCTATTAGCGTGTGAATAATTACTTATTATCGTCCTGGCTGGCACACGGGCAGGCCATTTGTGGGTCAACAGAAGAGACCAAACGTCAAACATGAAACACAACCACGGTCAGGCGAGTTCCGTTGGAGTTAATTAAGTCTATTAGCGTCCAGCACCTATTAGCGTGTGAATAATTACTTATTATCGTCGTGGCTGGCACACGGGCAGGCCATTTGTGGGTCAACAGAAGAGACCAAACGTCAAACATGAAACACAACCACGGTCAGGCGAGTTCCGTTGGAGTTAATTAAGCCTATTAGCGTCCAGCAGCTATTAGCGTGTGAATAATTACTTATTATCGTCCTGGCTGGCACACGGGCAGGCCATTTGTGGGTCAACAGAGAAGACCAAACGTCAAACATGAAACACAACCACGGCCAGGCGAGTTTTGTTGGAGTTAATTAAGCCTATTAGCGTCCAGCAGCTATTAGCGTGTGAATAATTACTTATTATCGTCCTGGCTGGCACACGGGCAGGACATTTTTGGGTCAACAGAAGAGACCAAACGTCAAACATGAAACACAACCACGGTCAGGCGAGTTTTGTTGGAGTTAATTAAGCCTATTAGCGTCCAGCAGCTATTAACGGGTGAATAATTACTTATTATCGTCCTGGCTTGCACACGGGCAGGCCATTTTTGGGTCAACAGAGAAGACCAAACGTCAAACATGAAACACAACCACGGTCAGGCGAGTTTTGTTGGAGTCAATTAAGCCTATTAGCGTCCAGCAGCTATTAACGGGTGAATAATTACTTATTATCGTCCTGGCTGGCACACGGGTAGGCCATTTTTGGGTCAACAGAAGAGACCAAACGTCAAACATGAAACACAACCACGGTCAGGCGAGTTTTGTTGGATTTAATTAAGCCTATTAGCGTCCAGCAGCTATTAGCGTGTGAATAATTACTTATTATCGTCCTGGCTGTCACACGGGCAGGCCATTTTTTATTCCACCGCTCTCTCAACATTTGGCCGGGTTATGTTAAGTCGATATTACTCGGTACTATCAAAATAAAGCTGAGGAGATTAATGAAAATAGTATGGCCTAATTATAAATAGCAATTACTGTTTAGGTTGGAATAAATGTGTATGTATGTTGTATATTGTTGGCGTGCTTTTACGGTTGTATTGATAAAATGAAATAATTAATTTAAAGGTAAAGAAATATAAACAGATTTACATATTAATACCGGTTATACAATTAAACCCAATACGGTACGTGGAGAATCATTGAACAGACAATAAATTTGTATAGAAGGAAGTAAAATTATAATTTAATAAGAGTGACTACATGATTAAGTTGAGGGAACAGCTTTGTAGGTTGTTGTTTGGTTTAGTTTTAGTGGGGATTCACGCCGCGTCTCGCCATTTTTTACGTTTTGAACGGGACCGAAATAAACCCTTATTTCCTAAGATTGACCTGTCTTTAGAAAGCATCATAACTATAGTCCAATGGAAAATGACAGCTGAGTTCATATAGAACCCTTGAAACATTTTTCGATTTTTCTCAGGATTGATAAGGTGAACCTCATTTGATGATTGGACAGAAATTCAGAATATTGAAGTGAATTGGTGGTAGAGGAATGACAATAGCGTTGTAGAGGGATGATCAACGTATTTGTATTATGCAGGGATGATAATTTTCCAGTAAAGTAATACCATGCAACTACTATTTATTATAATAATCATTCCAACATGCGTAATCGCTAAAAACCACATGGTAAAATAGTAACTTCATATTCAACTTTCAGTTAGTATAAGTAGATGTGAACTAGCAAAGAGGCGCCACTTCCGGCGTTTTTTTCCCATGTTATTCTTATGGGGAGCCGTTTTTGCGCCGACGCCAGCTCCCGCCTTACACAAGTTTCCTTGTTAGCCTATACTAGTATCTGACCCTTGCCTATATTAAATACATTTTCCCCATCCCCATCCCTCCTCTACATTTAAAAAAATTAATTTTCAAATTCAGGCTAAAAAACTATCTTTAGTGTTTATGGTTCGATTTGTCTTCAATTCGGATATGTTACTGTCCTAGGCAAGTGTTTTAATAAATTCCACTTACATTTCCCAAATTCACTATAACGGTCAAATTAAAAAATATTTTTTGAAAAATACTATAGTGCCAATTGCCAACTTCTTTATTTACTGCCCGATTTATTTAAAATTTATATATGTTATTATTCTAGGCTAGTGGTTTAATAAATTCCACTTACATTTTCCAAATTAAATAATACCTTACGGCCAAATTAAAAAATATTTTGAAAAATACTGCCAACTGCCAACTTCTTTATTTACTGTCTGATTTGTTTAAAATTTGGATATGTTATTGTCCTAGGCAAGTGTTTTTATAAATTCCACTTACATTTCCCAAATTAACTATTACGGTCGAATTAAAAAAAATGCCAACTATTTACTGACTGATTTTTTGCACCCGCCCTAATTTCCTTTTTGACCAGTACTCTTGCCTTAAATATATTTTTCCCCTATATTTTTAAAATTTGCTCTAAATTCATTTTAATTCATCCTTTGCAGAAATCCACGAGTTCTGGCTACTTGGGAACCCGAGCCATTTGACATATAATAAATCACCCTTTCTCCTAATTACCTTCTCTACCAAATACATGTCTTTATATTTAGTTTTTAACAATTCTTCTGTATAAAATCCTCCTTTGATTATATTGCCATTTTCATCTTTCAAAATATAAGTCACAGGCTTTGTTTTCTTAACTTCTGCTATTGTAAAAAGCTCTCCCGTCCAGTTGGGGGTATATCCTTTACTAAATACATGTTTATATTTAGATATCCTTACACTATCCCCCACCTTATATCTTGGCTTTTTAACTTGTACTTTAGATGCTAACCTTTCATGTACATCTTTAGAGTTCTTAGCACTTACTTGGTTAGGCTTCATCCCTATGGATCTATGTACTTTATTATTATATATCCTTATTAACTTTGGAAGTAAATCCAACCACTTGTAACTCCCCTGTGCACTAAACTCTCTATACAACCAATTCTTTAAAGTTCTCTGGAACCTTTCCACAATAGCCGCCTTAGTTGTAGAGTAAGTGTGGTAGTGATTAATATTTAGAATTTTCATTAGTTTGGTAAAATGTTCATTAAAAAATTCTTTTCCGTTATCAGATTGAATATTTTTAACTCCCTTTGGGAGAATAGTTTTTATAGCTTCTGTGACTACTAATCCAGTTTTATTCTTTAGTGGAGCAGCATAAGCTTTTTTAGAAAATGTGTCTATTAAAGTTAAAATATATTTATTCCCAGAATTCTCTCTAGCATAATTCCGCATATCTATTAAATCTATTTGAACAGTTTCGTTTATACCCAACACCTTAAAAGACCTTCTAACAAAGTTCTTTCTCGCGGGCTTATGCAATTCGTAAGCAATTTTTTCCATTTTTTATTCTTTATTTTTAATGTTAACGTATCTGCCAGTCTCTGTCGTTTCAAAAACACCTCCATTGCTACCAATTAACATACCATCACTCATTCTTTGATATACATAGTTTTTTGGCAAATATGCTTCTCCATCTAAAGTCTTAAATCCGCTTAAAGATGTAGGGTCTGCAACCAACAATTTAGGATTGTACATCATCAAATCGATTTCATTATTGTCTTGCATAAATTTATTAGTTTTATTGTTAAACCTTAATGCATGTGATTTTAAACAAATATCAAATTTAATATTGTCTTGTCTAAAAGTTTTAATATTATCGTCATACCTCAAAACCTGTGACATTAAACAAATATCACTCCTATCTTTGCCTTCAGGTACATTCTTTATTAATTTGTCCTCTGCATCCCACATATCTCTATCTAATGTTAATACATTATAATATTTATCCCCCTGTTTTATTATGCTTTTCTCACCTTTTGTTAATATTTGATTAACAACAGCCACATCATTTGGCAATGTTCCAGGTAAAATGTTTGTTAATTGCTTATTTTTACCATCAAATTTAAGACCGTCTAAAGTCACAGTCTGATGTTTTGTAACACAATCGTTCTCATCAACGGCGGGTTTAACACGAACTAGCCTTTTATTATTAAAATCCCAAAAGTTTAGATCCATTTTTGGTACTTGAGAGACGTTTACAACATCATCGCTTTCTTTACCAGCCAACAAATTACTTATTTTTCGCTTTTTGGCATTCCAAACACCATTCTCCGATTCCAAAAATTCATAATTATTTTTGTCTTGTACAAAGACACCATCTTTTCTTATTAAAGTTTGCTCTAATGTGGGTACATCGGTCGAGCTTTCACCTCGTTTAACATTAGTAATTTTGCGTTTATTAGCGTTCCAATTATTACTCTTGGATTCTAAAAACTTATATTTAGTATTACCTTGTACAAAAGCATCACCTTTCCTAGTTAACGTCTGCCCCAAAGTCGATACATCATCAGTAAACTCCCCACCCTTAACATTACTAATTTTATAATTTAAAGCATTCCAACCATCATCTTTTAGATTTAAAGTAGTTTCTTTAAAACTTCTAGCTTCTGGTTTACTATACGGGTTATATACGCGATAAAATTTATCTATCATCTTTTTATTTAATAAACAATTCCACTTTCCCTCAATTCTTCTATGATAGAATCTATCTCATTATCCACTCCAGAATTTCCCGCCAATCGGCTTAACCAAAGCAGTCTTAACCTATCTACAAGCTCATTAGGATCGTCCCAATAAACATAGTCTATTTTATTACCAGTTACCTGCCTTAAACCTTCACCAACAGTCTTAAACAGGGGTTTAATTATATTAAGATATTTAGTGTGTTTATTACTTGACATTGCCGCACCTGGTTTATAACCCTTTAAATGTGCATTTGTAGCTTCCAAAATCTCTTTATAATTTTGCAAATCAACCTGACTATAGTTTACGGGTTCTTTTAAAGTTAACAATTCCCACAATCCCTTTGTCCCTTTATAAATTTTTTCTCCAACCGTAACATCATCATTGGCAATTTGAACTTCCTGATTCCCAACAAAAAACTTATTTCCTTCTCGCCTAATACCATATGTAGTGTCTGTCATACTACTTCTACTAAGGTAATTTCCTAAATAGTCTGATGCTAAAAGACCAAAATCTAATTTGTGTGGTGTTATCTGTGTTATTCTTGGTATTCTAGACGGGGTCTTTTCTAAAATCATTGGGAGAACTGGCCTCTCTGTTTTTGTGGCTAAATTTTTTAATTCTTGCAAAGGCTCTATTAACGGTTGGAATGTTTGGAACCTCTCTTCAGCCTCTAGAGATTTACCACGTTTTAACGCCCTATATTTTTCTCTTATTTGTTTTGCAGACTCTACCAATTCTTGTTGAATATTTGTTTTCATTTTATTTATCTCATTTGTCAAAGGATTATACTCAAACACCTTATCGTGTATTATTAGGCAATATGCAGATGTGTTTGAAGGGACATTTTCTGCAGTTTCAATTTCTAATTTAATATCTACAACCCCCTCTTTGACTGATTCATTCTGCCTAGAACAATCTATTACAATTAGAGGATATTTCTTTATAAAGTCAGCTCTGTTAAACATAGGATCGGGGACGGTGTTGTAGTAACTCTCCCTAAACCTCACAAACATCTCATAAGCTTTAGAGGCATCTCCATTTTCAAAGTCGAGATTTAAATCACTATAAGGATAATATTCAGAGTTTAAAAACACTTTGATATTTTTCAATTTACAGTGATCAAATTCATCAGTTCTTTTTCGTGCACTGTTGTCCCTACCTGTTTGGAAACCAAATATAATATACCTGGGCTTCTCCAAACTCGAAGACGTCTTAACTGACCATGTGTGTCTCTTGGTTTCGGGGTATGATGGGAGTTCGTGTAGCTCCAAACTTCTAAATGCAATTTGCAAATTTTTATTTTGCAATAACATCTTTTGTAATTGAAGCTTCTCCCCATCAGATGGTACCACGTGCGGCATCACCCACTGAATCGATTTAAGTGTAATTTTAGGAATAGGATCGACCCCAGTTGGAGCATTAGATGTTGTTAATATACAATTTAAGTCGTTTTTGGATCTTTTCAACACCAATTCTTGTTTAACATTTACTAAAACCTTATTAAAATCCTCAAACACACCCATTAACAGCTCTAACGAGACACAAGTACTAAACTTGCCGCTTTTATGGAACTCCTTTAAATTTTCATCAGAATCAAATGCTACATTTGACAATTTAGTTGTTTTATTGTAAGAGCACAATATTTTCATAAGACTGGAAATTCCCGGATTTCTTACAATATCTATTTCTTTACCAGCAACTTCGTATCTAATTTCGTCAAATAAGAATGCAAATGCATTATTTATAAAATGTCCTTTATCATGATTCTCTATTTCTCCTTTAATATACAGATAACTCCTACATGGGAGTGTTAGTAAATCTTGATTATTTATGCATATTCGAATTTCATCGGAATTATTTATTGCTAAAGTGTTGTGTGGAACATAGGAGTGATTTGTAATTTTAACCAGGCTATCATCGTATTGGAATTTTCCTGTAACGTCTAGAAAATCTTCCATTTTTATTAATAGAAAATTTTAACTTCAACCCAATTGATCGCAGAAACCTGGCATTTTGCACACTCAGTCCGTTCTTGTAAATTCTCATATCTTTTTTATATGACAAGTAATTGTAGTTTCTTCTTTATTAAAGTCAATTGGCTTGTCGTGTTGATCTGCAAATGTAATGCTAACAACATCTAAACTTCTCTTATTTACAGGGAAGTATATAATATTTCTGGGAACCTCAATAATTTTGTAGCCGGGAGGAGCTTCTGGGTAAAAACTGTGTATGGTGTGTGATTTGTCACCATTTAAATAAGACCCATTCGCAATATTACATTTTACTCTAATCACATTTACATTATTTATGTTGATTTTATTTACGGATTTAAACGCAATATCTGGAGTAGAAAATCCTTTAAATCCCAATAATTCAGACCCTAAACACGGTTTTGTAAAATCAAACACATGGCTAGAATGTAATGTGGCTTTCATAGTTTTATTATCGGCTATAAGTACAAAATCTGGGAGTTGCTTTTGAATTTCCTTCGCAAGCTCAAACACTTCGTATGTACCTTCAGCAATTTCAATTACATTTGGAGCTTTGTGATCGTAATAATACACATCCTCACCCTCGTCTATAGTTAATTTTGTGTCTTTAAGTTTATTTAATTTTGGAACTAGGCCTTTGTAAAATATAAGTTTGACTTTTGTATTAATTAATGCTACTTTATTTTGTATAATAACTTCAACTTTACCAGCTAATGCCCCGTTTAATTCGTCAATTGTGACCTCCCCTTTTGGGGTTGTAATTTTGTGCATTTTGTAATATGTCAAAGTATTTAGAGGTTTTTTAACATTAAATATAGAATTATAACTTTGAAAATCTACCAGTCCAATTACATAATCACCATTTAATTCTATAGGAGGAAAGAACACCGACTTTAACTCTGGCTCTGTACCCGTAAATGTTATAGTAAATGAATCCATTTTTATAAACTAAAATTTTTCAGAAATGATAAACATAAAATTCCACAAATGGAACTGTTTAAATCTTGTATTTGATCAGTTGTATAGTAAATTTTAGATGGTACAAAATATTCAATTACCTCTTTTGGAGGCTGTATTCCGAATGGGTCAAAATATATTACAACATCTTTATTTTTACGATATGCTGTCCAATGTGTGCCCCTGTCACTGTCTAAATTAATAATTCCACATTCTCTTACTTTTGGCCTCTGTTTTCTTAGCTCGTTTTTTAGGTACACTCCTCGAAAGTGAGGCACGTCTCTTGCTGCCTCTAACAGCTGAAAGTTGTCCATCTTTTTTATTAAATTTTAATCCCATTCCCATTTTTGCCTTAGCCTTCATCAAATTTGTCACTGCATAAGCCGCTGCTTTTTCGGCCAGACTGGCGTCCTTTGCCGAAACTCTAGTCCAAGCCTGGTCCGCTAATCTCATATCTGCCTTGTTCCGGGCGGCTGTATCAGGATTATTCATGTAGAATATGTCGTGCTCTTTACAATAAGAGTCTAGCTTATTTTTTGGAGGTACATTTCTGGCTAAATTTTCACGTATATTAGTTCCAGGACCACAATACATATACGACGGCAGGTGGAGAGGGAAAGGAAGGTTGTTTATAAGGGTATTTAACAAGCCACGGCCTCTATATGGCTTTAAGAATAATCCCTTACCCTTCTTACACTTTCTCTTTGCCATTTTTATTATATAAAAAAATTATTAAACAAAAGAACAAATTTAACACATAAAGAAAATACACCATTTTTATTATATAAAAAATGTCATTTATTCAACAAAAGAACAAATTTAAAATAACACATAAAGAAAATACACCAAAGAAGTTGGGTCTATTTCCTAATAATATTCGCTGTCTTATAATAGGGCCCAGTGGTTCGGGGAAGACTGTTGTAATTTATAACTTAATTGTAAAAAAACAAGGATTAAAGTTTACAAATTTATATATAATATCCAAATCTTTAGAACAAGAAAAATATAAAAAAATAATTGAAATATTCCGTCTGTGTGATGAAGTTAAATTACACACATATTCAAACTGTGAAATCACACCAAATGATGTAGAATCACACTCAATAGTTGTATTTGACGACATAAATAGTCCAAATATCACACAATTTTTCTCAATGGGCAGACACAAAAATATTAACAGTTTTTACTTGTGTCAATCTTACAGTAAAGTAAACAAACATTTACGTGACAATGTTAATTTTCTAATATTATTTAAACAAGACGATTTAAATTTAAAACATGTGTATAACAATCATGTGGGAAATGATTTTTCATTTAACCAATTTAGAAATCTCTGCCATCAATGCTGGGATAGGTCTAAATATGGCTTTTTTGTAATAGACAAGGAAAGGCCAAAGAATAATGGCAAATACAGATTTATGTTTGACCAATTTTATAGTGACCAAGGGCAAGGGTGTTGATGCCATCCACAATAAACCTCTTGTCGTCATCAAAAGAGAGTACCTTTTTGTTCATCGTTAATGTTTGAAGATGGTGGTTTGTGGATTTAATTCTTGTAACATTCTCATAGTAATCTTCTCCGGTTGCAAGACAGTGTAAGTAGTGTTGGTGTGTTAAGAGATGTTTAACTGTAGCATTGTCAGCTCCTTTTGCCTTCTTAACCTCTACCCATTTTGATTTTCTTTTTCGTATAACCATTGTAAAGGAATGAAAGAGTATAATTTTGGCCTTAAACCACAATATTCATACATAATTTGACCATTTAATTCGTCTTTAAACTTGCCCGTAACTTTTTTGTTTTTATCAGAGTATAAGAAATGATCTTTACTGTATGCAGAGGTGTCGAAACGGTCCAAGTCACATTGTATTTCCTTGTAAAAGTCCTCTGTTACTATAGAATAAACAAGGCTGTCTGTGTCTGTCATTAAGAACTTTTTATTCTTAAATTTTGACATATAATTATAGTGGAAATCATACATTATTACTTTGCTGATATCCAAAATGGTCATTCCTAAATATATTGGTTTATCAAACTTTACAATTAATTTATTTAAATGCACAGCATGCAAGTTGTTATCGAACTTTTTGCTGCAGTCAAATCTTGGCTTTGTAACATACTTTGTTAACTTAGACTCGTCTACAAGATGTATATCACGAAACTTGCGTTGGTTCATAATTGTTCGACCAAAGAGACTGTTATTTAACAGTTTGTAAAAGTCTTTTTCAAAATCATGTTCAGCTTTTTGTCGCTTTTCAATATTAAAACTAATATAGGGGGCGAGCCATTTTGATTGTCTGAATTTTAAGATTCCGTTGTATTTTGTAACTACCAAACCCAGTTCTTCGTATTTTTTTAGTGCTTTATAATGCAAAATATATTTGGTTTTGTCATTTAAATTTGGTATTAATTTTCCATTCATTTTTTCTGGTGCGAGCGGGTAGTCATTATGCAAATCGTGTAAACTTTTATCGTATTTTAAATCAACTTCCAAAATAAATCCAAAGTTTTCATTTTGATTGTATTTATAATCTTTCTCATTTGTCCATCTAAAGCCATCAACGGGCAACGACTCGCACATTGCTGTAGAGTATAGCGAGTTGCAGTCTAAGTATACAAGATAGGTGCTTTCTTGATTTGGGTCATAATGTTCGCCCATGTACTTATTATTGGCTTTAGCGTGGCGCGTGGAAATCATACTTACACCGCCTCTAATGGCATGTTCTATAAACAAATGCATGTCAACGTCTTGAAATAATTCTAATTTTATGCCGGTCATTCTAAGACATGCCTCCCATGTTAGTCCAGGCAGTGAGTACATGTGGACAGGGTCGAGTTTATAATCCTTTAAACACAAGTCCCTAAATGTCTCAAACACATCAGCCAATAACAACACATCTGTTTTAAGGTATAAATCGTGATATTCTTTTAAATTCTTTATATTAAAATGATTCCATACGTTTTTAGCATGTTCATATTGTGCAGGAGATATACATTCTTTAGTTAGACTGCTGTAAAATGCCTCTATGGGTGGGAGGGGCTCTAAAAACTTTTCTGGTCCTGTCATGTATTCGTACGGAAATTCGCCCTTACATTGTAGTAGTGGATTGTCTATAAATCTAAATGTATTTAAATTGGAAGCTAATTTGCTTAAGGGAAGAGACAGAAAGTTGTATGAATCCAAAAATACCAAATCATCAACAGAGAACGAAATATATTTTTCCATGTCTTTGGCTATGCAAGTCAATTTGCGATTGAATTTTCCCAAGTGTTGCATTATTAAATGGCCGTCATAGTTTTTAAGATTGTGGAAGAATACTGGAATTTTCTTGGTTACTTTATAGTTTAAATTGCAAGCGTTGTGGGAGGGTCCTCGGAACTCGCCTGTTAGGTGGCAGTGGTCGCGCACTTTATCACACAGTAACAGCTGTTGGCATATGTGGCAGTGTGTAGAGTTTTTGAAGGATGCCTCTTGCTCTGCAGTCATTACAAGGGGAACATATACTCCCATCTGACTTTTAATAAAGTCATAAGTTTTAAATAACTTTTCGAAAAACACATCCATCACATTTTCACCGCTGTACAACTCTTCGTAAATAATGTTAGAATCTCTCACCACAACATAAGCAAATCCAGAAGGAGTGTGTTTGCCACAGTTTATAAAACATTCGAAATCTGCATAAATCACAAAGGGAGCTTTAAGTTGATATTTGTAATTCGTAAGTTGTAGTGTATCTTTTTTAGACATTTGTACTCTTTGGGCATCAAAGGTTTTACAATATGTTGTGTGACGTTCCAATATATCTTTGGTGCAAAAATGTTGCAAACAGAACTTGCAAAAATATTTCTTATGGTCATCTTTTGTAGACCGTAGCATTAACTTATCAAAATCACGAATTAAACAGTAATGTGATTTCCGACCTTGTTGTAAAAGCAGCAGGTTGACGTGTGTATTACTGTTTAGTTTAGTTATTCTCAATGGATATATTAATTGTCCTTCAATTCCATATACGTTAACACTTATGTTATTTTGTTTTTCAAATTTATCAATGTCGGATATTTTTACTGGATATTTTATATTTGTCATATTTAACTGGCCTTCATAGGGTTCGTAGTAAAATACTCGATTTGCATGTTCTTTACTATTCCTTGGATTCAGGCTTGCTAAAATACTCCACACGAAACATTTATTATCACTGTTTTTAATATTTAAAACAGCGTGTTTTGATTTTATATTTTCTGGTGTGGGTATGTATGAGTTGGGAGTTAGGGGTTTATACTTGTAAACATGCAGCTGCCAGTATTTAGTATGGTCATATATCCATCCGCTGCCTTGGGCTTGATACTTGTGCATGGAGGTATCGATCTTAAAAAGTGCTTCTTTAATTTGAGTTTTTAATTGTGCTTTCTCAATTGATAAATTAGTTAAACTTCGAAAATCAGCAATACATTCTTTGTCAATGATTAAATCACCATTATTGTCCACCGAGTGTTTGATGAACTTTACCCTCCTAATAAGAATCCATTTGATAGGTAGGGGGCAAGATTGAAGAGTGTCTAATACTTCCACAGATTCACCGTTAAAAACATACAACTTGTAAGGTCGTTTGTCACATCGTAGGTGGTGTCGTTTCTTGTCACGAGTGATGACTCTCTTACACACATTACAACTATTGTGTTTTTCTAGCATATGCGCTTTAAAATGATTGTTATTATCAAATATTTGATGGCATTTTTTACAAATTTTAGGAATAACTTTGTGAATGTTACGATAGTGTCTGATTAAATTGCCTCTTTTGGAGCAGGGCGTGGAGCAGATTGCACAGGACAACATGTTGGATGTAAATAAATTTTGAGATGACATTACTCTGCTTTTTATAAACAAGAAATTACCATTTTTAAATTTTTTAAATTTTTAAATTTTTTTAAATTATTTAACAGCGGTTTTTAAATTATATTTTACAAGTTTACGAGAGTTCAAAAATTGCCATAGTGATGGATTAACCATTGTCCCTCCGTTGAAGACAGATTACAACTACCGTCGCTAACACTCACAGCTAACATAGAGTCCTAGGTGGAGAGGTGGGCCGAGAGACGTGGAGAGGTGAGAGCCAGAGTGCGGCGTGGTGACGTCATCTGGTGCCGGTGGTCGCCTCAATGTCGCTGGTGACGCGTGTGGTGGCGTCATCTGGTGCCGGTGCCTTGTGTCGCTGGTGGCGCGTCCGGTGTCTTCATCCGGTGCTGGTGGTGGAGGTCACTGTTGTTGTGTGTTGTTGGTGGCACCTTATATACACATCAGATTTTCAATTTAACCAGGAAATGACATTGGCTGGACTTTCTATGGTAAGTGGAAATTCTGGTCAATGTGACGCGTGCTTGCACATGACCGACTTAGTGTGTTAGTGTGTCAGCGTGTGCAGGCAGCGGATCGTTGCGCGTGCAAGTGGCGGATGTTTTAATCAGTTGGCAGTTCGACCGTAATAGTTGGGATTAAAACACCAATAACATATCCAAGTTTTAAATCAGTTGGCGGCAGTATTTTTGGGTAGAATTTATTAAAACACTCACAAATTTTAAATCGGTTGGCGGCAGTATTGGGAGAATTTATTAAAACACCCACACCAAAGATGGTTTAATTTTTAAAAAGAGGAGGGACAATATATTTAATATAGGCAAGGGTATATATATTTAGGCCTATATATTTAATATAGGCCAGCGCGGAAACTTGTGGCTTATTAGTATAGGCGGGAGCTGGCGTCGGTGCAAAAACGGCTCCTCATAAGAATAACATGGGGAAAAAGCGCCGGAAGTGGCGCCTCTTTCTCAGTTCACATCTACTAGTATAACATAATTATATTTGAATAGTTATAGAAATAATCATATGTATATTCATTTTTACATAATTAAACTTATTTGGATTCTTTTATTATGTTTTTGGAATGCATCAAGGGAACTGTGTTAACCCTTGTCTTTTCTACAAATTCCATTCTCTAAGATATTTTTTTAAGATAAATTGTGGACGTTTGTTAAATCGCAGGGCGATGGAAGATGGCTAAAATTAAATGCATTGGATCATGGTACTCGGGGAAAACATTAGTTTTATTTAACTGCATTCAAGCCCAAAATAAATAATCACTTTGACCACAAGACAAGTATGGTATCTGAAAAACATCTGCTTTGATTCCATTTGCACATTATATCCTCTACAACCCACTAGTTTCTGTCTGAGTTCAATTTGTCGTATAATTAATTAATAGCCCAATGACAAATGACAGCTGGTCCAATATCGAACTACTACGCTACCCAGCCGATTAACATAAATTTGATGAAAAAGCTTGTATTTTACGTTATTTTAACATAATCATTTACTTCATATAGTTTTACCCACCCCAATGTTATTTTTATCTTAAGAGAGTACAACATAATTATGTATGTTAAGAATAATTTTAAGATTAAATTTAAATAAACGCATATATCTAGAGACAATAACATTATATTCAACGATCGATAGTATTATTAAGTCAACGTATGAGTAGGAGTATGTTTTCAGCTACTGTTATTAGGAACAAGAAATGCAATAAAACGATTTTACTATGGATGAAGTGTGAGCATAAAACAAGGTTAAATTATTAAAATTGATTTTTTCGGATTCGCATCGTCTGAACCTGTCTTAGAATCAATCAGGACACGCATAAGCTTGCTGGTTTTTCGGTTGACCACAACGAAATTCAACAAAACAGATACTGTAATTTTTACTCAAGAGAGTAATTTAATTTTAATGCACTTAACATGAAAAAAACAAAATACAAAATACAAACCTTAAAAAATTAAAAATTTAATTTTAATCAGTCAATTTTTTAAATGTTCTGTTTCAAAACTTCAATAAGAAATTGGGATATCCCGATAAGTTCTTAAAAATATTATTTTGGAAGGAATTATAATTTTTTTACTTTCTTTAATCACATTTCATGGTTCGATTTTTATTTGCCCTTAACAAACAATAATCGAAATGACTAAACAATTTATAAAACGTATTTAACATTATTCATACATGTAATGTGGAGAACAAGTAAGCATTAAAACTGCCGTGCTGTTGGGAGACATTTGTTGAAAAGGTTGAAAACTGCTCATGCTTGGAAAAACTCATTTAACTTCAACCGACCATTAGACGTTGAAGTTTATACTAAGCAACTATTATAGTTATTTAAATTGATATGATTCTTAGTGATTATTTTTGTTTTACATTTGTATATTATATGTTAAAAGCTAAGTAAACAGGATTTTTATTTTATTTTTCTTTGATGATAAATTAAATATCGAATATTAAACATAAGTGGTATTGCTATTATATTAAAATAAAAACCAATAACAAATTGGTTTTTACATTATACTAATTATGTTTAATATCATACTACCCTGTCATAAAACAAGAGCTAAACTTTGTAAACGTACGAATTAATTACCATCTAGAACTATTAGCATTAGAACATCTAGATAAAGTTAGTTATTTTGTTTTTCTTATAGAATAATTAATTTTAGTTATATTGATATTTTTTTTCCTATCAATACGCCTAATATTTTATTGAGGATTTCATTTTTAAAATACATAGTTGAATATCTAAATAAGTTTCGGTACAAATACCTCGTCATTGGTATGTTTAGTTGTTTAATTCAACTCTAATAAGTGCTAAATGCAACAAGACGACCACTCGTAATATATATTAACTTGTAGAGTATTTCATTCTACCTGTGATACATATTTCTTTTACGTTTTGCTCATGGATCTGAAAGGAAACTAAATTCGCTTCAGACATCTAACTAAAGTACGCTTTAAGGGCTCTTATCTTTTAATGAAGTCGTGCGCCTCGAATAACCTTATGTAATTAGCTAAACCTTTCGTTTGAAAAGTTTTCATATCCTGTTGTACACACTTAAGTTATGGTAGCGAATAAATGTAGAGTTTGAGTGCATGTCTGGAGGGGAGGAAAATTAATTTTAATTGTAATCCCCAGAATTCTGGAAAATTAATTTAACAAATTCTACTACTCATGTTAGGTCTTGAATGAAATTTAACAGAGATCAGTTTAAAATTACTATGTAAATTTTGTTATTCCTTTTTTGGAATTCAATATTCGCTGGTTTTATCTCAAAACTTCATTTATTTATATTTGATTTTACAATTCAGTGTACCTTTTTTATAAAAACGGCCATTTAACGCTGTAAAACTGTATGGTACAACACATATACTATTAAAATTATAACGTTAAATATTTTTATTTGTATGAGCTGTATGAGTTACTAATATTAAAAAAGGTGCTTACGCAACAATGTTATGCAGCGATAAGTATTAGCTAGTAAGTTGGAAAACTAACAATTCTAGCCGGCCTTTCTGTTATATAATAAAATAAGAATTACTATAGACATATATATTTGATATTTGACTACGTTCCATAATGACCATTTTAATTGGTTTTAAAAGTCGATTGAATAAGTAATTACCTCTATAAGATTAATATACAAATCTCGGCCGTAAATAAAGATAAAGATTACAAAAATAGTTACAACTAATCACAAAACCTTATAATTTCAAACGTGATGTACTTTCAAAATACATATAAACGATTCATGACCTGAATTATGATATATGTTTGTTGAAAAGATTAAATTAGTTAAAAAAATTTAATAGGACAAAAATAAAAAATTCTAGAAAGTGTAATTGACCGCATAAAAGTAACGGATTTCTTTACAAAAAAGGATACAATGTTAATTCACGTGGAAATGTTTTATACACGTACATTTTAATAATGAACTCAACTAATTGACTGAGGACAAGAATTTTGGTATAAATGAGCGTTAAACCTGGGAATACGCTGTCTGAAGAGAAACTCTAATAGGGGCTAGTGACTCGTTCTGAGTTGTCGTTGGTTTTATCACTTGCATCTGCCAAGTCTACATACAAACTTTGCCAAATATGCCTTCATCACTTGAATTATAAGCTCAGACTAAAATTATAGTTCTAAAATTATTACCATATCATCGAAGTGTATCCATAGATATTATTAATCTTCTTAAACTAATTCTAAAGGGCCAAACTCAATGTGGAGCGATGAGAAGAGAGAATTGAGTATTTTACTTGTCTGAACATTGTATAGCCTATAGTAGGGAACCAGATGGCAGCGTTGTTACCACTGCCCCCCAATTCCCCCCATCCCTTACAAGGTTGAATTATCCCTAGTATATTTCACGCTTTTACTAATACACTATCGTATTTTATTTGATTAAATATGCAATCCAATTTAAATTAAATTACAATTAAACATAAATTCACTAAAAAAGGTTTTTGAATGTAATTAGTTATTGAATTTAAACAAAAGTTTTGAAACGTTTCAGGATTTGTAACCAGAGCATGTATTCAGGCGCGAAGAAAGCCCAGAAAATAACAAAGATAGTGCGACAATCCAGGTAAATATTTTGGAAACTATATGAGAGTTAAGGCAGAGAACTCTAATAGCAGCCAAACATGTAGGAAAAAATAAAGGAAAGAAAATCACGCTGGAGTGAGATACGAGGTGCATCTCCAACATTGTTACGGTGTCTTAAAAACTCACCATCCCTTCTGATCTACTTCCCTATTGACAATAGGTGAGTTTAAATCTCTGTAGATACCTGAACTGTGAAAGTAATGTTATTAGGTTATTGAGTGTCACCTTAGTTTCAAACTCATCACAGGACTTTAATGTCCTACAGATACATTTCCTTCCAAGAAACAGCTTGTTTGGGTCCTCACCCTGTGGTAGAATTGGGAACTCTAAAACGGTCCGGATTTCTCTATTTGGGCAAATATTAAAGCAAAATTTCCCTAAGTGGCTGTTTCATAATGTTCTGGGTTTAGGTAAAGGCTAAACATTTCCCTTATGCAATCAACAAAACATATTTTGTACCCTTTGATTGTTAAAGCATATCATATACAGTTCAAAATTTTCAATAAAGAGACATTAACAATTAAACAAAACTGAAAACAATTAATTATGAATATTATAAGAATGCGAACATAAACAAAATACAATCGTCCGCGAGTTTATCAAACTTAGGTTCTGACATAGCCACCCAAGCTAATTGTTTCTTAGAGTGGAATTGTTCTGCTGCAAATATTTTAATTAAAACTCACGCTCCTTGCCTCCGCCAACACAAGTAATGAATTCATTCCTGGTTTAATCGCACTCTGTATAACAATGTTTGCTCTGAAATGTGTTCTTTGACTAATTCACTGAGCCGAGCGTTACATGCGAGCCAATTAGGCCAGATTGCTCCCCGTCCATTCCTCCTGAACCTCTGTGAGTAAATTGTGGAGGTGA
Source organism: Allygus modestus (assembly GCA_963675035.1). Classification (NCBI taxonomy): domain Eukaryota; kingdom Metazoa; phylum Arthropoda; class Insecta; order Hemiptera; family Cicadellidae; genus Allygus; species Allygus modestus. Next base: position 100,532,819 of record OY776115.1, on the reverse strand, counting down.
ATAATTGTTCCCGCCCGCTTTGCATACTCTAGAGTTTCCACCGCCAAGGCGAAATCGTGTATATTTGTTTTGAAACTTCCCGGTGCAAAGTAGACTTAGAAATCCTTAGTAAAAAATTAAGTATACATCTGATAACTTGATCAAAAATACGATTTAAAAAGGGAATTAACTATTGCAATAAAAACTAGAAAACACATAATTGCCAATTAACCATCGCGATGTATATTAAATAATACCTTCTAAATATTAATCCAAACCGTACCAGTTACTTTTGAAAAATCCACACGTCTAACTCTCATAAACCGTGAACTTGAATGAAAGATTTTTGTGATAAAATTGGGGAATAATTTTATTTTTGTCGGGTGTTTTATGTCGGTAGCCATACCTCCCTTAATACTTTATTACCACTAATTATTGAGCTACCATTATGGAGATTACTTTCACCCCTACGTGCAAAAAATAAGCAATAAATCAAAAATGATAAGATTACAATTTGATGTGTCATTCGCACTTATTTATTTGTCAATGTACTGGTGCACCATCTTGTTCAACAAGCTTAAAATAGGTTTCAATGTGCAAACTACACATGGGCGATTATAGTTATTTAGTTAAAACGCAATAATGTTGGTATTTATAAACACTAGCTGGCTCGACAGACGTTGTCCTGTCCTAATGTCATTGAGTTTGTTTTATGTCAAATACTCATTCATTTTCAAGATAAGCTCGTTCGCTTCGCTTTCTCGCCTCCCGGAAGAGTTTGAGTCGCCATTCAAGTAGATTTGTTATTTCCGTAATGAACATATGTCTTTGTCTTTCAAGTATGTTTAGATATCATCCTTGTTAACAGCTGGTTGGTGTAACTAAATCAAATGAACTTTGATCAAATCAATGGGAACTTTGAAGGCCAGTGGGACAGAGTCCTTAGGTCGGATTAAACAAGAACCTTGCCCTGACAATAACGTAAACAACATAAAAAGGATTATTCGATTTGGTGTACTCATTCTCAAGTTATGGCGTGACATAGGGAAATAGGGATTCATTTTTATATATTAAAATTATAAATATTAAAATACATCATGTTATCTGAATTAGTTAAAGATGCCAACCTTTATATCGAAAATCTCTAATGGAAATATGATTTTTATATTTCAAAGCAACAGTTACATATTTACAACTTAAATTCTGATTTTAATCTTAATAATAAATACTTAATCCATATAAAAATACAATATATATTAATAATAAAAACCTAAGATATCGTTAGTGTTTACCATTACATTTGTTGTAAAAAAGAGAGCTTTAAAAAAAACTGAAAGCTGATTTCTGTTTTCAGGTGTTATTGAAATGTAAAAGTAGACGGGTGGTTGAAAGTTACCTCAGCGGGTTTCACATTTCGTCGTTTCTGTTGAAAGAGTCATTAACAAAGTTTCTGTAAAACTCCTAAAACAATAACTGAATTTGTCATCTTCTGTTTGTGTAACGGTCTCTGTAACAAGAAAGCCTTTATAGGGAAACTTCGCAAACAAGGCTTTAAAAAGTGCACAATTAGAGAGTGAATCTCCAGAATCATTATGGAAACTGTCTTACTGTGTTTGTTAAGCCGTTGCTTATTTAAATGTGTTGTATACGACTGTCTGTGTTTGATGTTATGCTCATTTTGTACACCATACGATAGTACAAAGGATCACTTAAAATTATAAAACAAACAGATTATTTGAGATCGTTAATAACAAATTTATCAGTTAATGAAAGCCAATGATTGAGGAAAGTATAGAGATGAATGTTCAGGATACACCGTGTAACTAGTATGCAACTAAATTATAAATCCTGTAAGTATTTTTTTCAGTTTCCTGTTTTTATTTTTTCATTTTCCATTATGACAGGATAATATAGATCATTTAGATATAATTTCATTCGCAGAAATTTCTGCCGTTGACATACGTAGTAAGTATACAGGAGGGTTTTGATATACTGCAATAAAATAAACTGATATTATGGAACCGGCACATAATCTCCTATTCTTAACAATTAAATATTTCATCATGAATTTTTTTTAACCTAATATACTTCAGTTAAAGAAGCTAGTTTAATACATTCGTATTTTCTTAGTTATTTGATTTTTATCTGAAGTAAATTAAATTAGTTTGTTTGTCACTATGTCAACTGTATATTTTCCGCAGCCCTCGTAAGCCAAGTGTGGGCTATTTTTTCATTACGACTTACACATAGCTTTATGTAATAATAGGGTAAACACAATATGGTTTTAATGAGGGTGAAATATACGGGGATAGTTAAAATAATTTTAAAACTTGTTATTAGTTTAATGTTATTTACCCTGAACCCGTTTATAAAACTATTAAATTACGATCATCTTCGATATAATAATGTACCGTAGGGAGGAGCTGGCACAACAGCCGCCTGCTAAGCTGCGTTGGTATTCGGAATAGTTGATGAGACAAGGCTACATGTCATCTGTTCAGTGTTTGGTTACACCGATGTCTAATGGGAGACAATATTGTCTTGTGTGTCTGTGTAATGGGAGTGACAACCGACTATTAGTGCTAATATTATCACAAAACACATTTACACTTACACACTAAACATTTTAAACCGGTGATTTAGTTGAGGATTGACTACAAGATATATCAGCTAGCCTACTACAATATTTCTAAAAATAGCTGTTACAATTAAACATTTCCTGCATTTACCCAAAATAACAAACACATATAACTCTACTAAACTTAATATTAGTCGTTACATGGACCATAAAAAATAAACTGTTTTAATAAACAATATGACCGGTACTCAGCCTGGTGCAGATCATTTCACAGTACTGTACTTGGCATGTTGGGGAGGTAGTGCAAGATGGTTAATACTCCCATCCCTACTCCCCTCCAAAGGTTGCGTACAGTCCATTAAACTGAATGACTGTACTAAGACGCGTGGAGGGGGAAGACGTTTATGCCCATGCGTAAACCAGGTTCCACATACAGCGGACGGATCTGTACGGAGTTCCCGGAACAGATTTTGTTAAAGAGTCGACATTTCGTTACTACATTTAGAGTAAAAGCTACTATTTTTATGGTTTCTAAAACGCTCCAACTACGTGTAGCCGCCATTTTTTTTTTTCAGTTTTTAGCGAATTTCCCCTATAGGGAAGAAGCTATTACCGTAGGTCTCATGGTAAGACTTAAGCCCGAGACCATGATAACTTTTCATTTTGAGGTCCCCAGATGCCAAAAACACCATTCGTTCAAATTTGTATATATGTATATATATATATATATATTTATATATATATATTTATATATATATATTTATATATATATATATTTATATATATATATATTTATATATATATTTATATATATATTTATATATATATATATATATGTGTCCGTAAGCACGATAACTCTCGTAAAAAAGGTCCGATCTTAATGAAATTTGGTACAAACGTGTAAAGTACCATTTATTTGAACGAGTTCGAAAACCAGACGAATTGCACCATCTAAAGGGGGGTTTTGGGGGGGTTTTGTACCCCAAAAATGGGTTTTTTGGGGTTTTCACATGTAACTTTTATTAAAATCAAATTTTAATTTTCACCATTGAATTCAGCATAAAAAAACAAACAATTTGGTATCTTGATCATTGCTCTACGTCAATTGGTTACTGAGATATTGAAAGTGCTAAACACAGTACGTTGTCTAATGTTATTCTTATGGAGAAAAAGAAAAATTGTATATCTCGCTTATTTATGAACATAAACTGACGAAATTTGGTACATGGCTTCATCTGGTTGTGGTTTATTGTTGTTTGTACATAAAAACAATTTTTCGCCTATGGTTCCTGTAGCAGCAAACCTAGGTACTCGGTCCCCATGTTATTCTTATGGAAAATAATTAAAATGTTATGTATTATCGCTTATTTATGAATGTATATGGATGAAACTTGGTATGTGACTTCACTTAGCTGAGTTCTATTGATATTTGCATAAAAACCCATTATTTTGTGTTCCTTGTTGCAGCAAACCTGCGTACTTATCCCCAATGTTATTCTTATGGAGAATAATTAATATTTTAAATATTGAATGTTTGTGAAAATATTTCACATGAATCTTGTTAAGTGGCTTAATGTGTCATGTTATTGGAAATTCGCTGAGTTTGCAGGTTTGCTGCGACGGGGGTATTTTATGTCTATCGTAAAGCTTTTGTATTCGGTATATTTTGTTGTCCTATATAAAATAAATTTAACTTCTTGACGATACATTTTTAAAGGCCAATGTGAATTTCTACTCTAATGAAAATTACTTCTACCGATAGAAAACCGCAACAACTAAAGATTTATGTTTTTACCTCTGTTATCAGTTATTAATTTGTTTACCTTTTTAAACATGACTGACCTCAGGAGCAATGACAACAACAGTCAAGTCAGGAATTTATAAATGGTAGAATGATCCAGAATACAGAATAATGAACCTGCTATAGATTGCTTACTCAACCAAAGCTTTACCTCATCATCACTAAGTTCATGCAGCCACCCCTGAACTTATTTTTACGGTACATGATGTTTCACATAATGCAGGTTCGCAATGCAGAGATATAATAATTTATGAGATGTCTTGATGTGTGATTCAATGATACTGCACGTTTTCAAACGGAACAAGTTTGATTTTAGTTAAGGTATGATAAAGCATTAAAGGCCGTTACAGCCATATTGATGATTAATAACCGTAGGCCCTTTATTTTCTTTTATATCACTACAGGTAATAACGCAAAAATGAATAAATATTAGTAATACATTTAAAACCAATAAAACCTCAACTAACTTTTGCCCTAAATTTATACTTGTTTTTTCTGTTTAGTTCCATTTAATAAACAATTCTACAAATAATTACTTTAGTTATGAAAAACTTCTGTATAAGTGTAAATATATGTTGTAGTGTTGTGAGCCATTGTTTATTTTACCCTGTTCAATATTTATTTGTAAAGTTATTGCGAACATTTTACAATAACTTCCTAAATAACTTAAACCCATCATCACCAACAATGGAGTTGATTTTTTATATAGAATTATAAGAAATATTTTTAAACTTCTGGTTGATCATGTTGAACATTTTTACCTGTAATTGTAAATTAATTTTCGTTGACTGGATATACTGAAAAAGTGCAATAGTTGTGTTTTATTTATGCGAAAATCTACTCTATTTTTTAAATAAGTCATTTATTAAATATATCCTTAAAGTCTAGACGAGCGTTTTGATTTAAATTAAAGATTCGGTTGATAATATAATTCATCATTTTAAGTTACACATGTATTGCAAGAAAATATTATAACATAATGTTTATAATAATAATAAAATATAAACATTTTAAATCCTTAAATTGAACGGGCATGGATAACTTCTTAATACAACGTTTTAAACAATTTCTTCGTAATCATTTTCTATCTAATATTACGACACAAAAATTACGGAATGATTATCAATACTATCTTTTCCACTAAAAACCACAAGAACTAAGTTTATTTTATAAATCATACATTTGGCCTTGTGTAACAATTCAGATACAGTTTTATTTGTATTTAATTATAAGTAGTTGGTTAAAGTTTTTCACCTGCCAATTTGAGAGCATTGCAATATAGGCCAATTGACCAGTCCTATGTCCATAATAGGGCCTACAATGGTAATTTGCTGCCTAGGTCAATATAAACCATCTCCGTCTACATTGTATGACTATCAGTATACGACCTCGACCCATTTAATGACGACCAGTTAACGACAGTATAACAACCTAACAATATTAACTTAAGGAGATTGCAACTGTTCTTTGATATTAACCAAGTTATAGAATGGTTTATTTGATTACAGGAGGAAAAGCCTAATCGTAGTAAACTGTATATAACAATCATTAACCAAAACAAAATCAATGCTTTTTAGGAGGAGGGTTTGATTGAATAAAAACATTTCCAAAATGGTCCAAACAGTTGATTTATAAATTAAAATTAAGAATTAAAACCAGATGTGACTCTAGGAAAAGATAATCACAAAAATGAATTCATAACTTATCTTTCAATGTTTTATATTGATCATTGTATGACTCAATTACAGACCCACTTTGATACAGATCGCATGACGATCTATGTGTCGATTATGTAATGATACGTAAAAAACAAAACTCAATATTTTGTTGACATCCATTTACAGTACTGCCTGGTTTGCGCATGCGCTCAGTTAGGCCTACTTTCCCCCTCCCACTCTTGGTACATTCAGTCTACAAATCTTCATTTTGTCTAAATATACTTTTTGGTTATTTTAATGATAGCATTTTACTTGCCAGGACTGGGATTCAAACACACCGCTGCCATGATTTCAAAGCGTCATCGTCACCTTGACTACTTTTCCAACGACTCACAAAAATCAAAGTTCCCGATTAAAATTTTCCTTTTGGTATTTTTTCCAATATACCTGTTCTATTCAATATTTTTCATCGATTTTTACATTAATAAAATAGTAAAATGAAATTATTATTAACTTTTCAAATTTAATTATTAACTATGTGATACAAAAAGGATCGGCAAATAATAGTTCATTAAGGGTAAAGGATTAATTTTACCTGTCGTCAGGGGTGCCCAGGGGGGGGGGGTGATAGTGCGAGTTGCGCTATAACATTTTATTTTGGGGGGATTTTCGATTTTAGCGGGGGAGTTTGATTTTTGGGGGGGATTTTTAACTAAACATCATTTAGAGTTTATTTTATGTGAATACCAACGTCTGATCTTGGTTATGACTCTGTTCAACATCGTCATGCATCGCGTAGTAATATTCATTCTGTAGGCGGCTGTCCGAATTATTTCACGCATGACAACTTTAGTTGATCATACTTCCCAAAATATTATTGCATTTCCCTACATCTTATACATCTTATCTGTATCTTGTATGGTATTTGCATACATATTTTGTGTAGTAGTCACTCACATTTTATGTTTCCATGTAATGCTACTCACAAGTAAGAAATTAGTTAGCTATTAAGAAGTAACATTTCAGTATTCAATTTAACTAAAGCACTGCAATCAATCGAAGGTTATGTTTAAAATTGTTCCTGGAAACAGGTGCATAATCGGGAGGGGGATATATATTCCCCCCGAAAAATCTGAAATAATTAAGGGAAAATATTTGATACTACTTATTTAAAGTAATTTAAATTTGTAGAAGTAAACAAAACCTGATTAGCTCATTGTAAAATGTTTCCAGATTTCGTCATGATTGTGTACAATTCTAAATATTTGAGAGTTGTCAAACCTGTATGCCTGTATGTCAACGATTTGTCTTCAACGACTCTTGATGTAGTCTTTTGTTTTATAAAGCGTTTAGGTATTATGGTTTCTCAATTTTAATACTTTGCAATTCTATTTTAGATTGTTGTTCTCAAATTATGTATATTTTGATTACATTAAAATGTACTTAATCCTTTGAAAATGTTTAATACAGGTTAATTGTGAAGTTAAGTTTGCCTCTGACGAACGTCGTACACTTACTGATTGCAATCAGGGAACTGTGTTTAAATCAATCGCTGTAATGAAAATTCCTATCTTTTAGGGTCTTCATAACCTAAAATGGTGGGTTTAAGGGGACGGTTGAAATTGCTTTGAGGGGAGTTAGCCTTCGCTATGGTCTTTGTGAAAGTTGTGAAATGGGGAATAGAAAAGAGTAATTTAGTTTTAAATTACGGAATTATTTTCCTCTACATGTTAACACTTCAACAAAACCCCGTTGGCTGAATATCATGTCAATTTCAAAAAGATTATAGTCTAGTCAATATTAACAAATCTATTACAAACAAGTCCGGTGACAAGAGTAGTTATAAGTCTATTAGTTAACATATTTATTTACACATACCGCAAATATAGTTATATACCATTCATCCTAGCCTATTTAAACAATAGGCTATATTTAGCAGCAATATAAATATTTAGTAAAAAATACATGGAACAAATAAATGCTATTGATGTGTATATGCAATTATAATTGCAAATACACGTAACGAATACAAAATAAACTAAATAGTAGCAAATGTAGCAATTCAAGTTTTGTTTTATTCAGTAAGCTGGATACAAATAAGGTTGCATTCATAAAAATAACCCTATTTAACATAATTTTACACACTACATTTTATGGGAAATGACTCCATACCCCGTGGGAGAGGGGGTAGTAAAGGACCAAGCATTCTTTTAGGGAAGGGGGAATCGCACTATTGTCCTTGGGGGGGATGGGCACTCCTGCCTATCGTGAGGAATATTACAATTATATTTTACCATTATCAGTTAAAAATCTCATTTCCTTATTACTAGCCTACCATGTTTTAAGTATTTAATGCAAACAATTTTAAATTCAACCTAACAATAATTAAGTTGATCTATTCATTCCATACATAGCTCGTGTATTCAAGGTATTTACATTCCGCCTTTATCAGCGCTATTGTGGTATTAAACCTCATGTCGAACCAACGTTACCGACCTTACAGCAGCGTCGCATGCCACTTTTTACACATTCTGGCAGTAATTGTGTTTAACTATAGTCACGTAATTGGCTATGCTCGATGAATTGTTGCTCAACACGACATCTGTCGATTGATCTGTGAAGCGAGCCGTCTCAATTTGAAAAAAGCAGAAACAACTCTATTCACGCCAATATACACCAGACCATTGCAGAGTTAAGCAAGATAACTGAATTTCGAGTAAAAACATTGTTTAGGGGACCATTTGTTTAACTATTTGGCTAGAGTTATGAGTATTTAGATCATCGTTCGTCTTAAAAATGAATACTTTACTATTTTAATAACAATATTTTCGACGAACTGTTCGGAGTTGATACTATTCGGAGTAGCCAAGTACCTTCTTGACATGATAAAACTAATCTCTCCATTAAACCCAAGTGAGAGAAACCATATCCCTGTCCTTATCTCTGGCCTTTGTTGCCCCGCTGCTCAGAGTGTAGTGCATCTCTTAAACCCGTCTAATTTCCTTAAATCTCAAACCTCTCAAAGCACAGGTCCTTTTGTTTCTTCTCCTTTGCCTGGTGAGAATTTTTTAGTGAGTGTCTCTCCAAATCGGACCGGGACATAAATGTTGCCTTCACAGACGAAGGACTCACGGAAATTCAGTATCTTACGTCAAAATGTCCGGGGGTTTCTGTCTGCCAGCCGGATTGAAATCCTCTTAGACCTGTACTCCCCAAATGTTCTTTGTTTGTCAGAGCATTTTCTTCGTCAGGCTGAGTTGGAGGCTTTTCATATTCCAGGTTACACTGTCGCGGCCAGTTACTGTCGTTCTCAAACTGAAAAGGGAGGAGTCTGCATACTGACTAGCTAAATTGTAGCAAAATAGGTGTCTGATTATTGCGTTGAAAGTATTTGTGAACTTGCTGCACTCAAGATAAAACATGGTTATTTCACTACTGTTTTTATTTGTGTATATAGGTCTCCCAGCAATAAAATAAATGAGTTCCTCGACTCTTTGAACTGTATTCGAACATGTATGGATTCACTTAGGACTGAAAAATGTACACTTGTAGTCACGGGTGTCTTTAATGTCGATCTGACTGACAAGCACTCAGCGATCTAAGTTACTTATTGATTTGATGTCGTCTTTTGGACTGCGAGACACGGTTGGGTTCTTTACTAGAGAGTTTCAAGATTCTAAAACAACTATAGCCAATATATTTACTGACATCCCAGAGCACTTGTTTTATTCATCAGTCCTTATAAGTAGTGTTTCTGATCACCATGATCAGCTTGGAGAGTTTATTGGAGGTGTGAAAACCCAACCCACATTGAAATATAAAATCTATAGAAAGTTTAATGAAGAAAACACTCGTTCTTTCAAATGTTTCTTAAGAAATGAAAAATGGCTGGACCTAGCTGTATTGATGTACAAACTAACTTGTTTTTATCTACATAATCATATTATATTGATTTTGCCTGTCCCCTAAAGAAGTATAAATATCAAGAGAAACGACCCATCACTAAGATAGTCTGGATGCTGAACTGAATAAACTAAGAGAACAAATGATTTTCCTTTATTCTTTGTCAAAGGATCCTGATTCTTCACATCCCTCAGGATCCTCAACACTAAACGCCGTTTACAGCCTGGTAACAGAAGTATCCAACTATCTCGATGCTACGCAACAAGTCTCTGGGTTATTCATTGACCTTACAAAGGCTTTTGATGTCGTCGATCACTCCTTGCTTTTAATCAAACTAGATCGAATGGGTATTTGTGGGGTGGCAATGAAATGGATATCTACCTACCTCAGACAGCGAAGGCAGGTAGTGGAGGTTCCTTACATTGATCCTTGGAGCTGTTTGTGTAAGCAATTTTCCGAGGAATGTTTCATACGGTCTAGGGTGCCTCAGGGGTCCGTACTTGGGCCTGTTTTATTCCTCTTGTTCATAAATGATCTGCCCTCAATCTTACCAGACTCCAAGCTCTATCTCTTTGCCAACGAGACCTCTCTCGTGGTTTCAGGCCCAGATTGTTCTCACTTAGAAGTTGAAACCTTTATTCAGAGCAATTATTCTGTCCTTCAGTGGCTATCTGAGAACTCCCTCCATGTAAATGCTAAAAAAAAACACATTTTTGGATATTTATACAAGGCAACATTCGGCTTCTGGCACTGATTCGTTAGATTTATTGTTTGATGACACCAACATAATCTCCTCCTCAACTGTAAAATATTTAGGTATTGTCCTAGACAGCAAACTGCAATTCTCAGACCACATTGATCAACTCTACAGTAAATTAAGCAGTAGTATCTTTCTTCTTCGAAGGCTTTCCTGCTTTAGAGACCAACGTATTCTTCTGACAGCCTACTATGGGTTGGTTTACTCTTTCTTGACCTACTGTGTTTCAATATGGGGCAATGAAAACTACAAAAACAATAGTTTATTTAAACTATAGAAAAAAGAGCCATTCGGATCATCTTTGGTCTCAATCATGGGGAGACTTGCAGATCTGTCTCCCGTTACAACAATATGTTGACTTTTCCATCCATCTTCATTTTAAAATCTTTATGTTAAAAAAATACCCACATTTATTTTTCACTCATAGTTTACCAGTCCATAACTTCAATTTGAGATACAATAGCAATCTGGAAAATCCTATATCTAGGACCACACTCCATCAAAACCAAACCTTTTCCATGTGCATCCGCCTGTTCAGATCCCTTCCTGTTTTTTTGAGACTTGAATTAGATTTTCGAAGATTTAGGCATGGTTTGAGAGAGTATCTAGTGGAAAAGGAGTTTTACAAAGTCTCTAATTTACTTAACGGAAATTCTCACTGTAATACTTACTACTAAGCCGAAAATATGAACTAAGTGAAAATGAAGTATAAGTTGATCAACAATGATCAACGGTGGTCCGGAGTCGATATCTCAAGAAAATAAAAGTAGGGGGGACTCATTTAAAACTCATCCTGTACATTTGTTATCATTAGTATAAGTTATGATGTTAAGTGTTAATGTTGTGGGTTTATAAATAGTCGGATCCATCACGCTGCCTGTACACTAATGAACCGGTGTCATGGGGTGAGGTCATCTCGTTTGCCGGGAACAACACACGGTGATTTAATTTTACCACCATTTGTCTATAGATAAATAGTAATAATAATTGTCATATAATATTCAGTAAATTTATGTAAAGTTTTATTATTCTATTTACTTTAAAAAATGTATCTTTGCACTACTCATTTTTTAAATACTAGTATTATTCAGTTGGTAACGTTCTGCTTCCAGTTTTCATTTGGGAACAAACCGCAATGATGTACAATTTATAATTAAAGCACTTGGAATGGGTAAATAGCTTTACAGTGCGGGGAAAGTTTTGTAACGAAAAATAACTCCTTTTACCAGAAAGAAGCAAAGGCACATTTCAGTTAGAGTTTCTAAGATTCTTTATCAATCAACCGGGGTTATATTTTACGATTTTGTAGAGTAATGATGGAATATATATTTTCTAATGTATGTGGTTATGGTTAAAAAAACCATAAAGTTCACGTACATATATTTCATATATATCCGCGTGAAGTAACTAAGGTTTCGTTTTGACTTTTAGGAAGGGAAGAGGTAAAACGATTCCTAAAGCAACGGGCAATGAGTTGGCATCTGCGGTTAAACCCTCATGAAAGCATTTCGAAACGACTGCTCGCCATTTCAAGGCTCCGGTTTTAAATTAGTTTCCAGGTGCTCGATTACTTATACGCATTGTCTAAAACATACATCAGTAAATTAATACCCCTGCAAACATTTTAGGGGTTTGGATCGCTTTCCCTAAAAGCGTTTGTGTACTTTATTAACAAAAATACCGTTGGCGTTGGAATAAAAAAAATGTATATATATATATATATATATATATATGCTGAGTGTTTTGTTAGTTCCAAAAAAATCTTTATACATCATTATTATGGCTAGAAATCACATTTACGGTAACATAAAATGTATGATGGTAAAGAAACGGTGCCTTCGGATTCATTAAAGATAGATACAATTGTGCAAGGCGTAATTCATAAATAAATCCAAGCTTGGTAAGGTTAAGAATTATATCGGCAGTAGTATAATACTTTGTGGCACAAATACAAATTGTTACGTCTTTGTTTGGACTTAATTATTTACCCTTGGTTTAATAGAGCTACTGGTTATGGATTTGTTTTGGGTCCACCAACACAGAAGAATTCTACAATAATGTTCTACTTTCTTTTCGGTGATTTTCACTCTCTGAAATTACAGTTTTTTATTTAAAATTTAAAAAATCTGTTTCCCTCTTATTGTCCTCTTAAAATCTGATTTTTTCTCTTAAAACTTTGGTGGTTTGTTAACAGTATTTACCGTTAGGGAAACTTCGTAATAGGCCTATTAAAAAGCTCCATCGCAACAATAGAATACATTATTATGAGTAAATCCGTTTCTGCACATATAATAACGGACAATTAAGTTGACAGTTGGGCTGTAGCCAATAGATTAGTTGTACGCTGGAACGGTTGCCATTTTTCCATAGTAAAATATCTCGAATGTTATTCCGATCACCTGGTGTGTTGTTTTGGCAATGCAGCACGTCTACTATTGGCTGATCTTGGTTGATAGCCCGGCAAACCACGCCCTCAACTGGCAACTTAACTGTCCGCTACTATAATACGTGCTTAGGCTTATTTTATAATGTCGACAGTGTTAATTCGTTCCTTATTGCAGTGAATGTGGTTGCTAAATAAACAGCATGATCAATACAATGTACATTTATACACTGATTAATTATCAGTACCGGGGGGCCGAGCTTTGCCCGGGGGAGGGCCAGTCAGTTTGTTTAGATGACTTGGAGTAATATTTCACCACTTCCCCCTACTGATAATCAGATTTGTATAACTCATTTGCCTCTTTTCTACATTTTTAATGTCACTCCAGTTGTTATTTATAGCTCAATGTCCCTTAGATTTATTTTACTACTCTATAAATGTAATCTTTACTCAAATCCATTTTAATTAAATAATCATAAACAACATGAGTATTACTTTGACAGTTCCCTGGTTGATTATGAACAGCTTTTACAATTCTTTTGTTTTGATTTGAAACTCCATAAACCCAATGTTAATTTTTAAAACTTTTAATTTGAGTTTTTTTACATTATTTGATTTTTCCTGGGGATGAGGCCTGTCTAGAACTTATTTTTATCCCAGAAATGAGTTATTTCGATCATTTGAAGGAAATCGTTGGAGCAGTTTTTTAGATCAGTGTAGCAAGCAAGCAAGCAAACATACAAGCAAACCTTACTCATATTTGAGTATAGGATTAACTAAGTAAACTAACTGTTACTGTGGCTAACTGCTAACTGTTGATGAGTAGTAGTTAGCTAACAGCAGTCGTACACAGCGTTATGCTTATGTTACAAGATTATGATGAGCCGAAACTCCATTTGGTTCGTTGAATAAGCCCCATTTTTTACAGAATTGTACAAGAAGTATGCAACAAGCAGTGTGAGTAATAAAGCGGCTGTTTTAACGTGTGTGTTTAGAACGTAAAGAAGCACTTTAGGCGCGGTTGTAAGAAAACTTTTTTTTAAGTTAAGAAAACATTACTGAACTAAATTATAATAATTTAGACATTCACAAATTATAATGGTACAGTAAACAAATAAATAAAAGACCAAGTATTTTCAACATGACTGTGTTCAGTCATGCCGAAACCCCAAACAAGAAGCATCAGGAAGGAAACCCTATAAATTACATGGTAAAATATACAACCTGTAATTAAAATCAATAACATTGTCTTTATTTTTAGAAAAAAATACTCTGAAGCAGGCTGAAAAGATCCCTCATGAATGTCTAATTAGAACTCTCTAGTGTACTCATCTTTTAATGAAGTAGTACACTTTAAATAATCCTATAAAAGTGTTCTGGGCCAACGTAAGCTGCTTAGTGTAATGAGCTCAGGCTCTTTTTAAGAACGTTTTGCTAGAATGCACTTCATCATATTTACAATATTTAAACAAAAATTAAAGAGGGTTCTTGACATAAAATTTGAGTACCCTCATTAACATCATTATGGTGGCTGTAGTTTAATTTCCCCATATTGTTATAAACATATTTTATTTTATTTCGTATTATATTTTTAATCATGTATTTTAAAAATATTAATGCTATGGATTTGTAGTGCCTTTTAATGGAGCATTGTAAAAAAATGTAGATTGTGAATAAAAATAACAATACTCTAATTTTAATCAGGTAATCAAAAGATGAACAATGTCTAAATTGAAAGAAAGGCAAACTTAGTCTAAAAATGTCGGTGCAGGTTTAGGTTCATACTCAAAAGATCTCAATATGGATTCCATCTGTAGTCTAATACAAACGTCAAAGGTGCAATCACGATGGTCAAGGGTTGATCACAGCTCAGCACTGACTACAGCTTTTATGTTTTCAGTTCCGAAAATACACTCCACATCTGACTGCAGGCCTCAGTAATATTAACAGCAATGTTCATAATATTTTGTTAGTATTAATGATTAAAATACTTTCAAAATACATTTAATCATAATACTTTGTCTATGCAATTTATAATATCCTGCATATAATTAGTTATATCTGTATTTAAAATGCTAATTTTTGAATAAATGTATAGAACCGTAGTCAAATAGAAAATCTGTCTTACCAAGTTTGAGCGTATTGCCGTATAAAATTCTATTATGTAATTATTATGTATTCAAACATATACAACACATTATACACTGATCTCCTGAGTATAAGTTTTACTCCCATACTCCACTAATTTACTGCTAAACGCATCTAATTTTGAATATTGGCATGGTACCACTTTACCGTTTGGTATTAAACTAAAATAAAAACTCTTAATACATTTGAGAACCATTCTGTCTGTAATTTTACTTTAAATATAAGTGTTAACAATAGGCCTATAATTAATTGATTATAACATTTTGAATTTAGTCAATTAAACATATTAATTTTCCCCAACAATCATTATGATTCTACCTAATTTAGCAAATTTAATAATCATATTCCCCATGGTTTTTGATTCTTGGGATGAGGGTAAAAGGGTGGTGGAACTTTGGTGAAAACTATTTTAAATTAAAACTGGATTTAGATGAAAAAAATCAAATAATAATACCTAACTACAGTACGGTATGATACAATTCCCACAATTATCTTAGGTCAGAAACATATTTAAAAAATCCCTTAGAGGCTTAAAAGTTTAAAATAGTTCAGGATTAAATTTTATTTTTTTAGATAATTGATCACTCTAGAGATTGATGGGTTGAGGGGAGGTGTTCGTTGGGAGAGGAGGTGGGGGGGCCTGTGGTAACAATGTGGTCCGCCCGCAACGTTCAGCCAATGAATATATTATGTTTCTTGCTCCTTCCTCTATCTTCCCCTCACCCCGCACAAGGTTAAAGTATCTCTATTATGAACATCTGTTGTTGACTAGCCACAATAATTTCATACATCACAGCATGAAGTACAAAAGCAAATTTTTTAAACTTCTAAACTTGCAAGAAGTATGGAACTAGCGGTGCCAGTAAGACCATAGATACATCTATCCATAGACACGATTACCCATAGATACATCTATCCATAGACACGATTACCCATAG
Source organism: Allygus modestus (assembly GCA_963675035.1). Classification (NCBI taxonomy): domain Eukaryota; kingdom Metazoa; phylum Arthropoda; class Insecta; order Hemiptera; family Cicadellidae; genus Allygus; species Allygus modestus. The sequence continues at coordinate 100,516,674 of OY776115.1, read as the reverse complement.
ATATGTCTATCCATAGATACTGAGGATTGGGAGAATTTCCTCAGTGTAATTGGATGGGAGAAGAATAACAGTATTAGACAACAGCATTAGACAAGTTTCTATTTGACAAGCACCATTTATATATTTTTCTGCAGATTTTTGCAAAGAATGTAATAATTTAAGTCAAAAGACATAAATATAAAAATAAAACAATTTTTATATTTGAACTGAAATTGGAAAATTTGCATATGCATATGCTTTTACTTAACCCTCCCTACACAAACTTTCCTTCCCACATTTGGTAAGACACACACTTGCCATCACTATGGAACGAAAACAAAACCAATCCAGTCAAACAGAACCAGGGGCATAAGAGCAGCTAAATCTTTAACATTTTAGATATCCTTGTACACTTTATACTAAATAGCTTTGTTTTAATTCAAAGAGCCAGTTTTTGTTTCATGCATAAGTTTTTCTCCCCTTTTTAGGTAATATGTATCTTTTGTATGAATGCTTGTTTCTTTCTATCAGCCTTGCGATTGGCAAACGGATTAAGCAATGATAAAAGAAATCTTTATCTTCTTTTCTGAAGTCAAACTAACTCTAGTTTTTTGACGAGTATAGTTTTAAGCATGGCATATATATGTTTTTATCCGTTATTACAATACAGTAAAAAACTGTAAGAATTATAAAATTGATTTTATAATTCACTTCCAAAAATATTGACAAACCATTAACTGATATATATATTCTGAAATAAAAATATAATTAAAAGCCACTTTGGATAACCCGGGCTTGTATAACTGAATGGGTTTTGATTCATTTGTTTAGAAATGAATAATAGCTATACCAACTTTTAGAATTAGTTTCTAGTCTTAATGTTTTCTTAGGAAAACCGTAATCTATAGACAACATTTTCACTGGAAATTTTCAATATAATAGAAAATATTATTTTGGGGATAATAGATGTCATGGATTAAACAATGATGTAATTTATAAATATTAGTAAAGTATAAATAAAGTTTTAAATAACTGACTAAGTCTAAACAGAAGTTCTGGCCAACGGCAGCTGGTTGGTAATAAGATAATTCTCAAGTTTTTATAACCAGCCTTTATACAAACTGCCTTGCCCTTTGGAATATCATGGCTTATTATTAACTGATGTTTAACCCAGTCTTAAGTTTGTTTGTATTTGTTTTTCTGCAAACTTTGAAGTTCTGATACTTTAAGATTACTAAGTTTCAACAAATCTTCTTTCCCACATAATCGTTTTCAAGTAGAAAATTTAGGGCGGTTATTATATTACAGTCCTAGATTGTTAGTCATAAGGGTTAAATAACTGGGGCACATAGTACTCATAAACATTTGATTTATTTTCTAAAATTCAATATTTTGTCTTTGTACAGATACAACAAAATAAAATTGTATAATTTACATCGCAAATAATCCTTTATTAAAGTAAAGGAGTAAAACCTATGGATGAATATACGAAAATATACAAAAGCAAATTTATTTACAACAAGAAATTCGTGACACTAAACAGAATAAAAAAGAAAAAAGAAAACATAAAAATAAACACAAATAGAGAAATTGCTCCGATCGAATAAAATATATAGATCTAAAATAGGAATAGAAGTTTGATATCATATGGAATATTTACCACAAACAGCTTATTTTAATAAGCAGTGGTTATCACTTTAAGACAGATTTATTAAATCTAAGTAATCTAAATTATTTTCTTGTTCTTTTGTTAATTAAGAAAGGAGCTCCCATTAGGGCCCTTTCAGGACCTCGCTCGCAGGCACTTGTTTGGGGAGTCATGCCCAATCAATCTTAACTCGTCGAAAATAGAATTAAAACACAGATCACAATAACAGAGTGGAACATTGAACAGTTGCTTATTCTTTTCCAGAGAGCCAATAGTATAGACAGCAAAACAACAACATTTGACGCACATTTAATAATAATTATCTCGTCAACAATTATTAATAATAATGTATAAAATATTTCAAGAGTAAAAACTTTTAAATTCAATGGTGAAATGTATTTGCTGTAAAGCTCTGTATGTTATCAATTTGTCTCTACACTCGATACAAATATTTCAAAAATTCTAAATATGTATATACAATCAGTGCTTCATAGTATGTACAACTAATGCATATGTATCAAAAAAAAACATTCATACTGCATCGGAACATGAAAAAACTGTGAAACATCAACATTTCATTTAAAACAACCCACAGTTTAATTACTGTAATTGATCTAAATAGTGAAAAGTCACAAAAATATATCTTGAAAATACACAAAATAAATTAATTTTAAAAATATATATTTTTTAGTTATATTTTACTTCACAGTCATCCCGATTTGGATTTGAGAATAAAAAAAGTTATCCTAACTCTAATTTGCACCGTACTAATACACAAACAATAATTATTAAATGTCATGGAAAAGACTTTCGTAACACTGACATCACAAAAAGAGTACCATCATCTAGAACACCGCTTTATGTGGAAAACATAGAAAGCTATAGGAAAATATATATAATGTCCTTTATTAACACGTTTATCTAGTAGAATTAAAATATTTCTGTCATGTGACCGTCGACCGGCGACGACGATCGGGAGTTTGTTCATGTTGTTCAAAGAAAAGAATAAGCAACGGGGCGGCGGTTGACTGTTTGTTACGTCTTTGTGAACAAGACTTCATCGTCCGAGGCGAACTCTCTCGTAACTTCCGGGGGTGAGGAGGTGTATCGGTGTAGTGGGACCTTGCTGTAGCCTAGCCTCTGGCTCTGGCGGGACCTCACCTGCAACAAACAGGTCAGACGTGACGGTAAAATGTTGTCTAAATACTTATCAACGGTTTATAGAGATAAAATTGAATATTCATGATGTGATGACCTACTGAAGTTACTCTAATTCCCCATTGATGGAACAAAAGGAAAATTTTAAGAAAACTGTTTCATGGCGGAGAAAGTTTTAAGTCTAATTATTTCCTCATAATTTGTTTCAAATAGAATGTTACAATAAATATTTATTACTTATAACTGAACAAAATGATTATTTAACTGAAACTCAAGAAAAAACAAACCGAGACGTCAGAAAATATGTTAAAACTTATTGTATGATGCATACTATCATATACATTTATAAAAGAAAGGTGGTGTCTGTCTGTCTATTTGTCGACTTGCATGTTCCATTTTAATATAAGAACTACTGAACAAATTAAGCTGAACATTTTCAAGGAGGTGGATAATATATCTGGACTTCTTATAGGCCTATTCCCATATTGGCAACTCCTTAGGGCTCCGCCCCAATGGCCCTTAAAGTTAACATGTTATTCTTATGGGCAATAGGTTTAATGGATCAGATAATTACTTAAACAAATGCATTTGAAGTAGGGATTTGAATCAGCTGTGCAAAACACGGGTATCTGCTAGTATACTATAACTGACACTTTTGATTGTACCTGGTCAAGCGTTTAACCTGCCTATAGAGTTAGAAAACATTACATATTATTATGGTTTTATTTTTACATAAAAACCAGTTAAATAAAAAAGCCCGTTATTTAATTTGTTCACGAGAAAGGCTACATAATCACTAAACTAAACCTAGTTACGGCAGAATGTCACATTGTCTGACCTGCAGGATGACGAAGACAAGTGTGAAGACGACAACGACGGCTACGCAGATGCTGACCGCCACAGCCGTGATGGGGAGGAACGCCGAGTAGCGCTGAGCCGCCCGCAGCCGCTGAGCCTCCAGCTCCTCCGAGTTGGCGCGCTCCGCTTGTTCCGAGGTGATTCTGCGTTTGCCGGCAGGCGAGGCGTTGTGACAGTCGCCTGGGAACGGGCAAAATCAATTATAAAGATTTTAAATAACCAATCAAGCTTTCAAAAGTAATAGTTTACCAGTTATTAATGTAGTGACTCGTAGAATATCACAATGTTAGGGAAGTTTCCAAGTAGGGGTAAGAATTAAGAAAACTAAAAAATTATGGCAAAGAAGTAATTATTTTTACATCAATGTTATTTTTGTTGCATTCGTGTTACATAAAATGAGTGTAATGACAGTATTCTTCAAGTACTGCTTTAGTGTTAACTTTCAACAGTAAACCTCTTAAAAAAGAAAAATTCTTTCTGCTTCTCATTATTGTTTGTTTTTTGGTATTTCAACACCAATAGCATTATTTTAATAGAGAAGACAAATGGATTTAGAGAAATCGGTCGAAAACTCCTCAAATTGTTGGAACACCTTGGGATTTGAACCCAGGTTGGTCCTATACAGGAGGTTCTATACTGGGATTTAACAGCTATTTGCCTTTGGCATGTTAACTGATTATGCTTTCTCAAAAGCACTTTTAGAAAGTAACAGTGTTGTGACGGTTCCCTTTTGAAATGATCACACTTGCTTTTGACACACACAAAAACATCTAAAAACCTTAAATATATGATTTAAAAAACAAATAATATCTTAACAAATCACATGGCAATTGACTTACCGGTGTCCTTGTCGCAGGCGCAGCAGTCCTGCGTGGTGGTCTTGGTGCAGCACGGGACACACTGGTTGTTGAGGGTGTCCAGGTGCAGCGGGTAGGTGCAGGAGGTGCAGCTGAAGGGCCCCGGGCCACTGCAGGAGTGACACGCCGCGTGACACGGGCGACACGTCTGCGTCGGCGGGTCGTAGTACTGCGAGCTGAGGCACTCCATGCAGAGGCCGCCGTCGAGCATGGAGTGGCGCGGGCACGACGTGCACTCCAGCGGACCCTCCCCTGCAACATGGGCACAATGTCAGGGCAACTCTACTGTAGGTACCACCTGGCACAATGTCAGGGCGACTCTACTATAGGTATGCCTGATTAGAAAATATAGTCAACAAATCCATGAAGAAGCGGACTGTTATTTCAGTCCCGCAAAACATCGGATTGTCTTCTGGAACGATTATTTTGGTTTTTATTCATGTTCATACGTGTTTTTTGTAATTGTTTGACGAGTTCCAGAACAACAATAATTAAGTGAGTGAAGCCCAATATTATATCCAACAATGGAATACACCTCACCCACAAAAATCTCATTAAAAATAACGGAATTCTGATCTCAAGAAGGAAAATAAAATGTTCAGTCAAATTTGTTTGGTTCAATTGTTTCAACTATTTACAATTTTAATTTTATATACATCATGATTAAAGTTTAATTTTAACTTAATATGTTAGTTTTATTTCAGGAAGCCTGATTGGCATAACAATTAAGAGTAGAACAAAATTGTTATTGATTTTATAAGGGGTCAAAGTATTTCAACTAGGCATTTTAAGTGCAAGGCTTGAGGGTAATCATAAAAAATGCAAGCAGAAATGAGAAATAGCTGTCTTTCTAAAATACTCTATCTCTAACAATGAACAATGGTTTTGCTCATGAACTACAACCAATCAAACATGATTTTGTGTGAATCTCTGATTTCCATTGCTGTCTACAGCAAAGGCATGTGCACAAGTGCCTTAGCTCCCAAGGCTACAGCCAGATTTGCCAGGCATTTAAACACACTTAATATTAATATAACATGTTTTCAAAACAACTTTTTTGCTGTAAACTTTGGTGGAAATGAAGAGAAGGGACGGACAGTAACACAAGATAAGAGTCGGCTGCAAAGTGTCATGTGTCTCGCGGGAGCAAGGGGTGGGGGTGGAGGCTCGGGATGGGGGCTGTGGGAGGTGGCGGGAAGGGTGGCAAGCTTATCACAAACAATGGCGATCAAGTTGCTCCTCGCTCTCCCTAAACTGTTTTCTCTTCAATTTCATCTTTTGAAATAGCATCTAATGAGTGTCTTGATAACTTCTGACATGTGAAATGCACGGCTGTAAATTAATACTTGTTAATTTATAACAATAGAATAATTAATTTCATTGTAAAAGAATAAAACTAAAAATAATTAGCTAAATAAAAATAAAAATAACCTAAGTAAAGATTTAACAAAAACAACCGTCATTGCAAGGGTAAAAGAATTATTTTTAAATATACAGGATGCTGTAAATATTATAAATACAAAATTGTAATTAATTAAACAAATTGTTTTTGGCTTGATTTCAATTGTCAGCGTGAAATATAATCTATATTGTCCTCCGACCACTTTGTTTGGTGATAGTAAATCTCAAGAATAAGGCACCAGAAATTGATGGTAGACTAAAGAAAACAAGACTTTCTCAAAGGGTGTAATCAACATTAATATTAAAAACATTTAAAAAGTTTCTTACCAAAATGAGTATTAAAATTGTGGGTCCAATATTTTATTTAATTGTCCATAAAAAGTGTATGTTATATTTTTGTCCTGTTAAGGAATATAATATTAGCCTATTTCATATTAAAAGTAGGAGCGTGACATAATATTTCACATATCTTACTTCAACAGAAGAAACAAAATTGTATACCAATTATATGCATATCAAAACTGATTCTCCGGTAGTATTATTACCTTTACAAGTGCGACAGTAGTGATGGCACTTTTGACAGCCATAGTTGCTCATGAAGAAGCCCTCCGGACACTCCGGGTGACACTCGCCCCCAGCCAGCTGCCAGCCCAGCGGGCACGACACACACTGGTCGCGGCGCGGGCCTGAGCACGTCTTGCAGCTCAGGTAGCACTTGGCACACACACCGAGGTCGCTGTAGTAGCCGGCGGCACAGGTCGCGCGACACTCCCCGCTCTGCAGCTGCAGCCCGGCCTTGCAAGTCGTGCAGTTGATGCGGCTCACGCACTGGCCGCACGTGTGGAGGCACCGCACACACTGTGCCTGCTCCGGGTAGTAGCCCTGCGAGCAGCTGCCGACACACGACGCACGCTCCAGCAACAGCTGACCCGAGCAGCTGAGGCAGTTGTTGGCGGCCGCGCCGTGGCAGCTGTCGCAACTAGCGTGACAGCTCTCGCAGTGAGAACCCGAGTAGAACTGGCCTGCAACACGAGTCAACACAGTTGACAATACGATCACATTTGACGAATATACAACTCAAAGAATCACATTCTAATAATTTTATAAAAATACAATATACGACTTGACATAACGAAGGTAGGGCCTGTATGGCTTTTTTAATTGAACTAGAAATTTTCAAAAGTCTAACACAACACTTAGCTTGTTCCTGTTCTCTACAGTAAACATCAGTAAATGATTGTTTGAAATTATTAGGAGCAATAAATATAAAACTGGAGGTTAACTATTACAATATAATTCATGTTTAGTTTACTCAAAGTCAAAAGAGAATTTCCGATTCTTGGCTAAAATCCATCCGGTTATATAAACCAGTTAAATAAACTGGTTTGGTTATTCACATAAATCGGTTACTGGCCACAATCCATCTGGTTTTATAAACTGGTTATTTTACAAAAACCGGTTAATGACCACAATCAAACCAGCTTTGTAAACTTGTTATTTAATATAAACCGGTTACTGGCCACAATCCAACCAATTTTATAAACTGACTGGTTACTTAACTTACACTAGTTCTTAGCCCAAATCATACCAGTTTATTAATTATTCAACTTTAAAACTTTCATAGACTGAAACCAAACTACATCTATCATGGTAATGAATGAATAATATTAAACCTTCTTAAAACAATGTACTTTCAACATTCTGTAGAGTTAAAATGACTTACTCGGACCACACTGCGAGTTTCCCTCCAAGACGCACTTCCCCTTCTTGTTGAGCGTGAAGCCGACCTCGCAGGTGAGACACGTGGCGGAGTTGCAGGTGGCACAGCCTGTGGGGCATCGCATGCATTCCTTGCGCTTCTTGTCCGTGTAGTAGCTGTCGGGACAGACAGAGTAGCAGATGCCCCCTAGGGAGAGGCGGCCCGACCGACATGAGATGCACTCAGAGTCGCTGGGACCGCTGCAGGTCTCGCATGTCGAGTGGCACGGCATGCACCTGATAACATGTGTTTTAGTTAGTTTTTCCACAGCTATGCAGAACATAAATAACTTCAGTCTATAATATGATTTTTGCAAAATTCCTTGTTTTTAATATTTTTTGTAGCAAAAAGAATCCAACTATTATTTAAGAGTTAAAGTAAGAACATTATAGTGTTAAAATTTTAATATTGGATTCTCTAATAGTTTATTAACAAAAAGTATGGCTTAAAATTTTTATATCAATTTTGATGATAATTCTTACCACTCTCTGGTTTTGTTGATTACTAATTGTTATCTTAGAAATTCCTTAAACCATTAAAATATATTTTCTCTTTTAGTTCACCCAACATTACCTTATTGTTCAATTTTTTTTCAAAACAATATTCAGGTAGAGAATCCCTTAACCCTAAAAGATCTCAGCTCTGTGTCTTGGCTGATATTCATTTATCCATACAAATTTTAAATACAGACCTCGCTAGTTCAACCAATAACAAACAAATAAAGAAATTGCCAATAGGTAGTGTGGTTATAAATCCATCAACTTCCTATCAATTGAAATCACTGCCATCATTTCAAGTATAACACAAGTTTTGTTATCATAACTGAAGACATTTTACCTGTAGTCGTCAGTCTCAAATGTGTACATGGGGCAGGCCGCGTAACACTTGTTCTCAAACATCACCAAGTGGTGTTCACAGCTGGTGCAGTGGTCCGGCCGGTCCTGACAGCTCGCGCAGTTTGCCTCGCATGGCACACAAGTGCCCTCGTCACTATCTGCAACGCATTCATTCAAAATGTCTACACTATCAGAAAACAATAAAATTGAAAAGATTAGTTTAAATTACATGGTTTGAAATAAATAAATATTTTCAAACATATATTTTTGGAGTACTAGTATATGTTTCAGTATAAACCGATCTTTATGTTTCCTTATATTGATTGTATTTAAATATTTTCTAAACAAATGTACTTTATGAAGCGGAGGATACTGTGGATGTCCTCTGGACATCCGCGAACTCCGTAAAATAGACAACCTACAGACAAAATCATATGGATGTCCATAGGATATCCAGTTTGTTTTGGGAAAAGGGGTGTTCAGGATGTTATTTCCACCTGAAGTCCCAAATATCTTGTGGATATCCTTGGACATTTCACACCTTAATTGGACATCCCCATGACGTCATGCGCTATCTGGATCACTATTTCAGAAACCGGTTGCAAACAATACACACAGTTATTACTTTTAACTATAACATTAAAAAGCTTTGAGCTTACACTTGCTATAGGAAAAAATATATAAATACATACGAAGCCTACTCAAAAAAATAAAACAAATAGGCCTAAACACTTAAAAAAAAGTCAAGGCAACCTGTGAGACTGGTAAACTGAGTTGGTAAACTCCCCAAAATATAAGTAAACGAAACTTCAACTTTATCCATTCGTTGTGACAAAAGACTCAGAAAACTTAACCCTTTCAGTGCCGCGGCATCATGGCCATTTCTTATGCATAAATTGCCGGGCTAATTTCAATGGAAAATGTAGTAGTTTACATAAAATATCATATAAAATACAATTTTAGAGGTATCCATGTAATTTTTTATTTATTTTGTTTATGAATAAATTCTCTATGAAATAGTATAAAGTAACTATAATCAGAAAATAAATTGGGGCTTAAAAAATATTTTTTGATACAAAACAAATTAAAAATTTGTTTTTTTTTCAACTTTGACTTACATAAATTATGCTAAAAAATTTCATTTGATATTTTTCAACCCAACAGGCAGAAAGAGCAGAAAATGCTGATCAAAACTGATGTATAAATCATCAATATCAGTTAATGTTTGCAAAAAAATAAATGAAAATATGTTACAATTCAAAAAAGGCCCTAGGCCTAGGATATGTGGTTACTAAGCACCGTTGAAGTACAATTTTGTAATATAAACAAATATTATTTTTTAGTTTGTTGTCAGTAAACACGTTTATTATTACTAGTACCTATATAAGCATTAGGCCTACCAAAGTAAATGAAATGCACAATAAACTAGAAAACAAAAGATGCATGTGTATCTTTTACTTTCACAAAAACCTAGTACCTACGACAATGACACTGTTTCCAAGATCATTGTAATCTAATTCCCGAAGGTTACTCAAGTTGTTTCTATCTATTCTGCTACTTATTTTTATTTCATACGTAAATAGGAAGTAAAAAAACACTAAAATATAACTTCAGTAACAATAATATAAGTGATATTTACATCAACAACAAACATATAACATTACACAACAACAAATACAGACGACATCTGCGACAGAGATGACTAAATTAGGGTCTGCTAACAGACCAAAGGCAACGAAATTGCTATAGATCTGATAGCTGGAAGCTTCTGGATCAAAACAAAATACTTTGAAAGCCAGTACCTTGTTTAGATATGAAGTACTACGTAAAATACCGAGAGTCGCTGTCAGCGACGCTCGGCAATTTGTGCGTAAACACATCGCGTCGCTGTGAGCGACGCTGTGGCACTCAAAGGGTTAATAATAATGAGTTTAACCCTTTGAGTGCCACGCAACGACATATCGTTGTGCACGGAACATCCGAAAAATACTTCACAACGATATATTGTAGTCGGTGGTCTTACCGAAAAATACATTGCAACGATATATCGTTGTTATGGAAAATTTTTCTTACGTCATTAATTTTTATTATTTATTTCAGGACAATTTCCAGGATATTTTCTAGCTCTATAAATCTAGTAGTTATTTGGTGAAAATCTTATATTTGAACAATGTTTATTTATCTGAAAAAATATATAAAAAATTTCCCGAATGTATAATATGTACCTATTCAAATTTTTATTTTTTTTATTTTTAGCGAATTTCCCCTATATGGAAGAAGCTATTACCGTAGGTCTCATGGTAAGACTTAAGCCCGAGACCATGATAACTTTTTGTTTTGAGGTCCCCAGATGTCCAAAACACTATTCGTTCAAATTTATATATATGTATATATATATATATATATATATATATATATATATATATATATATATATATATATATATATATATATATCTATATATGTGTCCGTGAATGCGATAACTTGAGTAAAAAACGTCCGATTTCGATGAAATTTGGCTCAAATGTGTAAACTGACATTTATGACTTTAAGTTCGAAAACCAGAAAAATCGGACTATGGGAAGGGGGGTTTATGGGGGTTTTAAATTTTCCAAAAATCAGTTTTTTGCATTTTTTACCCTAAAATTTTTAAAACACTTAATTTAGGTTTAGACCATGTTATAGAGCTTAAAAAAACAAATAATATGGTATTTTGAATTATTAACCTAGGTTAAGTGGTTGCGGAAAAAATCCAAAAAACATGCTCATAAAATCTCCCATGTTAATCTTATGGGAAAAAGGTTTTTGGCTTTTCCTCAGTTAATTTTACTTTAAACTTCACATTTTCTTTTACCAATCACTTCAGCTCCACAAAACAATCATTTTGGTGTTTAAATTGTGATTCTACGTCAAACCGTTGCAGAGATATTCAAAGTGCTAAACACAGTACGTTGTCCAATGTTATCCTTATGGAGAATAAATAAAATTTGATATCTTGATTATTTATGAATGTATATTGATGAAATTTGGTATGTGGCTTCATGTTGTACTGGTATATTGATAATTGCACAAAAAATAAATGTTTTGTTGACTGTCCCCGTAGCAGCTAACCTGCATACTCAGCCCTAATGTTATTCTTATGGAGAATAAGTAAAGTTTTATATCTCCCTTAATTATGAACATAAATTAATAAAACATGGTAAGTAGCTTCACCTGGTTCAGTTATATTGATAATTGTATAAAAACTCATTTCTTATCTTCCTCGTTGCAGCAAACCTGCGTACTCAGTCCTAATGTTAATCTTATGGGGAATAAATAAAATGTAATAAATCACTTATTTATGAATGTATTTTTGTCAAACGTGGTGAGTGGCTTTATGTACTAGTGAGAAACATATCAATGCATTTGAAATTCGTTGAGTACGCAGGTTTGCTGCGACGGGGGTATTTAGATATTATATATGTGCATAATATTATAGCTAAACTTTAAACTTACAAAACAAAAAAAGTTTCATAATAATATCTTACCAAATAAAAAAGTTATTGATTTTATGTACAAAACCCTTGCAAAATGTTGATTTTGTGAATCGTTGTTATAGAAAATTTTTCTTACGTCATTACTTTTTATTATTTCTTCCAGGACATTTCCAGGATACGTTCAGGTAAACATATACTCCATAAATATACGAGGCCTAGTTAGTCTGCTTTATGAAATAAAATTTTAATAAAACTTAAACCCTTGAATAAAGTTAGGCTACTGTCTTGTGTACTAATTTGCCGTTTTTATATTTTTTTACATTTATGGAAATAACTTGTCCGCCTAAAGCCCAAATTTGATGAAACTTTCAGGAAATATTTTGGGAAACATGTCCTCTATAAATCTAGTAGTTATTTGGTGAAAATCTTATATTTGAACAATGTTTATTTACCTGAAACAAATAAAAAAAATTAAAAGAAATTTCCCACATACATATATGTATTCAAATTTTTTATTTTTTAAATATTATATATGTGCATAATATTATAGCTAAACTTTAAACTTACAAAACAAAAAAAGTTTCATAATAATATCTTACCAAATAAAAATGTTATTAATTTTTTTGCAAACCCTTGCAAAATGTTGATTTCGTGCCTGGCACTTTTTGGATATACTGTGTTAAAAACTCTGGCACTCTAGGGATATGACGACCGAAAAACTCTGGCACTCAAAGGGTTAATAAAACTGACACAGACAAACTTACTTTCAATATAGCCTTCAGGACACTGGCGCAGACACACTGCAAGGTCCGTCACTCTGAAGTGGGCCGGCGCACAGGTGAGACACGAGTCCTGGCCTGGGCCGGCGCAAGTCTCGCAGGTTTCATGGCACGGCCAGCACACAGCCGCCTGGTTGGGGTAGCTCCTTGGCGGGCACCGTGACACGCAAGTGCTGCGAGAATACCGAAACATAGTCGAGTTATTCTTCTCAAAATATATTTGGAGTTGCTCACTAAAACCCAATCACTGATAAAAATCATTAATTAAATTTATAAATCTGACACAAAAATACATAAGGATAACACATTTGGGATGGCCGTTACTCACGACAGACAGTTCCTTAAGTGCTAATGTCCCTCGTGAGTGTCATGTTTAATGCTAAACTATGCATTCACGGTGAGAGCTCGGGGTGAATAGAATATTCTGGACTCTGTTGTTAGCCGACTTGTAAGCAAATTTGTACTCAAATACACAAAAGAAGGACAACCTAAGTATTTTGGACCATAATCAGAAGATAATCCTCTAGTGAATAGTGCAGTGTATGCAGTGAATATGTTGAGGGCTATCAAATTAGTGTCAATGAGACCACTTACTTGTCTAGCTTATAATGCTTGCAAGCAACACACTGCGTGGGACCTTTGCCATAACATCCCTGCGAGTCACACTCAGGGTCACAAGTGTGCAGGATCTTCCTCCCCTCCATGGCCCCGCTGTCTTCTGCCTCAGGGGGTTTGTTGCCTCCCAGAGTGGCGATTGAACCCTACAACAACATAATTTGTGTAAGTATCGCCACATATTTTCACAAAAGAATCTACGCTACTTGTATTTTACAAAATAAATACCCCCATAGCAACAAACCTGCGTACTTAGCGAATTTCCAATACTTATATAAATATGCATATATGAATATATCTTAATACCAAATACCATGTTTCATCAATATACATTCATAAATAAATTATTTATGACATTTTAATTATTCTCCATAAGAATAACATGGAGGATGCGAATGCGGGTTTGCTGAAGCAAGGAGCACAAAAATTGGGTTTTATACAAATATAAATATAACTCAAGTAGGTAAAGCCACATACCAAGTTTCATCAGGATAAGTTGATAAATAAGCGAGAAATGCAATTTTTCTTATCCTCCACAAGAATAACATTGGACAACGTACTGTGTTTAGCACTTTCAATATCTCTGTAACAATTTGATGTAGAGCAATGATCAAAACACCAAATTGTGTGTCTTTTTAAGCTGATTCCAATGGGAAAAACTAAAATTTGACTTTTTCAAAAGTGATATGTAAAAAACTCAAAAAAACCATTTTTGGGGTACAAAACCCCCCCGAAATACCCCTTTGGATAGGTTGATTTGTCTGGTTTTCAAATTTAAAGTCATAAATGCTGCTCTACACATTTATACCAAATTTCGTCAAAATCGGATTATTTTTACGACAGTTATCGTGCTCACGGACACATCTATATATATATATATATATATATATATATATATATTCATACAGTTTTGAACGAATGGTTTTGGCATCTGGGGACCTCAAAAAAAGTTATCTTGTCCCAGGCCTAGGTCTTACCATGCCGACTACGGTAATAGCCTCTTCCCTATAGGGGAAATTCGCTAAAATAGAAATGCCTCTGTCCTACATAGCAAGGAAACTAAGGAAAAATAACTGATATTCTCCTCGCGCAATGTCTAGCACTCACCCAATATGGACCATTCTTAAATATTTTGTGGCAACACTTTTAAAACATTAAAATCATGAGTGATGGATCTTGAGGCAGAAACTTCTATTAATATCATATTAATACCTACTTTTTTTAAAATTGTCTTTAAATACAGTATATAAATAAGGGAAATTAATAATAAAAGGAAAAAACTATGTTTAGAAAAAATAACAAAAAAAACATTAAAAACAAATTATATATAAAAACAGTAATCTTTAAAACAAGATGCTTGCTACTGCACATTACACCATCAGAGCAAATATTCTTTGCCAACAGAGAGCATGTGTGCACTTGTGATTTGCACAGCCCTGTTCTGTGCAAACACACCTGTTCCTTCAGAAATTAACTTGGCTAATATTCGTGTCAGAGTCTTGCATACACGGGTAGGGTAAATTTAAACCGTCCTGTTTGCTTTTACAGATTATACTCTGCAAAAGCAAATAGGATGAGTTGGATTTGAAATACACCTACCCAAATTAAATTTAGAAATGTGTTACAGAATTATAATTATATCAGAATTATCTGTTTAATTACAGATAATATTACATGTTTTTTTAACCCATTGAATACTTTTCATGGAACGGTTCCGTGATGGCCGTTTTGGCCCAAAATCTTTATCACAGAGTGGTTCTGTGATGATGTAATACCATGTGTTTTTTCAAAAATTTTTAAAAATTTTTTATTTTTTTAATACTTTTTAAAATTGTTTTTACTTTAAGCTTATATCTATGAATGATTATTATAGGTAAACTATAACATTGTGATCCATTTTTGGCAAACGGGTAAAAATATAAATTATTTAAGAAAAAGTGGTTTTGCAAAAAATCATAAAAAATTAGTTTTTTTAGATAAAGTAAAAACCTAAAAAGTTGTATGTAAGGAAATAGTTTTTGCACTTTACTTGACAACTGATTAAAGATTTATTTTTATTTTTTATTTTTTCTATATTCTTTTAAAAAAAGTTTTTATTTTTATAACAAAATAATTTAAATATTTAATTTCTTGTTTTCTATCAACATATTAAAAAGAAAATGTATCCAGCTTCAAGAAAAACTATGCCCAATTAGTAGCAAAAATATATTTGTTACAGTTTATTTACTAAAACACTGCAAAATATTGAAATTTAATTGGGTCTCTAGGGCCATACAGTCATTAAAAAACTAAGTATCCAATGGGTTAACCGTATTTAGGTTAGGCCTGCATTTTTTCCTAATAACATTAAAATGGTTAAATTTATTAGATTCAACATATGCAGTAGAGCGTCGACTATGCTAATGCCAATCGTACAAGACATCAAGAATAAGAATAAACAAAGTAAAAGTTTATTTACCACTCGACATGAATACAAGTATTACAAAAAAAAAAGACGCTAGAATTGACTCGTCTCAAGTGTGACATACAATTTTAAATCAATTATAAAAAATATAAACGGAAAAAAATTAAAACCAAAACAACAATAAAACATTCAAAATTCAATATTCTTTTCCATGATGAAATCAGATGCTGAAAAAATGGATTTTTGCAGCCAGTCATAACATTTCTTTAAAAAAATTAATGACCTGGATATAATTAAATATTTTGGATTAGTTAATTATATACCTTGTGAGACACGACTGTATGGCTCCTTAAAAGTTTTACTAAGTCCAAAAAAGCGATCAATCACAACTACGACTGAATACGAAAGCAGTCCGTTTTGATCACTGGGTTACAGCTCTGTAAACTAGTAAAAAGAGGGAAGTTGTGCAATTGAGGCAAACCAATGAATATAGATAACTTATCGCTAAGTGAAAACAACAAATCAAATTCAATCAAATGATGTTAACCGGTTCACCTCAGGATCACTGCCGGCGACACTGAAGATGTTGGGGAGGTTGGCGAACGCCGGCTGGCTGAAGATGTCGCCGCCTCCATAGATGTTGCCGGGCGCTGACGAAGGGAACGACGCAGCGAAGGTGTCACTGCCACGGGTCAGCGGCGACCCCTGGCTGGACCGGAGGCGGATGGGATTGACGGCCGTCCCATAGAAGATCAACTGCCACTTCCTCAAGATGCCTGGGGACAATCGGCAATGTAATGTTAAGAGTTTTGTTGTCACGGTATTTTTGTGTTTTGACCTTTTAGTAGAGACATTTTTGGTAACCCTTGGCATTTTCATTCCTAATCCACCCATTTTCTAAGTAATGTAAATATAAAAACTCGACAAAGAGAAAAATGAATTGTAAAAGCGAAAGCTGTAATACTATGATGTAACAAGGTTGTAACATCATCTACCAATAATGATCAGACTCGGTTGAGCAGGCAATATAATTAACAACTACTGGCTGATACCAACTTAGAGATTTAATTTATAAGGGTTGAACAATTTATAACCCATGCACTGAAAATTGTTAGTAAAACCGTAGTAATGCTTTGCTGTGAAAAATAATATTACAAATTAAGTCTCACTTTAATCGCATTAGTTTACAGCTTTCAGACAGACAAAGTCATTAGAGAATTTATGATTGTTGGCTAAAATCTAACTGGTTATATAAACTGTTTAATTAACTTAACCAGTTATTGGCAAAAATCCAACAAGTTTATGAGCTGGTTATTTAACATAAACCAGTTACTGGCCACAATCAAACCGGTTTTGTAAACTGGTTATTTAAAATAAACCGGACCGGTTACTGACCACAATCCAACCAACAGTTAATATAAACTGTTTTATTAACTGGTTGTTCAATGTAAACCAGTTATGTAAAGCTGTTATAGTATGATCAAGATTATAACCTCTACAAACAATGTCCAGACTTATTTAAACAGGCAATATTATTAACAATACTGGCCCATACCAGCTTACAGATTTATTTTATAAGGGTCTAATACATAGAACCCAGGCACTGAAAATTTTTAGAATAATATTAGTTTACTTTGCTGTGAATAACATTACAATTATCTGAAACCTAATCACTCAAACTGAGTATAAGTTTAATACATTGAATTTCAATGTAAAATTGACTTCAGGAACATATTTCAATAGTTTACACTAACACGATTATATAAACAGTTACCTGGCTGGTTGACGTGTCTGTTCCCCGCATTGATGATCTGCAGAGTCCACCGCCCCTCGACTTTTTCCCCCCAGAAATGCACGCTGAGGAACGGCCAGTCGTCAAAGTTGGAACTGACCACGTCCCTCGGCCGCTCAAACAAGAGGGTAGACGTGGTTCCCATGGGGGAGGTGAGGAGCAGCCTCAGGTTGCCTCTGGGGAAGAAGCGGAGCGTGACCTTGCACTGGACGTGTTCGAGGAACCTGACCTCGTTGAGGGTCCCGATGCAGGCGTTGACGTCCATGGAGACAGTCAGCGCGCTGCCGTAGGACTGCTCGATTTGTCTGTAATAAAAACAAAGTTATGTGTTAAGGTGCAACAGACTCATAACATACATGAGGAAACAAGTATTTAAGATAATATTTAGGTGAAAATATAGTAAGTTTAAAAAAATAAGTATGTCACACCTTTCCTCATTGATTTCTTGAGACTTGCAGATGTGCTGGGAAGGAACCATTGTCCACTGCTCGGCCAATGAGACCAAAGCCCCTCCGTCCATCAAACCATAGCCAAACTTGTGACTAACTGAAATAAACAAGTAAAAAACGTGTTAAACCTCCGTTTTTGAAAGATTTTAGTAACCATTGTTTGTTAACAACGTCAAGATACTTTGACTATCTTAAAAAAACAACACACACAAGGAAAAAACCTAAAATCATTAAGTTGAGGATCTTGACAACTTGGTTCAAATACGGTGGCAAAAGCCAAATTAAACGTACATGAACTATAGGCTATAGGCTGTGACGTACATGTCACAGGTAAAATAAGCGTCTTTCAGATTATAAGAAAACTTATTTTTGTTATGCTCAGTGAAAGGATCTTTTCTTCCTACATAAAAAAAAACAAAAACTGAAGCTTCTTGCACTTGTTTACTCCTCAGATGCTAAGAACTTTTTCCTTTTTTCAATTGGTTCTTGCAATTTGTGGATATCATTCAGCTTCATAAATCGTAAAACATTCCAATTCATGCGATTAGAATGTTTTCATTTTTTTAATATCCACTCAGGATAGTTAGGTTTTTTTTGTGCAGGCTTACTTCTAAAATTGTTATCATCTGTTTGGTAATTTAAATTGAGAGACTTGTACAGTAACTTAATGAGTTGTTTCTGATCTCCAAACCCCAAATTATGATTATATATAAACTAAAACAAAAGAAGTGCTGGGCACGATCAGCACCTCAGGAACATTAGCAGTTCCCACCTTTCCTCTTGACGCCGTTGACGATCCAGCCGCTCTCCTTGTCCAGAGGTCCGGGCTTGGACGTGAGCACCACCAGGAACTGCATGTCCCTCCAGGTCAGGCTGGGGTTGGCCTCCAGAGCCAGGGCACACATCCCGGCCGCCAGCGGGGCAGAGGCCGACGTGCCTGCATTGCAAGTAATTACGATAACCAGAGACAGAATAAAACATTAGTACAAGGGGATTTTACTTTTTCCTCATACTGGAAATTTTTATTTGGACAATTTTTCCTAAATTATACTTTATTGTGTACTTTTTGTTGTTGCCTAAAATATACAGCAATACAATAGCTATTTGATAGCAGCCCAGATTTAAGCTTATTAAATATTCTACAATCACTGCTTTACTTTGTTAAACATTTAAAAATATATTAATATATTTTGACATATCAACTATATCCTAAATTATTTACTGAATTATATATTTTCTTTATATAAAAACGGATATTACTTAATTTATTTATTTTCAAAATAGTTCAAACCTTTTATCTTGGTTATGGCTTTTCCATAAGTAAAAATGGACAGAAGAATAAAAAAAAAACTCATAATGTGTAAAAACTGTTTTGCAGGACTGCATTTTCTTTGATTCAAATATAGTTTCTATATTTCCATAGAGAGAGTTCTATATAAGTTCTACCATTGTAGACATGCATTCTTAACAGGACAATTTGAGCCCACAATTGGTATTAAAAAACAAATCAGTATTACAATCAATAAATAAATCAAACCAACATAAAACCCGAATTTGCTACCTTTAAACATTCTAGGTACAAGGTACTAAGTATTCGGTCATTGGCATTAAAAGATGTACTACGTAGTAGAGAGTGATATGAATATATTTGGCACATACCGGTGTGTTCAACGGTGCAGATGTGGTCCGGTCGCAGCTTGCCGTCCATGTCCACCGAGGCGATGCTCTTGTCGTGGCCGGGTGTGCCGGAGCTGTAGGTGGTGGCGAGGGTGGAGGAACACTCCTCCAGATACCACGGTTTAAACCTGCGAAACACAAGAGAGGTTAAACAAACGGTTAGGGAGTGGAGATTAAACTCACAGCTTCTTAGGAAAGGTTTAGGAGCAAAAACAGTAACACAATTTTAAATCAATTTAAAACCTCATTACTTAGATGAATTGTGTACATTTTTTAACATTAATTAATTAAAACGATCAATTTTGTCTGGGTCAAAACCTTTTTTGATAAAGTGATTGCTAAGAAAACGTGTTTAGTGTATACATTTTCGTGTTCATAATTTTTAATTATGTAAAAATAAAAACAACATCAACATCTTGGTTTACTGTTTTCAGAAAATGTATCATCTTAATTTATATATACAATTGATTTTGGTCAAACCTCATTCAATATAAGTAGGGGGCATGCCCCCTACTAATATATATGTATACATATTAAAAAAATTAAAAAAAAACTAGTTGGCCATTTTGATAAAGCAGTTGCTAAGAATTGTTTGGTTTTAAATTTTTGTGTTTATATTTTTGAATTAGTTTAAACTGAATATCTCAACATTTTACTTATGATTATTATACAAAATTAAAAACGAAAACATGAGTGTAATTTTATAGGATAGAGATTACGACGTGTAATTTACACCAGACGGTTTTAATTCAAACGAATGCGTCGGTGGGAACTCTGGAGTATGCAAAGCGAGCGGGAACAATTATTCACCTCCACAATTTACTCACAGAGGTTCAGGAGGAATGGAAGGGAAGCAATCTGGCCTAATTGCCTCGCATGTAACGCTCGGCTCAGTGAATTAGTCAAAGAACACATTTCAGAGCAAACATTGTTATACAGAGTGCGATTAAACCAGGAATGAATTCATTACTGGTGTTGGCGAAGGCAAGGAGCGTGGCTTTTAATTAAAATATTTTCAGGAGAACAATTTCATACTCAGCAAAAATTAGCTCAACAATGTGAAGCATTATGTTCGAGTATCCGTTCAATGCAAACTAATGAACATTTACGTTTCATAATTGGCATTCTATCTGAAATTACTGGCAACATTAGAAGGATATTTGTAACTATTATTAATTGAATAAGATAATTATTATTGATATATAGGAGAACAATTTCATACTCAGCGAAAATTAGCTCAACAATGTGAAGCATTATGTTCGAGTATCCGTTCAATGCAAACTAATGAACATTTACGTTTCATAATTGGCATTCTATCTGAAATTACTGGCAACATTAGAAGGATATTTGTAACTATTATTAATTGAATAAGATAATTATTATTGATATATAGGAGAACAATTTCATACTCAGCGAAAATTAGCTCAACAATGTGAAGCATTATGTTCGAGTATCCGTTCAATGCAAACTAATGAACATTTACGTTTCATAATTGGCATTCTATCTGAAATTACTGGCAACATTAGAAGGATATTTGTAACTATTATTAATTGAATAAGATAATTATTATTGATATATGTTATTAAATTGTTTCAACCAACTAAATAACAACTTTTTAAATTTATAGTCTGATTTATTAATATTTTTGAAAATACGTTATTTAAATAAAAATGTGGATTTTGCAATGTTCGCTGTTGTTATCATGCTGTATTGTAAAATTATCAAGCTTAGCAGCAGATATTAAGTTTTTTTTTTATAGTCACATTTTTCAATTTTACTTACCTACTCTGACAACACTTTTTTAACCTAAACCTAAGCAATAAAATGTATAGGTTTCCAATAAAGTAGTTTATTTTAAGAGCTAAACAAAATAAAGAATAAATTAAATATTACCCTAACCTATTCAAACAAGCGTAAATCAGACAGACAAGTCATTCAAGGTAAAAGTACATTATTTATTTCTACTTAACAGAAAATTAAACTACCACCTTGGGTGAATATTACTTTAATATTCATAAAGAAAAAAACAAATTATTATTCACAGACACATACCCACTCGGAAAGTATAAATTTAACATCAAAAACATTTTTGGTTAACTGAAAAAGATAACAACAAAACAATCAAGATGCAACTTTTGAACAGTAAACAAACAATAACTCACCCTCCTTGAGTGGCACTGGATATGGAGAGGGTGAAGATGCTGTTGGTGTAGCCATCACAGTTGCACGAGTCTGTGTGTCTGCCCCCGTTGCCTGACGCCCACACAAATATTGACCCTTTCCCTCTGCGACCCTGCAACGGAAACAGTAATTAGCCGACATCGATGAAAGTGTTTCCACTTAGCAACACCCACACCCATACAGCGCCTCGATGTGTTTAAAGTTTATATAAAGTACATAATATTTTAGGAAGCAAAACATTTTCTCGGCAATTTTTTACTAGAGGGATATTTTCTACAGAATACCATATAAAATGTTAAACGAAAAGAAAATTGTCTTTAATTTTCAAGGGTTTAAGAAAATTTTTTCCTGTGACACAACGAACGATTTTTTATGATTTGTAACATTAAGATTTGGCATATGCATTGTAATATAAATTATCATGCAATAAAGAACATTAACTGAAACTTGACCTTGGGAAATTAAACAGAAGAGTAGTTATTTTATTTGTATAGTTTATAGCTTTAGGCTATGGTAATCTATAATTTGATTATTTGTTGCTATTAGAAAAATATAAGCATAAGCCTTTCAGACCTTGATTAAACCCCAAGCAAGGCCTTTGGCCTTGAGCAAGGCTTTCACTTCTCGTTGTAATATTACACAAATATATTCCTAGGGTAGTAATAGGCTACAGTTTCTCAAGAGGAGAGTTGAGTCGGTTCCAATTATCGGTTGTTGAGAAAAAAAATCAAAACAGATCAGTTCCGATTAATTCTCGGGTTTGTTTTTCTCCTAAAAAAAAAAACTTATAAAACTGAGAACTGATTGTACATTCTCGGTTCCGTTTCCATTAGATACGACGACCGTTTGTGGGAATATCGGCCGTAAATAGCGATTTTACCGTATTAAATCAGCAGTTAATGACAATCGCGCCGCAATCGGCCGTAAACGACCCCCAACCAAGCATCATACTCGAGATAGACAGACAACCTAACAACGCAATATCAGCCGTAAATGACGATCGACCTCAATAATATCGGCCACAAATGACAATGACATCGCGTTATCTCGGTCTAATAACGGTCAAACCGGACTGCATCTAACGTTGGACGTTAATGATGATCGCGCCGCTATCGGCCGTAAACGACAACCGGCCTCACTCATCTTCACCGTAATAGGAGACTGAAAAAATTTAATATATTTTCAGTTTTCTACATCTCATAAAAAGCGTAAATGAGGAGCGAACCGCGTATCATGTGGCATTGAACAAAATTACAAAAATACCGCTTATATCGACTGAATATATCCTTAACACTGGTTTCTAAAATAATGTTGTAAAAAGTACTCACAATTTATGACCGAGAACTGACAAATTATTTCTGTAAACAACCGAACCATAACCAAACCGCAAAAAACTAGAAGAGCTACATTCACAGTCATTATATCAATCCTTTTTCATAGTTTTTTATGAATAATTGTCCTGACTTTCACTATCTTTTTAATTTACGTAAGAAAATATTAACCAAAACAAGCCAACAAATTGGAAGTTCCTGCCACTCACGCTAGTAACTCCGTTGATAAAGGCCCGTCGAGCCAGGGGCCCGGGCCCGTCCACAGTCTTGCCGTCGTCCTCGGGGCCCCAGGAGGCGCTATAGATGTCCACGTGGTCGGGGTTGAGGCCCAGGGCCCTCGCCTCCACGGCGTCATTCACCGTCCCGTCCAGCATCCTCACACCTGCATCAACCAACACATTACTGTGCGATAAATCACACACAGTACATAGCAATAATGGAACTAAATAACTGACGATTAAAGCATTTTAACTAAGACAGTAAATTGACAAAACATAATTTAGAGCTACTTTACATAAAGGATAACGATTTTGGGATAGAAACGGGTTCAAGCATAAATTCTACGAAAATTCATTCATTAAAATATATAGTAAAGATCCAAAACAAAGTAAAAAAAACAAGATAAATAACCATAAAATATTTAAAAACAAAACATTATCAAAATTATAGAAGCAAAATACATACCTATACTAATTGTAAATGAAACAATATAAGAAAGTAAAATAGTAAAACCATAAAAATAACAAATTCAAATTTGTTTATCAAAAAGTAAAAATAAATAAATAAGGAGGAACATTAAAATATTAAAGCTATATTATGGTGAATAATTTAAACGGACCTCCGATGCTGGCGTTGTAGGCGACGCCGATGCCGCAGTAGTTGTTGAACGCCACGGCCGCCACCTCGCCCGCACACCGCGTGCCGTGCTTGTTGTCGCCGTTGTCGCGCGGCATGGGGTCGTTGTCGTTGTCGTTGATGTCCGTGCTGGCCTCGCTGTCCTGTAACATGGACACAGGGGTTGGTCGTTTACGACTACTACAGCGAAGGTACTTAGTTCATGGACCTTTCTACCATAAAATCCATAAAGATGGCGCTCCAGATAATAAACTTTTCGCGTTTCTACACCTGCTTCCTCCATAAGGCCAATGTTGACTTTAAAAGCCCACCCCTTCTCAACGGTTTATCCATAATTGTTGATTAATGGGTAATTTTAAAGAAAAAAAAATACCTAGCGATATCAGTAAAAATAATTTCGCTATCACAAATATTAAATTGTTACGATTTGTTTATGGGTGAACTTTTGGTGATATCGAAATTCTCACTGAAATCGCTAGGTATTTTTTGCACTTGAAAATGAGCCATAAATCATCGATTTCGGGTAATCCGTTGAGGAGGGATGGACATAGAAAATTAACATTATTGGTCTTAATGTGGTAAAGCTAGCCGCAGTGGATTGGAGGCCCTCTTAGATGGTTTTAGTGTCTAAATATATCTATGAATATTCTATGTTTAATATTGCGATTTACAATCAAGAATTTTGAACTGTATTACAAATGGCCGTTTGTTTATAGGTCGTTTTTTAGTGACACACCAGCAGAAATGACATTTGTGTTAATAATTCAGACAGGCCGTGGGTAACGGGAAGACCCGACAATATGGTGTTAAACTGTTGTGGTGTTGAAGAAATGTTTTTGATGGTCGGACGAAACATTATATAAGTCATAGCTATAATGTGTAATTAATAAATAGGAAGCCCTAATGGTTTTAAGAACACGATTTTTACTGCATTTAGACAAGGCAATGTTACTATGCATGCTAAACTCCCTCTGCCAGTGAGAAACACCTCAAGCATACACAAATCCTGACGTAATATCCCACTCATATGCACTCCCATACTATTTACACTCCATATGCAATATCATATAACAATCTCCACTCGGCGATGAACGATGATTAACATAATTATACAAAGATAAATACTACATTACGATTACGTTCATCCGTTTTAAATTAAACATTGCTATATAAACTAAAAGTACATTACGCGGACCTGTTGGCGAATTAACGTAAACACAACTCTAAACAATACATTTAATATATGTAGCAGCAAATGCGGGAGATGGAAAACATTCGGCTCGAATGGAAGTTGAGTGCACTTCAGATACATTTGTTGATTAAAGGATTACAACTATAATGCAATGACGTTGTATTTGTCAGTTCATTTGTTGTGTTCAATTACGAGAATGAGATAACATTTAAATATTTATAGAGTATAGAACTTTAATAATAACTCGTTCCTACGGCCTCGCTGGGGAACTATTTCTTTACATTGGAAGTGGTAGTGAAATATACGAATATGTCATTCCTTAGAATTTTCAAAACTGGAAATGTAGGTACCTAACTATTATTTACTCTATATTAATTGCGAGTCGTAAAAATAATGATAAGATAATTATTAACACTAACAGTTTGGCTACAAAACTGAGTCAATGCAACTGATAAGATTGCAATAATATAAACACACCTATGTATAACGTTTCATGCTATTTGCCTACTGGATTGATTATATGACTTAGAAAATAATGTTACACATGGGGAATAAATGCGTACACTAATTGTGAATTTGTTAATGTTAAATGTTTCTTTGTGTTAGGGGGGCCTACGCACACGTTTACGTTTAGTGTTGACAACGTTTTAAACTTCAAGACGATAGCAGTATTTTAGCTTCTATGATATATACGAGAAGATTTGATAATGGTTTGATAATGGTCTCGAAACTAGTAATCTAGTTAGTAAACTAGTGGATTGGCGACTACAGGGTATGTAACCTGGTTTTATAAGTAATAAGTTATGTGTTAACAATTTAATTGCGACCAAGAAATTTACACTCTTCGTCTGAAGGTGGTCTATTGAGACCGAAACTGCAGTAACCTGTTCGATAATTTAAAACCACTTGACTGAATACAGGTAACTTAACCCTTTTTTTGTATGTATAAATAAAGTTTAGTTGAAGTGTTACAGTACAGAAAACAAGAGTAATCCCTTATAGCAAAACCCATTATTTGAGAAGCATAAATATAAACCTCGTGTTGAAATTGTATCCAAGTATAAACCGCCCTGTAAAACGTGCCACATAACAATTTTGAACGCACCTACAACACAACTGACATTCCAGGGACTGATAGCTTATCTAAAGACTCACATAGTTGAGCGCCAGGTCTGGGTGGTTGGTCTGGATGCCGTCGTCCAGGATAGACACGACGACGCCCTTGCCCGTGTACCCCTTCTGCCACGCCGGGCTGATGTTCATGTCGAACCCGTCCTTGGCGCCGCCGTTCTGAAACGGCCAACCGTCCAATATGCAACTGGTGTCTTATAAGGGATGATACGTTTCATGTACTTACAACAATGGATTTCATTACTTACAGTACGTTTCGCGACTAAAAAAGGGCGTCCATAAGGTTCCGGACTACCCCTGTTGCGCGGCGCCTGACAGGATTTCGCGTTATAGTGGCTACATAAACCCTTTAATTAAATTTAAAGCCTAGTATTAAAGAAGAACCCATATTTTTATTTTTTTAATTGAGTTACATTAGCAAGCCCTTTTAATTTGTACAAAAATTAGCGTTTTCAAACTACACAACAAATTAAGACTGAAACATTATTTTGAAATTTAAAAAAATTAGCATTAGTAGAATTAACTTTCTTCTATCAAATTCCGTTTAGAGTGTGCTGATTACACAGTTATCTTCTCCGCAATCCGTAACCCTGCAGAGCTCTTCAAAGATCCATCCCTTCCCTATTTTAAGAATTTATTTCACGTGGCAACGCAGGTTCGCCCATAGGGTAGACCAGAACCTTAAGTCCAATGCTACAATCAATGTTATTAAATTAATCTCATGGACGGCCTGGTTTATCACTCGTGCAACTTTTGTATTTTCCACTCACAAAGAGAGAATTTCTTGACTCGAGGGTGAAAACGACTTTTTTTAGTAACATAATGTATTTTGTAACAAGTAATTGCATCAGAGCCGTATGCCTGCAAAGTTAAATATATTTTTCTAGATTTAATCCTCTACCCACTCAAGTTACTATGATGCCCCACACAATTATTCATACACTATTCGATAATTCCAGGAACTTCAGCTAGTCATTCATAACAATTTGTTCACTGAAATTTGTACTGCAAGGAATTATTTTGCACCACTAACATTTTGATCGAAAACATAACTTAAGAATTGAAAGGGAGAACGAATCACTCACCAAATACCACTGCTCCTTGAACAGAGGGTCGGGGAAGATGTTGAGGGGGCCGATGCCGCGGTACCTGTTGTGGTGCTGGGAGGCCAGAGGTTGCTGCAGGTTCGCCGGGGGGAACAGGCTCTGGAAATCTCCAAAGCCTGGGAAATTAGGGTCGGAAAAATCCCTTTTCACTCGTTTCTTCTCGTGTTGCTGTTGAAACCATTTCACCTGAAATTACGGCACGTTTGATAACACTGGCTCATGATTTAGGTTCGTGTTTGTAAAGTACACAAAAGAATAAATAACCACCTGGAAGATCTCACCACCTGGTTAGTACGTAATAATAAAAAATTAAAAACTCAACAAAATTTAGTTTTACACAAATATACTTTATGGATTCTACTACACATCAAAGGAAAAGAAGGCTTACATTTTCTTAACACCTTCCAAAAAGTAAAGCAATGTTTAAATATACTACTGTACTACATATTCTCAAAGATATAGCAACCTGTACTGCACAAGCATCAAGTCCAAACCCAGTGTTGCCACCTACGTTTTCATTACGTCGTACAATGCACCCCGAACATGCACTGTGATGAGCTAACCATGATTGCTATTAGCTTTGACGCTCCTCCCAGTAGATTACAGCGGTTAAACACACAACGCGTAATTGGCGTTAAAACGTTACACGATGGATTGTTTTGATTGGATTCTTGTACGTAAATATGACGCGAGAGGTAAAACTATGCAATTAATTAAAGAATAACTGTTAGTCAAAAGGATAAACAATAAAAACATTCTGTCTGAAGGTTTTCTGCGATAATCCAACGGTAGTTCATGATATACTACTGGCTGGCTTACATTCTAATATACATGCTGGAATGTAAATATATATAAAATTAATATAAATGACTTCATTTATAATGAAAACGTAGGAAAACCCGAAATCTTTCAGTGTCATAAAGTATTTTATCTACTTTGTCTATTCAAAAATATATATTAAAAAAAATACTACAGTATTACTATAACATATATTCATACTTTGTCACTCAAGCAATTATAACATTTCTATATTATTACCAACTATATTTAAGAGTAATTAAGTAATAATTAGGCCTAGTTATAACTACAAGTAATAAGCAGTTATGAGATATTAATTTGTTGATAAGCAAGACAGATGCTTATGCTGGCCACCAAAATGACAATAAGAACCACACAAATTATTAATAAAATGTGTATAACAAAAATTCAATTTGAATTTCACATTAATCTTGTTGAAACAGAACTAGGTGGAATGCAGGTGGCTAATGTATCATAAACTGTTTTGAGCTGCACGGAAACGGCTATGTTTATTGAGTGCAAGAGTAACTATTTGTACAGGAGCCAAAAGCCGTGTGTTATCTCCAAAACCAGAGCATTTCCACAAATAACATCGCCTCTGCCGCCACTTGTGAGCGCTGTTTATCTGTTTACTTTGTGGAAGCGTTGCTGACGGTTGTCAGGCGCCTGACAAGTTGCACTTCAACAATCCCACTACACTGGAACCGTGACGACTTTGCACTCGAAGACTGCGCGATCTGGCAACACCGCTGCTGAAATAAGGACACTGCGATATTACCGTTCCCACAGGAACGGATCAAAAAGGGGAAAACAAGTGTAAACTCACCGCAGTTACTGTGTAGTACGAACGTAAGTTAAGAAATTCGTAATATAAAATGAAAACACAATATTACAGTATTTCAACTCACTATATGTATTTTTAGATTTGAATGGAATAAGAATAAATTTCAAGAATTTTGTATATTCTACCATACTTACGATATGTTGATTAGCAGCTTGAACGACCTGAAACTTAAACGCACTGGGAAAACGGTACATTAGACAAAACAAAACTGGCTTGGAAAAACATTATATGAAACAACACCGGCACAAAAATAATCCGTCATCACCATGCTTAGTTAAAAACATGGATTATGGGACATGGATCATTGGATATTTCGGATTAATCAAAATATGACTGACCTTATCTTCCGTGGAGAGTTTCTCGTGATGCTCCTGGCTGTGGCTGACGGACCGCTTCCGCACCTTGGAATGTTCCAGCAAGTAGTAGCCCTTTAGCGAGCCGATCTGCAACACACAGCATGCTTTCAGTGCTTTTACTGCGAGAGATACACCGTTTACATTCTCGGGGAAACCACCTTTGAAGCTGCATAGCCCCCACCTGAATTAAAAACCATTCGTCCGGAACAGTTTGGGCTTAATGTAAGGGAGGATTTCTTAGGCGAAATCATGTTGGCGCTTACTCAACCTGCTGCGGGTAGGGCCTGAGTTGACTTTACAGAAAAGGGTTGTTCGTAGGCTACTGTAAAGGTTTCGCGAGGAGTGCCATACGTGGGAGCAACGTTTGTTACGTCGAAAGTGGCAGCCAACCTCTTAAAAAAACCTTGTCACACAATAAGCTATGCAGGCTTTTAATTTTTACTATTTTATAAGCATTGGTATCTTTGAAATGTTCTAAGCTGGCCGCCACATCGTAAAATGGCAGCCGAATATTAAAATCCAAAATTCATAAACTGTATGGGCTCTACAGGTAGGCAACGGCCCGAATTTAATGTCCTCTGTAAGTTTGTAAATTGTGCTTTCTGATATCAATGATGTCCGAGTAAAATTAAAACCCTGTACATCATTATCATTTGCGCAGCTTCTTGGGAGGGTTGGCGATACTCAGTGGTGTCAAATCGGCGGCTTAACATTGGTTAAAGGGATTTGACTTTCTTTTATAATTAACACGGATACAAAGAGTGTTAAAATGTGTATGCAAAAATAGCAATTGGGAAAATTACTTGCGTTTTGTTAACTTTATTTTGAATAATAAAACAATTATAGAAGATGATTTGGTGCCATTTCGGTCGCACCAAATCAAATGTAATGTTAAATTTATCAGGGGAATGCTAAATGTTGTATTAACTCCTTCACACGATTCCGATTAACGGGTCCTTGCGTCTCATACATAATAGACGCTAATGAAGTCCACTGTAAGCCACTAAGTGGTCCCAGCAGTGCAGGTGACATACTACACCAGGCAACAAGGCATGTCCAAGGTCTGCAGTCTGCACTTCAATGTCAGACGGGCGGGTCCGCGAGGCAAGGTCCAAGTCGTAAAATTCACTTTTTATTGTTTTTTTTACACTAAAATCTCAGATCATATAACTAAAATAAAAATTGCCCATTTTTCACACTTTTCATTTATCACAACCTATTTTACTGCACCCACCCTTCAAGATGAAATTGTTAATTCTAGTTAAAATAAGGTAAATAATTAAATATATAATTCTTATTCTTGGAGTGGAAACAAATTACTACGGAATGTCCAAGATAGTTACAGTTTAAATCAAATGGAACAATAGTGAAGCAATAACATATAAATGTGTTTTACTAAAGTCATACATTCAGGTAGACGACAACAACTGTTATGTGTAAACACATATATAACACACTCACATATATAATATAGTATTTCGGTAGTTAGAACAATCAATATTTTAACCCGTAAAACACAGAGATATTATATTTAGTATAAGATTGTTAAAAATCCCGTGTTATTGTAGCTCAGGATCGATAACCCCGTATTCTCGCTTTAATCAATTACCCCGTAGTAGTGGTGCATCGAATAAATGCATTCATTGATCGTGTACGATGGGGATTTGAGAATAAATTGCGACTCCAAAACAGTTAAGATTACATATAAAACTGCCTTATATTGCGTATACCAGTTTTAATACTTAGGAGGATTACAATCATCTGCGACTTTAAGTATAAATTTATGTTATAATATACAGTGTGTTCATTTATATATGCTCACCATTGGGATCTCGTAAACCATAATAGTTACAAAGAAGGTTAAATGAGCAAAGTAGTGCGTAATTATAAACTACTTAAAATGGCGCAAACAAAATGAAAATATTCCACTAAACTCGTTCGCTACGCTCCAAAAAACATTGTTGACCAAAAACAAAAGTTGCTTATAACTCTCTTATTTTTCAAGATCCAAAAAACATGTCAGCTCAAACTTACGTGAAATTGTACGTAGAATTTTAATATGTAGCTTAAAATTAAATAATGTACTCGGTTACTGATATAAAATGGTCAAGTCCAAAATCTATAATGAAAGTTAATATTTTTATATTTTTATTTGAAATAACTCTTTTCCCCGATTACAAAAATACCTTATATGTGGCATTTTGTTCATAAAATAAGTCTATAATTAAACAAAACCCGTTTTTTAGCAACAATTTGTTGGATATTTTGTACTGGCTCCAACACAAAAGTATTACATTTATGTTTTACAGCTAATTTACATAAAACACCTGATTCAGGGGAAAATCAGCTGTTTAACAATGTAAGAAAATAAGGTTTTTGTAAAAGCATGTTATTAAACAAATTAAAGCTTAAAGGTTTTCTTACATTTTAAAACAGCTGATTTATTCCTGAATCAGGTATTTTACGTAAATCAGCTGTAAAACATAAATTTAATACTTTAATGTTGGAGCCAGTACAAAATATCCAACAAATGATTGTTAAATAGTTATTTGTGCAACTAGTGAGCAAAGTGAGCAATTGCCTCACTCGAGAGAAATCCTTACTCACGAGCCGTAGGCGAGTGAGGAATGGTTTCTCGAGTGAGGCGATTGCACTTTGCACTCGAGTTGCACATTATATTTTTCCTACAGTTACCATAAAACAAATAAATTGGTAAAGAAACGTAACAGATTTTTACACAGAAGTGAACTTTTAATATGACATTTAATGTGAAAGTAACATTAATAAATCAGAAACAATAGTTATTTAATTCTTCTTGAGTACAAGATTCTTCTGGTGAACTATTATTACTAAAATCGTCATTAACGTCCATTTTGCGACAGCAAAACCACCTTCAATGTTTACAAATGGCAAATCAATGAAATGGTGGCTTCTGACCGGAAGTGTTGTGACAAATACAACAGTACAACAGCTGACCAGCTGATTTACAGCCAGTGCTGCCAACGTATTTCGCGCGCATACGACCTTGTCTGCATGTTACGCGCTCACTATTTCGTGCCTTCACGTTGCAAATCTGGAGTGAGACAAAGTAATTAGAGTGAGACAATGTTAACATTGTCTCACTGATGAGCGAATTGGCCACTTTGCTTTCTCAAATCAGTGAGAGAACATGTACATTGTTAGGTAACTGTAGGAAAAAACTGTTTTTGTTCAATTATGGACTTATTTTATGAACAAAATACCACAAATGTAGTATTTTTGTAATCAGAGAAAATATTTATTTCAAATTAAAATATAAAAACACTTTACTTGCATTACAGATTTTGGACTTGACCATTTTATATCAGTAACCAAGTACAGTAACTAATTTAAAGCGACATCTTCAAATTCTACGTAAAATTTCACGCAAGTTTGATCTTGCATGTTTTTTTATATATTGAAAAATGATAAAGTTATAAGCAATGTGTGCTTTTGGTCAAAATTGGTTTTTTGAGCGTAGCGAACGAGTTTGGTGGAATATTTTAGATTTTTTTCGCCATTTTATTGAGTTTATAATCACGAACTACTTTGCTCTTGTAACTATTATGGTTTACAAGATACCAATGGTGAGCATATAAAAATGAACACACTGTATATTTAAAGAGGCTTGAAACCACTAAAAATCACCAGGAAGATTTGTTGTTTTCCCACCAGTTTAAAACTGTTTAGTCTGACTGTCCGAATAAATTACTTTTACCAACTTTACTATAATAAAGTCTTACGTAAGACTTAGTCTGCTGGGTCTTAGTCTTAGTCTTACGGTAAGACTAACAGATTTATTGCATAACAGTTAAACAAATACATTCCTGACTTGTAGTAAGTAAATCTTACAATTGTCACGAAGAGACTCAACAGAGCCATGCTCATTAGTCAATACTCAGAAAATGAAAAAGGTTGGCAGCTTCATTTTGTCCTACTTCGCTCGACCACATTGACTACATATGATATATCTGGGTGTGGAACGTACCGAACGTATCCAGAAAAGCAAGCGGCGAGCTGCTACAGTACAAGTTGAACAGTACTGATAAAGCGTAGCCTACTTGCTAGGACTGGGATTCGAACTCACGCCAGGGTTGCTGCCCTGGTTCCGGAGTCCGTCGCCTTGACCCTACGACTCACTAATCGTATTATCAAACAAAAGTATTTGTCCTCGGCATTATCTACGATGCATACATCTCGTTGTCATAGTAACAAGAGGTTACACGTGCTACTGAACATATTTAACAAGATTCGAGAACAGAAGCTTCGAGCTTTGAGCTTCGTGGGTATCGTCTAAACTCAAGGTTTCATAAAGTTTTCACAATCAATATTTCTTACATATACTTATGCGTTTATATTACATTTTTGTAACGAAAAACCCTTTATTTAATGTCGATCCTAATTTTATCTTTATTTTCATGTGTAACATGTTTCGGCAATCATGCCATTTTCAAAAAGTCACTAATATAAGCTCATACAGTATTAACAGCCCTAGACGATCAGATCCATTCAATGTGTATGATGTGTATCTGTCACTCATCGTATGCAGTGACACGATGAGGAAAATATTGTCTGTTGAAAAAAACGTTTTCTCTAACTGAACAGATTGTGTATTTGTTTGGGATGGAAATCTGGTTTTAATCATCCTATCCAAACACATAGTTGATCAAAATTATCGGCAAGATATTTATTTATTAATCCAAAATGGTAAAATTTTGGAATGAACCTTTTTGCTAAGAAGTACAGTTTTTTAAATATATAAACTGGACGAACCAAAGAGAAGCATTTGGTTTTATTAGTTCAACATACAACGCAGTAACATATTTTACAACTAACTTACTAACTACTAATT
This sequence comes from Allygus modestus, assembly GCA_963675035.1. Taxonomy (NCBI): domain Eukaryota; kingdom Metazoa; phylum Arthropoda; class Insecta; order Hemiptera; family Cicadellidae; genus Allygus; species Allygus modestus. Next base: position 100,482,322 of record OY776115.1, on the reverse strand, counting down.
TACGTAGATACCACGTGTTTAGCAGACAGAAGTTCAGGAACGAGATCAGCATATTATATTAGATTTCACTATGATTTCCAGCACTAAACTATTGACTTAAAAATATGGAGTTACGACGTACATAAAGGGTTGCATTTAGATTGAATACATTTTCTAAAATGCAAAATCCTATATACTCCTATACAAAAGCTGATTTTAAATGAGAGCGAGAGTTAAGGGACTACTGAACCGATCTGAGTACGCTTAATGTATCAATTATAAATGTAGTTTCTACGAATATCTTTATAACTTGCATTCGTCTTTACTACTGGAATTACAAAATACGTTATAATGGCTGATGTTAATTCAGAAGTATAAGAAGAAACTTTGCTCGAGTTCGAGCAGTAGGTCATATTAACTAGTAAAATTGCATGAATACGAATATTTTAAATCTGTTAAACTCTTCTATAAACAGTGTCTCTGCCGTCACCAGAATGATATACGAACCATTGTTAGCCATTGTTAGGCTCTTTCACGGGAGGTTAAGTGCCTTAAACATGGAATGTTTAATTTTAAAGAAAAAATAGTTTTAAAAACCCTATGGTTAGTTATGAAAGTACTTCACGTTATTAACTTGGTATTACATTTATTATTGTTACCAAACGTAATAATTTCTATGTGTTCCATGTGTAACGCCCCAGATGTAATGAATCATAAACAAAATAATCCTTTAGTTAAATCTTAATGACCTTTTTAATTAAATAAATGTCAGTAACATGCATAATAAATTTAGAGACACAATATATTGCTTTATAAAAATAATTCACCGTAGTATTTCGACACAGATTTCCTGGACTAACTCGTCAGTCTCGCGACAGACACGTTCATCGATCCGCTCCTTTGTCCAAAAGAAACTTCGTCACAAGAATTGTTGAAGCAGGGACAGAGATGATAATGACGATAAACGAGGCTACGGACGACACTGGCAGATTAAATTACAGTCTCTCCTGAGGGAAACTTTCAAAAGTTCACCGACCTTTTGATAATTAAATTGCTGTAACGTTTACAAAAGAGAGTTTGTCAAGGTTTGGATTGTTTTATGTACACTTTGTTTTCGGTAAAACTCGATTACAATTAAGTTGCCGACCTTTTAGTTAGTTTGGCTACAGGGCGATTTGTTGTAGAACTGAAGCATTTCTATTTTGAGGTTTTACTTGATAAGTAGAGTAGAGTAGAACTAACAGTTAATGACCCTAGCCAGTTGTAAGAAGCAACAGATTCGCCACTCAATTTACAAAGGTACCTTGTGAGGTGTCATGTCACATTACGATGTTTGTTTTGATATAATCACTGTAACACAGCAATCACTAACCGGTTAAGCAGACCATTTCATAAGTAAACATCAACGCTATACATACTTCGGTTTCAGTGTTTTTACTCTTCAACAACTTTTTTCAGTCAAGCGAAAAGGAACTACTTTATGAAGTGAGGTTTCTAAGCACTGGTATGCCATCTTTGCAAAACATCACACCTCCAATGTACATATTTCCAAGTTTTTACTGATTTAAGAATAAAATTAATACTGGTGTGAGGACTCAATCAATAGTAATAATAATTTTTGAAACTAAACACTGTTGATAACAGTACTTGAAAACATAGACGACAATACTATCATTACATATTACTTGAGACGAGAACGAGAAGATAAAAATCCCTGCATTTCTCGCTTTGAAACTCGCATTCCTCATATCTTGGATGGGTTAATAATTGAACGCGTTTAAGAATATACAAAGACCGTAATATTGCCATAAGCTAATACTGGCTGCCATCAGACGATGTAGGCCTAGTTGCATTCAAACACGACCTGGTTACAGCTAACACGAGGCCGCTCAGATCAACAATGCAACATACCACGATCCCTTACAGGGATCCCCTTATTAAGTCCTAGATTGCGTTTTACTTTTACCCCTTCGTGTTTGTTATTCGCTCATGCCTCTCATACTGTGTAGCAAGGAAGATGATCTTTAAGACGAACAAAGGGTAAATGTACAGTTTCTTAGTCCTTGGTCTAGTAATCTGCGAGGACTCGTATCAGTTCATTTTCAGTAGTTATTCCGAGTGTGTACGAGCATGGTGTTTACAGAGTTGGCTGAGACACGCTGCCGCTTACACACTGCATCTCTCGGAATGCATTAGTATTCCAACCTATTGGTAAATAGGTTGTTAGTTTACGAAGTAAAACACAATGTCGAATGACATTGAAAGGAACATAGCCTACAGCGAACAAACAATACTAACGAAATGCCAAGAAACGAAATTACGTTTTCCCTTACAAGGACAGTTTTCGTTAAAACAAGAGCATTTCAGGTGTAACTTAGGAGCTCCGTGATGTATACGATGCGATTAGTATAGCATATTCACAATTAAGAATTCGCTACCTTCAGAAAGGCAATTGGACAACTCGTTATCCATGGCAAGCGAATAATACCCCCGTCGCAGCAAACCTGCATACTCAGCGAATTCCCATTGGAGATATAATGTCTTAATACTACATAACGCCAATTACCAAGTTTCATAAAAATATATTCACAAATAAGCAATATATACAATTTTAATTATTCTCCAGAAGTTTAACACTGGGGCTGAGTACGAAGGTTTGCTGCATCAAGGAACACAAAAAATGGGTTTTTATGCTAATATCACAATACAACTCAACTAAGTGAAGTCATATACCAGTTTTTAGCGAATTTCCCCTATAGGGAAGAAGCTATTACCGTAATCTTATAGGAAAACGGTTTTTTGCTTTTCCTAAGTTAATTTTAATGTAAACTTCACATTTGCTTTTACCAATCAACTCAGCCCCACAAAACCATCATTTTGGTGTTTAAATTGTGATTCTACGTCCAACCGTTGCAGATATATTCAAAGTGCTAAACACAGTACGTTGTCCAATGTTATCCTTATGGAGAATAAATAAAATTTGATATCTCCATTATTAATGAATGTATATTGATGAAACTTGGCACGTGGGGTCACGTAGTACTGGTATATTGATATTTGCACAAAAAATTGATTTTTTGTTGATTATCCCCGTAGCAGCGAACCTGCGTACTCAGCCCTCATGTTATTCTTATGGAGAATAAGTAAAATGTAATGACTCCCTTAATTATGAACATAAATTAATAAAACTTGGTATGTGGCTTCACCTTGTTGAGTTATATTGATATTTGCATAAAAACCCATTTTTTTAGTTCCTTGTTGCAGCAAACCTGCTTACTCAGTTCCCATGTTATTCTTATAGAGAATAATTAAAATGTTATATAGTGCTTACTTATGATTGAATATTGATTAAACTTGGTATGTGGTTTCAGCTAGTTAAATTATATTTATATTTGCATAAAAACCAATTGTTTGTGTTCCTTGTTTCAGCAAACCTATGTACTCATCACCAATGCTATTCTTATGGAGAATGATTAAAATTGTATATACGCTTATATATGAATATATTTTTATGAAACTTGGTATGCGGCTTTATATGGTATTAAGACATATATTATGCATTGGAAATTAGCTGAGTACGCCGGTTTGCTGCGACGGGGGTATTATTCATTTATGTTCATAATTAAGGGAGACACAGCAATTAATTATTATCCATAAGAATAACATGGGGCTGAGTACGCAGGTTTACTGCTACGGCAGCCTTTTTGGCAAATTGTTTTTTTGAGCAAATATCAATGGACCAATACTAGATGAAGCCGTATACCAAGTTTCGTCAGTATACGTTTATAAATAAGCTAGATATAAAATTTGTCTTTTCCTCCATAAGAATAACATTAGACAACGTACTGTGTTTAGCACTTTCAGTATCTCGGTAACCAATTGACGTAGAGAAATGATCAAAACAACAAATTGTGTGTTTTTTAAGCTGAATCCAATGGTAAAAACTAAAATTTTACTATTTCAAAAATTGTGTGTAAAAAATTAAAAAAAAACATTTTTGGGGTACAAACCCCCCCAAAATACCCCTTCGGATGGAGCGATCTGGCTAGTTTTCGAACTTAAAAGTCATAAATGTTGCTTTACACGTTTATACTAAATTTCATCAAAATCGGATAATTTTTACGAGTTATCGTGCTCACGGACACATGTATATACAGTTTCGAACGAATGGTGTTTTGGGGTCTGGGGACCTCAAAACGAAAAGTTGTCTTGGTCTCGGGCTTAAGTCTTACCATGCCGACTACGGTAATAGCTTCTTCCCTATAGGGGAAATTCGCCAAAAATAAGCACATACAGGGTGATTGAAAAGTAACTTGCACCCCCCCCCCCCTTAACTTTTTAACTATTTGAGATATTTGAAATCGGTTTGCGGCAACCTTCTTGGATATGAGGGGCTACAATAATTATGGTTAGTTTTAAAATTTTTACCCTTAGGGGTAGTGGGGGTGGGGGGTAGCTCAAAATTTTCAAATGAGAAGTATGGACGACTTTCATATCATTTTATAGGTCTTGATGAAACAAAACAATTGACATAAAGAAAATAAAAATCGGACCACTAATAATGAAATGGCAACTAAAAATTACCTTTAATAACCCGCGTCTTAAATAAGCATTTATTGTGGTAGTCAAAAAAATTATGATTATTATTTTATTAATTTTTAATTTGTACCAATGAAATTTGATACAGCCAGCCCGGTCACCAGACCTAAATCCATTAGACCTTTTTTCTGTGGGGCCATTTAAAGTCAGTGGTTTATGACTCACAGCCAAGATCCCTCGAAGAATTAAGAAGAAGGGTAGAAACTGAATGCAGAAAAATAAGCAATCAAACTTTCCAAAATGTAAGAAACATGTTTGAACAGAGATTGTACTACTGTATGGACGTACAAGGAGAGCAATTTGAACATCTGATAAAATAAAAGGTACATTAATATACTATTTCTTATTGTTATCCTGGTTGATTAGATTTGAATCATTTAAGGGCACCATTTTATTATTAGTGGTCCGATTTTTATTTTCTTTATGTCAATTGTTTTGTTTCATCAAGACCTATAAAATTATATGAAAGTCGACCATACTTCCCATTTGAAAATTTTGAGCTACCCCCTACCCCCACTACCCCTAAGGGTAAAAGTTTTAAAACTAACCATAATTATTGTAGCCCCTCATATCCAAGAAGGTTGCCGAAAACCGATTTCAAATATCTCAAATAGTTAAAAAGTTAAGGGGGGGTACAAGTTACTTTTCAATCACCCTGTATATGTTTTTGGTATAAAGAGAAGCATCAGTTAAACAAGTTTCATTTTTATTCAATGGGCATCTGAAGTTATATTTTACTAAACCACAACTAACCACCATTCATAATGTTCTAAAAGTGATGTACTTTATCGTACCAATTCAAGAGTTTGTCATTAAAGGTGTTTTATCTTAAGCAGAGTGTCAACCTAATCCTGTGTGTAAAGCCCCGTGAATTTTCAAGATGTTCTAGTGGTCTGGACGAGAATTTACAATTATTTATTTGATACGATGTTTAAGTTAAATCTATAGGACTTTTAAAAACAAATTGTCTAGTTGCATTGAATTTTACTCTATGACTATAACAATTTGATCTTCTTTCTCAATTAAAACTGGGTTTTAATTACTGTTACAAAATTTAATTCTTAAAGCTCAAAGAAATCTGTAAGTTGGATCTTAATCAAAATTTCCTCACCTTTCCATGATTAAGCGAATTTCCCTTTAGGAAAGAAGCTTTTACCGTAGGTGGCATGGTAAGCCCGAGTCCATGATAAGTTTTCATTTTAAAAACACAGATAGATAACAAAAACACAATTCGTTTAAATTGTTATACGATGAAGAAATATGTTTCTTTGACATATACCTGATAAGGAAATCAAATTTTGATTCGAACCATTAATTTAGCTTAAAAACAAACAATTTCTAAATTTAATTATTACTCTACGTCAATCTGTAACTGAGATATTGAAAGTGCTAAACCCAGTACGATACGTCGTACAATGCTAATCTTACGGAGAACAATTTTAATGTAATTTCTCGCTTGTTTATGAACAGGTATTGGTGAAACTTGATAAGTAGTCTATTTATGGTATCTTCATCTGGTGGTTGTGTATTGATATTTACTTCAAAATCAAATTGGTTTACTGTCGGCAATGTTGTAATAAACTATCGTATGAGACTCAAGTCTCATGGAGAACAAACAAAGTGTCATATCTCGCTTATTATTTCTTAATTATATTTTTAACTTGTTAAGTGGATTCAGTTCATATAGTAGTGAGGTATAGTGTATGCTTTCCCTGAGTATGCGGGCTTCCTGCAAAGAGGGGTGTTTATATTCCCCGATCATTCCAGGGAGGGTATCCACAGTAAGGTATACCCGTCTAGACTAGACGAGAAGTAATGTACGCGTGCCTGTTAATCAACATTTGCATCTGTGGCGGGGCAAAGCGGAGTTTGCAAGTTTTACGTAGCACACCGGGAGTTACATATTCATCGAGGTGGCGGCTTGTTAACACTTGCGATGACCTTTCCATCAGTCTACGGCCTTCATTTGAAAACATTATTATCCACACGCTACTATTTAACCGGCATAGGTACTTCCGTTCTTTTTACGACCTTGAAACAGTTGTTTAAAAACTCACTAATCACAGGAAGGCGCGCAAAATGCGCTTTCGGATTAGTAACAATCTATCTCCGCATATTTACAACTATCATATGTCCAATTATGCGCTTACGATTTAGATTTACCTTTCGACGTTAGTTTTGTTTAGCGACACAGCATGCCCATAAGAACCATACTATCCACAAGGACACACTTCGTCAGATCGGTTTTCATTGATTTTTAGCGAATTTCCCCTTTAGAGAAGAAGCTATATATTACCGTAGGTCTCATGGTAAAACTTAAGCCCGAGACCATGATAACTTTTTGTTTTGAGGTCCCCAGATGCCAAAAACACTATTCGTCCAAATTATATATATATATATATATATATATATATATATATGTGTGTGTGTGTGTGTGTGTGTGTGTGTGTGTGTGTGTTTGAGTGTGTGTGTGTGTGTGTGTGTGTGTGTGTGTGTATGTTGTGAGTGTGTGTGTGTGTGTGTGTCCGTGAATGCGATAACTTGAGTAAAAAACTTCCAATTACGATGAAATTTGGCTCAAATGTGTAAAGTGACATTCATGACTTTAAGATCGAAAACCAGAAAAATCGGAAAATGGGAAGGGGGGTTTATGAGGTTTAAATATTTTCCAAAAATCAGTTTTTTGCATTTTTTGCCCTAAAATTTGTAAAACCCTCAATTTTTGTTTTGACCATTTCATAGAACTTAAAAAACAAATAATTTTGAATCATTAACCTAGGTTAAGTAGTTCCTGAGAAAATCCAAAAAACATGTTCAGAAAATCTCCCATGTTAATCTTATGGGGAAAAAGGTTTTTAGCTTTTCTTCAGTTAATTTTACTGCAAACTTTACATTTGCTTTTACAAATCAATTCAGCTCTACAAAACAATAATTTTGGTGTTTAAATTGTGATTCTACGTCCAACCGTTGAAGAGATATTCAAAGTGCTAAACACGTACGTTGTCCAATGGTATCCTTATGGGGAATAAATAAAATTTGATATCTCGATTATTTATGATGTATATTGATGAAACTTGCTATGTGGCTTCACCTAGTACTGTTATATTGATGTTTGCACAACAAATTATTTTTTGTTGATTATCCCCATAGCAGCAAACCTGCATACTCAGCCACAATGTTATTCTTATGGAGAATAAATCAAGGGCCATATATCACTTATTTATAAATGTTTTTTATAATACTTGGTAAGTGGCTTTATGGGGTAGTGAGAATCATATTTCATTAGAAATTCGCTGAGTACGCAGGTTTGCTGCAACGGGGGTATTTAGATTTGTATTGTTGTGTCAAAATCTAAAGGGTTAAAAAATCCAACTTCAGTGGAATGCGTGCGCCGGCGCCGCTCGTATGCGGCACAAAATTGACGGGTTTTCTTTGAGATTCTCTGACTGGGCCTGTCAACCGGTCTGTTTGAAATCGATCGCCTTGTACCATCCTTTATGGATATTTACCGTCACGTATGTAAGTAGAGTATACGTGTAAATACATTTTAAGGTGTTTGAGACGTAGCTTATGGATCCTGTTCTCGGAATTATCTTCTACAACGCATGCGCTATGACATACCGGAATACGTCTAGCACAAGAGAAAACCCAAAGATGTAGAAATAGTGTATGACAAGATCACTCCATAATTAGAATTTAATTTCTATTTTCGGTATACGCGAAAGATTTGTGAGCTGCATTGTAAAATTAGGTGTAGCTTTATAGGAATTAATTGTCGAGGTCTAAAAGCACCTCATGTGGATACTAACAACCAGGCAAACATTCGCACAAATATACTGTCGAGTTTCACAATTTGGTGTAGCTTTATAGGAATTAATTCTCGAGGTCTAAGCACCTCAGGTGGATATTAGAGGTCTAAGCACCTCAGGTGAATATTAACAACCAGGCAAACATTCGCACAAATATACTGTCGAGTTTCACAATTTGGTGTAGCTTTATAGGAATTAATTCTCGAGGTCTAAGCACCTCAGGTGGATATTAACAACCAGGCAAACATTCGCACAAATATACTGTCGAGTTTCACAATTTATGTTCCCGGTTGCCGGCAAAGGAACAGCGTCGACAGTGTCGGACAGTAGCCACGTCGCGGTCCTGCTGCCACTTCCTGCCGTGTTTCCTCTCCACTGGTATAAGCGCTATTGTTGCCCAACCACGGTCACCGCGCACATTGTTTTAAACAAATCGCGTTTGTTTAGTTGAGCACATTATACTATACTATAGCATTTTAGAAAATACAAACACTGTAGACAATGTAGAAATAGGTAATTTACTTTGCGACGTTCCTTTCAATGAGTTTCCTTTTAGCGAATTTCCCCTATAGGGAAGAAGCTATTACCGTAGTCGGCATGGTAAGACCTAGGCCCGGGACCATGATAACCTTTCGTTTTGAGGTCCCCAGACCCCAAAAACACCATTCGTTCGAAACTGTATATATATATATATATATATACATCTATATATATATATGTATATATATATATATATATATATATATATATATATGTGTGTGTCCGTGGGTGCGATAACTCTCGTAAAAAAGGTCCGTTTTTGATGAAATTTGGTACAAACGTGTAAAGCAGCATTTATGACTTTAAGTTCGAAAACCAGACGGATCGACCTATCCGAAAGGGTATTTTGGGGGGGTTTTGTACCCCAAAAATGGGTTTTTTGAGTTTTTTACATACAATTTTTGAAAAAGTAAAATTTTCTAAGCTTAAAAAGACGCACAATTTGATGTTTTAATCATTGCTCTACGTCAATTGGTTACTGAGATATTCAAAGTGCTAAACACAGTACGTTGTCCAATGTTATTCTTATGGAGGATAAGAAAAATTGTATATCTCGCTTATTTATCAGCTTATTCTGACGAAACTTGGTATATTGCTTCATTTCACTGTGGTCTATTAATATTTGAACAAAAACCCTTTTTTTGCCCGATAGTTCCCGTAGCAGGAAACCTGCATACTCAGCCCCATGTTATTCTTATGGAGAATAATTAACGTGTTATCTCCCTTAATTATGAACATTAATTAATAGAACTTGGTATGTGGCTTTACCTAGTTGAGTTATATTGATATTTGTATAATACCCCATTTTTAGTTTTCCTTATTTCAGCAAACCTGCATACTCAGCCGCCATATTATTCTTATGGAGAATAATTAAAATGTCATAAATCGTTTAATTATGAATGTATATTGATAAAACTTGGTATGTGGCTTTATGTGGTATTAAGATAAATTAATATTCATTGGAAATTCGCTGAGTATACAGGTTTGCTGCTACGGGTGTATTACTTTTAATGTTGAGATTTGTCTTTTTTCATGTTAAAAATGAATAAATAATTATTTACGTTTACTCAGAGATAATTCATTGAATGCACCAAGCTAATAACTGTATTTTTTCCTAATTCATAGGCTAACTTAACTATGTCACACTAAGCAAATAATAACCTTAGTTACTTTATTGTTTTATCTCGTAAATCTAGAGTCACAATGTGATTTCAGTCACTACAGGGCCGGACGCTTTTACTACTCACAAGGCTCTTAGTATACAATATGCATATAATGTATCTAGTATATGCTCATTTTTTACCCTAAAACAATCAGAACCCTTTAAAAGCAAGCCGCAAGAGTTATTGCTCATACCATTTATCAACTGTTTATTGTGATCCAGATTAAATTACATTGTTGTACTAAACAAGTAATCAAGAAACCGATAGCATTAAAAAACTGTGATTAAGAGGCCACGTCACGCGACTGTGGGACTCATTGTGGGGCCACGGGAGTATGCCTGTGATTGTGCGGCCACGGAGCAGCGATTGTTCGCCGGCGCCACGCCGCTGAGGCGGCACAGTCACGTGCACTGATGGCTCACTCTCGCTCTCAGCCAGTAATTAATTACACGATAGTCGCAGCCTGGTTGTAACGAGGGAAAGTCGCGGGACGCGGATGACATCACGCTGACCGGTACGTCACGACCTGTGGCCCAACGTCGCCGTGGTCGTGAGCTATTGACTACTTCGTTCTAATTTCCTGTTGTGATTTACTTTGTTATTGGGAGCTCCCTAGCATAAATTCAACTGCCCAATTTTTCGGTTATAAACATGAAGCCTTTGGGGAAGTTATTGCAGTAGGCCCAATAAAACCGTACTGGATCCTTTAAAATTGTATGGCAAATCAATTAAAACAGAATCGCATACCCCCAATGTGTCCGTCAATCCCATCGGTTTGGGATATTTGAAGACTGACTAAAACACCGTCAATAGTGTGTAGTAACTACTTCCAGGAAAGTGGCGTGTTAGGAAAATCGCGGGACTCGCGCGCACGACAACCCCGGTAACCGTGCACAACCCGGGCAAGACCTCCGTGTCGCTGTTCCTCAGCATGGGACTCGCTCGCACGACAACCCCGGTAACCGTGCACAACCCGGGCAAGACCTTCGTGTCGCTGTTCCTCAGCATGGGACTCGCCCGCACGACAACCCCGGTAACCGTGCACAACCCGGGCAAGACTTCCATGTCGCTGTTCCTCAGCATGGGACTCGCCCGCACGACAACCCCGGTAACCGTGCACAACCCGGGCAAGACTTCCGTGTCGCTGTTCCTCAGCATGGGACTCGCCCGCACGACAATCCCGGTAACCGTGCTCAACCCGGGCAAGACTTCCGTGTCGCTGTTCCTCAGCATGGGACTCGCCCGCACGACAACCCCGGTAACCGTGCACAACCCGGGCAAGACTTCCGTGTCGCTGTTCCTCAGCATGGGACTCACCCGCACGACAACCCCGGTAACCGTGCACAACCCGGGCAAGACCTCCGAGTCGCTGTTCCTCAGCATGGGACTCGCCCGCACGACAACCCCGGTAACCGTGCACAACCCGGGCAAGACCTCCGTGTCGCTGGTCCTCAGCATGGGACTCGCCCGCACGACAACCCCGGTAACCGTGCACAACCCGGGCAAGACCTCCGTGTCGCTGTTCCTCAGCATGGGACTCGCCCGCACGACAACCCCGGTAACCGTGCACAACCCGGGCGCGTATTTACGAACCCTAAGTGGTCTCAGCGCTCGCTCGGTTCGGGCCACCGCTGAGGTTTGGCGGAGATACCCGTCGCCCTAACCTAACCTAAACGCAGGAGTACAACGGTTAGGTTAGGTTAGGGTAGGTTAGGTTAGGTTAGGGCGATCGGGTATCTCCGCCAAACCTCGGCGGTGGCCCGAACCGAGCGAGCGCTGAGACCACTTAGGGTTCGTAAATACGCAACTCGGGCAAGACCTCCGTGTCACTGTTCCTCAGCATGGGACCCGCCCGCACGACAACCCCGGTAACCGTGCACAACCCGGGTAAGACTTCCGTGTCGCTGTTCCTCAGCATGGGACTCGCCCGCACGACAACCCCGGTAACCGTGCACAACCCGGGCAAGACCTCCGTGTCGCTGTTCCTCAGCATGGGACTCGCCCGCACGACAACCCCGGTAACCGTGCACAACCCGGGCAAGACCTCCGTGTCACTGTTCCTCAGCATTCAAACGTAATAATTTCATACATCAAATCTAAAGCATTCACCACTTACTCGTAAGTCTAAAATGCGAAGGATATCTTGATTTACGCTAACGATCAGAAAGAAGGCTTTGTTATAACAAATGTAAACTGTGCGCACTTAAAATGGCACAATAGGGTATTATTATAAATTGATTGTTTTTAGGTAAGTTATTAATGAGAAAAGTGTTTTACTTTATCGTCTAAGTACAACCGATTTAGCTAATGGCCCAAGCACCGTTTGCAGCCGAGAGGAATGTTATATCTTTCTACATCTCCTCATTCCGAAACATTCACACAAGCATTCAGGAAAGTTGGTCACAAAGAGGATGGCCAACCCAGCGAAGAAGACAGATAGGTAGGACTATGGACTAATAATATGTGCTGACAGTAGACTCCTTAGGATGGTAGAAACTTTAAAATTGTAATCATCTTGACGAGGCTCCCAGGACTGGTTTACCCCTGTCGCGCAGCACTAGGCACCGATTTACAGAATTTATCCTTATGGCTGCTTCATAAACAATTTAACTAAGGTATAATATTAAGAGGAAAAATCTATCTTTTAATGTACCTATAGATATATTTTTATTAATTTATTTTATTTTATTTACGATCCATTTCAAATATAAAATACCCCAGTCGCAGCAAACCTGCATACTCAGCGAATTTCCAATGCATAATATATGTCTTAATTCCACATAAAGCCGCATACCAAGTTTCATAAAAATATATTCACATAGAAGCGATTTTAATTATTCTCAATAGGAATAACATTGGTAATGAGTACGTAGGTTTGCTAAAACTAGGAACACAAACAATTGGTTTTTATGCAAATATAAATAGAATTTAGCCAGGGAAGCCACACACCAAGTTTCATAAATTTTAAATCATAAATAAGCGCTATATAACATTTTAGTTATTCTCCATAAGAATAACATGGGGGCTGAGCAAGCAGGTTTGCTGTAACAAGGGACAAAAAATGGGTTTTTATGCAATTATCAATATAACTCAACCAAGTGAAGCTAAATACCAAGTTTTATAAATTTATGTTTATAATTAAGGGAGTCATTACGTTTTACTTATTCTCCATAAGAATATCATGGGGGCTGAGTACGCAGGTTTGCTGCTACAGGAATAATCAACAAAAAATAAATTTTTTGTGCAAATATCAATATACCAGTACTATGTGAAGCCACAAACCAAGTTTCATCACCATACATTCATAAATAATCGAGATGTCAAATTCTATTTATTCTCCATAAGGATAACATTGGACAACGTACTGTGTTTAGCACTTTGAATATCTCTGTAACGGATGGGCGTAGAATCACAATTTAAACACCAAAATTATTGTTTTGTGGAACTGAACAGATTGGTAAAAGAAAATGTGAAGTTTACATTAATAAACTGAGGAAAAGCCAAAAACCTTTTTACCATAAGATTAACATGGGAGATTTTATGAGTACGATTTTTGTATTTTCTCCGTAACCACTTAACCGAGGTTAATAATTCAAAATACTATATTATTTGTTTTTTAAGCTCTATAACATGGTCAAAACCAAAATTAAGTTATTTAAAAATTGTAGGGTGAAAAATGCAAAAAACGGAATTTTGGAAAATTGAAAACCCCATAAACCCTCCTTACCATGGTCCGATTTTTCTGGTTTTCGAAATTAAAGACATGAATGTCATTTTACACATTTCAGCCAAATTTCATCGAAATCGGACGTTTTTTTACTCAAGTTATCGCATTAAAGGATATATATATATACAGATATATAAATTGCATACAGTGTTTTTGGCATCTGGGGACCTCAAAAAAAGTTATCATGGTCTCGGGCTTAAGTCTTACCATGAGACCTACGGTAATAGCTTCTTCCCTATACGGGAAATTCGCTAAAAACTACCATTTTGAAACTACAACAACAGAAGGCAAAGACATTATTTTTTAAATTCTAAAAACTCGCGTGAGTAGAAAGAACTTTCTTCTATCAAATTTTTTAGGGAACAAAAATATCGTAGCGGCAAACCGAACCTCATTTTTAATTTTATCAATTATACTGACGTTTGTAACATACTTTTAAAGCAATTATCAATGCTTTGACTGTGTATTATGTTTACAATTTAACTGGTTTCAATTTCAATAGTTAATTTGTCTGATTACCTCTCTTAAATACCATCGATGGTAGAGCGTGCCTGTATTTATTACGGTAGTGCCTTTGTTGTACGCGGGACGCACATACTCGCGTGCTGCGAGCAAAGACTTAAAACTACCTTTAGTTTTAGGTAGTTTTACCTCGATGGCTGTGAGTCGCTACTAGCAGTGGTGAGGACGGGGGCGGGGGTAGTGGAGTCGTGCTCCGAGACAATCGCGGATGAGCCCTGGAATGCTGTAATTGCCGCAGTTCTCTGTTACCATACCTTCACTGCTGACACTTGCGGGAAAGCGGACCTCAATTGGTGAGAGGAAACCGTCCGCGCGACCACAGAATGGCTTCTTTCAGAATCACGTGCTTTTGCTGGTGTTTTGTTTTAAACTAATTTCATTTAGTAAACACTGGAATGGTTGTATGTAGCTTACTTTTGTTATAGAAACATTGCTTTCCGTATTTGGTAAATAAAAAAATTAAAATCACTGCTGAAACCTATTATGTTTGAATCGATTTGCGTATATTAAATGGAAGTTAAATTGCTTACTGTAGAAGAGAATTATAGTATCCATTTTCATAAGTAATTTGTTGTCGGTACGCGCCATGTCTTACTTAATACTTCATCAAAATCAACAATTGAGCCACATATTTTAAGATTACGATCACCGCTCGAAAACGACCATTTCAAAGCTATACAAATTATAATTTAATGGGCGATTCTCACTATCTATTTGCATCGTACTAGTGAAACAACCTTACAGCGACTAGCTTTCAAGAAAGTCGAAACAGGTTCAATGTTCAAACTGCGCATAGGCAATTATTATAGTATTACTGATTTGTAAGAACTAATTCAAAAGAAATTTTGGCTGTTTAGTAAATTGAATAATTAGGGTGGTTGCTTAAATGGAAGGTATCTATTTGCCCAAGGTAACTAAATTAGGTTATGTTAGGTTAGTTATTAGGTTTTGATTGATATCAAATATAAATAATGACACATTACCCCTACAAGAAAATCATAGTAACCGTAAAACGTTTGTTTTTATTACATTTTTAAATTTGATTTGAGCGTTTGTTTGGTTATTGTATTAACAATTATTCATCCATTCATATTGATTTATTTTTCTCGGCATGCAAACAGTAAACAGCCTTTGGCAATAGCATCTTCTCCAAGATACGATTAGTGGCCAAAGTATTTGTACTTCTCTTTGAAATTTATGTTGATTAATATAATTAATATAAATATTTAACTTGATTTTAATATAATGGTAATATACACAATACCATAATGTAAAATATTAAAATGCACAGATATAAAATTTCACAGAGCAAAAGTTAAAAGAATCGAATTGATTGGCTTATCTAGAAACTTGAGAATGTCTAAATGTTTTACAAACTAGTAAAACAACAAGCAAACCTGGCGGATTATTTCTCGATTATCGTAGAAATGGCTTATAATCGTATTTGTTTACAACATCAGTAAAACCACAAGCAAACTGAGCTGATTATGTCTCGATTATCATTTGTTTACAAAATTGTTTAAACGTTATGAGAAACATCAGCTAAACATCTAATAATTATTCATTTACCACTACTAGCAACCAGCTTAGTGTAACCAGTGGAACTTCTCTGTTTTGCTAGGTCAGACTAGCTGTTTTTCACCTAATTACTAACAGCTAATAATTAACAATTAACAACCAGCCTAGTGTGACCCTGCGGCTTATAAAGGGGGTTAGGTTAACCCTGCCCTACACCGCTCGCGAATGTACTTAAATATCGAATGTTCGTAGCAAATGTGTGAATAGTGTGGGAGCTACACAAACACCGAATACCGAATGTTCGTAGCAATGTGTGAATAGTGTGGGAGCTACACAAACACCGAATACCGAATGTTCGTAGCAAATGTGTGAATTGTGAGGGAGCTGCACAAACACCGAATACCGAATGTTCGTAGCAAATGTGTGAATAGTGAGGGAGCTGCACAAACACCGAATACCGAATGTTCGTAGCAAATGTGTGAATAGTGTGGGAGCTGCACAAACACCGAATACCGAATTTTTACATCGTTTATAAGCGGTGGCGAATTTTCAATGAACTTTCGGGAAAATGTTCGGCAGAATATTCGAGTATTATTCACGAGTAGAGTGCTTAAGAGGCTTACAAGCGTGAAAATTAGGTTAAGGGGCTTAACGTCCCTACAGTCCACTACTAATTTTTTATTGTTCTAACTTACACGCTGTCCTAAGGTACCATTATAAAATCATAAAGGGATATGTACAAGTTATCGGTAGTTAGTTTTGGAGCCTATGGTGACCGCTAAACACTTTTGGGACAATACTGGGATTTGATCAAGCGCGCTACTTCCGAGTTGTTAATGGCGACAAAATAAGCTTTTTTTAACACGTGTACATTATACTAACCCCAAAAGAAAATTAAATTATGACCTTATCGTTTTATGAGTACACTAGGCCTATTATTATCACTATTATTGTTATGTTTTGTTATTGTACTACTATTAACTGTTGTTTATTGTTACATATTTCAATGCTATTTGTTACTGTTTTAGTTTGTTATTGTTGAATGGTTTATTCATCTGTTCATTTATTAAAATTAATTACCATTTATATTTAGTGGCATTTAGTCGGCGTCTGTATTCTCAACTAGATTATTGTTAACTTAGTATAAGAAAAAGTTATTGTATATGAATATACCCAAGATTGTAAAGGTTGATCCGTTGGAAAATGAAAATGAAAACTTTATATTTTAACTAGCTACAATTTCTGACATCACACGGGGAAGCCAACAGTTGTGGGTGAATGCGTTGTGTGGTTAATATTTTGAACTATTTCGAATAATGTACAGCTGTTTCACCTGGATACATCATCAGATTAGACCAAATTTAATGTCCTCAAGAATAAAATTGAAACTTTTACAACCGGTCGGGTTGAGCACCAAGGAATTTTTGAAACGAATAGGACTGTACGGAGCTTACATATAATAATATTAATCCTTCGAGCTAAATTTAATTTTAATCGACTGTGAAGTTTTGAGTTAAAACAAAAGATACACTACGACAGAAACTAGTACTTTATTAGTACGAGCCGCTACATAATACCCGGTTTTACCCGGAGAATACATCATTTTTGTGTGCTTCTCTAAGTGGGGTAACTGTATAAACTACTGTATTTCGAATAAAAGTATTATCCGTTTATGCAATCGTCTGGCACATAAAATTAAGGGCCATAAGCAGCTCATATTCGAAACTGTAAAGATCCGTGAGCCCTTCGGTGAAATCAGAATCAAAACCCTTTACGTATCCTATTTTAGACTTAATGAATCGTTATATTGAATTTAACCTCTCCTGGGAGTTGAAGAATTAGTGATGAACAACCTACGATTTTGGTTATTACATATTAAATTGCCATTTCCCCTTTACTCGGTCCTAATATATTTTTTAAACAACTAGAAGTATTTAGGCGACATGTACTCTTTTTCATACGGTTAAAAGCCAAGTTTTACTGCTTTCAAAAATGTCCTCGAACTCTGTCAAAGAAATTAGCAAGACATAAACTTAAGATTGAGAAAGATATAAATGATTAGTAAATATAAACTTATAAACAGAGATAAATTACATAGCCTGCGACAACTCTAATTAATTTTGTAATTCAGTACGCTTTGGAGTTCTGTTTTTGTTTCTGTTTACAAACTTTCCCGGCCGAAAGTCCACCTTGTTGTGACACAAACTGCGAAAGACAAATGCAATTACTGCTGAGGGCTTAACTTTGCTTGAGAAAGCGTCGGAAAGAAATGCAGAGATTCTTTTAAAATACTTGTCAAGTGACAACAATCACCTTTGAGTTTGAAAATTTGATCTATCGAACGGATATAAGACTACTCCCCCCAGGTTAGTGATAGTTATCTTATAATCAGGTTATTCCTTCAGTGTAAAGAAATTTAAATTCAATTTTACTCAACTAGAAATTAAAAATATAACTTTAAAAATAAAAATTATCTTTTACGTAAAAAGGCGTATTAATCAGACATTCTTTACTTTAGTTTTGACGGCTGCTATGAAAGTTTAGGACACCAATCGCTAAGTTATTTTAATCTGACAAACGAAAACTTTACTCTCGCTTTGATAACATAAGAGTATGACAATGGTGTATTGTTCGGTGTTCGGCTGAAATAGCTGCATCGATATTGTACTCACTGATATTTTAGCAAAACGTCACCTCTTCAATATAATAATCTGTTCTGTTGGAAAGTTGTAATATTTCGTTGTTTTTAATGCCATACTGATGAGGTAATTATACAACGCAAGACCGATTTACTGAAGACCTTTAAATATTGATTACAAATTTAAATTGTTGCTTGTGGCAGTTATTCTCCGGTGGTTAAATAAAAAAAATACGGCCTTATATGCAACTATTGCATGACTGATGATATTTGACCTTTTTAAATGGGAATACGACTTTTATGCTGCTAATTGAACAAAAAATTATTAAGAAAAGTAAAATCCCACTAACCCGAACAACAACATTAACAACTCGAACACCAATCAAATTCAAGCCAATAGAAAATAATATAAAACAAGAGTAATAGGACATCAGTCTGTCTTCTAGCAATAAAGCTTACTTTATTGTACAGTATATTTGTATTTTAAATATAGGAAAATATTTGGATACTGTTACATACAATTTATTTTAGTTAACCATTGGTTGGTTGAATAATTTTCATCGGAGGTGTCTTCACAGACTTATCAATTTGTTTACTTAAGAAATACGATAAATCGTCAGAGCACTTGTAAAATACTTCAATTCGAATACATTTGTGAAGTTATTTTTGGCGGTTCTGCCATCTCACTTTGCGATTCTTTTGTAAAGTACCCAACAAGAAGAATTCCTGCCCAAACCGATTCCCGCAGATTGGACTAAACTGTATGCAAACCGATACAATTCTTAATTAATCCGGTTGACCGCATTATGATCTTTTAAGAATTGTATTCAGTCGGAAGAAACCATTAAATACCCCCGTCGCAGCAAACCTGCATACTCAGCGAATTTCCAATGAATATATAACATCATTAAAACACTTAACAGGATTCATAATAAATATATTCACAAACAAACGATATTTAAAATATTAATTATTCTCCATAAGCATAATTATTCTCCATAAGAATAACATTGGGGATGAGTACACAGGTTTGCTGCAACAAGGCACACAAAATAATGGGTTTTCTTGCAAATATCAATAGAACTCATCTTAGTGAAGTCACATACCAAGTTTCGTTCATATACATTCATAAATAAGCGATATATAACAGTTTTAAGTATTTTCCGTAAGAATAACATAGGGACCAAGTACCTAGGTTTGCTGCTACAGGAACCATAGGCGAGAATTGTTGTTGTTGTGCAAACAACAATAAAACACAACCAGATGAAGCTATATACCAAATTTCGTCAGTTTATGTTTATAAATAAGCAAGATATACAATTTTTCTTTTTCTCCATAAGAATAACATTAGACAACGTACTGTGTTTAGTACTTTCAATATCTCGGTAACCAATGACGTAGAGCAATGATCAAAATACCAAATTGTTTGTTTTTTTAAGCTGAATTCAATGGTATAAATTAAAATTTTATTTAAATAAAAATTACATGTGAAAACCTCAAAATACACATTTTTGGGGTACAAAACCCCCCTTCGGATGGTGCGATTCATCTGGTTTTCGAACTCGTTCAAATAAATGGTACTTTACACATTTGTACCAAATTTCATTAAGATGGGATCTTTTTTACAAGAGTTATCGTGCTTACGGACACACACACACACACACACACACACACACACACACACACACACATATATATATATATATATATACATACATATATACAAATTTGAACGAATGGAGTTTTTGGCATCTGGGGACCTCAAAATGAAAAGTTATCATGGTCTCGGGCTTAAGTCTTACCAAGAGACCTACGGTAATAGCTTCTTCCCTATAGGGAAAATTCGCTAAAACAAATTAAGGGAGCAATCCTGCATGAATATTCGCTGTTAATGCCGTTGGTAGTAATGCATATCGTTAACCTGAATAAACAATCGCTCAGTGCGATGTTGTGATACAGTCCTGTACCTTGCCCCAGCTATAAAACACAAGATATTAATCTAATATATATATACACCTCTAATATATACAGCCGCAATTGTTAACTGACTGAGGTATACGAATTCTACACTACTTCCTGACGAGCTAGAAACGTGAAATTTAGCATGCACGTAGGTTGACCCCCGGAAATTTTAACTTTGGGTTTATGGAGTTTCAAATCAAAACAAAAGAAATCATATCAGCTGTAAACAATTATCCAGTAAACTGTCAAAGCAACTTCCACATGGTAGAGTACTATATAATCAAATGATAAAACTATTGAAAAATGAAAATATCTAGATTGGATATAACCTTAATGAATCGAAATACTAGTATACTATATCAAAATACTTGAAGGGGCATTGACTTAAAATAAAAACTGGAGCGGCCTCAAGCGGGGGTCTGGGGGTGGAGCCCTGAGCGAGTGAAGCGAGTACAAATTATACACTTGTATTGCTGTCCAGGTCACGCCGGGATTATAGTTAACTCTGCTCAGAACCGCTGCTAATTGATACAACGGAATGCAATCAATTACAACTCACTAACGATGTTTAGTTTGAATAATATTTTTATTTCAGTATCGCCCTAACATTTCAATCGATAGTTTGTTCCAACCTTAGTGAATTTAACCTAAAATATGATGCATCACTTACAGATTTACTGAAAATATATTACAACAAAATGGATTAAATACAATCAAATACAAAGCTTTGCACAGTGGAACGATGCATTTATCAAAATGCAACATCAAGATAAAATAAATGTTTACTGCTTTTAACGATGCAAACATAACACACTATACTTTTGTAAAACAAGTAATTAAATCGCGTTCCACTTTAGACAGACAAAGTTGTAGTTGTAAATGACGCGTACAGTTTTAATCGCTGTGACCTATAAACGTCATACAGTATAGAGAAGTTTAATAAATTACCCAATGAGACGAAGTTTTGGTTGGTATAAGCTTTTAGAGGCTTTCCTGTTCCTACAGCATCATCATATTCCGGAACTTCATCATTAATCAACTACTTTGACTTACTAACTACTTTTAGCTTAATGAAATTAAGAGTGTACTGGCAATTATAAAATTGTGTTTTAATTTATTTAGAAATATATATTTGTGATGTAAAATTCCAAACTTGATCGGTAGTCAAAAAATATCAAGTTAAGATTAATACTTTGGATCAAGTTTTATTAATAAATGGTTTCACCGAGCTTTTTACTTCATAAAATACAACTTAATGATAAGTATAGTTACGAGAATAATTATAAATAGTTAAACATTGGTTTTGAAGTTTTTAATTTTACACAAATAAAAATTACTGACTATTAAAATGATCATGCATACAATTTGTTTATGTCTTCCACGTCCTTGAACATGTTATAAGTTGTTAAATCAATAACCTATATACATAAAAGACCAAACAATTTATATTATTCTGTCTATGTGTATACAGGGCCGCACAATAAGATGTACAAGTGAATTAAAAAGTGAATTATTTCTAGTAGTCACTCTAAATAAGGGTTACGCTATGACACACATATCCAGAACAAACTTACTGTAGGTTGAAATGTCTGTAACGATGTGACAATGCTGTCACATGCATCTGTGGAAGACCCAAATACTCTAGTAAAAACCTAACTCCGTAAACTAGTAAGTTAAATGATATATGCATTTATTATAAAATATATACAATCTTTATGATATAACACAACGCCTAAACCCAATGTGTTATTCACTTTCTGAAATACATTTTCGTAGGTAGTTTATTTCTTCTTCAACCACTCCTCTAAAAGAACACATATGAGAACTATGACCAGCAAACAAACTACTTCATTGAATACAACAGTAGGAAAACGTTGGACTGATAAGCAGAAATAGACTCGAGACAAAGGAAGGAATCGACAGGAATGCAGTGATTTATTGTGCCGCCTCACATCCATGTTACATGAGTCGAGCGTTCCCGGTCTGATTGCGCATCACTGTGTCGGTCCATGCGGCGAATACGTAATATTTAGAAATACTCCAAATGTGTAAGATGAAAGTCGGTATGAAGTGGCTAGTAGCTGACATCTCAGGCTCTCCTACATACTAGTAGTGGCATCTCAGGCTCTCCTACATACTAGTAGCTGGCATCTCAGGCTCTCCTACATACTAGTAGCTGGCGCCTCAGGCTCTCCTACATACTAGTAGCTGGCATCTCAGGCTCTCCTACATACTAGTAGCTGGCATCTCAGGCTCTCCTACATACTAGTAGCTGGCGTCTCAGGCTCTCCTACATACTAGTAGCTGGCGTCTCAGGCTCTCCTACATACTAGTAGCTGGCATCTCAGGCTCTCCTACATACTAGTAGCTGGCATCTCAGGCTCTCCTACATACTAGTAGCTGGCGTCTCAGGCTCTCTTACATACTAGTAGCTGGCATCTCAGGCTCTCCTACATACTAGTAGCTGGCATCTCAGGCTCTCCTGCATACTAGTAGCTGGCATCTCAGGCTCTCCTACATACTAGTAGTGGCATCTCAGGCTCTCCTACATACTAGTAGTGGCATCTCAGGCTCTCCTACATACTAGTAGCTGGCATCTCAGGCTCTCCTACATACTAGTACTGTAGTGGCATCTCAGGCTCTCCTACGTACTAGTAGCTGGCATCTCAGGCTCTCCTACATACTAGTAGTGGCATCTCAGGCTCTCCTACATACTAGTAGCTGGCATCTCAGGCTCTCCTACATACTAGTAGTGGCATCTCAGGCTCTCCTACATACTAGTAGCTGGCATCTCAGGCTCTCCTACATACTAGTAGTGGCATCTCAGGCTTTCCTACATACTAGTAGCTGGCATCTCAGGCTCTCCTACATACTAGTAGCTGGCATCTCAGGCTCTCCTACATACTTGTAGCTGGCATCTCAGGCTCTCCTACATACTAGTAGTGGCATCTCAGGCTTTCCTACATACTAGTAGCTGGCATCTCAGGCTCTCCTACATACTAGTAGCTGGCATCTCAGGCTCTCCTACATAGTTGGTCATTTATGTGCTAGAGAACGAGACAGAGAGAAATAGAGAGATAATCTTAATTTGTAATCATCAAGTTCAAAAACAAAATAATGAATAAACATCTAATTATTGTAATTTTGTCAGTCCATTCATTTAGATTTAGAGTAAAACGGCATTTATATAAACCACTCTCTAAGTATGGGTCTTAGCTTCTAAGGGCATAAGATAGGGCATTAAAATAGTTTGCACCACAGCATTTATATGCTTTATTTCATGCCTGCGTGTTCGGTGGACCACCAAGTTGAAATCATGAGGAGGTCTCGTATTGTAAAAATAAAGAACTTAATTTATTTTTACTTTTTTCGAATAAATCAAGTAGACTGTTTGAGTAGGTATGTAAACTACTGTAAGTATCTCCCTCTCCTTGAAACATTATCTGCAACTTACTCTTCATTTTTGGCCAGCCATAATTCTTATCCTCTTTTTTTGGCGTAATCAGGCCAAGTTTAAAATTTTGGTGTGACGCAGATCCTTAAACAAATAAGGTACATTCTTCATGTGCGGCCTATATAATTTTATTCGTATTTCGGAAAAGCATTTAAAAAAAACAATTGAGAAATTTAGATTATAAATTAAATAATATCGGGAAAAAATGTAATATATGCTTACATTATAATTCACAGAATTCAATCTGAATGGATTAAATGTCGGCTTACAGTTTCCATTGGGCGTTTTCACACTAGGCGACACGACCCCGGCACGACAACGACACGGTGCCGACACCGACATGATAAATAGTTAAGACATTTCACACTTACCGTCACGGCAACGACACGATTGTTAGTCGGTGAAGAACTTACCTCATGATTTCAGTGGTACATGATGGCTGATTACAACAGGAGGCTGTATTTATTATATCTACGACATAAGAGTGTATATATAGTTAAATGCATATGAGGCGCAGTCGGTATAGACAAGTTTGGATTGACCTAATAATAAAAGTTCGCTATTTGAATGTTCAAAATTCCCTCTGAAATTCCGCTATTATACCTACATTATTTGCGTAAAAGCCAAGCTTGCAACGTTATGACACTGACATAGTGACAAACCCAAATAAATTTCTCATACGGGTTATGACTATTTTTTTCGTATGAGTAAAGAAACCCTTGGCTATATGTTTTAAATTTGAGCACTACAAACACAATTAACCGCGACCACACATCAACGGCACCGGCGGGAACGATGCTGCCCACGACAAGTCGGTGCCGGCAACGGTACAGGATCGTCGTGTCGGTGTGTGTATAAACGGTTCCATTGGTTAGCATTGAATCTTAACCGGGGCGGCATCGTGTCATTGTCATGCCGGTGTCGTGTCGCCCAGTGTGAAAACGCACATTCGAATAACAGCTTATTTCGTAGCTGAAATGGAAATTTCGGATGCTAAAGAATATTTGCATCCACTTAAGCAGTAGAGGATGCAAATAGTAAATATAAAACTAATGACATCTCGCTAGCCTAACGTGTAGCGTCTGAGACTTCGATTTATGAGGTCACGGATTCAATTCCCCGGATGTCCACGACTAAGTGAAGTGTTCTCTTATCTCCTTAATCTGTTTAGTTGATCCAGCAAAAAAGATATTGCTTTGGTTGAAATTCGTTGTTATGAAAGTGAGTTAGTTTTTGTGAGACACATTAGGGCGGACATTTGCACCGAAGCTCATCAGAACTGTTAGATACCACAACTTGCTAAATAGAGGATATAATTGAAATACTAAACACCGATAGACAGGATTAAATTTCAGATTTCGTAACTTTAAGAAACTTTTTTTCTCTAATCGGGCAAGGCGAAGGTCAGCAACTAAGTACCATGTGTTTATTAAACCCTCTGCATTTAATTCCCTGAGTTTTGACGATTTTTCAGTTGTTTTAACAAGATATTCTAAGTGTTTATATAATCAAAATTATAAATAATGCAAATAAACCTAGTTTTTGACAAGTTATTAAAGCTGCGAAATATGTTACCGCTATATTAGTCAAATTGTGTTGAGATCATAAATTATTTATAAATAAAACTCTGTTTTAAACACGATTGCAATTTTTAATTCAGATCGCTCGCAGAAAACCCAGCATTTCGGAAATTCTACTAGAATTAAGAAATCCTAACTAAAATACAAGTAGAATTAACTACCCTAAGTAGTAGTATTAACCTAAGTTTGTCGACTTTTTATGAAAATAACCCTGATTACTGCCAGACCATTCCAGGTTTTTTTTGAATTCTATGACTACTCAAGGTATTTTACAATATCCAGATATGGTAGACACCGTTATCACTACAAAAGGATGATGTATCATTACAACAACATCATTTATTATAATTCAACACGTTCTGCTCCGCAGATCGATTCATTACATGTCGTGCAAGATACGACTTAATGCAAACGACCACTTTAGTGACTATTTAAAACACAATTACTGTCATTACGTGAAAAGAAGTGTCATGCAATAACCCCGCATAGGGGTAGGAACATTGGTTAAACACGACAAGCTAATTTAACTGCAGTGGCGGTAAAAAGTAAAATTACATGCCGGGGATACGAGGACATAATTAGTACCGGTATGTGCCGAGCCAACCCTACGTTCGCACTGAGTAAAATAAATATTAATTAACAATGCCATTTTAGTATTAATACTCATACATGTATTTTTTTATGCAAATAATTAGCAAAATGTGCGATATTAAGAATAATTAGCATAATGTCGCAGTAGCTGTGAGTATTTTAAAAACTAACCTTTTTAAAACCTTTTAAGTTTCATAGTCATTCTTAAATATGATTTTCTCGTCGAAATGGCGTTTTAGTCCATTCTCATTTGGCTACTTTTCACAACTAACAATCAACTGACCGGTTACAAACAGTATTCAAGGAACTTAAATAGAAAACCGCTAACTAACGGGGCTGTATGCACCAAAAATAAAGAGCAAAACATAATCTCAATCGAGAGAAACAGATAGTTAAATGTGCAAACGCATTAGAAGTAACAATTTTAAACAGTATTTAAAAAAGTACACAAACGTTTAAAACCCTAACTAATGACTACATATTGTGTTGATTATGTCGATGACTGTGAATTTAAATTATTATACGCGCCCCAGTTGTTTGTTTACCCGATATATTTTATTTACTTTTCACATTATCATTTCATTCCAATATACTATTGCGGGAAACCATTTCGTTTCTCCACCTTTCTTCCATTGTCGGACAAATTCACTTTCTCCATCCCTTCTTTATGTTAATGGAGTGCTACCTTTATCAAAAATATTACTAAGAGAAGAAATCATTTCAGTTTTAAGACAGAATTTCTTAAAGAATTTGTTATATAAAATTACACGTTTTGCAACTCAGCAAAATATTTAGCTAAAATGTTTTATTAGTAATGGAAGCAATGCCCAACAAAAGGTAATTTGACCCTTGTAGTTTACAATACTTGTGGGCTGAGGCTGCAACTGTAAGTTGAAGTTTATAGGTAGACACTGAAATTAAGTCAACTACACAATCAAAACTTTTCGACTGTTTAAATGCGCTTTATAAAACGGCATTAGTTGAAAGCTGAGTGGGAACATAACAACGTAAACTCTTTCAGTAAAAATGTTTAGCTTTTTAGGGGCCAAAATAACATTTGAATGAAACCGTTAACGATGCACACATCTGTTCACATCGTTAAATACACTTTTGTTTGCTGATTTTCATACGAAACATTATAAACAACGTAACTGTGTGCATGCGTTTGCATACAAATTTTGTTCAATTTAAATATAAATTCCGATGTTTTACGTGTTCGCTTCCAAATAAGTTGATGAAATCTCAATAGGATTTTTATTCAACAATTTCGGCTTGAATTTTCCGACTTAAAAAAAATCATTGAGACTGCCGGATCAAAAGCGTAATTGGAAAGTCATAACTTCTAATAATTTATCTTCCTACAGAAAATATCCCCGATCTCAATTTGTATAAATAAATTAGACCTAATTAGCTATGTAAATAAAATATAGCAATATTTTTCAAGTTCACTAAAACCGATGTATTGCCGCTATTACAATATTCACTAAAATTATCCTTTTCGGATAAAATTACACTTGGTCGATGTATTATGGCAATTATATAAGCCACCCACCAATTACTTATAAATCAGAGCCTGATTAAGAGTTGTTGCGCCTGTAGGCTTGGGTTAATTTGGCGCCCCTCCACCCCCCCCCCCCTCCAACGCACAAAAACCTACCAGGAAAAGGATTCAAGACCTAGAGCATTTCGGGTATGTGTCAGTTTAGATTTTTAACAATTTTTTTGTTTATGAGGAAAACCAAATTCGAGAACATAAATCTCTCAGTTTCAGTTCCATCGTAAATGACGACCAGATCGCGTAAGATCGGCCTTACATGACGTAACATTGCGACCGTAAAAGACGACCGGGCCATACACCATAACGTAGAAGAAGACCTAACCATGTGATAAGTTGCCGTAATTGATGATCGCAACGTGTGCCCCGGCCAAAAATTACGATGGGACTGCACTTTAATAAAAAAGATTATGACGATCGTTCCGCTATCCACCGAAACAGACTACCAGACCACGAGATTTCAACCGTAAATCACGACCGCACTGCGTAATCACGACCGTAATTGACGATCGCACTACGTGATATATGCCAAAATTAACGATCGCACTACGCTATATCGGCCGTAAATGACGATCGTACCGCGTAATCATGGCCGTAAAAGACGACCTCACCGCAGATAAGCCTTTCGAGGATATAATCCCGTCCCGAAATAATCTCGAGGAACTGAGAATACAGCAGGCGTGGCGACGCGACGGGAAAGGCGCACGGAACTAAAATTCCCTCTAGCCAATTTATTTCCGCAAATTATTAAAAAAAATGTTAAGCCCCTACGGCACACCTTGGCTGACTGGCGCCCTAGGCTGCAGCCTAGTCAGCCTAATGGTTAATCAGACCCTGCTTATAATGGGTAAACCTATTTTTACAAGCTTACTATTTTGTTTATCAATCTGTCAATGATCACTTATCATCGTATTTGTATGAGTACAAATAAACAAGGAAATCCCAAATTGAAGCTACTTGCAACTTTATGGCAGGATTACGTACCTTATATACAATGGTATTATATTACAGTATTACTAACACGTTGAAGTGACGTATAGGCAAAGTTCCTCTCAAGTTGCAAAGTGAGCTCATTTCAGAAAGTGCGGAGTGTGAAGTTCGCCCTGCTCGTCTGTTTCGAAGGGGATTATTGTTTGCTGACTTTCGTGCTGATAACGCCCTGAATGGTGCTGATGCGAACATCTTATTGCCAAAGTCTGCACTATATCAATTTGTTACCTGATTAATCCGTATATGCTTAGAAAGTGTACATTTTCGTAATAAAAAAACAAGTTGTGTTCAAATTCTGATTCGATTAATTTTATCCATCAATAGTAAGTAACCCGTGAAAATTGTATACGGAACATCTGCCTATCTTATAGGGAGTCCATCGCGAGTTTTATATCAAAATGTAGACAAATACGGTAATTTATGAATATAAATAAAAACAGCTTGTTATCATAAATAGCATGGGTATACGATTTTATTTAGTCATCGCGTCACCATTAACAATCTTTTTACGGTTACGGTTTGTGATCGGTTGGCAGCTTACTTGCAACGCGACCTTTTAACATAACAAACCCGAAAAATTTCAGAAGTGAATTATGAAAACCCACCCATTCTGAATGTGTGATTATTTGTTACAACACAGTTCTATGTGTTAAATTATCAAACTACCATAAGAAAATGTGTATATATTTATTTTAGAAAATAATAATTAATATTCCTTAGAGTGCAGTTTGGCTTTGTTATATCTTTAAACCCCCTATCCAGTCTGCTTGATAAACCCCAACTGTGCCGTAGTAAAAATAAAAACGTCAAATAAAAACGTCCTGAAGTATCTGGGGGACCGGAGCTTACTCAGAGAAGGGCAGTCACGTGTTCAATAAACCTGGAGTAATTTTTCACCACGCCCCCATTTGCCTCTTTTCCGCTTGTTAGGATCACTTCAGCTGTTATTATAACCCATAGTCCCTTAAGGTAGTACTTTTAATACGTGTACATACACACTTAATTCATTTTGGGTATGTCCACTCAATGCCGATCTTCAGTGAATGGCTCTAGTTACTGTTTTCAAGAAATATTTGGTTGATACTTGTATTTAATGTTTGTAAGTGTTACTTTGACAATCAACTGGTTATTTATTAATATATGTTATGATTGTTTTCGTTTTTATTTAAAACTCCATAGTGCCAAAATTCAATCTTTTTTATTTTTTAGATTACTTTATTAGCACAATTTGAGTTTTCCTGGGTCTGAGGTTTCACCAATCGATTTTTGTGGCCCAAAGTGAGCCTCAAATCCCAAAGTTTAACAAAATCTTTCGCTGGATTCCGAGAAAAAGTTTGAAAACAAACCAAAAAATAGAACTTTGCTCGTATAAAGTATAGGATGGGACAGGCTATGACCTCTTGAAAAATAACTTTAACCTCGAATCACAGAATGCGACATAATATAACATAAGTTTGATACTATATGCTAGAAAAATGATCAACGTAAATACGTTTAAAAATATTGACGGCATAAAATTCCACAGAATGTAAAACCATAAAACTGTAAAACATATACTAAAGCATATACTTATACTGTGTTACTGTGTTTAACCAATGTAAAACTGTGTATTAACGTTACTTACGACTCCATTGAATGAAGGACTTTACCTGAAAAAAAACAAATAGTTAGCATTTTCATAGCAAAAATACACCACAAGAAATATTTAGTAGTATATATTAACAAAACCGGGCGGATCCAAAACTTAGT
This sequence comes from Allygus modestus, assembly GCA_963675035.1. Classification (NCBI taxonomy): domain Eukaryota; kingdom Metazoa; phylum Arthropoda; class Insecta; order Hemiptera; family Cicadellidae; genus Allygus; species Allygus modestus. The sequence continues at coordinate 100,451,946 of OY776115.1, read as the reverse complement.
GGTGGTGGTTCTGCATGATTTTTAATTTTAAATAATTTATGTTTGACACTAAGTTAATGTACAGTGAGATTTCTGAGTCGAAGTTGTCGCCTATACTCTTGAACCCTTTTCGAAACGTTATTTTTGTTTTCACTGACAATCTTAAAATGAGTCAGTGCTTTAAACGACACTAGATAAACGTTAAGATATATTTGGACATCAAGAAGAAATCTTTCCATAAACATCAATATCATTCAGAGAATGAAATTATCTTTATCCGATATCATTTTGTTAAAACTATATACTTCAATATCATTACGCCAAAAAACTAATCTTAATATATAAAATCCAAATACCACTGACTGACTCACTCTTCACGAAATCTCAAAAACCACAGAACGGATTGCAATGAAATAAGGAACATACTTTCTTCTTGGGTCTTAGGTGCTCACTAAGAAAGGGTCTTAAGAAATTCCCATAAGGCTCCGCCCCACGGGGAGTCAAAGTTCCAATCTTGTGTTATTCTTTTGGACATTTACTTAAGTTTGAGCTGATGAAAATACAAACAGCTGATCTTGATTCGTAGTAGTTCCACGGGATAACCACAGAATGCAGCACACAGAACTGTCATGGTTTTTATAAACTATTATTTGCGGGGCAAAGCCTGCGGGAACAGCTTGTCATTTATATACTTATAATATCAAAACAAATCGATAAGACACATCTTGCTACGAGAAACTACACCTATGTTCTCTACAAATAATATGTACACATCATGAGACAGTAACTAACATACTCACTGGGTTGTACTAGAATGTTTTACCATTGGTTATACTACCACAGAGACAAATAAATTCTCTGTCCTACAGGAATTACTTTTGTTCATAGATGATCATTTTTTTGGTTAATTGACTTAACCTTTTATACATTCACTGTTTACTATTTTAAAACTTATAACACATTTTTTAGTATTATTTCACATGTTTTACAAGTGCTTATTCTTAATTGACAACAGTCGGTAGCTAATTTAATTTTAAATTTCAGCCCGATAAAACCAACATAGCTTTGTTTTTGTTTTAAAAAACCTCAACTGCCCGTCAAAAAAGGCGATTAATAAATACGTCAAAAATTAACACACAAAACAACAATTCAATGTATTAAAATATCGTTGATGTATTGTAACAACATCGCGCACAGACTCAACGAAAGCACAGGCCCCAAACTGTTTTTCAAATCTTTCTTATCAGTCAGCTAATATTTGTTGAGTAAACGTTTGTCTATGTTAGCTTGCCTTACTCACAACGGGTTACTTTAAGTTACAATCTGTCAATAACCTTTTCAGTAAATAAACAGTTAAATAGTCAGTTTAATAGATCATAAACATAGAGTAAATCTACTCATTTCATGCGTTTAAATCAATAATACCATTGACTATATACCTGTACTGATAATGATAATACCTACTTTCGATTTTTTAAACAAGCAATACATAAATAAAATAACTTTTGTAATATTTAAAACACACAATCCAAACTGATTAGACTTTCATTTTGATAAACATTTAAGACCATGGCATAAAACTTAACATAACGAAATTAAAATGAGAGGGAATAGAAAAATAATAAAAAATGGTTCACTCAATAACTGAATCTGACTACTACGTTAAAATTAGTTTTTGGTTATAAATTTAAGTAATATTTGGTAATCCCTTTAATTTTTTGCCAATGCAATATTATGTTGTCTATCCTATCGAAATAAATTAAATAACTAGTACCCTAATGTAACATAGGTCTGCCCGATATGCCGATATGCATATTTTTAAGATTCGTGTGCTAACGATTGTTGTAACAGGAATGGAGACGTCGTCACGCGTCGTGTGTGAGATGAGCGATAGGTCGCGTTATCCGCTCCATCTTGACATTCTGTTACTAGCCCTAAATATGAAGAGTGTATCATTACTCACTTCGCTCCCAAAGAAACTTCCGAATGTCACTCGTTATTTATTAGTATGTATGAGTTATTTTATTACAAAATGCTTGTAATTTAAGATAAAACCAAGCGAATACGCGGTTAGTTTCATAATTAGGATTTTGATTATTTCCAAATCACTGGTACTTACTGCAAGTCATAATTTTCAAGGAAACTTTGAAAATCAAGTACAAATCGTATTTAAAACGTACCCTTTTAATCCTTGATGTTTTATTATATTTATGTTAATATACTGCAACATAAACGTAAACTTTGTTGTGAAATTATACACAGAGTTTAACCAATGATCAATCGATACTCTCTGTCGTATATGATCAGTGGGAGAGGTAAGAGAAGCAAATTTGGACCTTTTCAGGGTAAAGGGATCCACTTCGTTACAGAAACCTCAAGTCAAGAGGCTTTTAGAATGTGCTTAGTAATTGAAGTTGCTTTGACGGACGATGCGACCAATCATCTAAAAGGGGTTCTGCGTTCTGCGCAGTTACAGCAAGAAACTTTGACTATTTTAAGAATTTCTACGGTAATTTTCTTTTTGGACAAACATTTGAAAACCATCCTAGTTAAATATAAAAATACTGATTTTTGACATTTTGATACTACTGGCTTAGTAGATGTATTCAATATTCAAATTTAAAATGTATTGATTTAAAATGTTCAAGCTAATAAGAAAACGGAATAGATGAATTAATAAATAACTTTTAATATTGTTACTGGGCGTAGTCGTTTTACCAAAGTTATGTAATATCTGTTTACTGTGTAAATTTAACACTTTTTTATTATTTTCAGGTATGGTTTAACAATATCACCGTCAGCCAGGGAGTAAAATTACACCAAATTTAAATCTTAGGTTTTGATTTCACTTTAGATGTAATAATGAAGCATGTGCTATTTCTTATTTCAACGAGTGGATAAGACTGAAATTGTAATCGATCTAGAAACGTCTACGGAGGGGAGAAAACATTATGATTTTTGTTTAAAGAGGGTTGATATTAATGAAGTTGGTTACATAAACAAATCTAATAATAACGCAATGGATCTCCGATAGTGGATGCAGTATAAAAGCCAGTAATTTTGATGTTTCCAGCGACTCTCTAAATCAATTTATACGGAACGTTAAACTGTTGCTAATGTGTTTTTATTCACTTGCCAGTCCAAAGAGGATGATACAATTCCGTAGAATGTACACACAATGGTTTTAGTGAGTGTAATTTCAAACAAATATTCAAAACAGACAAACTGTCTATGATAGTAAGCGGTGAACTGTCAATCAAGGATATGGCCAACAAACGGATTTGGAATTAATCAGCAGTAACATTATTATATATATTGCAAAAAATACATATCATGATATCGGATGTATATATGACGATCATAGTTGATATTTTCAAACAATAACCAAACAAAATTGAAAAATGACATAGGCTATTACACTACTGACAGAAAACTGACATATTATACTTTCTACCTTTTAAACCCTCTTTCAATAAATAAATAAGATTTAATTATATTTAATATTTAAAAAAAACTACCGTAGCATATATGGAAAGTATTCTAGTAACTATTTGTTTGTGTCAGTAATGGTAACCTAAATATATTATCATTGCAGGCATTATGGAGTCGTATCCTACACGCTGTATTTTTAAGGGGATAAATCCCCCCTTCCCCAGGGTCAGGTTGCAGCATGTTCAGAATATCCTGTACTAGCCAATGTTAGTTTGCGTATATACCAGGTTGTAATACAAATTAATCAGTAAATAGGACAGGTATACTAATTTATTGCTTCTCCATTAAATTGGACAACGAACTGCGTTAACGCTAGTAAAAATGTGAATTTTAACCGCAACCAATAGTCGTAGAATAATAATTCCAGATATTAATTTAATTTTGTTTAGCTTTTTTAACGGTGGTAAGTTTCATGACTAAATAGTGGTTTCGAGCAAAATACAAAAACAACTTAATTTTGAAACTTTTACGCCCAAGCCTTTTCTTCTTATCCTTTTTTTCCAAAAAATGCGGGTGGTGTCATTTTGTTCCTAAAACACTTGAAATCATTAAATTTTAACTAAAATCGTTTGACCAGTTTCAGAAGAATGTGAATTTGTCATGATTTTAACGGTTTTTGATGAATAACGACTCCTCAAAGTCAAAATTGAAAATAAAAGTTACTATAAACTAGCACCTACATAACAAAACATATTTAAATCCAACCAGAGGTGTGGTCTTTACGGTCTCTCTCTCTCTCTCTCTCTCTCTACTCATAAAAATAAACTGACATACATCACCGCGAAAACGTCTTTTTTGGATTCAGGAAGCATCAAAACAGATTATTCGACCGATAACTTAAAGTAATAAAGTTTTGACTAAAACAATCCTTTCTCTTTAACTACCGAGGGGGGAAGTAGAACAGAATCAAACATCACATAAACATATAGGGAAGTCAACCGCAAACAAATTAGACAAGCAATTAAACATTGTTACTTAAATATACTTTATAAATGTTACGACATAAAATAACGCTGATTGGATTTTCGTATTCCATGTATTGTTTACCATGACATATTGTTGTTTGTTGATGATTCAATTTGATCGTAATGGATTTTATATTTCCTTGAATTTCATTACGTGTCACAAACAAAGAGAAACGTAAATACTGGAAACATGTTATCACTGCATCCGTAACTACCAATACAGGTATATCATTTAGGTATTTCAGATGATGATAGTAAAATATACTTCACTTATCATATGTATTTCCCCTTTAAAAAAAACAGCAATATTATTATATGTGAGAGAATTTTCATCGAGAGTCAAGTTTTGTATTTCTTACCATTACTTTTTTACTGCACAATTTAACACATTAAGTAAAGAGGTAAAAAATTAAGTATTTCTTAGTCAATAACTTATGTTTTCTGTCTGTGAAAACACACGTAAATATGAAATAAACGGTATCAGGAAACTGACACATACTTTCTCTCTTTTAGCCCAACTTTAATGAATAAATTACTTTTTATTTACTAAATATAGAATACAAAGCACGGTCGCATGTACAGAAAATCTTGTAAACAAGTTGTTTTCTAAAATATCCGCCCAAATCCCTGTTTAGGAGGCACTACAGAATCCATCGCTACACACGTGGTTTTAAGAGGGGAAATGCCCCATATCCCTCCCCCTAAGGGTTATTAAGGGGCAACATATTTTGAATTTCCTCTGTTGGTCGATGCTAACTTGACAAGCATATCAAGACTGAACAAAATTGATCAATAAATAAGAGAGAAATAGTAATTTTTCTATTCTCCATAAGAATAACATTGGACAACGTACTGCGTTTACTGCAAAATGAAAATTTAAATTTTCTCCGCAACCAGTAATCGTAGAATAGTAATTCTAGATACTAAATTATTTAGTTTTTTGAGCTCTTTTTAGTGGTGTATAGTAATATTTTTTAAATTTATGTTTTTTATGAAAAATCAAAAACTTAATTTTTGATATTTGAAATCTTGTAATTTCTGAACCCGAATTTTTTCAGAAATACGAGTGGTGTCATTTTGTTGGAAAACTAAAGTTCTACAAAAGACTAAAGTTTACCGTGATCAAAATCGTTAAAGCCGTTTTTGAGAAATCTTAATTTTTCATGTTTTTTGGCGGTTTTGGGAGGATAATTACCCTTAAAAATAAAAATTCTAAAAAATGAACACAATGCCTGGAGATATCGTGGATTAGTATCTACATACCAAATTTCATAAAAATCGGACCATTGGTTAAGGCTCTAGCTCTGTATCCATACAGACAAACAGACAGACAGACAGACACACAGACATCACATAAAAATCACTTTTTTGGCTTCAGGGAGCACCAAAACGAATATTTCCACCAACAACTCAAATTCGAAAATTTTAACGAAAACAATACTTTCTCAATATACTAAGGGGAGAAATTAAAAGTTTACTTAATTACTTTTACGTAAAATTTTCACAGTAAACTTATTCCAAAGTGACTACCGATTGTCAATAGTAAAAACTGTTTTTGAAGTATTGCTGAGCGTTTCCAATGATAATGGAAGTACGTCGTAAAATTTTATGAAGCTTAGTTCAATACATCTACCCCCTCGTTAAACACATGATGAAAGCACTAGGTAAATAAATAGCTTTGTAAGCTTGTGAACATCAAACCCTCGTTTTATAAAATACTCCTTCACAACAAAAACATGTACACAAGCCTAATTCTATTTTGAAGAACAGTAAAGGCAATGATTATATAGTTTGTAATAAATTCAAAGTTGAGTTTTATTAAATTTATTTTATAAATAATAGAATATATTAATGAAAAATAGTATGGTTCCAGGTTGTGTTGAGAAGTTTTACACTGTTTCAAAAATACGTAAACGAATTGTTTTGGCAAGGGATTTCATCCCTTTCTTAATTAAACAATATGATATGTACTCGTATTTTCTGCGACAACAACGGAGGTATTTATAAAACAATTTGTACTCTTTCAATTCACATATTCGCTTTTAATCCGCGTAATCAGCAAACTGGGATTATTTTCATCTCCTAGGAAAGATCGGTGGAAGTACACATACATATCGTGCAGTAAGCACTTTTCTCATCAAATGAGCGCGGATTATATGCACGCATACGAGTGGGTGGGGTGAGAGAGAGGTAAAACGATCCCTAACCAGCGGTCAATGAGCTGAATCTGCATTGAAAATGCACATGAAAGCGTTTCATTTTGAGCGCTCGGCGTTTTATAATATAAAGAACCGCTTTCAACATTATTCCACGGTTGTTCGCGCCTTTTCACAATAATAACATTTTTTAGGATGAGTAAACAGGTGTATAGTTTCAAACGAAATCAAACATCTCAAACTGACAATTGTATAAGGTTAAAAGCAAGTGCATTTAAGTATAATTAAGGACGTATTTATTAAATTGCAATTATTGTTTAGTATTTTTGTATACAAATAAAACAAATACAAATCCGCCTAAACATTTTATTGGTCAGCTTACTATCCATTGCCTGTATTAACATAACACTTTTTATACAAAATTATGAAAATAGAGTAATCCAGCAATTTAGGTGTTTATTTCGCGTTATACATACTACATGTAGAACCAAGAACGGCTCCGAAATATGACAACTCTGAGCAACGAATGGGAGAAGGAGAGTACGAGATATGTTGCTTTTAACTTCACTGGCGATAAAACACAGAATATTGCAAATCGGTTAAAAAGTATTGAGTATCCGTAGCCTTCAAGACACAAAACACCATGAGTAAAATTCTGCATCCGAACATAGAAGATTGTGATAAGTTTGATAAGCCCGGTGTATATAAAATCAGTTGGAATGATTGTGATAATTTTTATGTTGGTCAAACTATTAATTTTGTAAAAAGATACAAGAATCATGTTTCAGCATGGAAGAACCGAAAACCGGAAAGATCGAATGTCGCAAAACACCTCTTGGAAAATGGCCACTCATTGGGAACAATTGAAGACAATTTGAATATTATCCATATTTGTAAGAAAGGAAATGCAATGAATGAATGCATGGGAAGAATTGTTTATTTTTAAGGAAAAATGTAATGATAGGGATAAATTGATCAACGAACAGGTCAACTTTGACTCTGTAGTACTTATCGCAACTTGTTTTACGAACTTCCGGTAGCCAAAAGTATATAAGCTGTTCGCCACCTTGTTTCTGTCATTCTCTGATTGGGCCTGATGATGACCGGTGTAACTGGTTGAAATCGATCGCCTTGTACCATCTTTTGTGTATATTTTACCGTCTTTATGTAAGTACAGTATAAGTGTAAATATACTTTATAGTGTTGTAAGACGTACTTTATCTATCCTGCTTATACATTGTATATTAGTGAGCTTTAACACATACAGACTGCCCGACGAACGTAGTACAACAATGGTTACTACGTTTACAAAGAGAAATACAACGTACTGCGTTAACGCTAGTAAAAATGTGAATTTTAACCGCAACCAATAGTCGTAGAATAATAATTCCAGATATTAATTTAATTTTGTTTAGCTTTTTTCATAAGCATAAGCATAAGCTTTTTTCATATAAGCATGTTTTTTCATCGGCCTAATATAGGATATATTACGCTAAAGTAACAGTTCCCAGTGTTGGGACTAGATTGGGTAGAAGCGGCCTTTTAAGGCATTATCACCCTCTTAGTAAAATTAATTTTGTTCAGGCTATAAATAATCTTCTTATATTTCAATTTCACATACATTTTTACCTTAAGAATTATATAAAGGTTACCATAAGGAAAATAAAGCTTATTTGGTACTTTTTATTTTAATATTTTGTTGTATTAAACAATTAATGTACTCGTATTTATATATTGCACATCAAGGCGGGATTACATAATACAATCATTGGTGACAGTTTTCATGCTTGGACGGTCAATTCTTGTACTTGTTTAACGTGGATTAATTGAGCATATTTGTACCATACTGAAGATAGTGTAGATACTGAAGTATATATTTTTAAATAGTCAACGCTTGCACTCTATTGTTGTATACCATACTGAAGATAGTGTAGATACTGAAGTATATATTTTTAAATAGTCAACGCTTGCACTCTATTGTTGTATACCATACTGAAGATAGTGTAGATACTGAAGTATATATTTTTATATAGTCAACGCTTGCACTCTATTGTTGTATACCATACTGAAGATAGTGTAGATACTGAAGTATATATTTTTATACAGTCAACGCTTGCACTCTATTGTTGTATACCATACTGAAGATAGTGTAGATACTGAAGTATATATTTTTAAATAGTCAACGCTTGCACTCTATTGTTGTATACCATACTGAAGATAGTGTAGATACTGAAATATATATTTTTATATAGTCAACGCTTGCACTCTATTGTTGTATACCATACTGAAGATAGTGTAGATACTGAAGTATATATTTTTATATAGTCAACGCTTGCACTCTATTGTTGTATACCATACTGAAGATAGTGAAGATACTGAAGTATATATTTTTATATAGTCAACGCTTGCACTCTACTGTTGTATACCATACTGAAGATAGTGTAGATACTGAAGTATATATTTTTCTATAGTCAACGCTTGCACTCTATTGCTGTATCATTATTCTTAGAAATTTATCATAGCGTAATCGTAGTGTTTTGAGGTTTTGATTATCAAAAACAAACAACAAATACAAGTGGCGCCGGAACAACGGTAACGTTTTTAAAAACATGATACGATTCTTCATAATACCGGCGTTACCTAAGCATTGTATACTGTACGCCATATACGCGGTTCTACGGGAACGGCCCCGAAGCATATTATTATCGTATAATGGCGCTTATGTTACACAGCGCGGCGCGGCGGTGTGAATCGCTTGATTCCCCGTGAGAATATACAGACTGCTCGACCTGACGACGAAGGTATTATGTTGCTGTTGCTGCTCAGGTCACTGTTTGCTAAAAGCCTGAATGTTATTGATATTGCGACGACACTGGTTAAGCCATCGGGGCTATAAATTAATATAAACATAAATTAATAGCTTTGAAGATAAATTAATAAATTTTATTTTTTGTTTCAGATAAGCAAAAGTGAACTGGATAATGGAGTAGGATTTCCTCTGAGTGCTACTTAGTATAGTATCCACTTTTTTCAATACAAATTGTAATTGATTTTAAGTGTTTAAATGTTCTTCAGATCATATTCTACGACAGATTACGATACATTCTCGTACAACAAATGTATAAGCATATCGTTTTTACGTCATTAAACTTAAATATGTAAAACAAATTATATAATTCGCAAACCTATTCTACGACCTAATTTAGACAGAATGACTAGTGAGATTCAGTTTCATAATCTACTATCTCTTAACTTAACATGGTGGTAATGAAGGCCTTAAAATTGTTTTAGGGCAAGTGGTCACATGCTTAAAAATAGCTTGGAGGATGCAAAGTCTCAAACAAGTCGAGGATTGTTTTGAACGTGCTAACTACTTTTTAAAAAGGTTTAATAATAAACTATTACTTAACACTAACTTAATCATATCAAAATCTTTAAACAAATGCTATCCTAAGTTGAAAGTTTGGTTAAGTCTCGGTACCGCAATTAACACCTCGGTGCAAAGTCGAAAGAAAACAACTGTAGTAGAAGTAAAACTGCTCCTTGGCTAATTCACAAAAGAACCGCTTATTAGCTCTAATTGAAGCTCTCTGGAGTGTTCTCATCTTTTAATGAAGAAATGTACTTTAAATAATCCCACAAAAGTGTTCTGGACCGACATAAGCCGCTCGGGGTAATGAGCTCGGGCTGTTGTTTTAGAGCTTAATACTTGAAAAGCCTTTTGTAACGTTATACTTGCGTATACGAGTGCTTTAGTGTGTATTTCACAGGAAGCTAGTGAATTTCAATACTTTCAATGGAATTGTTACACAAGATTTATTTATTTTTACGAAGGTTATTTACAATCGTAATGAAAACTTCAAAATGACTATAAGGACTCTGGACATATCAGATATTTGACAGCAATCTCTGATGACTTTAGATAATTAAAAGCCAATATAATTTTCCAACTGTTTAAAAACAAGTTCAAATAAAAATAAAAAGCCATATAAGTTTGAATACCTTTAAAGCATTTTATAAATACTAGGGCAAGAACATGTGGGATATAGTTAATCAATCAATATAGCTAATATCGTTATAATAACTGAGTACCCTGTAAATTATAACGGTATTAACTTTATATATAATTCGTTAAGTGAAATTTTTAAGTAAAAATTGTGGAAGTTTGACAAATTGCAGGATGAAGGGAGACGACTTAAATTAAAGGTCTTCATCCCAGGGACTCGGGGAAAATAGTAGTTTTTCTAAAAAATTACCAGTAAACGAAAAATAACGTAAAACATCCCCATAATAAAAGCTTTGGGATTTAAAAACGCCTACTTTGTTTACATAAAAACATGTGATTAAGTGTCTACTTTGTTTACGAACTGGCATTGGTTCCTAGTTGCATAGTTTTTGTTTTCCTCAACATTTATATACAGTACAAAAAATTAGATATGGCAGAGTATTAGAGCCCCTTAAAGCTCTAGATTATATTTATTTTACTATAACCCTAACAAGTGAATACAATTTATCTCGGTAATCAATAATTTATTTGTGTGCAAAAAACTTGATATCTTTAGCACTGAAATTACTGAAACTAGCCTCTTAAAAATTGTAAAAACAGGTTAAGTTACAATAATGAAGTTGATTAATTTAAACCTAAAAAATACGATTTCACACGGTCAAGAGTTTTTCAGGTAATAACCCTTCCTCCAGACTCCACCCACAAATGAGAACAGGCTAGGAAGAGACACTACCCCCTCACTATTCAGATTTAAAGGAACTAGCCCATGTATAAACAAGGAGGTATCAAGATAAAAGGGATTTAGTCATACTGGAGAGGCAAAAGGAACTAACCAATATTATGTTAGTCTCAAGTTGACCAAAATCCGGCGTAGACCAGTCCGAGAGCAGTCTCAGAGGCTAAAGAGTGGGGGCAACATCAGCACCGACGTTAGCCCACACTAAATTCAGGAGAATCCTGGCGTGACTTCTAATAACACATTAAAACTTCATCCACACAGTGCGAGTGCGACTTGACAAAATCGTAGAGGTAAGTTTTTATTGATGGTCTGATTTAACATAAAAAAGAACGCCGCAAATGGGCCAATCTTTATAATCCACATTGTCTGGATATGTGTAAGAGATTCCTAAAATTCCCCTCCTTCATATTTACAACCGGACTTAGTTTAACCTCAACAGCTCGTTGCCGTGGACCAACAAGTTTATGCGACAAACTACAGATAGTTTATGCGACAAACTACAGATAGCAAGACAACGCAACGACATTACTCTCATAGCGAAGCCACCGTAAAAAATATCTAAGCTATTAGCTGATCGACCTAGCGCTCTACCTCTGAACAATACGGGGAAGTTAACGAAACAAAAACGAGAAATAACAAATCACTTAAAACACGCTTTTGTGAGCCCTAGCTACAATTAGTAATATGAAGAGCGGGAAGCGGACGCTGCTGTGGCGACGCGACGCGACGCAGTAACAGTAACGGATGAATGGATGGCCGGGCCGTGGTCTAGTTGTCTAGTTAGTTGTACGGCAGCGGTAGCGGGTGATGACATAACGTAACGGCGATGTGCGACGGTGAAAGCAACACTTGGCGCTCGCGACTTTCCTCCGCGCCAACTGATGCTTCCTCCTCGCCCAGTGCCGCCTACCAAACGCTGCATCCTGCACCTCTGCACTCGCCAGTCACGGCGTAACACAAAATACACACTGTACACAATGTTCACGCAGTTACACGTATCTGCACTATGCTTAAACATATTATTAACGGTGCAAAGCAGTCTAGTGAAAACTAAATTCAAACCTGTTCAGACCGTTGGAGTCTACGGAAAAATGTGCTGTGCATTTTTCGGTTCAAAAGCCAGTCAACCCATACAGTTTTTATTTGAAAATGTTGGTATAACCTTGTTCAATATCCTAATTTAAGTAGTACTATTAGCTGTACTACTGATACTGCAATAGTGCAACTTGTACACAAATCCATTTTTTGGAGGCAAAACATAATTATTTGTTACTCACAGTGGATTCAAGAGAAGAAATGCCCCCGCCTCCCACCGGGGTTAGGTGACAATATATTCCGAATATCCTCTATTGGTAAATGTCGACTTGACCTTAATATCAACTTTTAATGAAATTGGTCATTAAATAAAAGAAAAAACGTAATGTTTGCATTTCCCATAAGAAAATAATTGTACAACGTCCGTACAGGACATATGACAACACCTCAAAAACAAATGTTGACGGAGTCCAAAACAAATATTTCTACAGATAACGTAAATTCACGATAATGTTGACAAAATCAATACTTTCCCCACATAATATGTATAGGGGACAAAGTAAAATTGTTTTATTTGGCCCAACACACCAACGGCTACATTTCCGCAATATAGCCTAATTTAGTATATATATACATCGATACAAAACCTACACATAAAAAACTAAGAAGCACTAGTATTAAAATGTTCTGTGCTACAAAGGACAGGCAAGAAGTATAAGTTTGATAAAAAAACGCCGCCAAGAGTCGTAGAGTTATGTTGTGTAGGAAGAAGGAAGTAGACGAAATTGAACTTTTTCACTGAACGCCATAAAAACCCGGGGGTCGCTTTTATGCCAGCCAAGTACATACTTATGGTGAAATTTTATATCGTATGTTAAACTGATCTTAAAAATCCTACTCACTATTAACAAGACAGCTCATAAAATCAGACATCATTGTAAATTAAACTCATATAAAAAGTTGTGCAAAATATGGGCGCCTACGACCGAGAGGTATTAAGTTGGTATTTCACTAACTAAAAAACTAAATAATCCAAATCGGGTGAATGATTATCATTTGATTGCCAGTACCTATGGTATGCCCATGTGAAACAACGGATTGTTGGACTTAGGGAGTGGAGTCACGCAACCAAGTCAATAGCTTTAATAACGTGATAACTTGTGCAAGTGTTAACCGATCACAATGATTCAAACGTGTTCAAAGAACGCATCATCATACTTTCAAGGAAGGCCATAAAATCTAAGATCTTTGTTAGTCAATCACCGAATGGTATTGATATATCAATATTATTTTGTATAAAATAAATCCTTCATAAAAAATTTATCAAAGAATATTTAAGTTAAGTTGTGTTTATGTTTTTTTATATTTGATTTTGTACTGTAAAACAAAAATCTATGGTCCGATCACAGACTACTAACAACCGCCAACTGATTTTAATGCATGAGATCTGTACAGTGTATCTTAGTAATGTGGATTTGACACTTTGACACGCGTATACCTAGTAATAATAATTCATTACTAGGTATACGATTATACTAGGTGAACGGGGGTGGCTGATGAACAGTATCGTCGAATCCAGTTCAATAAGCTACGTTGTACCATAGAAACATTAACCATGTAGAGGTTTCTGCATCTGGTTTCTTTTTCTATGGCTGTACTAATCTGCTAAAATAAAACTAATAACGTTACAAAAACAACCTATTAAAATCCATCTGATAATCTCTCAGGATTGTTTACTCGTTCTACCAGAACCTCCCCAACTTGTCAAGATTTCTCTGGACAGTAGCGTGCGATCTGGTTATTGTAACACTACGATCTGTCAACCGCGACGACCTTCCGATTCTCCGGAGCCTGGTATGCATTCGTCGTTAGCATTATGCAGGTCCGGAACGCAACGCGACGTCTGGGAACGACATCGGATCGTGTGAAAGGAGAGTCGGACAGGACGAGCCAACACTTTTACCTCAGCGTACATGAGCGGCGCCGCAGCCCGTGACTTGGCGGCCACTTGGAAGCCACCAGTTCAAACTCTTCCCACAAGCCTTAACAAACGCACTACAAATAGACAGAGGAAAATATTAATCACCAGTTTAGTTTACACCCATAATACTCCGGACTTGTGATTGGGTTCCGACAACAACTGTGTTGGTGTTCAGCGGTCACAATATGCCTTAACTTAGTTGGTGGTTCCACAAAACAACAATCGCCCACTTTATCACGGACAGATCGCTAAATTATATCATTAATTATACATTTTACATTCTACATGAGATGAATAATCAATGATTATGTCAACATTATAAAACTTTGAGGACCAATTTAAGATGAAAATCTTTAGAAACGGCTCAGTGTAGCCGCTGTCAGAATGTCGAAGAAATTAAAACAAGTGTTATATATTTTTTAAGAGATATAATTTAAAAATCACTTTTAATTGGGAAAACTCAATTAAATTTTGTACAAAACCAATTGTTAGCCTCAGTACAGCTACTGCGGGGAGGCCGAAAATAATTTTGTAAATTATATTTAAGGTAAGTAATGTTCAATGAGTAAAACCTATTATAACGAAGCATACTGATGGCTCATCTGGTTTCAAACAACTAAAAAAAAAAAACAGGAAAACCAGCCCAAATTGGCGGCCAGAGGATTATTGATCCAAAAATAACTGTGCATTAGCTATAAATACGTTTTCTATTAGTGCAACTTTCAACAATTTCAAACTCATATCCACAATGACACTACGACCTCCATTTAACTTCCGTAAGGTGATAGTAATTGCAGTATTTTACACCACCCTAACTAAGTTTACCGCATCAACCCGACTTCCGGACACGTCTCAAAACGAAACCGTCCAACGCCTATCCACCGTCCGCAATGAAAGTCAGATAAGTTTTTTCCTGACTTTAACAAAAACTTGCCTAGAAAGGGAAGACGAAAAAGCGGTCTGGGCAAGCGGAGGAAAGTAAAGGGATTCGCCACAGTGGGGCAAGGTTGAGTTGAGAGCAGTTCGTTACGTTGGCAGTGAAAGTGTCATCGTGACACTCACATAATACCCGGCGCCTACAGGTGGCAGCCCCTGGCCCACGGCTCAGCCGTCTTCGGAACAAACCGCTTGACGAACACGGATCACCCCGGAAGGAACACCGGTTTCGAGTTGAATGTAATAGTTGAAAGTGAAAGTGATGCCACTTTAATGTAACATCACTTTATATTACTCTATATTCATATTCACTTTATTTAAGAAATTGTAGTAGTGTGAATTCTGAATCTTGCATCACCATAATTAATTACTGAAAGACTTCTGTGAATCAATCAATTCGCTTACGTACTGTAATACCCACTTGAGAATAGCATACAAAATTAAATTATAATACCTTATAAAAACACTAACTAATAATACATTAGCTAGCTTGTTCGCCACGGTCCCGATGCACGGCGAGCAATATTGCTACAGTGGTTCGCCTTTGTTTCCAAGGCGATCGGATTCGCTTTGTTCATTCCCGGTTATTCATCGCGGAATTGTTTGATATTACGTTCCTTCTTTAAAAAATATTGAGCTGATTCCGATCACGCAGTGTATAAAATGTATTAAATTTAACCCTAATTTGTAGCTTATTATATTAAGAATGATTCTAACTTATAACGTGGCGGGAAAGCTCAGGGTGTATAAATAAACAAATTTTGAAACCCTTAATGTTTTTAATCTGTTTTAATAATAAATCTGTATTTGATATTTCCCATGCTAAATAATTCAAACATGTTTCAATTTGGGTTCAAGCAATTATTTTATATGCCCCACTTAATCAAGTAAGTTTGGCAAGTGATTATAATATTTAACAATAAAACGGAAACAAAGTTAGGGGGTTACGTTTTTTTTGATAACTTGCGGCTATGCATAAATAAACAAAAAATATTAAGACTTGTTGCGACTAATTTCAGCCGTAACCACTTCACACCATTTATATTTTGAATATGCATACTTTTGTGTGAGGGATTGGGTAGACAGGCTTATAAGTTTAAGTTACGCTATGTAATTTACTCACTCCATATGTCAGTATTACAACTAAGTAAATATAAATTAATAAGCATAGGTAAATACCATAAAGAAAACCTACAAAAGCTAATACTGTCTTTAATGAGGTAAAACTCACATATACTGCAGGCATGAGCTACTAATTACATTTATCAATACATAAGCAGAGTTTTAGAGGAGGCAGAACTAAGGGGCTACTGACCGGATGTTTATGATTGTTGAGTTCATTTAACAGATCAAAGTGTAGATTTAAAGAATTTACTTATCATTTACATATACACCTTTTTCGCTGCCACACAGACCTTCAATGCTTTACTGTAAATCTCATGGAAGAACATAATCAATTAAATTGTATATTTAACAGCGGGTGGCGTTACGTTAAAAAACACAGCGAAGCAGCACCGTACGCACAATACGCTCCGTGAGTATTGGAAATTCAACGATTCACGATAAGAAAATTTGCTCGAATTCGAGCAGCCGGTTTTATTAACCCAACATATCAATACACAAGTTTATTTAAAAAAAAGCGAGATCTAAGGTTTTACTGAACCGGTTTTTTCAGTAGGTATTTTACTTATAGTTTTAACAACATTTTAATTACATTTCTACGGCAAATACTAGAATGCGTCTTTTATCTACATCTCCAGCAACAAAGAGATGCTGTTTGACAGTGACACCAAACACAACCAGTCCTCAGGCCGTGAAGAAACCCCAACTGGGACAAGGTTGGGTTACGCAGACGGCCCAACAAGCACGGGGAAAGCGCACCACTACGCTCGCACTTAAGTTTTACGACATTCCTCAAATACAGTGTTGAATGTATAGTATTTAAACCTCCAGAAATTAACTGATTCAATTTTTAGTGTTAATAACTTAAGTTTAACTGATGTAAACCATTTAACAATAGTAGAGTCTATCTGAACAAAACAACAACAAATTCAGTAGTGCCTTTCACAAAAAAATGGACACAGATTTAATATAATTTAAACTAAATGGTATCACTAGTAATGCTGTAATAACACTGGTGCGTGAAGTACGACAACTTAGTTGGTACACCGTAAACATATGCCATTAAAATAAATTGATCAACTGGTGTCAACGGCCTGTAGAAACTTGTCTTGGTATGAAACAATAATAGATTAGTATTACGACTTCTTTATTTTATTTATTTTATCAATTATGATTGAATTGTCTTTTAAATGCAGACTACGCAAAAGTACAGGGATTAGATTTGATTAATTTGATAATTAGTACAAAATTTTGGAATTTATTAAGCCGTATCCTACTTTTGAAGAACAGTAACAGGATTTTAAACCGGTAATTGTTTCAGAGGAATATAAAACTATGTTTTTTGTTTTGTCTTTACTTTTTGACACAATGAACAGCATATTTTATAATAATTATTTGGTTTTGGATAGAAAGCACCGAAATTTTGGACACAATGATACATAACCAACAATACAGTTCAACAGTAAAAATTTATCTCTGTTTATTTATCTCAATTAAAACAATAACGAATTTTTAATGGAATATTATAATAGCTTAAAATATTGTGTTATTGCTAAACACATAGATCACAAATTAAAACCCAACGCCATGGTAATTTTCAAACAGCGAAAGTAAACTGTATTTTCATTAAGACAAATGAGACACACAGTGCAAATCCCAAACCAGCAATTAATACTGAAGCGAGACCGTGCGCAGTGCTGAATAAATGAAGTGCGGGAATTCTGAGCGTTTTCACACTTAGCCTAATGGAACGGCTTGATCTCTGAGCGCTCAGTTTTGTTCGGCACAATTCGCGTTCGATTACTTTGGTAATTTGTTGGCTATTCGTTCATAAGTGTGGTTATTTAGGTACTCAGCCGAGTACACTACATCATTTAATTTAAATTACAGTGATAGTTGATTATTCCAGTTATACGTGATCTAGTTTAACGTTGTATATGATCTAGTTTAAATTGATAATAAAATGTGAAACAATTAGCCGTGAAAAAACTGTGTTAAGCATTGGATTCTGTGGTGACTAAGGAACTTATGTTTATTCAAGCTTTAAATGTGAATGAAGAAAATCCTGTAGAATGTTGTATTTTTTCTGATTTTTCGAATTTGTAAAGAAATTATAACAATACTACGGTATATATTTGATTGATTTTCGGGGTTCTCCACTAAAACACCTTCACATTTTGTGTCATGGTAATTGTCATGGAAAAATTCGTTCATGGACAGAAATATCGTGGGATAAAAATTACACATACAGTTATGCGAGTAGTATCAATTACGGAATTATGATTTCCATTCGCTAGAAGACATGCTGAAGGTGTTTTTTATTCAATAGACTAAATTTCCCTGCGCACCACTCACCTATAGGTTACGCTCGCATCAATTACAACAAAATTAAAGTTACTTTTCTCATGGAAGCCTAGATAAAGGAAAAATTGTTTACAGTTTTTCGAAACCTCGGGTGATTTATATGTGGCGTTTCGTTGTGTTTGTACATTTCGTTAGTGTTTTGTGTGTTTTTTAAGTGTTCAGTGTGTTTTTAAGTTTTTAGAATCCCCAGAGGATTTGTTTAACAAGTCGTCGCCATTGCAAGTACTAACCCCGCACAACCTAAAGGTGAGTGGTACCCAACAAAATTAAGTGTATTACATGATTTTTCAACCAAAATTATAATAAAACCTCGATTAAAACCACCCGATGTTGTATACCGCAGACGATCGTTCTGGCTGTGAATGCGAATGTTGGCTCCCATGTGGTGGCCGGGAGAGGGGACGCGGACTGTACAGCATCAATAACAAACCAGCAGCGACGTAACCGGCGCTAATGACCACCGATATCGCAACGGGAGCACGTTAATTGTCCGCACATCACATGGCCGCGCTAGCTAGTTGGGCGCCAGTTTGCATTGATGCCCCGTAATCCCGCGGCCGCCCATCCTCGTTGTTCGCGTTCCCTATGTTAATCAGGGCTCCGGGTTTCTCTATTTGCACATGTATTGTTTGATTGCCGCTGCGGTATCGGACTTGTTTGCTATCACACGTGTTAATTCCCAGCCGGTTGTTGCCTTGTTGAACAATATATATATGAATGCAATAACATACCAAAAACTGATATTTATCGGAAGGTGAAACAGTTGAACATAGTTTATCGTTTCGTTTTTAACGTGCAGAGAATTTCACGGTTCTACTGGCATTTGTAAAATAACGGGATGTAACTGAGATGTCTTACAACACTTAAGCATGTTTTTACACTTAGCGGCGTGTTTACATACTAGGCGACGGTGTATATACATAAATGATGGTACAAAGATATCAATATCAGTTGGTCACACAGATCATTATCAGGCCCATTGAGACAATCACGCATAGGTAATCAAAATCTATAGACGAAATACATAGCATTGTATTAAAATGTATATATATCTACCGCCTAATTTGTAAATACCTACGGTATAAGTGAAAATGTGTTTAACTGTTGGAAGACGTATTTAACTGCATCCCGTTGTTAAGGAAAAACATAACTGCTAAAAAAAGTTGTTTAAAATAGTTTAGAAACCATCTGCCTTTCGTATAGTTGCAGTTGGGGTTAGGTTGGGTATTAATTACATTACTAGGATTCGTGATAGATACTTTATACGAGTTTAGAATATGAATAGCCACAAAGTAAGAAATAATAAATTGTATTTTGTTCAGTTATTTATTATTTTATTAAATTTCAACGGCAAAGCCATTTACTACAGAAATTGGACCATGCAGGTAAATACAATAAAGTTAAAAGGCAATACAACTGATGGACTTACTATTCAGTACAATCACTAGTTGATGCACAAGGGGAAATATTGTCAAACCCAGACGATATTGCATTTAAAAACAGGACGAACAAAGCGCTCTACACAATATTGAAAAGTGTACTGTAAAATGATGACCACTATCAATAAAAATACATTTCTGCACAGGTGAAAGAAATTTTACCTGGTGACCGAACCTGTATTGGTGTCATGCAATAACCGGGCATTGGTATCATTTAATAGGGTCATATTGGCTCGCCGCAATATTTCCCTTTCATAAGGAAGTTTCCGAGCGGTCACGAGTTTATGAAAACTGATATCACAATTAGTCAAGGCAATAACACAATGAATATTGGAAATGTGTGCCATCTGTATATTGCATTACGACTGTTAACACAAATCAACAATCACGTAAAGCTATCATACAGTATACATACATTATAACACTCGATATATTAATATTCAAACAATCGTGCATCAATAAGCACAAGTTAAGCTGATTTGTATGCCCTTAGGAGAACTGATAAAACTGTTGTTGGTTTGATTTACAGTAACTTAATATGACATAAGATAAAATATAGATTTAATACACCTAACGTCTCCTAAAATATTTATACCCGTTATGTTCTCTAATAAAAGTTTGGAAAATCTTGGAGGCCTCAGATTTCTTCGACTGGAGATTAAAACAAATCAAAACAGCTTAGGCATTCATGCCCTACAAAATTCTTTTTTCATGAGCGATATAAAACCACAATGGATGGAACTCAATACCGCTATTGTTGTCGCCAATGAATCTTGCAGAGTCGCGATCACCTTTGTTGCGCCGCCGAGCTCGACGGAACGCTCTTGTGCCCTAATGCGGGCTACATCGTGTTTGGAGACTAAGGTGAATATGAAATGCAGAACTACGATACGATTAAAAACACAAGGCAGTAGCTTTGTTAAAATGTAACATTTTGGTTGATAAGAGTTTTTAGTTGTATTGTTGTTTTAGTCTATGGCAATCGTAGCTCGTCCACCGTTGGTAATAACGAGCTTCTCCTGCCGTTGATCCTAATGTAACATCAATATGCCTTCGCATGACTTGACGACTTATGACGCACCAGCAAAATGTTAAGCAGGATATAACTGAACACGTTGACAAGTATTACATATTTAATTGAATAAAACAAAACCTTAGCCCATTACTGTCGTAACTAATTCCCTTGTATTGATTTCCTTTCTCATCTGAGAAAACTATTTCCTGAACTTCAAAACTTTGTTGTAATCTGTTCAAAAGGAGTTTTTGATTCCCACTTTAATGAAAAAACGATAAAACATATAACAAATATAAAAATGTAAATTATGTTAAAATACTTAACACTTGCATTTGATGTTGAAGTGAGATAGAGCATTTAATGTAGTCTATTGGTAACGGTGGTATAGTTCACGATAACACCACCAAACGCGTTCTTTGTCCATTTCTCGAGCCAGAACGACATTACAACCCTTCAAAAGCGCATAACCCTCCCCTCGCAATATATAGACTAAACTGTACAGCAAGTCTCATTATAAAACAGCGTAAGAAGAAGAAGCTGTTTGATGACGAAGTATCAGCAAGACTTCCTGCTGACCGAAGCAAATCAGGTTTGGTTCGGGCCAGCAAATGTCAGGGGCAGATAAACGGGAAGTGGATTCGGCCAATTATGTAACAAGCACCGAGACAGGGAACACGCCTAAGCACGCATCACTCTGAAGTATGCGTGGAATCTGAACACCGTAGTGGTGTGGTTCAAAGCTGGGCCGGTTACATGTGTATGACTTATACGAAAAACATCGGTAATACAGCTTGATAAAAGATGAATTGGGTGATATTTGATCTAAATGGAAATCAACGTAGCATATTTTTTCCTGAAAGCATTTATAACGGGTCTATCACTCATTTCAATAAGGGGAAAGTTTGCAACGCATATATTGGTGCGTCTAGTCAAGCAAATTGCATCTATGCGTTTACATACCTAAATCCCCATTTTATGGAAAGTAAGTTACCGGTACGCGAAATCGAAAAACATCATGTACATGCATCAATTAGTCAATCTGGAAATTGATAAAATATAAACAAATCATACAATAATGGCGTTTAATCGATTGCCGTATATAAACAAATATTAAAACTTGGAAATGTAAGGCTTTAAAAAGGTGATACGAATACACATATGGCAATAGAGCCATTTAGATTTTTGTTCCTTTAAAATGTGATTGATGCAACAGTAAAACCAAAACAAGTCTTAGCATTGCTTTTAAGGATGTGCAATTTTTAACAATAAAATACAAAAATGAGTATTTTAACAATCGAGACATTACCTTCAAAACTGCTCAGCACAAAGCTGGATTCAATGTTGAGAATTATGCTTTCAAACATGCTATCAGTAAATATCGACCAACACTGATTTGTTACATAGAAAAGTTGCTTTTATTAAAAACTCTGGTTGGTACAGTACATAACGAGACCAGGAAATGAATATCAGTTATTCGGATATAGGATATGCTAATGTGGGTTGTTGATAGTTAAATAAACGTGGCAAATTTGTGGACCTGACGCGATTAAAAGTTATACAATTTGTCCAACAATAGGAAATTAATTCCCACGGTCCGATGTAGTTAAGCTGTGATTAACAAAATGTCAATCAGATATAAGTAAAAGTATTTATTATATTTTAAACGAAGTAAATCATACTAAAGTACGTATTAAACATTATCATATTCAAAATCAATTGTTTAAATTTGTTTAATATAACATTAAGTGCTAGAATGCCCCAGTTACATGAATTCAAATTTAAAAAATTAATACATACGTACTCAAGTACATATTTCATATTTTCATATTTTATAGAAATTGCTTTAATCTGTTTCATATAACATTAAATTCTGGTAATTAAGTAACATAAAAAATCCTTGCTTTACACTGTAAAACTCAGAGTTTAACGGACTCTGGGTTAAAATCTATTGGGCCAGCAGTAACCAATTGTTGGTTACTAGCAGCCAGTGTCGCATGGTCATTAGTAACTAACTTAAGTTAGTCAAAGTATGTACGGTTATTCATAACCGAGTGGTTTGTTACTGCTAACTAATTGTTCATTTTACCTACTAATGCCGGTTAAACATAACCTAACAGCATGATAAACACCAACCTAGTGTCCTCTGGGTTAATTTTTACTGAGTATAATTAGTTGCCAATAACCCATTGTTTTCTAATATTTGACCCTGCGTACTCGATGAGAATTTAACTAACACACCCGTGGAAACTAACCTGTGGCAGTGTGATGGGTCGTTCATAACCGTCTTAGCTAGGTTAGCAGCATGGTTAAATTAGTTTTATCTAACTTTGTGATGTTGGCAACAACTGTTTCTCTGCAGAGATCAGATCAAAGCAAAACTGAGCGGCGAGTGCGTCGTAAATACACGCAGGTCATAGGTTACAAGTTAAAACACCTCATGTCTCGTGGTTTTAACTTTTACTATGTTCTTCTTCAGTGATTATGAAGATGTGAGGAACCTTCTGACCAACTGGGGTCTGGGCTCATCATTGCATCATTTGAAGGTACGTAGATTATGGCCTTCTTAATTATGTTGTTTCAGGTCAGGAATTCAACGTTTAATGTCGGTCTACTGAATATGGATTCAGTTTGGATTTATTAATTCAGCTCTATTTGAATGCAGTTACTAAAATAAATATCAATGAATTTGTTAAGAATGTTTTATCTTAGATTAGGTTAGGCAGGTAGGCAAATTCCCCTTTAGGGCTAAGTTAGGGCATACAACATCCCACTTTAGGGACATTCTTAAAAACCTCATTAATATTTGTTTTAAAAACTGTATAAAATGTTGAATTTCTAACCTGAGACACCACAATTAAGAAAGTCGTTATCAGCGTAAATTAAAATTATTAAATACACGAGCGAAGGTTCTAGTTGGTCAGAATATTCCACATATCTCCATGATCATCGAAGTTGAACATGGGAAAAGTTTAAACCACGAGGCGTGAGGTATTCTAACTTTTAACCCAGCTGCTCAGTTAAAATGACCCTGCTGGGTTATAGTGACCCTGCTGCTCGGTTGGAGTAACCCATTAACTTTGTTAGAGTAACCCGTTAGCTCAGTTAAAGTAACCCAGAAGATTAGTCAAAGTAACGTAGCTGCTTGGTTAAAACAACCAACTTGATCAGTTAAAGCAACCTAAAATCTACTCGGTCATTTATGACCTACAGTACTTGGTCAATGATATTACCTACTTAGTCGGTCATTACTAACCCATAATCAGTGACCCATTTCACGAGGTTACTGGTAACCAATTAACTCGGTCGGTGCTATACTGACCCTACAACTCAGTAAAAATCAACCTTTTTCTCAGTTAAGACTAACCTTTTGGGTTTTTCAGTGTAAAATAAGTATTATAAATAAATATTCTATCGCCATGAATGATGGTACAGTATGCGATGATCCATTAAGTATTGGTTCCAACAAATCATTTATCAACAACTGCACTTCAAATTAACCCTGTCGCTTTGAGCTGCGGTTAATCAGAAGCAATTTATACCAGATATGTTAGGGAGGTTTAATCATGGACTTCAGGGGTTGCGTTCTCAGTAAATGTTGCATTTAATTACGATTGTTGCAATACTAGATGGTTTTGTTAGTGATGAAACTATTTTTAATAGACTTCAAGTGTGATGATTAGAGTGCCATTCAATGATGATTAGCAATGGTCGTGCGTGAAAGACAAGAATATGTTTATAGCGTCTTTTACGTACGCGTTTTATTTATTTGTCAAATTTAACATTGCTAAACAAAATGTTGTTGTAGTGGCAATAACAATTTGTTGGTATTGAAACGATCTTTAATAGACTTCAAGTGCCATGATGAGGTACCATTCAATTTTGATTAGCAATGGTCGTGCGTAGTGATGTAAATACCCGGGTATTTAAAACTCAGAGTATATACCCACAATTCATAAACACCCGGGCATTTAAAACAATACCCAAAATTCATAAATACCCGGGTATTTTGGGTATTTATGATATTTTACTTAAAAACCCCAACGAAATTCACATCTACCCTTACCCTTGTTATCATCATGTATAACATTTGAGGATACTTTATTGGTTACATTTAATAATTATTTTACCAATAAATAAATAATAACATGGCAATTTCTTTACAAAGACCTGTCAAGCGTACAAACCACACCACTGCCAAACTATGAAGGAGCTGGTTAAATACGAGACATTCTATACAAATATAAAAATATGTATTTTTTATAATTTGACAAATACAGAACAAAATTACAATGCAATTGAATTTCAACTAATTTCCTCCAACATTTTAAATTTATTAAACGCTCCAAAAGACCATCAATTTAGTAAATACCCAGTCTTGGTCTTTATCTCGATCTTTTTCAGAAGTTAAATGCTTGTGGTAACCAAGTTATACATTTCAAAACAGTTTTTACTATCAGTTAATAATCCTTACAGCATGGGAGTTTCAATGAACCCAGTAAAAAACCTAATGTTATAAAAATCATAAATACCGATTTTTTATTCACCTACCCGCTAGGTATTTACCCAGCCCACATCACTAGTCGTGCGTTAAATACAAGAACATGTTTATAGTGTTTTTTACGTACATGTTTTATTTATTTGTCAAATTTAAAATTGCTAAACAGAATGTTGTTGTATTGGCAATAAAAATAGTGTTAATATTATTATTTAATAAACCATAAAAAAAGGCAAATCGATATTTTATTTATCATATTCTTTTCCCTAATTATAAATACCCCCCGTCGCAGCAAACCTGCGTACTCAGCGAATTTCCAATGCATTGATATGTTTCTCACTAGTACATAAAGCCACTCACCAATTTTGACAAAAATACATTCATAAATAAGTGATTTATTACATTTCATTTATTCCCCATAAGAATAACATTAGGACTGAGTACGCAGGTTTGCTGCAACGAGGAAGATAAGAAATGAGTTTTATGCAATTATCAATATAACTGAACCAGGTGAAGCTACTTACCATGTTTTATTAATTTATGTTCATAATTAAGGGAGATATAAAACTTTACTTATTCTCCATAAGAATAACATTAGGGCTGAGTATGCAGGTTAGCTGCTACGGGGACAATCAACAAAACATTTATTTTTTGTGCAATTATCAATATACCAGTACAACATGAAGCCACATACCAAATTTCATCAATATACATTCATAAATAATCAAGATATCAAATTTTATTTATTCTCCATAAGGATAACATTGGACAACGTACTGCGTTTAGCACTTTGAATATCTCTGCAACGGTTTGACGTAGAATCACAATTTAAACACCAAATGATTGTTTTGTGGAGCTGAAGTGATTGGTAAAAGAAAATGTGAAGTTTAAAGTAAAATTAACTGAGGAAAAGCCAAAAACCTTTTTCCCATAAGATTAAACATGGGAGATTTTATGAGCATGTTTTTTGGATTTTTTCCGCAACCACTTAACCTAGGTTAATAATTCAAGATACCATATTATTTGTTTTTTTAAGCTCTATAACATGGTCTAAACCAAAATTATGTGTTTTAAAAATTTTAGGGTAAAAAATGCAAAAAACTGATTTTTGGAAAATTTAAAACCCCCATAAACCCCCCTTCCCTTCCCATGGTCCGATTTTTCTGGTTTTCGAACTTAAAGTCATAAATGTCAGTTTACACATTTGAGCCAAATTTCATCGAAATCGAACGTTTTTTACTCAAGTTATCGCATTCACGGACACATATATAGATATATATATATATATATATATATATATATATATATATATATATATATATATATATATATATATATATATATATATATATAGATATATATATACATATATATAAATTTGAACGAATAGTGTTTTGGACATCTGGGGACATCAAAACAAAAAGTTATCATGGTCTCGGGCTTAAGTCTTACCATGAGACCTACGGTAATAGCTTCTTCCCTATAGGGGAAATTCGCTAATTCCCTATAGGGGAAATTCGCTAAAACAATCCTAATGCCAAGTCATCGGTCAGACAATAACGTCTAAATATTAATTTATTAAAAACAATAATTTTAGATATCCGCAAGGTTAATACATTCAATACTCAAACTTCAACTTGTATGCTCATCGATACACCGAAGTAAATAAAGAACGCCTTGTGAAAACACCGTTAACCGCAGGAGCACTCGAACGTTGAAATGTGAGAAAACAACAATCAACGTAAAAGGAGGTAGATTGATACTCGATTGCCGCCGGGTTCAACACCTCGGTAAATCCGCTCCTCGCCGCCGCTGTACGACCGAGAATAGGCCAACCTACAGTTATGCTTACAGCTAATGCCTACCTATGAACCTTCACATCGGATCTAGGGGTCCTACTTTCACAGTGTTTTCACATTATGGATTTTAATCCTATTTAAGGAATATTTTAAAGTCCAGTGGGATAAAATGGGATTATGTGAGATATTTCGGAGGATCTTAATTTGTACATACCCTTAACTATGTACAATCTGTATTCTTTATTAAATTTCTTGATATACTGCTAACAATAAAATCATTAAATTTGTAAAGCATCAAATTAGTTTGTTGCAAAGCCAACCACAAAAACTAAATCCGAGTAATCTTTGCTTCGACTTTAATGTGTTGCACAAAAAAGCTAAATCTTATCAAACCGAGATAATTAAATTATTTTTAAAAAACAATTCTTAACGAGACGAATACGTAAAAAAAACGACGAGATAATTAAATGCTGGACGGAGCTATCAAATATCTGAAACATAAAGCCAATGTCGTCACATCCGGTCGTAAGCTAATCTCTGGCAACTTCGCTCAAAGCTCTTTAACGCTGCCTTTTGAAGTCAAACCTAATCCGTTTGCAGGGTCGGGCGTTCCACACATATACCTTACCTTAAGGAAAAATCGGTTAGGTTAATTCGAGTTACGTTCTGCACAAGTATTGGAATAGCATTTATTTTCTGCTACATATTAACATGCCTTTGTTGTTCACTGGGTTTACGTATTTACCTAACAGTGCGTTAGGTTCGTGAAGGCTGACGCCCCAAGTCCACATGCTAAACGATATAGAAACACATCATACGTTCGAAAGCAACATCAACAAAGATTTCGCACGCAGTATGCTGACGTAAGGGAATCGAATTTTCGCATTAAAAACTTGTTTAAACTAAATATATGTTATTGCAAAAACGTGCAATTTTAGTGAAGATTTGTAACACTGAGTATTATTTTGTGTTTTTCTGATGCCCGTGACCCTAATGTTGTTCTGCAAGTTATGCATGTAATATTGTGCATTATAATGTTGGGTAAAGTTCAGTCAGACGTAGAAGTAGTATACAGGAGTATTAGAAATTATAAATCTACGCCAAATTATGAAAATCTGTTCTTACAACGTTAAATCTGCGTAGAAATTCGATGATATTGGGTTCGCAAATTACGGTAAAGAGCTATTTTTTGATCAATTAAAACGTGTCTCCACAAAAAAAACCTACCGAATACTGTTAAAGGAATAAATAATAACAAACGCGACATTTCAACATGACATTTTGTAAACCTTTATGTGCTAACAGCTAATTAACAATATTGCTTAGAATAATATAAACCCTAAGGAACTCCAGGCGAACCCACAATCAGAATACCACACTAAACTTTCAACCCTAAAATAAACTTGCGATTCAATTTTTCACGAGAATAAACAACTTTTCACTAATTAGACTTCGTATATTTAGATTCGCAAAGGGAATACATTCAAGTTAATATTTCCATGACATTCAAGTTAATGAGCACAACAAATTATGCTTGTATTATATTTCAAGGTTTGTTAAAAACGAAAAAGGAGGTAATTTGTTACCACATACTGGTGGTTGTGTTTTCATATGAAAGTTGTATGTATTTTTAAACCACTTCACTGTCTATCTGAGAGTACAGTAACTTAGATCGCAACTCTAAACATATTCGAGAAATTATAATTCTAAAAAAGTTCCAGTGATATAAAATAGTATTAAATGCTTTAACTAGGTGATGTTCCGTTTTACGCTCGGTAATCTAGCAGACGTATAGCCTTATGTTTTGAAAAGTTTACATTGATCAGCTGACTACCCAAACAAAATATAACTCCATAAGATTAACATTGGAACATTGATGGCCTGTGGAGCCAAGCCCTGAACGTAGATGTTTTTCAAACCCCCAAAAGGCACATCAAGAGTATAAGAACTTTCGACTGATACCAAATGTGTACTTAAAACGATAGTTTTAAGGATCGAAAATCGCTGAACAAAAATCAAGATTTTTTAGTAATATAGAGACGACACTTGAACCCATGATGTTATAAAGATTTTTGGTTGGAAACATCAACAATTCTTATGCGGTAATGTAACAACAACAAAAATTGACGGTGACATTCCAGGATTTTCATCTGATTTGATCAACTGGCACCAAAATAAAAATGTACGTACATTTTTAAACACTAAACACAATCCAAAATATACATAACGAAAATCAACAAGAGAAATTACGTAAATCCTGGATTTAAACTATTATGTAAACCAGATAACCCGACGACCGGAGTACTGATTAACATAGACATCGCACAAACCGGACAACAGTGGCCTGCAGGAATATGGAAGTATCTATGCAAATGACGCAGCAATAGCAGGGCCAATAAAGAACCTAACACCGCGGCCGCGGGGTGTGTAGCGGAAACACAATTAACGCTCTCATTGTGATATCGCTGATCATTAGCGCGGGTTTACGTGGCTTTTGGTACTGATAATTGTCACTGTACCAGCCGTCGTCAGTAGTGCCGCCCTTAGCGTTACCATTACCATGCTCGACTGTGCAATCACTGCTTTTTTCGACGCGTTACGTTTTAAAATGTTTTCATCTAAATGGTAGTTAATCGTGTCCATAATGATAATGCCTTCCCCGGAAATTTAACCAAACCCATCTCATAAAAATATCCATGACCATACATTAACACGCAATACTTCAAAAGTTACGAATCATCTCCCACTTTGACAACTTGGATAACAACTGGGGACCTCTGCTGTGGGATGACTTTTGGCCAAACACCATGATTATACTTTAAGTAAATTTTAAGAGTTACAAAAAAACAGTCGACCTACACAAAATATAATTGACGAAATTTAAACAAATATGAAACACGAAAAGATATTTACAATGCAAAAAGGGTTAACGATAGGACAATATGTTATAAAGTTTGTTTCTGTGCTCAATGTTTTAGTAGTTGGATCGACCTACAGGTGAGTTTAAACAAAAAAACCTTCATAAAAATTGTCTTTACAATGAATAAAAATGACGATACAATCATGCGCAAGTTTATTATTTCTCTTAGATGCTAGTTTACGTTATGTTAGTTATCGTTCAATGTGCACATTCCCCGTATCTTCGTGGCGGTATGGAGCATCGTAGGTTTAAACAACAAAGTTAGTTTTTCCAGCCTATTAGGCACGAACGCTTTACACTCTGTTGCCTTCTTTCGACGAAGGTGTTCTGCGACATGTGTTATAGGTTGCAGGAGTCTTTGTTTAGCTAGAATGTTATACACCAGTTGAGCTAATACATGCAGCACCTTCTTTCGCATGAAAGCTAATTCATTTTACGGTCCAAATAACATGTTGTTACTTAGATTGCAACAGAACATTTTACGATTCAATTATTTCTACTACCACCGACATGAAACCAATGCTGGTACGTATACCACTATTTATATACATTTATGCACGCTTTTCAAGGTGTCTAATAACTTTTTAATATGCAATAAAATATTTATATTCTATGGAAACTGAGCATTCACTAGTATACAGTACACTTAAAAAAACTGTTATATTGAAATTACCAGGCTTTATGATCCCAGATAAACCGGTAAAATAACTATTTAATGTCACTTTATTTGTATGAATTCACAATTATTGTGCTGAATTTTATAATGCAACTAATTAACTTTTATTACTGATTAACATTCCTTTAAAACCAACCGAACAAATAAAATCCTTAAACTATTAGCTAAACATAGGCACTTATAAAACTCAATGGGGGAAACCCCTTAAGAGTTTTCGATTAGTGTATACATTTTGAAATCATAACCAACAAACCAATTGCTACACGATACGGATTGCTCAAGGTTAAAAACTCCTTCAAATTAGATAAGCGGATTTTCTATTTGATCGCTTGTACCATCGATTTGCAAAAATTGGCGTTGCAAAACGTATAGCTGGTGATGACAGCCACAAAATGTCTAAAGCAGTATCGGAATACAGCTGTTGGAGCATCGGCCATTATTAGATATAAAAAGTAAATCGCATTAGGCCGGCCCCGAGTTCAAGCCGGTCCATTACGCCGGGGGTCAGGACGGTCCCAACACTTCCAGCGTCCACGGTTCATTATTCAACACCGCGTACAAACTCCCTTCAATATTAAGAGGTCCAAGACT
This sequence comes from Allygus modestus, assembly GCA_963675035.1. Lineage (NCBI taxonomy): Eukaryota > Metazoa > Arthropoda > Insecta > Hemiptera > Cicadellidae > Allygus > Allygus modestus. The sequence continues at coordinate 100,420,236 of OY776115.1, read as the reverse complement.
GCTCTACACGTATCATTTAACCCAATGAAAAGCTAATGTCTGTTTATTGGTGGGTGGAGTTTTTTACGTTCCAACTGGTTTATTAGCAGTTATGTATTCCTTTTAGTAAGCATACCCAATGGTATCATTATTTAGACGCAACTAATATTTTCTTCTTAGCGAATAATACAGCAGTGGTCCATTAGATATTTAATTATTAACTAACAAAATTTAAATTACAAAAAAGTATTTCTTAATGAAAATTGTGTCGTGAAAGAAATTAGTTGCGACACGTGAAAAAAATGCCCACAAAACATTATTTTTCACCAGCTTATGCATAATTGTTTAATTTTTCAACTGATGCGGCGAGACAAACAGCTAATTTGGTATGTAGAAGCGTACAATTTACAGTTGTTTTTCTTAATTCCAGGTATTTTGCCTAACCAAAATTTTAAGTTTAATCAATTAATATGATTTGTATGCACAAACGATATAAGCTGCATTTTAATCTCAGATTAGTAAAATAGAGAAATCTTAAACCAGTTACCAAACGCAAAACAACAGTAGGACTGTTTTAAACTTTTATATTTCATTGGCGTTTAACATTTTTTTTAACCCTGACTCTACCTAGTTTTTTAAACCCCGTGAGTATTTCAAATATGTCATTCTTTACAGGTACGGTAGACACCCTGCAACCATAGTAATCGCCTAGTTATAAACAAATAGTATTGCTCCATTAATTTCAATCGTACATCAGCTTTGTGTCACTTTAGCAGTACGAATGGGTCGCTCGTCAGTGATACAACATATGTTACAATAAACTTTCTTCCTTCCACATTATTTCCACAAACCTATATCACACGCTACAAGAAGGTATCACAGATCCCAGTTGAACACTATCCATTCGCAGCCACGCCGAGCAGCGTGTGAACGTGTTGGCAGTGGCCCACCGCCCGCTAGGGTACGCTCCGGTGAACTTCCTCACCCTTACCTCACCCTTGCCACAAGCACGCGACCGTTTAGGCATTAGAATGATGTCGCCGCCGCCTGGCACTGGAGATAATCACGGGGCCAATTTACACTTGACGATATTTGGTAAGCTTCGCAGAGTGTTTCACACCACGCTAAGGCCACAGAGTTGTTACACGCCAAATTATTACAATTATAAACAATTCTGTACAGTAAATAACAACTTATACGGAATATCGTATTGTTATATTGTGCACATTGGATGTCATCAAATTTGTCGGCAACATACCAATAAAAATATTACATCTTCTACTGAAGTTTGTGGTTACTATTTAACGTTGCGACGAGTATGAAATATTTAATCTTAAGTAAACTTCTAAAACAACTCAATTTTGTTTATTGTTTCTAAAATGCACAAACAATTAAGTTTAAAGTCGCATGCAAACATTTAAAATGAACTCAAAATCAAATATCCACTTTCCTTGGTAAAGAAACTGAATACCATCACTGAATATACCGATTATACATCCATTCCGTATGATGTAATGATAGTATATAATTAAAAACCATTAATTTCAGACGACACTTTTATTTTCGGTTATAACTTTTGTGTTATGGCTATATTGAAAATTAATACTCCTCGACCTCGATGTGTGCGCCTGATGTCTTTTTAAATTGTCAAGCTATGCCGAATGCTGGATCTAACCCCAAGTTTTGGACAACCAGTTGGTTTTTTGTCGCGCACACTTTTGGTTTCCCCACTTTAAATGCTTGATAATATCTAAGTCTTTCTGTATATTTGGAAACATTTCTATACATTTTATTTTGGGGAATGAGTTTTTACTGAACCAAAGTTTTCTTACAAATTCACCAATTTATAGTAAATGCATTTTTTACCTTTAGCTGGGTTTAAAGGTACAGTATTACCAACTTATGACAAACAACTTAGTTATTTTGTTTTCAAGATGAGATATGTTACCTTTGTAAAGTCCCAATTGGTTCTTCACAGCCATGCTACCCCTTTAGGAAAATATTTTATACCCGGTAAATATATTTAACAACGCAGATAAATAATATGATGCTCATTTAAGTATTTGTTTTTGTTTATTACTTCAGCCTTGATGCTATATTAACTTGAGAGTGGTACTGACTTGAACTCGCATTGATGTAAATTTGACAAACACCCCAAATTTGTAATACAAGGTGATGCATCGTCAGTGATGCGAAACGCGTCCTACATGAATAAACACAATTAGACATTTCGGCGAGTAACAACTACTCTTTCGATATTGGTAATAATATATTTAATAACTACTTTGAGGTATATAAAGTCTAACAGTTTAATTTATTGAACTACAAAATCGCCTTTTTCTTCTTAACAACACAATAAAACTACAAAATACCTTCATAACAAAATGTGCAAGCTGTTTCCAAAACTAAGTACAGTTTTATTATAGCTATCATCGAAACTTTACAAGCAGCAGATTCACAGGTAAAATTAGCATAAAAAACAATTTTATAGCTAACTCCAAACGCATTACAGTTGAAAACTGACACAAAACAAGTAATAAAGCCTTCTTAGTCTATTATTTAGTTACAGTTCCCGACATTACATTAAATCCATTGTCTGGGTAATCAGAACTCCCGAGTGGTCGTATTAATAGTAAAACTTTTCCATTTGGATCGACAAACAAACAATAAAACTAGAATTTTATACCGTCTCTAATGATGAAGATCACATAGTTTAACTTTAAATAAACCGATTATTATCTGCAGTAAGGGATTTGTTCGTGCGAGGTGTTATTTCAACTTTATTATGAGTTCTCTTAAGCATGTGTTAAGGTAATAAACATCTAGATTAGGTACAAATTTAATCTTCAGTTAGGGATTGGTTCGTGCGAGATGTTATTTCAACTTTATTATGAGTTCTCTTAAGCATGTTTTAAGGTAATAAACATCTAGATTAGGTACAAATTTAATCTGCAGTTAGGGATTTGTTCGTGCGAGATATTTCAACTTTATTATGAGTTCTCTTAAGCATGTTTTAAGGTAATAAACATCTAGATTAGGTACAAATTTAATCTGCAGTTAGGGATTTGTTCGTGCGAGATATTTCAACTTTATTATAAGTTCTCTTAAGCATGTTTTAAGGTAATAAACATCTAGAGTACCTAAAGTAGAGGAGAACCCACAAAGAGACATACTATTCGGCGCTTTTTTCCCATGTTATTCTTATGGGGATCAGTTTTTGGACCGACGCCCGATCCCGCCTTACACAAGTTTCCTGTACTAGTACCCTTGCCTTAAATACATTTTCCCCATCCTCTATATTTAAAAATTAACTTTGGATTTGTCTGCAATTTATCTAATGCATTAATAAATCCCAAATTAACTATTACAGTCGAATTAAAACTGCCAACTTACTGGTTTTTGCACCCGCCCTAATTTCCTTTTTGGCCCTTGCCATATTTTTCCCCTATATTTTTAAAATTTGAATTCATTTTAATACATCCTTTGCAGAAATCCACGAGTTCTGGCTACTTGGGAACCCGAGCCATTTGACATATAATAAATCACCCTTTCTCCTAATTACCTTCTCTACCAAATACATGTCCTTATATTTAGTCTTTAACAATTCTTCTGTATAGAATCCTCCTTTGATTATATTGCCATTTTCATCTTTCAAAATATAAGTCACAGGCTTTGTTTTCTTAACTTCTGCTATTGTAAAAAGCTCTCCCGTCCAGTTAGGGGTATATCCTTTACTAAATACATGTTTATATTTAGATATCCTTACACTATCCCCCACCTTATATCTTGGCTTTTTAACTTGTACTTTAGATGCTAACCTTTCATGTACATCTTTAGAGTTATTAGCACTTACTTGGTTAGGCTTCATCCCTATGGATCTATGTACTTTATTATTATATATCCTTATTAACTTTGGAAGTAAATCCAACCACTTGTAACTCCCTTGTGCACTAAACTCTCTATACAACCAATTCTTTAAAGTTCTCTGGAACCTTTCCACAATAGCCGCCTTAGTTGTAGAGTAAGTGTGGTAGTGATTAATATTTAGAATTTTCATTAGTTTGGTAAAATGTTCATTAAAAAATTCTTTTCCGTTATCAGATTGAATATTTTTAACTCCCTTTGGGAGAATAGTTTTTATAGCTTCTGTGACTACTAATCCAGTTTTATTCTTTAGTGGAGCAGCATAAGCTTTTTTAGAAAATGTGTCTATTAAAGTTAAAATATATTTATTTCCAGAATTCTCTCTAGCATAATTCCGCATATCTATTAAATCTATTTGAACGGTTTCGTTTATACCCAACACCTTAAAAGACCTTCTAACAAAGTTCTTTCTCGCGGGCTTATGCAATTCGTAAGCAATTTTTTCCATTTTTTATTCTTTATTTTTAATGTTAACGTATCTGCCAGTCTCTGTCGTTTCAAAAACACCTCCATTGCTACCAATTAACATACCATCACTCATTCTTTGATATACATAGTTTTTTGGCAAATATGCCTCTCCATCTAAAGTCTTAAATCCGCTTAAAGATGTAGGGTCTGCAACCAACAATTTAGGATTGTACATCATCAAATCGATTTGATTATTGTCTTGCATAAATTTATTAGTTTTATTGTTAAACCTTAATGCGTGTGATTTTAAACAAATATCAAATTTAATATTGTCTTGTCTAAAAGTTTTAATATTATCGTCATACCTCAAAACCTGCGACATTAAACAAATATCACTCCTATCTTTGCCTTCAGGTACATTCTTTATTAATTTGTCCTCTGCATCCCACATATCGCTATCTAATGTTAATACATTATAATATTTATCCCCCTGTTTTATTATGCTTTTCTCACCTTTTGTTAATATTTGATTAACAACAGCCACATCATTTGGCAATGTTCCAGGTAAAATGTTTGTTAATTGCTTATTTTTACCATCAAATTTAAGACCGTCTAAAGTCACAGTCTGATGTTTTGTAACACAGTCGTTCTCATCAACAGCGGGTTTAACACGAACTAGCCTTTTATTATTAAAATCCCAAAAGTTTAGATCCATTTTTGGTACTTGAGAGACGTTTACAACATCATCGCTTTCTTTACCAGCCAACAAATTACTTATTTTTCGCTTTTTGGCATTCCAAATACCATTCTCCGATTCCAAAAATTCATAATTATTTTTGTCTTGTACAAAGACACCATCTTTTCTTATTAAAGTTTGCTCTAATGTGGGTACATCGGTTGAGCTTTCACCTCGTTTAACATTAGTAATTTTGCGTTTATTAGCGTTCCAATTATTACTCTTGGATTCTAAAAACTTATATTTAGTATTACCTTGTACAAAAGCATCACCTTTTCTGGTTAACGTCTGCCCCAAAGTCGATACATCATCAGTAAACTCCCCACCTTTAACACTACTAATTTTATAATTTAAAGCATTCCAACCATCATCTTTTAGATTTAAAGTAGTTTCTTTAAAACTTCTAGCTTCTGGTTTACTATACGGGTTATATACGCGATAAAATTTATCTATCATCTTTTTATTTAATAAACAATTCCACTTTCCCTCAATTCTTCTATGATAGAATCTATCTCATTATCCACTCCAGAATTTCCCGCCAATCGGCTTAACCAAAGCAGTCTTAACCTATCTACAAGCTCATTAGGATCGTCCCAATAAACATAGTCTATTTTATTACCAGTTACCTGCCTTAAACCTTCACCAACAGTCTTAAACAGGGGTTTAATTATATTAAGATATTTAGTGTGTTTATTACCTGACATCGCCGCACCTGGTTTATAACCCTTTAAATGTGCATTTGTAGCTTCCAAAATCTCTTTATAATTTTGCAAATCAGCCTGACTATAGTTTACGGGTTCTTTTAAAGTTAACAATTCCCACAATCCCTTTGTCCCTTTATAAATTGTTTCTCCAACTGTAACATCGTCATTGGCAATTTGAACTTCCTGATTCCCAATAAAAAATTTATTTCCTTCTCGCCTAATACCATATGTGGTGTCTGTCATACTACTTCTACTAAGGTAATTTCCTAAATAGTCTGATGCTAAAAGACCAAAATCTAATTTGTGTGGTGTTATCTGTGTTATTCTTGGTATTCTAGACGGGGTCTTTTCTAAAATCATTGGGAGAACTGGCCTCTCTGTTTTTGTGGCTAAATTTTTTAATTCTTGCAAAGGCTCTATTAACGGTTGGAATGTTTGGAACCTCTCTTCAGCCTCTAGAAATTTACCACGTTTTAACGCCCTATATTTTTCTCTTATTTGTTTCGCAGACTCTACCAATTCTTGTTGAATATTTGTTTTCATTTTATTTACATTTTATTTATCTCATTTGTCAAAGGATTATACTCAAACACCTTATCGTGTATTATTAGGCAATATGCAGATGTGTTTGAAGGGACATTTTCTGCAGTTTCAATTTCTAATTTAATATCTACAACCCCCTCTTTGACTGATTCATTCTGCCTAGAACAATCTATTACAATTAGAGGATATTTCTTTATAAAGTCAGCTCTGTTAAACATAGGATCGGGGACGGTGTTGTAGTAACTCTCCCTAAACCTCACAAACATCTCATAAGCTTTAGAGGCATCTCCATTTTCAAAGTCGAGATTTAAATCACTATAAGGATAATATTCAGAGTTTAAAAACACTTTGATATTTTTCAATTTACAGTGATCAAATTCATCAGTTCTTTTTCGTGCACTGTTGTCCCTACCTGTTTGGAAACCAAATATAATATACCTGGGCTTCTCCAAACTCGAAGACGTCTTAACTGACCACGTATGTCTCTTGGTTTCGGGGTATGATGGGAGTTCGTGTAGCTCCAAACTTCTAAATGCAATTTGCAAATTTTTATTTTGCAATAACATCTTTTGTAATTGAAGCTTCTCCCCATCAGATGGTACCACGTGCGGCATCACCCACTGAATCGATTTAAGTGTAATTTTAGGAATAGGATCGACCCCAGTTGGAGCATTAGATGTTGTTAATATACAATTTAAGTCGTTTTTGGATCTTTTCAACACCAATTCTTGTTTAACATTTACTAAAACCTTATTAAAATCCTCAAACACACCCATTAACAGCTCTAACGGGACACAAGTACTAAACTTGCCGCTTTTATGGAACTCCTTTAAATTTTCATCAGAATCAAATGCTACATTTGACAATTTAGTTGTTTTATTGTAAGAGCACAATATTTTCATAAGACTGGAAATTCCCGGATTTCTGACAATATCTATTTCTTTACCAGCAACTTCATATCTAATTTCGTCAAATAAGAATGCAAATGCATTATTTATAAAATGTCCTTTATCATGATTCTCTATTTCTCCTTTAATATACAGATAACTCCTACATGGGAGTGTTAGTAAATCTTGATTATTTATGCATATTCGAATTTCATCGGAATTATTTATTGCTAAAGTGTTGTGTGGAACATAGGAGTGATTTGTAATTTTAACCAAGCTATCATCGTATTGGAATTTTCCTGTAACGTCTAGAAAATCTTCCATTTTTATTAATAGAAAATTTTAACTTCAACCCAATTGATCGCAGAAACCTGGCATTTTGTACACTCAGTCCGTTCTTGTAAATTCTCATATCTTTTTTATATGACAAGTAATTGTAGTTTCTTCTTTATTAAAGTCAATTGGCTTGTCGTGTTGATCTGCAAATGTAATGCTAACAACATCTAAACTTCTCTTATTTACAGGGAAGTATATAATATTTCTGGGAACCTCAATAATTTTGTAGCCGGGAGGAGCTTCTGGGTAAAAACTGTGTATGGTGTGTGATTTGTCACCATTTAAATAAGACCCATTCGCAATATTACATTTTACTCTAATCACATTTACATTATTTATGTTGATTTTATTTACGGATTTAAACGCAATATCTGGAGTAGAAAATCCTTTAAATCCCAATAATTCAGACCCTAAACATGGTTTTGTAAAATCAAACACATGGCCAGAATGTAATGTGGCTTTCATAGTTTTATTATCGGCTATAAGTACAAAATCTGGGAGTTGCTTTTGAATTTCCTTCGCAAGCTCAAACACTTCGTATGTACCTTCAGCAATTTCAATTACATTTGGAGCTTTGTGATCGTAATAATACACATCCTCACCCTCGTCTATAGTTAATTTTGTGTCTTTAAGTTTATTTAATTTTGGAACTAGCCCTTTGTAAAATATAAGTTTGACTTTTGTATTAATTAATGCTACTTTATTTTGTATAATAACTTCAACTTTACCATCTAATGCCCGGTTTAATTCGTCAATTGTGACCTCCCCTTTTGGGGTTGTAATTTTGTGCATTTTGTAATATGTCAAAGTATTTAGAGGTTTTTTAACATTAAATATAGAATTATAACTTTGAAAATCTACCAGTCCAATTACATAATCACCATTTAATTCTATAGGAGGAAAGAACACAGATTTCAACTCTGGCTCTGTACCCGTAAATGTTATAGTAAATGAATCCATTTTTATAAACTAAAATTTTTCAGAAATGATAAACATAAAATTCCACAAATGGAACTGTTTAAATCTTGTATTTGATCGGTTGTATAGTAAATTTTAGATGGTACAAAATATTCAATTACCTCTTTTGGAGGCTGTATTCCGAAAGGGTCAAAATATATTACAATATCTTTATTTTTACGATATGCTGTCCAATGTGTGCCCCTGTCACTGTCTAAATTAATAATTCCACATTCTCTTACTTTTGGCCTTAGATGTTTTAGCTCGTTTTTTAGGTACACTCCTCGAAAGTGAGGCACGTCTCTTGCGGCCTCTAACAGCTGAAAGTTGTCCATCTTTTTTATTAAATTTTAATCCCATTCCCATTTTTGCCTTGGCCTTCATCAAATTTGTCACTGCATAAGCTGCTGCTTTTTCAGCCAGATTGGCGTCCTTTGCCGAAACCCTAGTCCAAGCCTGGTCCGCTAATCTCATATCTGCCTTGTTCCGGGCGGCTGTATCAGGATTATTCATGTAGAATATGTCGTGCTCTTTACAATAAGAGTCTAGCTTATTTTTTGGAGGTACATTTCTGGCTAAATTTTCACGCACGTTAGTTCCAGGTCCACACCCTTTATAATTTCCAGGCATGTGGAGAGGGAAAGGAAGGTTGTTTATAAGGGTATTTAACAAGCCACGGCCTCTATATGGCTTTAAGAATAATCCCTTACCTTGGACCTTTTTACACTTTCTCTTTGCCATTTTTATTATATAAAAAATGTCATTTATTCAACAAAAGAACAAATTTAAAATAGCACATAAAGAAAATACACCATTTTTATTATATAAAAAATGTCATTTATTCAACAAAAGAACAAATTTAAAATAGCACATAAAGAAAATACACCAAAGAAGTTGGGTCTATTTCCTAATAATATTCGCTGTCTTATAATAGGGCCCAGTGGTTCGGGGAAGACTGTTGTAATTTACAACTTAATTGTAAAAAAAACAAGGATTAAAGTTTACAAATTTATATATAATATCCAAATCTTTAGAACAAGAAAAATATAAAAAAATAATTGAAATATTCCGTCTGTGTGATGAAGTTAAATTACACACATATTCAAACTGTGAAATCACACCAAATGATGTAGAATCACACTCAATAGTTGTATTTGACGACATAAATAGTCCAAATATCACACAATTTTTCTCAATGGGCAGACACAAAAATATTAACAGTTTTTACTGTGTCAATCTTACAGTAAAGTAAACAAACATTTACGTGACAATGTTAATTTCCTAATATTATTTAAACAAGACGATTTAAATTTAAAACATGTGTATAACAATCATGTGGGAAATGATTTTTCATTTAACCAATTTAGAAATCTCTGCCATCAATGCTGGGATAGGTCTAAATATGGCTTTTTTGTAATAGACAAGGAAAGGCCAAAGAATAATGGGAAATATAGATTTATGTTTGACCAATTTTATAATGACCAAGGGCAAGAGTGTTGATGCCATCCAGAATAAACCTCTTGTCGTCATCAAAAGAGAGTACCTTTTTGTTCATCGTTAATGTTTGAAGATGGTGGTTTGTGGATTTAATTCTTGTAACATTCTCATAGTAATCTTCCCCGGTTGCAAGACAGTGTAAGTAATGTTGGTGTCTTAAGAGATGTTTAACTGTGGCGTTGTCAGCTCCCTTTGCCTTTTTAACCTCTAGCTCATTTTGATTTTCTTTTTCGTATAACCATTGTAAAGGAATGAAAGAGTATAATTTTGGCCTTAAACCACAATATTCATACATAATTTGACCATTTAATTCGTCTTTAAACTTGCCCGTAACTTTTTTATTTTTATCAGAGTATAAGAAATGATCTTTACTATATGTAGAGGTGTCGAAACAGTCCAAGTCACTTTGTATTTCCTTGTAAAAGTCCTCTGTTACTATAGAATAAACAAGGCTGTCTGTGTCTGTCATTAAGAACTTTTTATTCTTAAATTTTGACATATAATTATAGTGGAAATCATACATTATTACTTTACTGATATCCAAAATGGTCATTCCTAAATATATTGGTTTATCAAACTTTACAATTAATTTATTTAAATGCACAGCATGCAAATTGTTATCGAACATTTTGCTACAGTCAAACCTTGGCTTTGTAACGTATTTTGTTAACTTAGACTCGTCTACAAGATGTATATCACGAAACTTGCGTTGGTTCATAATTGTTCGACCAAAGAGACTGTTATTTAACAGTTTGTAAAAGTCTTTTTCAAAATCGTGTTTAGCTTTTTGTCGCTTTTCAATATTAAAATTAATATAGGGCGCAAGCCATTTTGATTGTCCGAATTTTAAAATTCTGTGGTATTTTGTAACTACCAAACCCAGTTCTTCGTATTTTTTTAGTGCTTTATAATGCAAAATATATTTAGTTTTGTCATTTAAATTTGGTATTAATTTTCCATTCATTTTTTCTGGTGCGAGCGGGTAGTCATTATGCAAATCGTGTAAACTTTTATCGTATTTTAAATCAACTTCCAAAATAAATCCAAAGTTTTCATTTTGATTGTATTTATAATCTTTCTCATTTGTCCATCTAAAGCCATCAACGGGCAACGACTCGCACATTGCTGTAGAGTATAGCGAGTTGCAGTCTAAGTATACAAGATAGGTGCTTTCTTGATTTGGGTCATAATGTTCGCCCATGTACTTATTATTGGCTTTAGCGTAGCGCGTGGAAATCATACTTACACCACCTCTAATGGCATGTTCTATAAACAAATGCATGTCAATGTCACGAAATAATTGTAATTTTATGCCGGTCATTCTAAGACATGCCTCCCATGTTAGTCCAGGCAGTGAGTACATATGAACAGGGTCGAGTTTATAATCCTTTAAACATAAGTCCCTAAATGTCTCAAACACATCAGCCAATAACAAAACATCTGTTTTAAGGTATAAATCGTGATATTCTTTTAAATTCTTTATATTAAAATGATTCCATACGTTTTTAGCATGTTCATATTGTGCAGGAGATATACATTCTTTAGTTAGACTACTGTAAAATGCCTCTATGGGTGGGAGAGGCTCTAAAAACTTTTCTGGTCCTGTCATGTATTCGTACGGAAATTCGCCCTTACGTTGTAGTAGTGGATTGTCTATAAATCTAAACGCATTTAAATTGGAAGCTAATTTGCTTAAGGGAAGAGACAAAAAGTTGTAGGAATCCAAAAATACTAAATCATCAACAGAGAATGAAATATACGTTTCCATATCTTTGGCTATGCAATTCAATTTGCGATTAAATTTTCCTAAGTTTTGCATTATTAAATGTCCATCATAGTTTTTAAGATTGTGGAAGAATACTGGAATTTTCTTGGTTACTTTATAGTTTAAATTACAAGAGTTATGGGAGGGCCCTCTGAACTCACCTGTTAAGTGACAATGGTCGCGCACTTTATCACACAGTAACGGCTGGCGGCATATGTGGCAGCGTGTAGAGTTTTGAAATAACGTCTCTTGCTCTGGAGTCATTACAAGGGGAACATATACTCCCATCTGACTTTTAATAAAGTCATAAGTTTTAAATAATTTTTCAAAAAACACATCCATTACATTTTCACCACTGTACAACTCTTCGTAAATAATTTTAGAATCTCTCACTACAACATAAGCAAATCCAGAAGCAGTGTGTTTGTTAGAGTTTATAAAGCATTCGAAATCTGCATAAATCACAAAGGGAGCTTTAAGTTGATATTTGTAATTCGTAAATTGTAATGTATATTTTTTAGACATTTGTACTCTTTGGGCAACAAAGGTTTTACAATATGTTATGTGGCGTTCCAATATATCTTTAGTGTAAAAATGTTGCAAACAGAACTTGCAAAAATATTTCTTATGGTCATCTTTTGTAGACCGTAGCATTAACTTATCAAAATCACGAATTAAACAATAATGTGATTTGCGGCTTTGTTGTAAAAGCAGCAGGTTTGCGTGCGTATTACTATTTAGTTTAGTTATTCTCAATGGATATATTAATTGTCCTTCAATTCCATATACATTAACACTTATATTATTTTGTTTTTCAAATTTATCAATGTCGGATATTTTTACGGGATATTTTATATTTGACATATTCAACTGACCTATGTGGGGTTCGTAGTAAAATACTTGATTTGCATTTTCTTTACAATTCCTTGGTTTTAAGCTTGCTAAAATACTCCACAAAAAACATTTATTATCACTATTTTTAATGTTTAAAACAGCGTGTTTTGATTTTATATTTTCTGGTGTGGGGATGTATGACTTGGGAGTTAGGGGTTTATACTTGTAAACATGCAGCTGCCAGTATTTAGTATGGTCATATATCCATCCACTACCTTCTGATTGAAATTTGTGTAAAGATGTGTCGATTTTTAAAAGTGAATTTTCAATTTGTGTCTTTAATTGTGCTTTCTCAATTGATAAATTAGTTAAACTTCGAAAGTTAGCAATAGTTTCTTTATCAATTAATAATTCACCATTCTTACTAACTGTGTGTTTGATAAATTTCACTCTCCTAATAAGAATCCATTTTATTGGTAAAGGACATGATTGAAGGGTGTTTAATATATCCACGGACTCACCTTGAAACTTAAACACATTATAGGGTCGCTTGTCACATCGTAGGTGGTGGCGTTTCTTTTGACAGTTAATAGCCTTCTTACACACATTACAAGTATTGTGGTTCTCTAGCATATGCATTTTAAAATTGCAATTGTCAAATATTTGATGGCATTTTTTACAAATTTTAGGAATAACTTTGTGAATGTTACGATAGTGTCTGATTAAATTGCTTCTGTTGGAGCAGGGCACGGAGCAGATTGCACAGGACAACATTTTGTGTTGAAATGACTGTAGAGATGTCATGCTCTGCTTTTTATAAACAAAAATTACCATTTAAAAAAAAAATTTAAATACGATCAAAATATGAAGATTTTAGACAAAAACACAAATTCAAAGTTTTTATAAAAACTAAGCCCTTTATCAAAAATCTGGGAAACTACTTTTTAGATAATTGTATAAAGTACCTCCAAACCAAATTTGAATTTTAATCAAAAATGAAAATGTTTTCAAAAATAACGATTCCCTTTCATCTTCAAAGTTATTAAGTCATAAGAACCACTCTAAATTTTTCTATGTCCAGAGTAAAAAAAGTATATTTTAGCCGAAATTATTTTAACCACTAAATTTTTCTAAGTCCAGAGTAAAAAAAGTATATTTTAGCCGAAATTATTTTAACCACTAATTTTTTCTAAGTCCAGAGTAAAAAAAGCATATTTTAGCCGAAATTATTTTAACCACTAAATTTTTCTAAGTCCAGAGTAAAAAAAGCATATTTTAGCCGAAATTATTCTAAGTACTGAATTTTTTCTAAGTCCAAAGTAAAAAAAGTATATTTTAGCCGAAATTATTTTAAGCACTAAATTTTTCTAAGTCCAGAGTAAAAAAGCATATTTTAGCCGAAATTATTTTAACCACTAAATTTTTCTAACTCCAGAGTAAAAAACACATATTTTAGCCGAAATTATTTTAACCACTAAATTTTTCTAAGTCCAGAGTAAAAAAAGCATATTTTAGCCGAAATTATTCTAAGTACTGAATTTTTTCTAAGTCCAAAGTAAAAAAAGTATATTTTAGCCGAAATTATTTTAAGCACTAAATTTTTCTAAGTCCAGAGTAAAAAAAGCATATTTTAGCCGAAATTATTTTAACCACTAAATTTTTCTAAGTCCAGAGTAAAAAACACATATTTTAGCCGAAATTATTTTAACCACTAAATTTTTCTAAGTCCAGAGTAAAAAAAGCATATTTTAGCCGAAATTATTTTAACCACTAAATTTTTCTAAGTCCAGAGTAAAAAAAGCATATTTTAGCCGAAATTATTTTAACCACTAAATTTTTCTAAGTCCAGAGTAAAAAAACCATATTTTAGGCGAAATTATTCTAAGTACTGAATTTTTCTAAGTCCAGAGTAAAAAAAGCATATTTTAGCCGAAATTATTTTAACCACTAAATTTTTCTAAGTCCAGAGTAAAAAAAACATATTTTAGGCGAAATTATTCTAAGTACTGAATTTTTTCTAAGTCCAGAGTAAAAAACACATATTTTAGCCGAAATTATTTTAAGCACTAAATTTTTCTAAGTCCAGAGTAAAAAAAGCATATTTTAGCCAAAATTATTTTAACCACTAAATTTTTCTAAGTCCAGAGTAAAAAACACATATTTTAGCCGAAATTATTTTACCAATTAATTTTTCTAAGTCCAGAGTAAAAAAAGCATATTTTAGCCGAAATTATTCTAAGTACTGGACCACTGAATTTTAAGTTAAAATCTGCAACACTGAAGGTCTTGTTGGTGCTGGGGCTGTAGGATATGAAGTGAGGACCCTAGCCTGCAGCAGCTCTTTATATAGCCGACAATTCACAAAATTAATTTGTAAAATTACGCATCGGTTACTATGCATCGGTCGCTGCAACACTGAAGGTCTTGTTGGTGCTGGGTCTGTAGGATATGAAGTGAGGACCCTAGCCTGCAGCAGCTCTTTATATAGCCGACAATTCACAAAATTAATTTGTAAAATTACGCATCGGTTACTATGCATCGGTCGCTGTGTCCTTGGTGCCGATCTTGCAGAATCTTCTTCAAGGTTGATTGTCGCGCTTGTGGCGATAACCGAGTGCACTTCTAAGTTGTTTACATGTGTTGTTTATTTGGTGTGGAGTTATTTTTGAACTCATGGATTTTCACAAAGGATGTATTAAAATGAATTTAGAGCAAAATTTAAAAATATAGGGGGAAAATGTATTTAAGGCAAGGGTACTAGTACAGGAAACTTGTGTAAGGCGGGATCGGGCGTCGGTCCAAAAACTGATCCCCATAAGAATAACATGGGAAAAAAGCGCCGAATAGTATGTCTCTTTGTGGGTTCTCCTCTACTAAATTTAATCTTCAGTTAGGGATTTGTTCGTGCGAGATGTTATTTCAACTTTATTATGAGTTCTCTTAAGCATGTTTTAAGGTAATAAACATCTAGATTAGTTACAGATTTAATCTGCAGTTAGGGATTTGTTCGTGCGAGAAATTTCAACTTTATTATGAGTTCTCTTAAGCATGTTTTAAGGTAATAAACATCTAGATTAGGTACAAATTTAATCTTCAGTTAGGGATTTGTTCGTGCGAGATGTTATTTCAACTTTATTATGAGTTCTCTTAAGCATGTTTTAAGGTAATAAACATCTAGATTAGGTACAAATTTAATCTGCAGTTAGGGATTTGTTCGTGCGAGATATTTCAACTTTATTATGAGTTCTCTTAAGCATGTTTTAAGGTAATAAACATCTAGATTAGGTACAAATTTAATCTTCAGTTAGGGATTTGTTCGTGCGAGATGTTATTTCAACTTTATTATGAGTTCTCTTAAGCATGTTTTAAGGTAATAAACATCTAGATTAGGTACAAATTTAATCTGCAGTTAGGGATTTGTTCGTGCGAGATGTTATTTCAACTTTATTATGCGTTCTCTTAAGCATGTTTTAAGGTAATAAACATCTAGATTAGGTACAAATTTAATCTGCAGTTAGGGATTTGTTCGTGCGAGTTGTTATTTCAACTTTATTATGCGTTCTCTTAAGCATGTTTTAAGATAATAAACATCTAGATTAGGTACAAATTTAATCTGCAGTTAGGGATTTGTTCGTGCGAGATGTTTCAACTTTATTATGCGTTCTCTTAAGCATGTTTTAAGGTAATAAACATCTAGATTAGGTACAAATTTAATCTGCAGTTAGGGATGTGTTCGTGCGAGATATTTCAACTTTATTATGAGTTCTCTTAAGCATGTTTTAAGGTAATAAACATCTAGATTAGGTACAAATTTAATCTTCAGTTAGGGATTTGTTCGTGCGAGATGTTATTTCAACTTTATTATGAGTTCTCTTAAGCATGTTTTAAGGTAATAAACATCTAGATTAGGTACAAATTTAATCTGCAGTTAGGGATTTGTTCGTGCGAGATGTTATTTCAACTTTATTATGCGTTCTCTTAAGCATGTTTTAAGGTAATAAACATCTAGATTAGGTACAAATTTAATCTGCAGTTAGGGATTTGTTCGTGCGAGTTGTTTCAACTTTATTATGCGTTCTCTTAAGCATGTTTTAAGGTAATAAACATCTAGATTAGGTACAAATTTAATCTGCATTTAGGGATTTGTTCGTGCGAGATGTTATTTCAACTTTATTATGCGTTCTCTTAAGCATGTTTTAAGGTAATAAACATCTAGATTAGGTACAAATTTAATCTGCAGTTAGGGATTTGTTCGTGCGAGATGTTATTTCAACTTTATTATGCGTTCTCTTAAGCATGTTTTAAGGTAATAAACATCTAGATTAGATACAAATTTAATCTGCAGTTAGGTATTTGTTCGTGCGAGATGTTATTTCAACTTTATTATGCGTTATCTTAAGCATGTTTTAAGGTAATAAACATCTAGATTAGGTACAAATTTAATCTGCAGTTAGGGATTTGTTCGTGCGAGATGTTATTTCAACTTTATTATGAGTTTTCTTAAGCATGTTTTAAGGTAACAAACACCTAGATTAGGTACAAATTTAATCTGCAATTAGGGATTTGTTCGTGCGAGATGTTTCAACTTTATTATGCGTTCTCTTAAGTATGTTTTAAGGTAACAAACACCTAGATTAGGTACAAATTTAATCTGCAATTAGGGATTTGTTCGTGCGAGATGTTTCAACTTTATTATGCGTTATCTTAAGCATGTTTTAAGGTAATAAACATCTAGATTAGGTACAAATTTAATCTGCAGTTAGGGATTTGTTCGTGCGAGATGTTATTTCAACTTTATTATGAGTTCTCTTAAGCATGTTTTAAGGTAACAAACACCTAGATTAGGTACAAATTTAATCTGCAATTAGGGATTTGTTCGTGCGAGATGTTTCAACTTTATTATGAGTTCTCTTAAGCATGTTTTAAGGTAACAAACACCTAGATTAGGTACAAATTTCAACTAACTATCTCCTGAGTCTCTACAATCAGTTCACTAGGTAAGGCTGCAATATGCGCCAGGAGCCCGAGTAGGCTAACCGCAATACGGAGGCATTTAATAAGCCCTTGTTGGTTCACCGCGTTATATAGGGCTGTAATATGGCCATGTCTGCATCGGAATACCAATATCCATTCAAACTGCATTATCACTTGGAGGTGAAACGGCGATGATTAACCTGTATTAACTGTAACGATCAAAACCAGATAAATAGACATGTACGATTAATCTGTATCAATTGCAAGTATCAAAAACAGACAAATGCACATGTGACGCAAAGCACCGATTTGTAACATTTAACCTTCCCCCCGCACCATCTCCAACACACCAAAGGCTTGAGCATACCATTACCCCACCTTTTCGTTCCGCAACTCACCTTTTCTGATAATCTATACTATTATGGTGGTGTCTGAGCTATATATGTTCTGGTCTAACTGTAAAAGTCTTGAACCGACTGGGCTGAAATGTGGCAAAGAAGAGTCACCTAAAATTTCCACCTTTTGCTGTGGAAGGGTTAGTTCGCTAAATCTGTTCGTTTAGATTTACATTAATAGTTATTAGCCTGTTATTTTAGAAATTCCTAGCTTAGATACCTTACTGTATGAAATTTTGTTTTCTTTCGAACTGAAAACAAGTATATGTTTACGTATGGATATATCTAAGCAACCGGGTTCTTAGGATATAACAAATCGTGAACATTGTATCGCGACATCCAAATATCAGTTTCAAAGGCTACGGGTAGACCTGGTTCCCGTTTCAGAAATCCTTAAAGGCTTCAGAAATCCGCTTCACCCAATTACAATGTTCATTCGCACATGGACATAGGTTTACAAGGTAACACTGTGTAATTGTTTTTAAACACTTGGGTTGTTGTGCCTCCAGATCCCGTGCGAAGAACGGGACACCATAGGTAGTGAACTAAAACACTAAAAATTCCCTAGTTGAATTCTTCTAATATTCTAATTTAAGATTTATGACATCACACATTACGTAACGTTTATAAATACACCCCCACCATTGCAGCGTTAAGCTACCATATTGCATCCCTCGTTAGGTTATGTCATGTGTGCGGAACCATTTTTACGGTCTGATTATATATATGGTATATTAGACCCATACATGATTCACGAGTTGCATACAGTACATTTAAAGAGCACCGTGACATTGTCTAATAGGAAAAAAAACAGTAACATATCTATCTCTATTCCTATAATACTTGTTTGTCTATAATCTATACCATTAAAATGACAATCAAAGATGCACGCGT
This sequence comes from Allygus modestus, assembly GCA_963675035.1. Lineage (NCBI taxonomy): Eukaryota > Metazoa > Arthropoda > Insecta > Hemiptera > Cicadellidae > Allygus > Allygus modestus. Next base: position 100,401,403 of record OY776115.1, on the reverse strand, counting down.
ACTCCTCGAAACGTGGCATGCCCTGACCTACAAACCAGTTTAATCAAAAGCGCAATAAACCACGATAGCTGAAATTCTACGCCACTATTGTAGTCACCCCCGAAACTCGCAGAGTCGCGGCCGCCTTTGTTGCGACGCCCGAGGCTGATAGAACATCATTGTCCGTCTTGCTGCAGACTCGCTATTATATTTAGAAACCAAACACTGAACAGCTTCGTTTCGTTACAACTCGAAACTAAGGTAAAGGTTTAATGTTGTATATTGTTACATATGTTATGTTGTATATAGCAATTATTCTACACATGAAAAACTTCAACTAATTTCAAAATGAGTATATATAAAATATTTCAAAATCCAAACACCCGTTTTATAACTTGGAACTGCGGATGAAGATGACTTAATAACCACATTTTATCCACATGGATTTAGGCTATAACCACTTCAACTTTACTGAACGTCCTAAAGAAAGGGTGTTTTAAGCTACATGACCCTTGATAGCAGTAACAAGAGGTAACGATTGGTTCGTGGTCTACATGTAACGGAAAAGGTTAACTTCTGCTTTTATTAGAAGTGGAAAAGGTTTCATAGTTGAAAGGGGTTAAAAGAGCCTTTGAAACTAATATTTTGATGTCGCGATACAATGTTCACGATATGTTATACTCTAAGAACCCGGTTGCTTAGATATATCCACACTTAGTTGAATTATATTTATATTTGCATAAACACCAATTGCTTGTGAACCTTGTTTCAGCAAACCTACGTACTCATCACCAATGTTATTCTTATGGAGAATAATTAAAATTGTATATATCGCTTATTTATGAATATATTTTTATGCAACTTGGTATGCGACTTTATGTGATATTAAGACATATATTATCCATTGGAAATTCGCTGATTATGCAGGTTTGCTGCGACGGGGGTATTTTCTTGCCGTTTTACATACAGTACGGTATCTAAGCTAGGAATTTCAAAAGGCGATTCCAAAAAAGGTAAATAACAGGTTACTAACTATTAATATAAATCTAAACGAACAGATTTAGCGACCTAACCCTTCCACAACAAAAGGAGGAAATTTAAGGTGACTCTTAAAAAATAACAGTCAATCAGAGTGGATTGCTGATAATCGGATAAGTCTGATGAAATTGCGGATAAAAGGAGCGGACGTGACGAGATTAGGAAAGGGGCGGCGGAAAACCTGTGCGACACGAGAAAAGTCTACTCCCGGGTAACTATCACAGATTAGTTGATAACTTCAGAAACCAATACTTGTGTAACATATTGCGAACTGAAACATCTAGGGTAACAAACTGGTGTAACCGTGAGCAAGGTATTATATCCATCTGAACAATGTGAGGCAGCAAACCTCTGACCGTGACCGTGGTTTACAGTCACGAAGTATTCCTATAAATGAATACTAATAAAGTCTATTACAATATCAAAGACAATAAATTAACGTGTAATTTATAGTAAATACTCGATGCAGCAAACCTTTGATCTCGGTTTACAATCGCATAAATACTTTTACAAATGAATAGCGTAATAGTAGTAGCGTAAACCTCAATTCAACATCAAAGATAACCAATTAGTGTAACCGTGTGTTATTTAAGCAAACTAGCCCGTGCAGTGTAGTAAACCTTTGATCTTGGTTTATAATTACATATCTCTGACCTTTACATACATATAACTCAATTAACTTAAACAGTTATTAGTAACAATAGTTAGTGACAGCGGTTAACCGCTAATGCAAAGAGACCCTTTTGCACACTGAACAAAACCAGAATATCACATTGCATTTTTTGTTTAGTGTACAATGTGTAAAAACAACTTGATACATTGGTTGTTTTTGGATATTTGTCAACAGAACGTTTTCCTTAATAAAAACTAGATACATTGGTTGTTATTGGCTATTTATCGACAGTGCGTTTTCCTTAACTCGTTTTTAATACTACGTTTAAAATTGTTACTTGCAACTGTTAGATCCATCGGTAATAGAAAACAAAATTAGTAAATTAATCCGTCACTTTTTAAAATGTATTTAATCGAGCATTTCATAACAAACAAAATGACAGCTAATTAAGAAAATGAGCTAATAGCAGATTAATTAACCTACTATTAGTTAGACACAGTGTTTATCATTAATAATTCTTGGTCGTACAATCAAAATCACATAGTACATAGCGATCTTAAATGGAAACACCTCGCAGGTAAAGAATACAGAACAAAGTTGAGAAACAATTATCAAGCTAAAAGGCGGTAGATTGGAACTCAATTGCCGCCCAGAGTGCCAGCGGAGAACTGAACGCCTCAATAAATTGCCGTCTTCCTGCGGCTGGGAGTTTTACTGCGCTGGATATCTATTACTTCAAGATATTACAACTAAACGGGCACCAATCAAACTCTATAACCTTGTTTACTGTGATCTCAACTCTTACAGCTTCCCGATAAAGATAACGATTGATTTAAAAAGGCAAAATAAGGCTATATATTAATTATTATAATATCTTATGGTATATTTAGGTTCGAGAATCCCATACAAGTGATACTGAAATATATCATTCTGAGTACAATAAATGTTGTAAGAATCATTTACTTTATAAGATAAAATTGTTATTATTTTCCAAAACAGTTCCTTTCCTCAGGTCCGAAATGTTAGACTTATTATATATATCTTTAAAAAATTACTATTTTCCATTGTCGTATCACAACAGAGAGTTAACATTGTTGAATATAAAAGTAACAATAAAATGAAAAAAGGAATGTAGAAAGATTGCCAAGGAGCAAAGAATTAAACCACAGTAAATAATAAAATTAAGGTAAATAAAGGGATCGAAAATGGACACATTTTAATTCCTTGTTAAAGAGCGTGGGATGAGATTACTTCAATCCGATCACTAATTCATAAAGCTAATGCTTTCAAACCGGCTACAGGAAATCTCTTAGGTAACTTTGGTCAAAGCTCTTTAACGTTGACTTTTGAACTCGAGCCTCATTCATTTGTGGGACGCGGGGTTTTACCCTATTACATTTCAAGGGAACATGTTACATGCATTGTATCTATATTTCGTTTCGGAATTAGTTTAAAATCGTGATTACTCTGTAATAAAAACTGCACATTTTTTGTTTTTCTGTTATTGTGTGACATAATATTGGACGCTCACCTAGATTTTGTTTTTCTGGAACTCGTCAAAACTTACACAAAACACTTGCACATTTCGAACAATAATAAAAGCAAAAACTATCGTTCGGTATATATATATATATATATATATATATATATATATATATATATATATATACATATATATATATATATATGTCCGTTTCCGCGATAACTTTTGAAAGAAGCGCCCGATTTTCATTAAATTTGGCACAAATGTGGAGAGTAACATTTATGACTTTAAGTTCGAAAACCAGATCGATCGGTCCATGGGAAGGGGGTTTTATGGGGGTTTAAAATTTTCCAAAAATCAGTTTTTGAACTTTTTACCCTAAAATTAGAAAAAAACACTAGATTTTGGTTATAGCCATTTTATAGAGCTTAAAAACAAACAATTTAGTAATTTGAATCATTAAGCTAGGTTTATTGGTTGTAGAGAAAAGTCCATAAAATTTCCCATGTTAATCTTATGGGAATACGGTTTTTAGATTTTCCTCAGATACTGTATTTTTGAAACTCATAATAGCGATGGATTTGAATTTATTTTTGATTTATTTGGACTTTACCTATCGCTTCTAGTGTTTAAAATTACGCTACGTTTCGGGAGGTAAGGAAACTCCTCCCGTTATCAAGTGAACCCTTCTTACATCTCTACATCTCTCTTACAGGCTCTTACATCTCTTGTTGATGTAAGTAGGGTTCACTTGATAACGGGAGGAGTTTCCTTACCTCCCGAAACGTAGTGCAGTTTTAAACACTAGAAGCGATAGGTAAAGTCCAAATAAATAAAAAAATAAATTGCTCAGATAATTTCACTAAAAACTCCACATTTCTTTCTACCAATCAGTTTAGCTCAACAAAACAATCATTTTGGCGTTTTAATTATTGTTTTAAGTCCAACCGTTGCAGTGATATTCAAAGTGCTAAACACAGTACGTTGTCCAATGTTATCCTTGTGGAGAATAAATAAAATGTTATATTTCGATTATTTATGTATGGATATTGATGAAACTTGGTATGTGGCTACAACTAAGTTGTGGTATATTGATATTAGCACAAAAAAATGTTTTTGTTGATTTTTCTCGGTAGCAGCAAACCTGCATACTCGGCCCCCATGTTATTCATATGGAGAATAAGTAGTTTCATATCTCCTTTAGTTATGAACCTAAATTAATAAAACTTGGTATGTAGCTTCACCTGGTTGAGTCATATTGATAATTGCAAAAAAAAAACAAATTTCTTATCTTCCTTGTTGCAGCAACCTCCGTACTCAATTATAATGTTATTCTTATGGAGAATAAATAAAATGCTATATATAACTTATTAATGAATGTACTTTTGTGAAACTTGGTAAGTGGCTCTAGGTAGTAGTGATACCCATGTATATGTATTTGAAATTCGCTGAGTTCGCAGGTTTGCTGCGACGGGGGTATTTACATCCATATACGTTTCAATAACTGTTCTCAAACTACCCATCGGTTGGAGATAGTTTACAAATGTTTAAGTTTTACACGTGTGTTTGAATTATTATAAACAATTTCTAATCGGAGTAAGCCTAATCCCATTCAATCATTATTTGTTTCGCAACGAAACTATTACGTATTGATAGTTTGATCTGCATGGGTTTATCTGCATTTAATATTTAATGTCTCCAACAGTACAGCGGTTTTAAAGCTGAAAACATTATATTCGGTAGGTTTTTACTCTACGAAGAGCAAATGCGTAGCCGATGCAATCGTCCTCAGGGTTGTTGACCTCTGCTTTAATAATTAGAGAAGCACCAAAATCTACACGTATAATATATAAAAGCAGGTTTATACAGGTTTTACAGTCGTTTTACACTCTAGAAGTAAATTTTCTGTAATAACTTTGTGGATAAAAAAGAAAAACTGTTGACAAATTTAAAACTATATACAATACTCTAGTCAAAATGTATACAACAGTACAACGACTATCAAATAAACATAAAAAACCGGAAAAGTAGAATTTTTCATTTTTTCATGAGACTTAACTTGAACTCAAGGGCATGTTGGTGGTCGCTGCCAAGCGTACTGTCGCAAACCTTGGCTTGGGGCGGCCGGCATTGGTAGACCGGCCCAGAATCGGGCGACAAAAACATGATAGAAAGGGGTATTAGTATTCGGTACGAGGAGGCTGTCAAGGCAAGTTCATGGAGGCTTCAAGCAATCAAAAGTTTGCTTTAACGAGTTACTCCTGACGTACGTTGTTCAGTTATTATTAATTAAATACAGCCTTAATTATTCTTCTTGGAACGATAAGAGTTCAAATTTCAGTATAATTTTATGTTTTGGTTATCCAAGATGTACTACGGCGACCTGCAATCAATTTTTCTGGGAAATTCATCGATATTGAGTACTAACTTATACCACGCACTGTATATGTGGGGTTCACTTTACGTTATTGATGGTAAGAAAACACTTTTATAACCTAACCTAACCGTCGTATTTCGCCATTCCGCGCTGTTTCCGTTTGGAGTATAAGTACGCAGTATAGTGAATAAGTACAAACGAGGTTTATTCTTTAAAATACTTGACAGAAACGAATTTCCGAAATGACTCAGCCAACGCTATTTTGTTTACTCTAGCAGCATTTGTTCATGAAAATATGTAAAATACTCAAGTTGTCTCCACCCACTACTTCTAAAAGCATAGCGCCTAGAGGTGTAGTTTTAACTCAACAAATTTAAATAAAAGTTCATGTATAATGTACAATGGTGCAACTTAAACCAAATAAAATACATATTAAACTATAGTTGATTAATCTTTAGTTTGTGCTTGGTAAGAGGAATTGAGAAAATTCGTACGTGGTGCCGGTGGCAACATTGTGTCCAACCGGCTCCCCTTCTCCTACAAAAAGTACTTGAGAAAACAAAAAAGTTAAACCAACAAAAATTGGAAATTTGGCAAATGACATATTACTATGAAAATTCATGTACAACCATTTACAACTTCTTCATTCATGGTAAAAGTACACTGACGGCAGAAACTTGCAATCATTATTTATGTTGTTGACAGATAGTAGGCCTACTACGTATGTTCGTGGTTCCAATGAATATAAAAAATCAAATGTGGCACACTTAATGATAAGTAACTCAAACACGCTATTTGACAGAAATAATATATCTTGGAACACGGATACAAATAACAAGTAGCAATGCACCAATATACCATTGCAAAAACATGGATATAAATAACAAGTAGCAATGCACCAATATACCATTGCAAAAACATGGATACAAATAACAAGTAGCAATGCACCAATATACCATTGTAAAAAATACATCACATATAAGTGTATAGGAGTACTTAGGATGATACAAATTCCAAATGTGTATATTACAACATCAAATGTTTAAGAAGCTAATCACAATGTTTATTAATGGTGATACAGTATCATGAGTTTGCCTTAATTCTGAGTTAAATTCTGTTTACAAGAACGCGAATGCACAGATTAAGAGGATAACAGCCATACCAACGCGATATGTTATAGTTGCAGCGTCTGCAACGCAAACTTAACTCCAAGTAATGTACAATACAAAATAGAAATTCCCTCTAAGTCTAATAAAGTTATCTATATTGTACGAGTGGCAATATATTTATTGTTCTTTTTCATTTTTGTATAAACGGTGGTTTATTTTCGTTTGGTTATAAAATTAAACATAACGATAAAAAAAATTAAAAACTTACATTACCTCCACATTAATAAATAACAAAAAACCGATCCTTGCAATTGTCAAAGTGAATCTCCAGAGTCCGGAGTGTAAGAGGCATGCGTTAAATGTGTTTACTTTCAAATTTATACACGGTTTGCCGTATACCTGTAAAAGAATACAGATTATTATTACACACTGGGTTCGAATCTAAAGATAATTAATACGTTATCAATGGGTTTTAGACATAATCCCATCTTTTTTGGAGATGCAAAAAACTAGTCCACGAGTACAGTTAAACCAACTAAAAATAAAAGTACAGAACGTCATAGTTAGCAATCTTAACAAAGATACGTTAATTATATGCAACTAAAAACAACACATTTTATAGCCAGATATAAAGTTACTAGCGGTTCATTAAACTAAGGTGATGTTTACTATTTTAAGCTCGGTCCCCAGTACGATTTCGTATAAACAAACTTCATTCCTTTTTACTGTGTGCGTGTTAATAATTACAACGTGCTCCTAGTTGACGACGACCTAGCGACCTCTCTGAACAAATTCACTAGCCGTAATTAAAACCACAATAAAAACCAAATCAGTACACAGATTCGGAGTGTTCAATTAACCAGCTCGAGGCGTCACATTAGTCACCGCGTTGGCACATCAGACACGTCCGGGCATGCTCAATATTGGCCCTTGCTTGTTGCTTGATAACACCCACACGAGCCCTTTGTGCCCGCGGCTATCTGGGTGGGCTCAATAAACCCAAACCAGCGGTCTGCTGCGGTCCCGGGTTCCCGACAGTTTTTGCTTTCTCTGACCACATAATTGCTCACAGAAAACACCTCGACTTATTTAAAAGCCTCAGTTATTGTACTAATACTTTGTAAAACTCTCTTATTGATGACTACTAGTGGGTTACACACACCACGATTAATAAAAATGTACAGTAAGAAATGTAAACAAATTATGTACCAGATCCCTTGCACCGATGAGGAAATATATCAAATTTCGGCCTCAAACAAACGCATATTGGGTTGCCGCACATTTAAATGATATATTTACAATAAAACCATTTCAATTGTCATATTTATTAATCAAGGTATGATACTCGGTAAGCAAGCCTACGGCTTCACAGTATACATGTTTTGACAAATGCATTTTTACAAAAAAACTGCTTTCCCTGATACACTAAAAATAAGTCCTTTTGTTACTCAGGCCAAATCATGTTTGATATAACTGATATTTTTTACTTTTTTTATTTTAGCGAATTTCCCCTATAGGGAAGAAGCTATTACCGTAGTCGGCATGGTAAGACCTAGGCCCGGGACCATGATAACTTTTCGTTTTGAGGTCCCCAGACCCCAAAAACACCATTCGTTCGAAACTGCATATATATATATATATGTGTCCGTGAGCATGATAACTCTCGTAAAAATGATCCGATTTTGATGAAATTTGGAATAAACGTGTAAAGCAAAATTTATGACTAAGTTCGAAAACCAGCCAGATCGCTCTACCCAAAGGGGTATTTTGGGGGGTTTCGTACCCCAAAAATGGGTTTTTTGAATTTTTCACATATAATTTTTGAAATATTCAAATTTTAGTTTTCACCATTGGATTCAGCTTAAAAAAATACACAATTTGGTATTTTGATCATTTCTCTACGTCAATTGGTTACCGAGATATTGAAAGTTCTAAACACAGTACGTTGTCTAATGTTATTCTTATGGAGGAAAAGAAAAATTTTATATCTCGCTTATTTATGAACGTATAATGACGAAACTTGGTATATGGCTTCATATGGTTGTGGTCTATTGAGATTCACTCAAAAAAATAATTTTTTGCCAAAGGATCCCGTAGCAGCAAACCTGCGTACTCCTCCCCATGTTATTCTTACGTATAATAATTAAATGCTATGTCTCCCTTAATTATGAACATAAATTAATAAAAACTGGTATATGACTTCACCTACTTCAGTTATATTGATATTAGCATAAAAACCCATTTTTTGTGTTCCTTGTTGCAGCAAACCTGCGTACTCAGCCCCAATGTTATTCTTATGGAGAATAATTAAAATTGTATGTATCGCTTATTTGTGAATATATGTTTATGAAACTTGATAAGTGGCTTGATGTAGTATTAAGACATTTATATCTCCATTGGAAATTCGCTGAGTATGCAGGTTTGCTGCGGCGGGGGTATTTTGCATAGTAGCACATGCAAATGATTCTGTAAATAAATTACATAAATTAATTTCTATGTGATGATAATTCTAGATCAAATTCAGCTGGCCTAATTTCAGAATGGTTCTGTCCAGTAAAGGACATGGAGGGGGGTAATTTTTCTTGTGCGGAAATGTGTTGGGGGTAGTTAGAAGATAAAAATACTAAAAGTCCCCGCCCCTAGCCTAGCTGCTTCAGTGGGGAGAGGGGGGGAAATACCCCCTATTTTAGTTTTTTACTTCTGCACTGAAAACCCTGCATTGTACGGGAAAACTGTTCTTAAACAAAATAAAGAAAATAAAATTATCTACAAAAATGGTTTTATTCATTTTTTCTGTACATGTCTTAGTATCCAATATATTTTCAAATAAATATAAAAGACCTTAATTCTATGGAAATATCCATAGTTATCACGGTTTTACTACTACAAATTGTAATTTCTCAGCTATGGATCAAGTGATCTATATAATATTCATACCATCCTTTTTGGATTAAAATTTCACATTTTTTAAATGCAAAGATCAAATACTCAATAGTTTGCCGTTTTCAAGCTTAAAATCATTAAAATGGCCGCCGTTTTGAAACGGTTAAAGATAGAAACGTCAAATGTAATACCTAATATGCCCTAAACTAGTTTAATACACATGCCAAGTTTCAAGACCGTATTTCAAGTGGTTTCTAATATATTTTGCATTGACTTAAAATCACATACAGACAGACAGACGGAAAACGAAGCGATTTATAAAAAGTTTGATAAGAAGTTTTTTGCTCCTTTTGATAAGTTCTACCAAATCCTGTGTTTGTGTTATACTCTCGTGGGACACTATTAAATTATTTGACTATAAACCCGAGAAAAAATCTATTTATAAAAGATATTTTATATTTATTTGAAAATATCTTGGAAACTAAGACATCTACAGAAAAAATGAATACAAACATTATTGTAGAGAATTTTATTTTATTTATTTTATATAAGAACAGTTTTTCCCGTACGATGCACGGTAATCAGTGTAGAAGTAAAAAACTAAAAAAGAGGGTATTTCCCTCCCTCTCCCAACTGAAGCAGCTAGGCTAGGGGCGGGGAATTTTAGTATTTTTACCTTCTAATTACCCCCAACACATTCCCGCATAGAAAAAACTCCCCCCTCCATGACCTCTACACCCCCCTTTTGAGCATTCATTGACTGGACTATTTAGTTCCAGTTGTTTCAGAATTTACATCAGTCACTCTGTAGCTGAAGGTAATTAGTAATACCATAGAATAAAATTCTATGGTAATACTCCGGTTTGTGTATTGGTCCAAGTAAGTGTCGAGTGAGACAGAAGGAATTCACTAATATATGGAAACCCAATTGGTTATTCTTACCCGTGCCGCGTGGCTGAATCTGACAGAAATGCTGGCCCGATTTCACTGACTTATGACACAAAAGTGAGCAGTAGTATATATCTAATTAGAAATAGCTTTACTTCCGTTTGAAAAATATGCAAATACAAGAAAAATAATTTGGATTTATCTATAATTGACTATGAGGAATCAGAAATTGTTTAACCGATACTACCTCTTTACGAGCAAACCCTTTAAAATGCTAGAAAATGTAATTGCTTGAATGCACATGTTATTGTGACTGTTTGCTTCATGTATTGTGAATAAGATAACAAAACTCAGCCTAAAACATTTTAAAACGGTGTCTAAATATAAATTAAGACTAAACAATGAACATCATAGACCAATATAGAATTAACTGTTAATGAGCAGAGCTACCCGATTGGTTAGCCGCAATACGAGAGCATTTAATAATGTTGGTTCGCCGTGATTTGTAGGGCTGTAATAAGGGTAATAAGGGTCTACTTTGGGTATATACCAATATAGGCAGAAACACAATATCCCACTATCAATTAAAGCTGAAACCGCAATAATTATGCTTATTAATCTCTACGGTGTCGTTCACAATACAAATCTATGTTCCGAACAAACAATCAGAATTAGAATGTCAAGATTCTTGCTTATGCTGTGCCTCGTTGTAATACAACTGTTTTATTAGATGAATAATTAAATAACTGTTTCAAAAGGCTGTTGGTTTAATAGGAATTTTAATTTTATTGACCTCGGATATGCGTAGTTGTGTTTTAGGTACTCAGTTCGCCCTTCAAAATGAATGATCGGGTAGGCGTTTATATTTTAACATTTTGGGCACCCCCCCTCCCACAAATCGGCAGGGGTATAAATGGCACATACAACCAAAAGTAGTTATTTTTAGCTCAAATATACGTGTGTAAAATATATTTTTTTACCTGGTTTGGTTAAATAATTTATTTCGTAGCATAATACGTATTGTTACAATTAACAGGATAAATAAACTACGTCTTACAACCCTACAAAATATGTTTACACTTATACTGTACTTACATACAAGACGGTCAATATACAAAAATATGGTACAAGGCGTCTTGTATATAAGTACAGTATAAGTTTAAATATATTTTTAAGTGTTGTGAGACGTGGTTTATTTATCCTACTGGTTTGGTTGTAAAGTTATTAAGCCGTCCGGATCTTTTAGGATATACGGTATAAGACTATTCGTACATTTTAACTAATGGCGTTTTTATCACTAGGGACCTCAAAATGTAAATGTATCATTGTCCTAGACCTAACGTCTTACTATGCCGACTACGGTAATATTCATTTCCCTAGAGGGGAAAATTGATAAATAGCTAAAACAATACTGAATTTCATTCAGTCTGAATCTCATTCTTAAATAAAGATAGCAATTAATGATGTAAAACATACTTAACTAGTTCTTTCTTATTGCCTCTACAAATAACTCTTTCATAAAGAGCGTGTTCTCGGTATCTTTTATATTACTTTACAGCGCTGGTTTTGTGTTATATCAAGGCGAACAATCACGACATGTCTGTGCTTAATTTAGTTTTTATTAGGCCTATTTCAAAGTCCTGTTTTAGGAGGCTTGCAATCAAATTGACATTTCATTGTTCCATTAAAATACATGGTTGAATTTTCCCATTTTTATTATACTGAATTTGTATAGTAATTTTTGTTATCTACCATAAAGATAAATATTTTATTTTATTCATATGCTTACAAAACTACGCGTTAAAATTTGTTTATGTTTACTTCACTGTGTTACGTAACGCGCGAGATAGGCTTGGGGTGGGGGGAGGGGGGTGTTCAATGCTTAATATATTTGGGGGCGGGAGGTTGAAATACGGAAAAATACGTTACATTATGTGTGTTTGGAACCTTCTCACTGAGGGAATGAAAGATTCATAAACTTCTCGAAAAAATTCATTTATGATATTATACTGATTTAATACAGAATTGAATATATCACAACAGCAAATAAGTTAGGATATAGTAACAATCTGAGGTTGCAAGGGTACGTTACTTTCAGCAAGTTAATTAATATAATTGACTAGAGATACTGAAGTAACCAATCATGACTGATCAAATTCAGTATCTACAGTCAATGGTAATATACTATTACCAAGTATATCAGACATTCGGCGTATTATTTTCTTAACGGTTCTACATAACAACTATGAAGTCCCACTGACATCAAATTATAGTGAATCACTAGATTAATCTCTTATATTATTTTATGTCTCTAACAGTATCGAAAGGAAATTGGTTTTGCACGTGTGTAACACAATGCATATTGTGATCGTATTAATCTTAAAATTGTAAAATTGTAAAATTGTAAAAGTAATCAGGTACGCTAGTTAAATATTACTAGCAATCGAGCGATTAAAACACGCATCCTTCCAACAAATGGTGTAGGGGCCCGCATTTGTCGTAAATTACAAGTACGTGTCATTCTTGAATATGAAAAACTCCCCTGATTTCAATACTAGTTATTAGCTTTCCAAAAAAGGGTTTCAATTTTACTTAGGGTGTCGTACGTCTAGAAAGCATTTGTCATGTAATATGTTGACTTACATTTTTAATAAAGCACAATACTATGCCAAACACCGGACCTCAAAAGAACAAACTGTATTTTATATAAAAGCATTTGTATTATTATTTTTAAGTAACACCAAAAGTTTCACCAGCAGCTATTTCCGACTCACTGGTCTGTTTGAGGTCAGGTTTTCGGCATTGTAGTTCTTCTAATTAAGACTATTAAACTAATGCAGTGACTAGTTAACAATTTTTACCTATGTTTTTTGTTTAGGATTTTCTTCTTACTCCTCCTTCAGGCCGTCAGAAATTTAAAGAGAAATTTACAACCTAGTTTTTTTTAAGCTTACTAGTAATGAAACCCAGGCCGTTTTAAGAAACTACAAATGAACCAACACTAAACGAGTTCGCACGCAGCACGCTAACGTGAGAGAAGTGAGTTTCTGCATTAAAACCTTTAGAATAATCTAATAAAGGGTTTAAAACAACATTGTAACATTTTTTATAAATTGAAAAATGTTATTTTTTGGCTGTTCTGATGCTCCTGGTTATATTAATTCACTATTAGGATGACAACGGTGTAAATTATAAGGTTAGGAGGAGGTATAGTCAGGATAACAAGTTGGTGTAGGGTATTGCGGGTGATAAAACTATACATCAAGAAATGAAAAACAGCCTTTTCCTGTGTAAAATCCCCATAAGACAACGTACTGTCTTAAGACAATTTTCTTTAATAACTCGGTAAATACTTATGCTATAATGATGAGAGATGGCTTAAAAGTTCCGCCTCATTAGTCTCCATCTTTTCACATTAGTTGTACATCCGGGGCTTTTCTGACCCTTTTTGGGCCCAAAAACTCAAAATTAGAAAACTTAAAATCCCCCAAAAAGGGGGCTAGAGTTTTCCAATTGTTTTGCCCAACGAACGTGTCCAACTGATTATATAAAGGAATGTTCCTACTAAATTTGAAGTAAATCGGACAAAAATTGCGACCGCTAGAGTGGGAAAACACACACACACACACATGTATATATATACTCGCTTTGCTCGCTGGGGGCTCCGCCCCCAGACCCCCGCTTGGGGTCGTTCCAGTTGTTATTATTGGTCAATGACCTTTCAAGTATTTTTTATATAGTATACTTTTTAGATTCATTATGGTTAAATCCACTCTAGATGTTTTCATTTTTCAATAGTTCTATAATTTGTTTATACTCTACCATGTGAAAGTTGCTTTGACAGTTTACTGGATATTTGTTTACAGCTGTTACAATTTCTTTTGTTTTTATTTTAAACTCCATAAGCCCAATGTTAAAATATCCAATTTTCAAGATCAAAATTAGTGGTTTTGAAATTAAAAATTGTATATTTTGGCAATTTTACCGGGGGTTTCAAGGTACAAGCTACCTGCATGCCAAATATCACGTTTCTAGTTCGTCTGGAAGTGGTCTAGAATTCCTATGTCTGGGTGTGTTACACATGCGGCTGTATATATATTAGATATGTTTTTAGCAACCCCTCAAAACGTGTTCAGAGGGTCACGTTAGAAACTTCTAGGGTGGTCCCGGGCTTAAGTCTCACCGTGCGGGTCATAATAGTTTACTTTTCCAAAGGAAATTCACTAATAATTAAAGGGCTGTGAGTATCTGATTTGCTCATATATATAATACTAATTATGATTCAGAATTTTCTTGCAAAAATTCAGCTGTCCAAATTTATATGACGAACCTGATGGTTGACAGGTCGTACAGCTAACAACCCCATACAAAAAACAAGGGCTCTAGCCAATAATTGCCTCTTATAATTATACAAGATACAACAAAATTCAACCAATTCCAGTTTCAAAACCGGCTTGCGGGTAAAGTCCTGTACAAAAATGTGTTATTCATAGCGGAACTACAACAGATGAAACTCAACGCCACTATTGTAGCCACCGGGGTCGCGTTCACCTTTGTTGTGGCGCCCCGAGCCTGATGGGATACTCTAGTCCCAATATCACCCTCCCCTTGTCCACTGACCCTAGGCGACAAGACAGCGACTACTGCGGCACATATTGGAAAACTAATGTGCAGGATTGAAATTCTCATATGTATTACACACGTTTTTTCTATAGTATTTATAACTTTCTAGAGCTACTTCAAAGCAAAAGATTGTACAAAACAACTATAAAGAAGGTTTAACACCTAATACCTGCCAACTGATATGAATCATCTTTACTTAGTTCCGCAAATATAGCTAATGCACCTACAAATATTCTACATACTCATTTCCTCGCGTACTTATTTACAGTTAAGTACGGGAAAGCATTGCGTATGCATGCGAATCGACCCTCCCCCGCAACCAAAATGCATGCGAATTTCTAACTAGTTAAGGTGGATTTGTACCCAAACTTTCAGGTTTACAATTCTTAGCACTCTATCTCAAATTAAGTAACCATGTTTAGTAACAGGACTTTAAATTAATAAAAAGCAGACTATTACAGAAATATGTAAAAGTCTTAGTGTGGCCCCGATCTAATCAGCAACGGTGCACACATTCATACATAGTATTTTCAAATGAACAGATTTAGCACGGAGGGTTAGCAGGTATAAGGTTTCACGCGAAACTCGTGACAGTGTACATGCCTACTTCATTTCGAACCGCGATTCTAGACCCGTTACATTAAGTTGGCCATATCTAATGACAAGAAACTGCATACGAAGAACGGCCCAGATTGAATTACAACGTAAAGAACCTGTTCTGAATGAATAATCAGCAAGACTTCCTGTTCACCGGAACATATGCGATTCGGCTTAAAACCGGCAAATGTCAAGAGACAGCTGAACGCGAATCCGCTTTAGCCATTAAAGTAATGGGGAAAGGATCAGTCCTCTAAGATCTGCACACACTAATAATACCTATGCACATTTTGACATTTCCGTTAAGCACCGAATATAAGAATTAAAAATTAACGTATCAAAATATGCTATAACATTTTAATTTGCATATTGTACATTTTAATACTTCCGTATTTAAAAAAAGCGCCAAACCAAGCCTGAAATTAGCATAATTGTTACAAGTCTCATGAATATTATCGTGTTATAAACACATATTACAAGCATACTAATAAAATTATATTTCAAACAATGCAACCTAAAAGCTTCAAAATAACAATCAAGAAGGTTGATTGGAAGCAGATTTCCGAAACTGCGCTGTGAACACCTTAATACATTTCTTAACTTTATCTCACAGGCTGTTTATGACTGCAAATGAATTATTATGCGGACGAAAATGTTTAATATTTAGCCATTTTTGGTAGATTTTTTCATATATTTGTTTTAGTTCAACTAAAAACTAAAATTTTGATGGTTTTTCCGTTTACGGCAGAAAACACATCAAAATAAATGAGACTGTTATTGAGAATGTTCTAAACACTAACTGTAACTTGAGGAAATTCCATCCAACTTTCTATCTCAAAGTGATATACAATTATTTGAACTAAATTAGTGATAAATCTGCATTTGGCGACAAAATAATGTATGATTAATTTAATTAGGTAAACAGTAAATTGTTATATGTAACACCGGAAACAATGTAACGAACGCGAAGTGACGTCCCACAGTGGTCGAGGGGCCATTAGTGGTCGTTATTGAGAAGTTGTGAGCAGAAGCCTCAAGGGAATCAAAGTTCGGTGTTAATCGGTTAGTATGCTGAACTATTATAATGTCATACAACATCAACGGCAGCCTAATATTCCATTTACGCTATAAAATATCTGAAGACTATTTTCTAACTTACTAGAGACTCTTTGACTTTCCTTGGTTTCCAGGATTCCAGACAGTTGTTTTAACAAATGCAGGAATATGTTTTTCGTAATAACAAAGTCTTAAAAACACGTTTCAAATTACTATATTAATATTGATGTCCAAACAAATGTTTTTACTTATATGTCAAACTCGCTGAGTATGGCACGGTAAAAAATGAACAAGGTGATTAGTTTATATTATAAACTTTCACTCAAAGATACCACATTTTTATTTGAAGTCCAATAAAATAAGTTTATTAGAAACTACTTACCTATTTTAAAAGGATATTACGAACTACCAATTTAAGTCATATTATACTAAGTCAAAATATTTTGTATTTCTCGACTTTTAATAAACGATTACCAAGAAATTTCTACTGATATAATGTTACGAAAAACATTCCAATTCCGTAAAAGACCAGCAACAATTAAATTATCTACAGGAGACGGCAACAAGTTCAGCTGTTTATAAATTAAGCCTTCAATCCTCTTAAGCTTTCGCACCTTTGAGTAAACTAATTATACACCAATTGAGGTTGTTTGCTGAGACTAATGTCAAATTACAATCTCGCTGAATGTAATACCTCGAAAGCGTTAAAACGTATTGGATTTCCCTCTAATTGTTGTTTAAGCTTTACATATTTTTTCGTAGCTATTGTTTTACAATAAGGATTATAATTAACGATACCAGTTTCATAATTGGAAAAACCAGATAAAGTGTGAGGCTAGAACTCTAATTCGCTGTTTCAATTGGGTATGGATTAGCTTTAACGCTGCAGTATTGGTGAGGTTCTGGACAAGTATTACGTAAAACATAAATTTAACGTCTTTTGTGCATTTCATATAACTGCATGTTTCTTTATGTCACATAATTTAGTTTATTATTTGTTTCTATCAATGGTGTTTGCTCGACACAACGTATATTTTTGATTGACAACACTAATCTGACTCCTTTTTACGTAAGGTTTTTCCTAGTGCATTCAAAATAATGACACTTAAACTAATGTTTGACAATCTTTATCAACAAATAAGCTAATTTAAGCTTACTGATATCTTACTGACGCAGTGTTACGGTGCTTTAATTGTGAGGAGAGAGGGGTTGAAATTACGAAAAATACTTTAGTAATTCTGAGAAACATCTACACATGACTCAACAGTAAACGCTTAAATATTACTCTTCTTGAACAAGTAGATAAATACTACAGGCTTGTAAAGGCTATAGCCTCTAACCTTTTTGACGTATTGTTTACTGGAAGATAAAACTAATCAGTACTAATGTTTACATTTCATACCTGATAGTCTGATGGAATTGCAAATATCAATTCACATCAGGAATAATTACAGCTGATGACTAGTTCATTTTCAAGTTTTGGCATTGATTTTTGTACTTAAAGGGCATTTTAAAGGGGAAATAAGAGCAAACAAAATCGGGCTCCATTAAATTCTTTACCTTCTGTGTTTCTATGAACATGTGTCGCACGCTAGCTCCAGAAACATGTGCTAAATACACGGATTTAACATTGCTCCCCTACACAATTGCATTAGGATATACAACAAGTTTGTGGGTTGTTTCAGTTGGTGCTAGTTGTGTTGATACCTCAACTACAGTATTAACGTTTGACGCGGAGCGTTTTTATTTATATTTTAGCCCGTGCACTAGATCAATATGGGAAGCCGTGAGCGCGGTTTTTGATTTCAGTCTCGTCACGTCCGCCCTCAAAGCCTCAAAATATCAAGTTTACGAGCTAATCGTCCGCCACCAACGAAATGGCTCTCTGCTTGTTTATCGAAACTGGTTTAATTGTCGTTAGGTGTTACGTTTAAATAACGAAATTAGATTTGAAATGTAGGTTAATTCAAATTTCTTTTAGTTTAGTATAAATATTTTAAACCCACCAATAAAATAATTCCTCTACAGGAAAATCAACAGTAGGCTTTTAAAAATATGAAATGAATACTAACATTTTCAATTGCGAGAATTGTTATTATTTGTAAAGTCATGATTTCCTCGAACCTTCCAAAGTGATTACCTATAAACATTGACATTTAATTAATTGAATGTTGATAATAACATTCGCTAGCTTCCTTATGAGTGTGGAAGACAATTTGTATTGTTATTAAACTAATTTCATACCGTAAATTAATTTCGCGATAACAACTTGCAAACTGTACGAAATACAAACTACCATTCTTTATTTATCTTAAGTAACAACTACTTAATTGGTTATGATGACATGACCATTCTGTTTTACTAGGAGATCTGATGGTACTGTATTTGAACAAATATATAATTAACAATGTCCTAGTTAAGAAGGGGCAAATGAAAATATGTGTTAATATATTGTATTCAATAATATTTCAATCGCTGACAAATTCTTATTACTTTCAAAAATTCTTTTAATATCATTCATAACACAAGGCAGGGGGACAAATTTACTTTCCGAAGCACAGAACTACAGCCTTCTAAAAACGTCCTATATACTCTGTGATAAGATTTTTTTATCAATTTCCTTCAAACATATCCAGTCAGAAGAGTCCTTCTAAATTTAAAAACTAATTGAAAATATACTTGATTAAAAATTCCTTTGACTCTGAGCAATAATTCTTAGGCGTAGTGTAAATGACTGAAATTTGTTGGATCTGTTTATTGCATTATTTTTTTTATTATATTCTAGGGACATTGATTTGTTCAATGTTTGTTTTCTTTTTTCAGCGAAGGACTTCACAATTGTGTGTGACAAGGCACCAAATTTGTTGACATGATTGTAATAAAATAATACAATGTAAAAAATATTGCCTATTACCTATTAGATAACAATTTGTACATCAAATATAATTCGTATTTTCATAGTAATAGTAAAGCACCTGGTGGAGCATTGATATTCACAGTAAAATCTAAACAGCTGAATAGACTAAATAAGTACAGTACGTCCATACGTTCATTACGTTCATTATTTGTCAACACACAACCGTATACAGTTTAACATTTAGACTAATTCGATCAAATAACACCAATGTTGACGAGTGGGTGTTGATGTTACTCATATCTAGATAAGCTGTAGTTGCAGAAAATCTGGGGAATTATAAATGTTTACTATTACAACGTCAGATGTTGTAATGAGTATTTCCGATCCTTTATCTTGAACTGAAAAGTCGACAATTTTAATTAAGTGTTATCAAATAATACAAATTGGCTTCCTTTTGTCCTATTGTTTTGCAAGTTTCGGGTGAGTAAGATTTGTTTGTATTTTCGCTCACAGTGTAACAAAACTATAACAACTCAATCAATAACTATTCATAAACTTCTATGATATATGTTTACAATTTATGTTTTTGCGGTAAGATAACTAAATTATGAATGCTCTTATCACTACTGCGTGGTTTGTTTGTTATTTGTTACTTACAAATGTGAACGTTTGCAGCATTTACAGCAACAAGTACCTGCAAAAAATAAATAAATCAAATTTCTGTATATTTCTGTACATGAATTATTAGTATACCTATGCTACAATCATATTCAGGATACAGTATATCACAACTCTGTAGCCTTGTTCCTAGCATCAAGAAAAACATAACAAGTTTTGAGTTAAAACTTGTTAGTACCTACTGGAAAACCAATACTTAAGTCAGTAAAACAAATGTATTGCGCTTTGATACTTTGACTGAAGCCATTTGATATGGAACTGAGAAAGAATTCGTTACGTAATATGCGATTTAATTAAATATGTAACGTTTAAAAAATGAAAATTGATTCTCTCTAGTTAACGTAAGCTTATATATAATCAGTTCATTTAATGGTTGTTAGTTGTTCCCGATTACTTAAACACGTTTGCGACAAACTAGGAAATCCCATTTTAATTCGTATAGTTCAAATTCCCTAAATAGTCTTTTAATCTATCAACAAAAGTAGACAAACGCTTTAACTACACCTAAAAATTGTAATACATCGGTCATCGTTATTTTAAGGTGCAGTAGCCAAGATAGCAGCTGTAAAAATACATTTGAAATATTGTCTGATTTGTCCCTATTATCATACTAGTAATGTGAAGTCGCTTGCATTTTACTAGGTACTGTTTCCTTCTACTTAATAAAAAAATACTGCAACAATAAATAACATTGGTCAATTTAAGAACTACTAGGACATAGACATTTTCACTAGCAAACCTAAAACCAATACAAACCGAACTGACATGTTGCATGTAGGGTATTCAATTAAACGGAGAGGGCGTCCCAATCGCCATCAGCAGTCCGACACGTCCGGGCAGACTTAATATCGGGCCTTGCTTATTGCTTGATAAACTCTACACGAGCCCTCAGTACCCACGGCACTCCAAGCCGGTGTGTAAACTAGAGATTATATTGTGGCCGGAATTAAACGAGACTCCTCGTTCCTCTGAAAGTGCTCGCCTGTGCGCCAGCGTTACATTCGAGACAATATCAAGATAGTGACTGTAACTAATGGGTTTTTGGGACGGCTCCAGTTTTATAAAAAGACAGGACATGTTTGGCAGAAATGTCTTAAAAATTGCAGATTTTGAATTTAAGTACAACAATGGATGGCATCGCAACAAATAAGAGCTTCTTTCATCTTAGTCGGTACAAAGAGAACGCTTCGTGTCCTTCATACTTTGCTGTAGGAACTTGCAGTACCATATTATATAAGTAAATTGTATATACCCTGTATTTCATCTATAAGGACATGCTAATGCAAACAACAACGTTACCAAATAACACAAATACAAAGGCAACATGTCGCTTGTTTTTTATGTGCCGAATAATTTTAATATACCTAGATACATAATTATTAGTCATTAGCCCATAAGCTTGAGGGGACCAAGAAACTGTTTTCGTCATTTAAACGCCCTAGGATGTAGAAGCTTAAACGCTCTGTTTTTCAGTAAAGTTGTTCAAAACATGCACGAATTGAACTCCCTTACTCCACCTCACCTTACTCATAGAAGGGATGAAAATTGTCATACTGTGGCTGTCAAATGGTTTACACTAGATAAGGGATACCTAATTAATTTTCCTTTGTTGCTTAAAACTAATTATATACTTAAAGAGATTAACACTTTTTCAAACAAAACAAAATATTGGTTATAGTGCAATGTCTGTGTCTATGTCACTGAAAAGCTAATTTAATATGAATGTACTAGTTGATATTTTTATCTTTACAATTTGAAAAAGATGGGTAAACTCGAAGTAGACTCACTTCGCATCACCACGATATCCAATCGCGTGTAACATTTACTGAATGTGTAGACAAAATTCTATTAATATCACAAATAGCATTACACACAAAACAACAAACATTTCAAAAGCCGAAACATTTGTTTCAAAGGACAATGGTTTGCCTAATGAAATTCCGCAGTGAATAAAACTCCATTAGTACAAGTGTGAATGGAAGAGATTTTGGCGATGATTTCCACTGGACGGCGTTCGGGGAATTGCTGTAAATAAATCAACGTCGCCGATGTCGTACATTGGATTTTTAATCGTTAAGTTTCACTGTAAGCGCGCTGTGTTCGCACCACAGCATAATTCAACTCCTCGCTTGGAAAACGCAATCCCGCCCTATGCGGCGAATCTTGTTTGTATACAAAATAATAATTTACTCTTAAGTGATATATTGCACGTTAACATTGACTTTCATTAACTACCTACAACTAGCTATGTCAAGAGG
This sequence comes from Allygus modestus, assembly GCA_963675035.1. Taxonomy (NCBI): domain Eukaryota; kingdom Metazoa; phylum Arthropoda; class Insecta; order Hemiptera; family Cicadellidae; genus Allygus; species Allygus modestus. The sequence continues at coordinate 100,378,964 of OY776115.1, read as the reverse complement.
TCTATTAATAATACAAGCATTAAAATTACCGGATATCTGTATTATGTTCTATATCAATTAAAATATATAACAACTAGAGGCTTGTAGAGGCTATAGTCTCTAACCTACTGGTTAAGATTAACTGTATCTACTGTTGGGAAATAATTAGTTAAAATATTAGCAAGTCATATAATATTTAATACATATTGAAATTACGTCAGTTGCCAAAAATATTCTAAACTCGACTCCACAATCACGGGATCGGTCGAAACCCGCCCCATACTTAATTTCAAAGTTTCACTGATTTACATCGAGTCGAAATCTGTTCAGTACGGTCTACTCCTTCCTGGAAAGATGCATACCGAATACTGCAGAATCTCTCTGACACGATGTCGTACTTTACCCGTTACCGCTTGAGCTTCATCAGTTTACACTCTACTCCTCCTATAGTTGACAACTGTCAGATTTGGTTTATAAACTACGTTGATTGTGATCCGTATAACAAATTAGGCTACACTCCTAAATGACACGTTCGTAGAGAGATTTATTTTATTCGTGGCATAATCAAAGTCCGCGGACAACCCATGAAGAAGCAGGGCTTTCTAGCGCCTGCGAAACTTCGGTTGGTTTCTTGGTACAACATCGTGATGTACATTCGTGTCTCGTGAGGTGTTGCATTTGTGTACTTTATAAAATAAGGTGAGTGAAGCCCAAAAAACATTCAGGAAACATATCAAAATAGTAGTGAATGCGAAGTAGAGGTAGTAGGGTAATTCGTTTGTAAAAATCAGTAAACAAAAAGACACCAAATTTTACAAAATCAACGTCACTTATCGAATTATATTTTCCTACATTTAAATCATAAAAGAATTATTTAAATTTTTAAGTAACACAGGATATAAAAACGAGAACAAAGCTTCAATAATTTTACAAATCTGATAAAACTTCCTTCCGCGATGTCAATCGGAGAATAAACTCGATTGTGAATGAAACTCCATTAGTCAAAGTGAGAATGAAAGAGGATTTGCCGATAATTTCCAGTGAATGGTGTTTGCGGAATTGGTGTGAATCAATCAATGTCGCGCGTTTTGTTGGATTTGAGGCCGTAAAGTCTCGACTGGCCGCCCCCACTGGCGCTTGAATTTACACTACTCCTAGTTGAAAATTGTCCGATATGGTTCAAATACTGTACTTAGATTGACATCTGTAAAAATCTGTTAAGTAAACTACACAATGTACTCTCTTTGTTTAAATTTTAAATTTCTGGGGAAAACATTTCACATCTCAAAGAATAATAAAAAAACAAACAAAAAACACGACAACATTTGTATTTACAACAGATAATTAAAAAGTACATTCATGATAACTGCATTCATGTTATTTTAGTAAGTGAAAATGGATTAGTATTATGACGGGATTTAACTTTGACCATACGGGATATTGTGGGAGGATTATTCATTATACAGTCAAATTAAACTCAGTACAACAAATACGTTCGGAACAACTCAACGCTTCACTGATTATTGTATTGTTCCATTCGGCCAAAGCAGAATCAAATTACTCTAACGACAAACAGAGAACAAATGATCAATCAAATCGCATTGGCTTTAGTGCCTATTTTACGAATTTATTCAGCTACTAAAGCAGGTTTAATAAATAATTCAGCGTGAAGAAAAAACCACTGAGAGAAAAATTGGACAATGGATTGTTCTACTTATTAGTTGTAGAATGAATTAGCATCTCATGAAAAGATTAACATAACCAATCAGTTAATGCTCTGGAATTATTTTTCATTTATTTTACTATTTGAAAGGGGTTCGCCAAAAAGCGTCACAAGTTCAGTTAAAATGGTTAGGATATCTGTTTTTTGTAGTTTTGATACATGCCGTCTCAAATAAAATAAAATACCCCCGTAACAGCAAACCTGCGTACTCAGCGAATTTCCAATGCATTTATATGTTTCTCACTACCACATAAAGCCACTCACCATGTTTCATAAAAATACACGAATAAATAAGTCATATATAGCATTTTATTATTCTCCATACGAATAACATTGAAAGCTGAATACGCAGGTTTGCTGCAACAAGGAACCCAAAATATGTGCTTTTATGCAATTATCAATACAACTTGACCAGTCGAAGCTGCATACCTGCATACCAAATTTTATTTATTTCTGATCATAATTAAGGGAGACATAACATTTTACTTATTCTCTATAAGAATAACATGGAGGCCTGAGTATGCAGGTTTGCTGCTGCGAGGAAAATCGGCAAAAAATTATTTTTTGTGCAAATATCAATAGACGAGCACTAGGTGAAGCCACATGCCAAGTTTCAGCAACATACATTCATAAATAATCGATATATCAAATTTGTATTATTCTTCATAAGGATAACTTTGGACACCGTACTGTGTTTAGCACTTTGAATATCTCTGCAATGGTTGGACATAGAATCACAATTTAAACACCAAAATGATTGTTTTGTGGAGCTGAACTGATTGTTAAAAGTAAATGTGAGGTTTACATTAAAATTAACTGAGGAAAAACTAAAAACCCTTTTACCATAAGATTAACACTGGATATTTTATGAACAAGTTGTTTAGATTTTCTCCGCAACTACTTAACCTAGGTTAATCATTCAAAATATTATATTATTTGTTTTTTAAGCTCTATAAAATGGTCGAAACCGAAATTAAGTTTTTTTTTACTTTTAGGGTGAAAAATGCAAGAAACAGATTTTTGGAAAATTTTAAACCCCCATAAACCTTGGTCCCCCCCTTCTTCCCATGGTCTGATTTTTCTGGTTTTCGAACTAAAGCCATGAATGTCACTTCACACATTTGAGCCAAATTTCATCAAAATCAGACGTTTTTTACTCAAGTTATCGTGTTAACGGACACACATATATATATATATAAATTTAAACTAATAGTGTTTTTGGCATCTGGGGACCTCAAAAAAGTTATCGTGGTCTCGGGCTTAACTCTTACCATGCCACCTACGGTAAAAGCTTCTTCCCTATAGGGGAAATTCGCTAAAAGCAGGAAAATGAAATGTCTAAGAAAATATATACAGAAATGTACCTTAGCGTTTCTCTTTAATCGTACCTGATATAAGTTTCGGATTTACCTTAAACGGAAAACCAGGTTTCTGAGACCTTTATATCCCTAAACTTATTATAACTATTTTTGGAATACATATGCTTAAAAAATCATTTTCTTTTAATTTTATCTTTATGGAATTATATTGATTTAAATATGGAAGACAAATCTTAATCATCAAAAATTACGTAAAACAAACCCGGTCTTAGAGACCGACTTCCCTTTAAATCAGTGCTTTAGGGGCTAACGCCACAGAAAAATCCAGTGTGTGTCAGACCAGTTGTTCATAGAATTATCTTTTGGCAAATCTACTTGAGATGAAATATAAATTGAATGTGCTATTAAGGACAGAGACTTAAGAAGAGAAGATGCTGGGATGTTAGTGTAGTTGTAACCTTATTAGGTTTTCGAAGAAACTAATATATGCCGGTAGGTCACTCGGTTCAGTGTTAAAAATACACTCATGTCGTGAGTTGAAAGCAGTTTTGTTTTCTATTTCCCCAAATTGCAACCAAACTGGTTGAAAAGGAATATTACACAGTCCGTGAGCGTTTGCCAGATAGGAGTATTGTTTAGTTGCATTATATGCCTACAACTGATGTTCTTTTTGTTAATTATTAGTTTTATAAGATGTTTGTTAATACTCACTTTGTAACAAAACCTAACGCTTGTCAATGCTATAATTAGTCGAATGGCAATAACGATTTTTGATTTGGTTTGAGTTGATTAAAGCCTTAAACTGATATTTACTTTTCACCTGTGTTTTTATATATTTGTTTATCATTATTTTCTTTTACATTTAATAGCCTAATTTTAGTTGTTACAAAAGCGCGTCACGAAATTTTTACTTGTTAGAGATTTGATATTCAGTTGACCAACCAATCAGGCGGTTACTGTGTTAACCCTATGTGTTTAAAAAGTGACACATTATGCAATTATACACAAACACGTCTTTAGTTTCAGCCAATTTTTAAACCCCCCCACCAATAACTATACCACCGTCTTAATCTACAATCCTCCGCTTGAAAAATTACGTCATCATAACCTAGTTTCGAAATATTTAGAAAATTAACAAAAATAACACAAAGCCCTGCGAATTTATTACGCGGTTTTCAAATTAGCCTCCCCCCATAAACATCATCTCACCGTCATTTTGAATCGAGACTCCCGCTCCCTCCCCTCAGAAGTTGTACACTATTTTACAATAGCGGAACATGGAACTTTTTCATTTCACTCTCAAATTAGTCTATATAAAAATACACCCGTCGCAGCAAACCTGCATACTCAGCGAATTTCCAATGAATTATAACATAACACATTAAGCCACTTAACAAGATTCATAAGAAATATATTCACAAACAAGCGATATATTTAAAATATTAATTATTCTCCATAAGAATAATTGGGGATGAGTACGCAGGTTTGCTGCAACAAGAAATACAAAATAATGGGTTTTTATGCAAATATCAATAGAACTCAGCTACGTGAAGCCACATACCAAGTTTCATCCATATACATTCATAAATAAGCGATATATAACATTATAATTATTTTCCATAAGAATAACATGGGGACCGAGTACCTAGGTTTGCTGCTACGGGAACCATAGGCGAAATTTTTTTTTGTGCAAACAACAATAAACCACAACCAGATGAAGCCATATACGAAATTTCGTCAGTTTATGTTCATAAATAAGCGAGATATACAATTTTTCTTTTTCTCCATAAGAATAACATTAGACAACGTAATGTGTTTAGCACTTTCAATATCTCAGTAACCAATTTACGTAGAGCAATGATCAAGATACAAAATTATTTGTTTTTTTATGCTGAATTCAATGGGGAAAATTAAAATTTGATTTAAAAAAAGTTACATGTGGAAACCCCAAAAACCCCATTTTTGGGGTACGAAACCCCCCCAAACCCCCCCCCCCCTTTGGATGGTACGATTCGTCTGGTTTTCGAACTCGTCCAAATAAATGGTACTTTACACGTTTGTACCAAATTTCATCAAGATCGGACCTTTTTTACGACAGTTATCGTGCTTACGGACACACATGTATAAATATATATAAATTTGAACGAATGGTGTTTCTGGCATCTGGGGACCTCAAAATGAAAAGTTATCATGGTCTCGGGCTTAAGTCTTACCGTGAGACCTACGGTAATAGCTTCTTCCCTATAGGGGAAATTCGCTAAAACTTGCCAAAAGTGTATACTTGGATAATCATCCTAGCCAAGTCTAACACAAATAAATCAACTCCAGCTCGTGGCAAGTGTAACAGGTAACCAGGGCGAGAAGGCAGGCTGAGCCGCAGCGAGCGAAATCAATCAGACCAAACCACGAAAACCACCACATCGACCCTACTCCAGTAAGAAACACAAAGGGCGGTTCCCGGCGAACGCTGTAACGAGCAACTAGGCGATGCAAATCTGTCCGATCGGTGCCACCCCCGAAATCAACAATTCACGTGAGTTAAGGACTATTTTTGGCGAACGTTCGACCCCCATCACCTTGCATCATTTGTGAGCTAACATTTTGTTGAAAATTCCACAAGAAAAGATAATTTATTAAATAAAAACCCATTTAACCCAAGTTATAAAAAATATGACTTTCTAGAAATGTAAAATGACAATTGATAAACTTGTAAGAAATATAGTTAAATGTAACCGTGGGTTATGCGAATCTTGCTACTTTAATGTATTTATTTGCCATCAGGTTAGTTTGTAAAAATAACTTGATGTCCTAACTTTTTCCAAAAAATAAAGCATATTCGTCGTATTTTAATACTATACATCGAGTACGCTTTATTTGTTTAGAAAAAGTTATAAAAAGATTTACAAAATTAATGCTATGGATTAATTATGACAATAAGAAAGAAATTCAGTTTTCGAGAGTGCGACAGTAACATGAACAATCTACATAGATTTCTGCAGTGGATTTATACACAAATCAATTCATAAAACTCTATATAAACTCTGGTAGCAATACTCTAGTAGTGCCATGAGAGGATATATTCGTTGTAGTTTCAAACATCAAAGGTTTCCAGTAACCTGGTAAAACGCAATTTTTGATTTTGCGGCTGGATTTACGTAAAACCTATTTTTAGCAACTGTAACAAGTGATTTGTAAGGCAAATTGAATTCGTTAATCACTAAACCATATAAACCCTAGCGGGATTTTACATTGAAATCGTCATCGGAAATCCTACGGCTTTGGTCGTGATTGTTTTACATACAGCAATTGTACTTAAATCCGCTTGTGACTGTAAAATGTAATTATTTTCCACCGAAGGTAAAAATATTAAATAAAACACAATTAGCACGGCATTTAAGTTTAGGATTAGATGTGTGAGAGTAATAAGAAAACTTTGATGTTGCTACATAATACAGTTCACGTTTTTTTTTTGCATAGAGAGCGGCGAATAGACATCCTAATGTAAATTGTATTATATTTGTATTATAACTGGAAGTATTATTTATTTACTTTCAAATAATTAAGATTCCAAACAAAGCTCTAAAGACTACTAACAGCACAGTTTTGTATATATTTTAATTTAATGGGTGATTGTCACTTATTTATTTGTAAACGTATTTGTTAAACCATATTACAGCGACAAGTTTAACTTAGTAAAAAATGGGACAATAAGTTTATGAAAACTATTTTAAAGAGTACAAGGTTTGGGTGTAGATGTTCCAATGCGCAATCTGCGCAAGGCCAACTAATATTTGTTATTAGGATAACTGCCCTCTGGGGGATCAAACACGCGAATATTGTATGCAGAACCGGAATCTGTACAACGGACACAGGCTGGGTTTAACCTAATTTTCTAAATAGCTGCCCTGCATAATGGATTAAAATGTATTACTCAAACAAAGTACCCCATACCCCACATTCCAGTTATAAATCAAGGCAATTCCGATTATAATTCCAGCTTTTTTAACTGGTTCAAGCAAGAGTTTAGAAATATTACTACCAATATGATTGTGAATTTCAACTTCTTTGAGTTTCAACATTGTATGGTTGGTTATTGATGCGAATAGTGTATAATAGTTGGCAATTAATCACGTGTTTATTTATAGTAATCTGACTGATGTTTCCAAAACCATACTTAAACCCTCTGTAGTTTCTTTTATTGTTATTCTGTAGCTCAGCTCCAGCGACATTTTTGTTCAGAGCAAATTACAAATACTTTCAAGGGAAAACAGCCCAAACCCCACACGTTTTTACGGATCCATCGGATTTGAACCCGTGACACTCTAAACCGCGGAATCAAAGGTAACCAAAGGTAATCAAAGGTAAGGATGGTATGAAATATCGGGTAATTAGACTTAGTGTTAGCCACCTCGCAAACCTAACAAAGTCTAATTACCCGATATTTCATACCATCAAATGACGCAAAAAACAAATTACTTGTTTTACCCACGACGTAAAATGCAGGGCATTCTGAGAAACAATCATGATCAGAATATTTTACTTGTATATAAAGCAAAAAAATAGATCAGGATTTATTTTGTTCTTATATTGTATTCGGCATGATTTAGTTTGAATATCACTTACTAACAATAAATATAATACCTAATAACTTAAATTATAGTTTAATATGATCAGAATATGGCAATAAAAGAGGCGAACGTCTCTCGCATTTAGGAATAAGTCTTCAGTTTGGCCATTGCTTACAAAATATACGTAATTTCAAAGGACAAAGGTATTGTTATACAATGCCACATACCGGCCACCGGACGTCAAAAGAACAATTTTAACGGATATAATCACGTTCTGAACTTTGTGGTTTACTAGTGTGTACATTAGATCCATAGTTTGATCATTACTTTCTTGCACGATTTTTTCATTTCATATTTAAAGATATCATTTACCAAAATAAAGGCACGAACTCGTATTTTACGACGAATGGATCTTCACTTAGTGTCAATGAGGAATACCGCACATTCGACAATGACGTAACTTTGTTTGTTTGACTTACAAAATAAGGTTACATACCTTGTCGTCATCAATCCACTATATGATTCTACCTATACCTATATGAACCTACGGTAAGCCTCCACGCATTCTGAATTGAATTTACAGTTTATCCTGCATTTTCAAGTTTGGGTTATTATGGTTCGCCTGCAAAACAAAGTAAGTTTCACTGCCTGCCAAAATAAAAGAAGTCCTATTTAAATGTTCACTGATTTCTAATACGATAAAGGCATAGTATATTATTTTATAAATATATTTGAAATTATTGTTGATGACATAAAAGGTACTACACGTTCATTATTTGATTCATTTTACCAACATCATCGAGATAAATAAGTTGGATCAATTGTGCATTTAAAGAGCGGACAAACAAACAAAATTCATTCATGCTATTTGCCTCCTGGATTGATTGTATGACTTTAAAAAAATAAGGTTACATACCTTGTCGTCACCAATCCACTAGTTTATTTGATTACTAGTATTTCACATGGGAAATAAAGTGTACACTTATTGTAAATTTTTAAATGTTTAATGTTTCTATGTGTCAGTACAAGTTTGTGTTTAGTGTTGAAATGTTTTTAAACTCAAGACGATGACAGTATTTTATTCTTTGATACAACAAGATTTGATAATGGGACAAAACTAGTCCCGAAACTAGTAATCATATAGTGGATTGATGACGACAAGGTATGTAACCTTATTTTTTAAGTCAAACAAACAAAGTTACGTGATGTATGATTACTTCTTGCATTCGTTTCCGTGGGACACTCGAACTTTCTACGATTGGCACAAAGCTAAAATATTTGTTTAAAACAATTATATAGGTACTTACAAATTGTTCTCTTCTCATTTAAATAATACGAGCATGGAGCTTAACATTATTCGATTTTAGTTCATGAAGTAAACTGACACGTACAAAACCGTTAGATAAGACTAAAAGGTGAAAGAGAGAGAACATTTGGACGTTGCAACACAAAGAAGCCGCCGCTTTTATCTAAAGAACTGCGTTCGACAGTTTTATACGGCCTGTGACACAGACGCTATCAACCTCTACTTCTTTACCTCGTCTTATTTACATGGAATTATTTATATAGTAAGAATTGCAAATATTGTTTAATTAGTCTATCTAAAGAAATTGTATGTGTATTTGCTATAGACACTGTAAAAAATTGTCATAGCTATAAATAGTAGAAATTATTGATTTAACTAACAACTTTACGTTGTAGAAATCCACACTATTCACAAGTCACCTGTAACATTAACTTGTAACATTACCTGTCGAAATAGATTTCACAACGTTTGGGTATTGATCATATTAAACTCTCCCTTAGCGTCTTGAATATTAAATAAAAATAAATGTTGCTCCAATATGTTTAAACTAGTATTTTAAGTAGCCTAATAAGTATATCTGTGGATACAGAACTCCAGCAAAACACAATGAAGTGTTTAACAAAATTATACTACACAAGAATAAATAGAATTATCTTGATTAATGCCGTACATCTCGTGACAATGTGTGCTCAATAACCGAGAGTCCTGACATGACTGAAACGAATGTAAATAGCTACTACGGAAGAACGATTTGCGCTTCGCTGGCAGGTAAACAAAAAATACGCTCAAAGCTTGGCGTCTCTAACAGCAAACACTCAAGATTTCCAGAAATGTAATCGACACTTTGCTCGTTTTATTTTCATTACGGCAGGAGTAAGTTTAACTTGTTTTCATATCACTGTACGATATTTAACTTCATTAGTTTTTCAAAACCAACTGAGGGATTGAATTCAGAGAATTTTCGTATAACAAAACCTTTATTTTTCTTTTAATAAACGAAGCAGTGACAGGCATATTATGACAATATCATACTAATACCTATATAATATTATAGCATAAACATATTATTAAACCAGCCAAAGCCTTAGGAGTTCTCAAATTGTTTATTTATTATTTTCATACCTAACCGCTGTATTTAGATTCTAAACACCATTAGTCTATAAACGGTTATATCACTTAAAATCCATTACTTTTGATTCCATTTCGTGCCTTGTTTAGTTATTTTTTTTTTTCAAAATTAGCGTTTTAAATAGAGATACAAACCATATTATATACGAACATAAAGAAAACAGATCAGAGACAAATTCAAGAATAATGTCTAAAATATGTTTCTATTGGAGATTTTGCTTAGTAGTAGGAGGAAATTACTGCTACATGCATTCTACCTATAAGAATATTAAACAATAAAATAAACAACTTGAGTCCCTGTTGTGGCCACACAATTAACATCGGTTATTGTCTCGCATTGGTGAATCCACAAACCTGAGCTTGACGAAAGTATCAAGTGACCGGAACAACAGGGCAAGTATCGCTCGAGTAGGCAATATCAACAGTTATGGCCACACAATATACGTCGGTTGTTGCCCCGTATGTGCGTATCCAACAGCCTGAGCCTGCTTGCCTCGTGAGCGGGACAATGGGGCAAGTGACGCTTGAGCAGTCAAGATCGACAATTTGACCCACACACTGTACAGCGGCTGTTGTCCCACATTGATGTACCCATCAGTCTGGTCCTAACAATGGCTAATGAGCAGGATAATAAGGCAAGTGACGCTCAAGCGGACAATTTTGACGGTTGTGTGGGCTCGCAATACACCGGTTTCTGACCCAAGTTGTTTTTATTAGCTAAACCATGTCCAGAGAGGGTACATCGGTCAAGTGACCCTGTAGCGGTCAATAACAGTTTTGGTCGCAAAATACCGTATGTTGTCCCACATTGGTATTTTTACTAGCCTGAGCCTGACTATAATGAGCGGGAGAACGGGACACCTGACGCTTGAGAGGCCAATACCGACAGTTATGGCCACACAATGTGCAGTGGGTTTTCATCAGCCTGAGCCTGACAATGTCAGGTGAGCGGAATAATAGGACGAGTGACGCTCCAGCAGCATATATCTATGTTGCCGGGAAAACCTCATATCTGAAGAGCAATATTTTTCTATTTTTAGCCTTGCCACTGAACTATGTTAAAATAGTTTATTAGAAAAACTGAAAATTTCGTAGTTTATCTTGAAAATATTTGCTAACCATTTGTTTATATTTAGAAAACCATTGTAACCGTGTTACATCATCCTAACGGACCTTTTCATTTAACATCATGGATGCGAAAAACACATTATTATAACTAAACCAATATTATTTACTAAACTCGTTATCATTTTCTGCATGAAGGGGCTGAAATAGTCCCTGATCGCTCCTGGATGAGGTACAGCGTGTTTTGATGCCAACAATGAAATATATGCGGTTGGCAGGTGGAGCCAAACCACGGTGCATCACCATACAAATGGCCTACTCTCCCTGACTGTCTACAAATCTTCATTTTTACCATCACAGCTAAACAGTAAAAAGTGCACGTAACAGTTTTAAATAACCATCACAGAAAAAATAATAAATTAAGAATATAAATGGCAGTTGTAAATAAAGTTAATTGGGTCAATAAGAACGTAAGCGAGCACAATGAGAATAATTCGGTTTTTATTTAACAAATCAACCACCAAGTATTTGCAATTCTCAGAACATTTATTATTAATGTTCACTTTTATGTACCAAGGAAAGGTTTTTTTTTTAAAGTTCTCCGGTTTAAGATCGCACCTTTGCGATCGTTAAAGGTGCCTACTTTAAGGATCGCATAACATGCAATATTAATGTAAAAAAAGCAAATTAACTCAAACATATAACACTAAATGGTAATTCATTTTAAAAAGCCTTGAACAAATTTCAATCTGTCAAGCTTGGTAACTTGTATATTACTTCATGTATATTACTTCTTCATGTTGCTACTCATTTTCCATGTTTACTTTATTTTATGTGAGTCTTTTCACAGGCGGGAATGTAATGGAGAAAAAAGGTCTCAAAAGATGTAGCAGATGTTAACATTTCCAGAGAGGATCTTGTCTGCTCCCTTCCGTTTTAAGTTACTGTATCAATCTCAATCCCATTTCGTAAGAAAGAGAAAATATTACACTTAATTCTGGGTAAAAGTTGTTTGATGACAAAATATTGTCCATGCCAAATGAAGTAATTTAGAAAGAGAGTTTTGTTTAGTAAAAAATATTCAATTAAAGAATTTATTACTTCATTAAAGTATGTTTAAAGACCATGTAAATCACATAAAACAAGTATTAGCAGACCCAATTAATGCGATTTTTCGTCTTTATTTAAGACTTTTTTGTATACAAATTAAATAAAAAGCTTACATTTATATTATTCATTGATACGTTACTCCCACTGGGTGCAAATATTATTACACGTATAACATCATAGTTGAGAGTCGACCAGTACAAATATTATTACACGTATAACATCATAGTTGAGAGTTAACCAGTACAAATATTATTACACGTACAACATCATAGTTGAGAGTTGACCAATCAGTTTTAAATTCTACGTCACATTACTTCTTGATGTTGTGGTACGCATGATGAAAGACTGTGGGACAAGGGGAAAACGATCACAAGACAATGCTGAGAAGCGGGAAGCTTTATCGTGGAGGAGGATAGGGTTACGAGGTAATAGCCGGACTGACTGTAACGAAGCCATGCCCCTCGGGGGTGAACGGTTTTAAAAGACCTGGGGTTAACGATTATATCAGCTTCAGACAGAACAGTTTAACACGTTGAAACGATCATCCACTTTAAATAAACTCAGTCGAACAATAGTGCACGCAGTACAAAAACTCTTATGCTCTATGTGTTCGGTAATTAAAATATCGAAACTTTCATAACGACCAAACAGACTTATCATGTAATTGAAATAATAATTAGAGTCATTAATATTACATTAAACCAAATGAGATTAAATAAACAGTTATTCAAAGAATAAGTTGTCCAGTAACCGAAAAATAATTAATTCATTCGTCGGTTGTTTAAAAGTAATGTATCGTGTTATGTGTAGTTTGGAAGTATAGATATAAAAGGGAATAGGACATTAGACGTAACGGGTTCGAAGAGCATGATGCTCTGTTGAGCCCTGTGAGGCTGACCGCTGACTAGATTACTGGTTTTCATCAATTAATAACAATATTGTATCACTTGAGGCTTTGGTATTATGGACAGATAAAACACAAACGTGGAAAAGTTAACTCTTCACAATTGTTTAACTTGGAATAAAATAGCCCTATTTCGTTTATATTGCAAGGAAACAATTATTAGGTGTTTTAAAATATATATACTATAATTTAAATACAGTATATATTAATAGTAATGTATATATAGTTAATTTTAATTTTAATTTTCTTCGCAACCATTAATCGTAGAATAGTAATACAAAATACTAAATTATTTAGTTTTCTTAGCTCTTTTTAATGGTAAATAGTAATATTGTTTTATAGTTATGTTTTTTTTAAATCAAAAATCAAAAAAACTGAATTTTTGATATTTTAAGTCTTGTAATTTCTGAACCCGAATTTTTACGGTAATGCGGGTGGTGTCATTTTATTGTAAATCTTAAGTTCTGTTGGAAATCTAAAGTTCTACAAAGGACTAAAGTTTAATCCAAATCGTTAGAGCCGTTTTTGAGAAATCTTGATTTTTCATGTTTTTTGGCGGTTTTTGGGGGATAATTACCCTTAAAAATCAAAAATTCCAAAAAATGAAAAAACGCCTGGAGACATCTTGGATTAGTACCTAAATACCAAAAAGTTTAATAAAAATCGGACCATTGGTTAGGGCTCTAGATCGGTACACATCCATACATACACAGACAGGCAGACAGACAGACAGACAAACAGACAGACAGACAGACAGACAGACAGACAGACAGAAATGACGTAAAAATCACTTTTTGGGCTCAGGGAGCACCAAAACGAATATTTCCACTAACAACTCAAATTCTAAAATTTGGACGAAAACAATACTTTCTATACCATGTATAAGGGGGGGGGGGAAGTAAAAAAGGTCTTTACTGTCGAATTAACTAACCAACAAACCCCAGTATGAGGTCACTACATCTTTGAAGACCTTTTCACAAGGATTCATACTCACTGAATTTAAATTCTTACGCTCAGGTTTTTGTTGACTAAACAATATGTCTGTGTAAGATTGTTTGTTTACACCTATCTTGTGTCGTTTCAGTTGTATTTTGGGTGTTGTTCACACCGCTTGGTAAATTCTGCATAATTTAATAAACGCTCGTTTCATGTGGAAACTTGCATTGTTCGTCATTTAGAGTATATTACAAAAAGCATGTTTTGTATTGACCAAGTATATTATTATTGTCTGGTGTGAGTTTCTATCCTCTGAGGGAGCGACTGCCAAGAAAAGGGAGATGGATATAGAAAAGGCAAACTTACATACGTCTGTTCAATGAAATTGAAAAAATAACGTTAAAATTGTATTATAACCTGCTAAATAACGAGAGGATTATTATATTTTTACGTTTTTTGTCAAATACGTTAAAAAAATAAATGTGTATTTATTTTGGTGGAATAAAACATCGCTTACATGTCAACTAGTTGCAGTGGAGACATAAAAACTATGTCAGCAAAGAAAAGCTGTTCCCATCAAATTGGGGAACGGCAACGTCAAGAAAGTTGTTTTGAAGTAAACACTGTTCCCAATACAGAAACCACTATTCAACTCGTAACGACGACTTTGACAATCATTTCGTTTTTGACAGAATAAAAAACATTTCGATTGTCAACACTGAGATTGCCCTGAGTCACTTGAACGAAGCAGCCTTGTTGTTCGTTGTCGAAAGGATTGTCCTGTTTGACTTATTTTTAAGTTCATTAATTTGAATTGAAACATACAAGACTTGAAGAATTGACTCTTTAATGTTCCGTAGGACTTGTCAAATAATTGTATTTTACTTTTAAAAAACTAGCGGTGATCAACTTGTTCCTTATGTGCATCGAATCAGTATGGTTCCGTTTTGAATAAGCCTTATAATTGCACTGGATTTAATATATATATTTATAAACTGAGTTCTTACCTTCATCCGCCATTGGAGATCATCAGATACCAGATGTAAACGTAATACTAATATCAAACTGTCTTATCAAAGAAAAATCGTCTCTATACGATTTATAGAAGAACGAGTGGGATATGAAAATGCGATGAGAAAATGCCAAGCCACGTTTACTAAAGGGCAGTGTAAACTACGAGACATCGCGGTCAATCGTTCATCGGAACACGACATTTCCATTTATCTCCCCCTCGCAGATAGGCGAGCCATTTGACATGTTGAACAACCACACAATACTTAAAAACCCCAATTTAAAAGGCAGTGGTTTAGTTCGTAGAATTAATTTACTCAATTGATTAATATCGATTATCAAAGGTGTGTGATGCCTATTCTATACTGGTAAAATCAATTAAACCTCCAAATCCCAGCTAGTAAAATTATAAAGTAAAAATATGTTTTTGTTAATGTTACGACAGGAAAAAGGAATTATCAAAACAAAAAATATATCTGGAAAAAGATTTTGAGAATACGAGAACGTAAACACCCATACTCGCAGAATATCTTGTTTCTTAATTCCCTAAGCGTTGTTCTGTGTAGACAGCCACGTTTTAATAATTCATGGCCCGATTTGAACGATTGAGGTGTCAAATTAAGGGGATATTCTTCAAAATGTTTCAAAAGTAATTTATTTTCCCCTTAGTCCTCACGGCTTAACCCCACAGGTCACTAAAATGTCAATGTTAAAATTATGGGAGAAAAAGCCGACCAACTTTGCATGTGGTCAATAAGGATGACGATGTTCATGATTATGATAATAATTATCATTCATATCAATATATATAAAACAAGACTAAATTCTGCACGGGATTTTCTTGGAGGTTTTAGGATCTATAGACAGACCAGGTATCCAAAAATCTATCCAACACTAGCCCCACAACTTTGATCTTTCTTGATTCCTGTTGTTTCCCGTTTCTTTTTCTCTTGCTAAAAATATGTAACAATGTAAACTCAAATAAAATCATTACTCCATAAGGTTAACACTAATATTTTCAAACATAAATACTTTTAATGCCAGTGGGGCGGAGCCGACAATATGTATTCGGCATTAGGGGGGTAAATCTCTCTTTGATTATTGATTATTATGTAATATCTAGGTACGAGATGATATACATAAATTTGAAAGCCAGTAGGGCGGAACCCCATGAGATGTTTTTGGAATGAGAGTAGAACCATGTTTGACTTTGATGTATCTATACACCTGGCTTTTCCCTTTACTATGGAAACCATATGAAATCATTACTGCCGAAGGTTATTATTGATGATATCAGAAACCATATCAAATCATTACTGCCTAAGGTTATCATTGATGATATCAAAGACTAAAAGGGCGGAGCCATAACGTTTAGAGGTTCTATATACTTATATAATTTATACCAAATCTTCACTTCACACTTTTTTTAACACTTCAACAGCTGTTTATGAAAATAATTTGTTTAGTAATCATATGATGCAATGCAAATTGCATGTTCATAAGTTTAGTATTGCCAATGTGTACACGCCAAAGGGTCGAAGCCTTGAGAAAATGAGGTAAAACCTTTTTTAGCAAGCGTTTAGGACCTAGAAAGAAGCTACATTTCAAATGTTATTAAAAATCCGTTTAGTCGTTCCTGAGATTTCATGATAAATTAGTACCTTGGATTATATAAACGTCACTGTTACAAACTGTTGCTTAATGAAGTCGGTATTTACGCCAATATATCAAGCTGGGCGGCTTTTCATCGTCAATGCGTAGACTCATTAAAAATGATGTTCGTAATGATTCCAAATCGAGAGTTTTAAATTACTTCATAGTTTGAAAAGTTTCATGAGCGATAATTTTTGGAATGCCAAACAAATTGGAATGTTGACACAAAGGAAGAAACCGATTGTTTGTTTAGATCCAGCTTGAATAAAAATTAATTTGTTCACTTATCTCATATTTAATCAATCAACTGTTGTTCCCGAATTCGAGCGAACATTTTCTTCGGATCATATGGTTTATAAATTGTTTAGTATATTTATGTTATGTTTCCACTCTTTCACCATGCCTACCGTGATTTTCATCTTAAAATTTAATGTAGAAATTTATTCCCGCGCAGGGAAAATATTTATAATCGCTATTAAAACTAGCTAAACAATGACAAAATGTGCTTGTCCACATCAGACACACCATTTCAAAAATATCTGGATCCTTTGTTGATTCACCTGTGCTAGGATACAAAAAGCCAACAGCCAAAGCAAGGATATAAAATGAACTGTGTAAATAAAGAAGCCGCCACTGTCTAAAAGCCTGCGTTCGACAGATCTTTATAAGGAGGCCTGCTCCAGACACTATCAACTTAGCTTTTTAGCTTCTCTTTCAACTTGGGTCTTCGTATTTTTCAACAAAACAGTGATTGATTTTTATCTAAGAATACTAACTCCGGAATGCCGTTGCATTAACTATTATTGTTAAATTAATATCTATTATATAAAATGCTCGTGTCACAGTGTTTGTAACAAAACTCCTCCGGAACGGCTTGACCGATTCTTTTGAAATTTTGTGTGTATATTCGGTAGGTCTGAGAATAGGACGTAAACTATTTTTCCCCGGTAGGCGAGTGAGCGAAGTGAACGAGCTCATATTGAAAATGAACGAGTATTTGACATAAAACAAATTTAATGACATTAGGACAGGCCAACGTCTGTCGGGCCAGCTAGTTGTTTTATAAATTAAACCATTCTCACCCAATTCAGAGTAGCCCCTACATACAACGTTATGACTACAAAAACTTCACTGTTACGAAATTCCGAAAAATTAATTAAATAAATTTTAACGCGACAAAACAGCAATATGAATATATATCCTGCGATATGTTTATATGTTTTGTGTGTTTCTCGTGCGTTTGGTTGGTTTGTTTGTATTACATATCAATGTACTATGCTACATACCATTAATTATATAGGATTGGCTAATTTTGTATCGAACTAATGAGTATCAATGCAATTACGTTCATATCGTGTAGTTTAACTGTTTGTAGTTGTTTTAAACTGGATTAACACTATTTTAGAAACACTCTATCAGAAAAGCGTTTTTAGAAACTGGGCCAGACAATGAAGAAATAGCCGGCGCCACTTGTTACAAACCAAATCACTTTGCCCAGCGCGTCCTGCAAAAACCTTTTAACAATATTAACAATCAGGAAGCAACTTCTGTTTCGTATGGCAACTTTGGTTCAGATGAAATCCTAGCAAACTCATCGTGTTTAGTGCTAAAAATGCTCCTAACCGAAATAGCGAGTAATATGTTTTTACTGTCCAGCTTTGGGTTACGAAATAGCGCATCTACAAAGCCCCAAAACCATTTACGGGACATGAATATCATCCCTCTATGAACCACACACAGTAAATAAAAAATAGGAATCGTCTTATTTAGAACCGTTGCGGAAAACTATTTCTGTTTTTTTTAGCGAATTTCCCCTATAGGGAAGAAGCTATTACCGGAGGTCTCAAGCCCGAGACCATGATAACATTTTGTTTTGAGGTTCCCAGAAGCCAAAAACACTATTCGTTCAAACTTATATATTTATGTATATATATATATATATATACATAAATATATATTATATATATATATGTGTGTGTGTGTGTGTGTGTGTGTGTGTGTGTGTGTGTGTGTGTGTGTGTGTGTGTCCGTGAATGCGATAACTTGAGTAAAAAACGTCCGATTTCAATGAAATTTGGCTCAATGTGTAAAGTGACATTTATGACTTAAGTTCGAAAACCAGAAGAATCGGACCAAGGAAAGGGGGGTTTATGGGGCTTTTAAATTTTCCAAAAATCAGTTTTTTGCATTTTTCTCCCTAAAATTTGTAAAACACTTATTTTTGGTTTTGACCTAAAACAAAAAACATAGAGCTTAAAAAAACAAAAAATATAGTATTTTGAATTATTAACCTAGGTTAAGTGGTTGCGGAGAAAAAACAAAAAAAACCTGCTCATAAAATTTCCCATATTAATCTTATGGGAAAAAGGTTTTTGGCTTTTCCTCAGTTAATTTTACTTTAATCTTAACATTTGGTTTTACCAATCACTTCAGCTCCACAAAACAATCATTTTGGTGTTTAAATTGTGATTCTACGTCCAACCGTTGCAGAGAGATTCAAAGTGCTAAACACAGTACTTTGTCCAATGTTATCCTTATGGAGGATAAATCAAATTTGATATCTCGATTATTTATGAATGTATATTGATGAAACTTGGTATGTGGCTTTATGTTGCACTGGTATATTGATATTAGCACAACAAATAAATTTGTTTTTAATTGTCCCCGTAGCAGCTAATGTTATTTTCCCTGCATACTCAGCCCTAATGTTATTCTTATGGAGAATATGCAAGGTTTTATATCTCCCTTAATTATGAACATAAAATTAATAAAACTTGGTAATGTAGCTTCACCTAGTTCAGTTATATTGATAATTGCATAAAAACTCATTTTTTATCCTCCTCGTTGCAGCAAACCTGCGTACTCAGTCCTAACGTTATTCTTATGGAATAAATGTATGTTATTTATAAATGTATTTTTGTGAAACTTGGTAAGTGGCTTTATATAGGAGTGAGAAACATATAAATGCATTGGAAATTCGCTGAGTACGCAGGTTTGCTGCAACGGGGGTATTTTAAATCCCTTAAACACGTATTGTTTTAAGGGATTTAAGAAAACTCAATGGGACCGGAGGATTTTTTAACAAAATTACAGCATTTATAAGTAAGCATAAAAACAACTGTTAGAAAAATAATTCACTGGCGAATAAAATATGAATGAGATTTCTTTACATAATATACCGGCAATTACGAGAAACCCTCTTCTATTTCATGGCGTTTCTATTAGCTCTAAATAGAAAATGGATTCAACCGTTGTTGAAGTCGATAATTTACGAATGTAAATCTAATTGAAGTTCGCAGCTCAAATCGTGTGCCTGTAAAATAAAATAGTTTTAAAAAAGCACAGCTAATACTTATTTAGTTAATGCCAAACATGATTATTCCACTCTTCCAAGCCTCTCAAAATAATAACTGAAGCATAACCTAAAGTAGTAGTTATGCATTTAAGTAGCATTATCTGATGAAAATAATTTAAGCACCAAAATGTAGGTCGTACGATGAATATATATTGATAAATCACCCATCAAGGGTCATACTAAATGACAATTTATAAACACGTCAATCAATATATTATATAAAGTCAAAAATATAACATCTTGTTACTTATATTTAACATTTGAGTGACAGTTGTGACCATACAATAAGCAGCGGTTGTTGTCTTATATCGGTATTTCCATCAGCCGGAGTCTAACAGTGTCAAGAGAGTTGGACAATGGGGCAAGTGATGCACGAGCGGACTATGTGGAAAATTGTGGACACACAATATACAGCGGTTGTTGTCCCACATTGGCCTGCGTCTGACAATGTCCAGTGAGCGGGACAATGGGACAAGTGATACTCGAGCGGACTATAGGAAAATTGTGTCCTCACGATATACTGCGGTTGTTGTGTCACATTTAGTGGTTCATTAACTTGAGCGTGGCAATGTCATGTGAGCGAGGCAATGGGATAAGTGACGCTCAAGTGGATAATATGAACAGTTATGGCCACACAATATACAGCGGTTCTTGTCCCAGAGTGGTGTACACATCAGCCTGAGTTTGACAATGTCATATCAGCAAGACAATGGGACAAGTGACTCTCAACTGGATTCTATACCAGGGCCACACAACCGCTAACCGTTCTAACCGTTAGGGCCACACAATATACAGCGGTTCTTGTCCCAGAGTGGTGTACCCATCATCCTGAGTTTGACAATGTCATATCAGCGAGACAATGGGACAAGTGACTCTCAACTGGATTCTATACCAGGGCCACACAACCGCTAACCGTTAGGGCCACACAATATACAGCGGTTCTTGTCCCAGAGTGGTGTACCCATCATCCTGAGTTTGACAATGTCATATCAGCGAGACAATGGGACAAGTGACTCTCACCTGGATTCTATACCAGGGCCACACAACCGCTAACCGTTCTAACCGTTAGGGCCACACAATATACAGCGGTTCTTGTCCCAGAGTGGTGTACCCATCAGCCTGAGTTTGACAATGTCATATCAGCGAGACAATGGGACAAGTGACTCTCAACTGGATTCTATATATAAACCGTCAGGGCCACACAATATACAGCGGTTCTTGTCCCAGAGTGGTGTACCCATCAGCCTGAGTTTGACAATGTCATATCAGCGAGACAATGGGACAAGTGACCCTCAACTGGATTCTATATATAAACCGTTAGGGCCACACAATATACAGCGGTTCTTGTCCCAGAGTGGTGTACCCATCAGCCTGAGTTTGACAATGTCATATCATCGAGACAGTGGGACAAGTGACTCTTAACTGGATTCTATATATAAACCGTCAGGGCCACACAATATACAGCAGTTCTTGTCCCAGAGTGGTGTACTCATCAGCCTGAGTTTGGCAATATGCCAGCGGGACAATGGGACAAGTGACTCTCAACTGGATTCTATATATAAACCGTTAGGGCCACACAATATACAGCGGTTCTTGTCCCAGAGTGGTGTACCCATCAGCCTGAGTTTAACAATGTCATATCAGCGAGACAATGGGACAAGTGACTCTCAACTGGATTATATATATAAACCGTCAGGGCCACACAATATACAGCGGTTCTTGTCCCAGAGTGGTGTACCCATCAGCCTGAGTTTGACAATGTCATATCAGCGGGACAATGGGACAAGTGACTCTCAACTGGATTCTATATATAAACCGTTAGGGCCACACAATATACAGCGGTTCTTGTCCCAGAGTGGTGTACCCATCAGCCTGAGTTTAACAATGTCATATCAGCGAGACAATGGGACAAGTGACTATCAACTGGATTCTAAATATAATCCGTCAGGGCCACACAATATACAGCGGTTCTTGTCCCAGAGTGGTGTACCCATCAGCCTGAGTTTGACAATGTCATATCAGCGAGACAATGGGACAAGTGACCCTCAACTGGATTCTATATATAAACCGTTAGGGCCACACAATATACAGCGGTTCTTGTCCCAGAGTGGTGTACCCATCAGCCTGAGTTTGACAATGTCATATCATCGAGACAATGGGACAAGTGACTCTTAACTGGATTCTATATATAAACCGTCAGGGCCACACAATATACAGCGGTTCTTGTCCCAGAGTGGTGTACCCATCAGCCTGAGTTTGGCAATATGTCAGCGGGACAATGAGACAAGTGACGCTCAACTTGACAGTAATCTTTTAACTCAAAACTTAAGGTATTTGCAAAATAAAACATCGGTAGTCAATTTCTTGGGCAATAAAATTTAAAGATATTGAATCACCATTATAGACAGCAATATTAGGGCAATATTTCAAATAGATTAGGCACCATTTGCTCTGGTCCATTTCTGCTCACATACTTAAACAATTAAAATACCCCCGTCGCAGCAAACCTGCGTACTCAGCGAATTTCCAATGCATATGTCCTAATACCACATAAATCCGCGTACCAAGTTTCATAAAAATATATTCTCATATAAGCGATTTTAATTATTCTCCATAAGAATAACATTGGTAATGAGTACGTAGATTTGCTGAAACAAGGAACAAAAACAATTGGTTTTGATGCAAATATAAATAGAATTTAACTAGGCGAAGCTACATACCAAGTTTCATCAATATTCAATCATAAATAAGCGCTATATAACATTTTAGATATTCTCCATAAGAATAACATGGGGGTTGAGAAAGCAGGTTTGCTGCAACAAGGAACAAAAAAATGGGTTTTTATAAAATTATCAATTTAACTCAACCAAGTGAAGCTACATACCAAGTTTTATTAATTTATGTTCACAATTAAGGGAGTAATTACATTTTACTTATTCTCTATAAGAATAACATGGGGGCTGAGTACGCAGGTTTGCTGCTACGAGTATAATCAACAAAAAGCAATCATTTGTGCAAATATCAATATACCAGTACTACGTGAAGCCAAATACCAAGTTTCAACAACATACACTCATAAATAATCGAGATATTAAATTTTATTTATTCTCCATAAGGATAACATTGGACAACGTACTGTGTTTAGCACTTTGAATATCTCTGCAACGGTTGGGCGTAGAGTCACAATTTAAACACCAAAATGATTGTTTTGTGGAACTGAACAGATTGGTAAAAGCAAATTTGAAGTTTACATTAAAATAAACTGAGGAAAAGCCAAAAACCTTTTTCCCATAAGATTAACATGGGAGATTTTATGAGTAGGTTTTTTGATTTTCTCCGCAGCCACTTAACCTAGATTAATAATTCAACATACTATATTATTTGTTTTTTTAAGCTCTATAACATGGTCAAAACCAAAATTAAGTTTTTTTAAATTTTTAGGGTGAAAAATGCAAAAAATGATTTTTTATAACTTTAACACCCCCATAAACCCCCTTTCCAATGGTCCGATTTTTCTGGTTTTCAAACTTAAAGTCATGAATGTCATTTTACACATTTGAGCCAAATTTCATCAAAATCGGACGGTTTTTAATCAAGTTATCGTGTTAACGGACATATATATATAAATTTGAGCGAATAGTGTTTTTGGCATCTGGGGACCTCAAAACAAAAAGTTATCATGGTCTCGGGCTTAAGTCTTACTATGAGACCTACGGTAATAGCTTCTTCCCTGTAGGAGAAATTCGCTAAAAGAAAACTAAAATTAAATAAACGTATCAGGAAACTGACACATACTTTCTCCCTTTTAGCTCAACTTTAATGAATAAATTACTTTTTATTTACTAAATATAGAATACAAAGCACGGTTGAATGTACAGAAAATTTTGTAAACAAGTTGTTTTAAAAAACAGCCACCCAAATCTCTGCTTTGGAGGCACTACAGAATCCATTGCTACACTCGTGTTTTAAGAGGGAAAATGCCCTATTCCCCCCAGGGTTATTAAGGGGCAACATATTTCGAATTAGCTCTGTTGGTCAATGCTAAATTGACAAGCATATCAAGTTTGAATGAAACTGATCAGTAAATAAGAGAGAAATAGTAATTTTTGTATTCGCCATAAGAATTACATTGGACAACGTACTGCGTTTACCGCTAAATGAAAATTTCAATTTTCTCCGAAACCAGCAATCATAGAATAGTAATTCAAAATACTAAATTATTTTTTTTTTTGAGCTCTTTTTAATGGTGAATAGTAATATTTTTTTATATTTATGTCTTTTTATGAAAAATCAAAAAAACTGAATTTTGGATGTTTTAAGTCCTGTAATTTCTGAACCCGAATTTTTACAGGAATGCGGGTGGTGTCATTTTGTTGGAAAACTAAAGTTCTACAAACGACTTAAGTTTAATCAAAATCGTTAGATCCGTTTTGGAAAAATGTTGATTCTTCATGTTTTTTGGTGGTTTTGGGGGATAATTACCCTTAAAAATCAAAAATTCAAAAAAATGAACAAAACAACTGGAGATATCGTGGATTAGTACCTACACACCAAATTTCATAAAAATCGGCCCATTGGTTAGGGCTCTAGCTCTGTACACACGCACGCACGCACGCACGCACGCACGCACGCACGCACGCACGCACGCACGCACACACGCACACACGCGCGCGCGCGCGCACACACACGCGCGCGCGCACGCACGCACGCACGCACGCACGCACGCACGCACACACACACACACACACACACACACACACACACACACACCGCGTAAAAACCACTTTTTCGGGTTCAGGGAGCATCAAAACGAATATTTCCACTAACAACTCAAATTCGAAAATTTTGACGAAAACAATACTTTCTCCATATACTATTTATAGGGGGAGAAAGTAAAAAGAAAACGGAATTTGTCATTTTTATTTTATTTTTGCCAAACGAACTCTAAATTTACATTATCAGCTCCTCGGAAAGCAGGGGATGAGACAAGACTAGAGTGGGCCCGAGGGTTGCAGCTGATGTTGATATTTCCCGAGGGCCGCCGCGCCGCTTTTGTGTTTACAGAGTCAATCTCGTTCCCTCGTCATCCGGTCTCCGTCTGCGGGCACACATAATTTGGAACGTTTGCGAGAAACACGTCCCTCCATTCCAAAGGGTAAGACAGACACTGAGGGGTCACATGAAGGGGTTACATGAAATTCGATACTTTCGGAGCGTCCCGTAATAAATTGTTACTGTAAAGTTAATTGAAAAAGGCAAAAGGTCTTACTGTAAAAGCTTTGATGTAAGAATGCAAAATCTTGGTTATGACGGGTTGACGCCCATTGTTAGTTAACGGTAAAATATTACCAAACTCTGACACAAGACAATCTATAAGCAACGTTGGAAGTTGCTCAATAAGTCCAAGATTTTACTTTATTGGAAATTAAATTTGTTTTTAATAACGTCAAATTTCTGAGGTTTATTATAGTATTATTATCAACCATTTTAGCTATCATGGATTAAATTAAATTATTAAATATCGCAATAACAAAATGAATCATTACAGTTTCACAAACCTAACTAATTCAAAGATCCGCTTGCACGCCCTTTTTTCCTATAACTCTGAAAAACTTATTTCAATTTCTGCACTGTGTAGTTAATTCTCAATAAAACAAAAGCATAAGCAATACAAATTATTTTAAGAGCAAAAAATCCAAAAGAATTGCCAATACAATCCGAAACCGTCGATTTTCCTTTTCTGGTTCTTAATGAAATCCCTCTTAGAATATACAATGTTTTATGTATGATCTGTCGACGAAACCGTCGATAACTGATCTAGAATCCGTGCAATATATCCAGACAACGTATAATATTTAAAAACCATTTTTATTCTTTTAAATAAATATCCGGACCATCTATATCATCCATTGAAGGGGTAAAATTGTAATTCTAAATATATAATATATTTATTATTCTGAATCCAATATTATAAAATAACTGATAGGAAAACATACAATTTGTCATATAAATATTTTGAAATAGTAAATTAGTCTTAACATAAAAATAAGTTTTGCTTTAAACAAACATACGATTTTGAAGAAGCCGTATTTTTTCTCTGGTGGAATGGAACATTTGGCCCACACAAAACGAGCTGCTGTGAAATGAGGCAATGGCTTCAAGTGAGTTGTTTTGGAGCAAAAACTCTTTCCAATAAAGAAAACCAATATTGAACTCGCGAACGAAGGCGCTTCCTTAGGCGCTGCTTGCCTCGACGAAAGAACCACAAAATTTACAATTTCGATACAGAGGTTACCATTTCTTCAGTAACATTTTTCCAGTTTCACGTGATAAAGTTGTACAGAGCTGAGAGAGATAGAGAGATAGAGAGAGAGACTTTTGTGATAAGCAAAAAAGGAGATCACAATGGATGAATAGTAAATCTCAAATCATCACTTTCAACTGTTTTCTTAAATTAAAAGGCAGAAACATTTTCTTACGTCTTCATCTGACTATTGTTATATCGGATTTTCACTTCACCAAATTGAAAATATTTCCATTAAAATGCTCGAGAGTAATTAGTAAAGAAATATTCTCTCGCTTTATTCATCCGTTTCAAAGAGACCGAAAGGTCATGATTTTTATGTTCAAAATGTTAAAACATAAGTCACGTCAAAACCATATAAAACATACAGTCCGCTTAGATCCAGATGTAGATGTAAATTATGCTACTTTTTTGTGTAAATAAAAATTACTAATGTTCAACCCAGAATTTATGATTCAAACTAAAACCAATTTCAATGAGATGAAGGCAATATAAATACTGGTTCGTCAAATTAAGGTGAAATTCTATTATCATACACATAATATGGAAAGAATAACAAACAAATGATGGAACTTGAATCACCATGACCAAATGCGTTGATATTTGATGCTCTAACGTATTAAAGTTTCAGCGAAAGGGAGGGGGCGAGAATTACAAAATGGCAACTATATAACACCATTTTTTCTGGCCAAAATGTCTACCGACCAGATCCAAAAAATATGTTTCAAAGGTAGCAACGTAAAGGAAGTAATAATTTGGTTTACCCGCCAAATAAAATGTTATTGGATGAATTATATGCTCTACAGCGATCTTATTTTTGTTTGTTAGGTTGTTTGGAGAATTCATCTTGAAATACAACTTTGGGTTTTTCCTCAAGAACGATTGGTAAAAACCTCAACAGCTCAAATTTGTTTTGAAACATATTTTAAAATTAAAAGTTTTAACTTTAGGATTAAGAAAGAAGTCTTGAAATACAAGTTTTAACATTATACTTAAGAAAGAAGTTTAAAATAAAAACAACAGAATCATAGCAGTTCTGATTGATAACCAGTGAACTCTTAGTATCACTGCTGAACGCACACATACCAGCGACCACGTCGCTGACACATACACATGATAAAGAATCAACAGGCGATTTCTTAAAAACAGTGACTAGGATCATTGAATATTGCACACAGAGTGGCCATATAAAAAAATAATCATATGCGTATATATATGTATATTTATATATTACTATTTTATTCCTGATGTATGTTAATTCATGTAAAGTTTCATAAAAAATGGGGGATTCTGAAGTGTAGGGATTTATGTTACTCAAGGGAAGTGTTATTTCAGATGGATGTTATTACAAGTGAAGTTTCGTCTCGAATATTTGAGGGAAATTAATATTTATTTTGGTTCTCTCTGAAGTGTAGGGTATCTATTTTACTTAAGAGGCGATTTATTTCAAATGGATGTTAAAATACGTGACGTTACATCTTAAATAGATAGGGGGAAATGCAAGTTGACACGGGTTCTCCCTAAAGTTTTAACGTTTCTCAAGGAGCGTTTTATTTCAGATGGATGTCAAAACATGTGAAGTTTAATCTTAAATAAATGAGAAAAATGCACGTTGACTCGGGTTGTATTTCAAGTTTGGGGACAACATCTATGTTCGAGGTTCGTTTTGTTTCAAGTTTATTGAACTCCCAAGAAGTTGTATTATACAAAAATAAGAGAAAGTTTCATCTCAAATATGTAGAGGAAATCACGGAAACTCAAATTATTCACATGAAGTGCATAATTCATTTAACTAGTACCAATTAAAAATGAAGATAATGGCTAGAAGATGTAGTTGGGCAACAAATTTGTTGTGAGATTGAAAGTTAAAAATGATTAAAAATATTGTTTGTTTTCACATACTGTCCATGCATGTTTGATTTTATGTTAGATGTGTCTAAACGTGTCTTCTTTTCCGATCTTACTAAGTATATATAACTAAAGGTCATACTAACTATCAAATTTGTCGTTATTTCTTTACCATGATTTTGGTTTTGTTGAAGCTACCCTTCAAGACAGCATCATTTTATGATTAAAAGGAGGACAACAGTAAACTATAGGTATTACGCAGAACATAACCGATAACTGAACCATTGCATCATACCCATTTAATCCCACCCGGATGCGATGGTTAGAGCTGGGGATTCATGTGGTCTCGCGTGATCCGGCTTAAACCAATGGATATCAAACACAGTAAAACAGTTAGGTAACTTCGCAATTAATAAGTTTCGTATATTTTGAATGTCGTTATGTCGAATCACCTTCCATGACATAAACTGCAACTGAAGGTTACAAACGGCAAAATATTTACGACATTGTTGTATTTCGGGCAGTGTCAACCTTATTGTGAGTGATTGCTGTCATGTTTTAATCTAACGTTCATTTTTCTATTACTGGATTACAATGAAAACATAAATACTATAATTAAAATGGTATGTAGTTAAATAAATTAACTTTTAAGGCCGAAAAAGAATTTGATATAAAAAAATATGTACACGGGAGGTGCTCTTGATTTATGTACTGTAAGCTACTTTAAAAGCAAAGCTGTGCGATTGGTCTGGTAGCCAGCATAACTAAAAACTGTTTGGTCCATTAGTTTATCTGCCGCCAAAGTTATAATCGCATTTTTTTTCGTAAGATATCAACTTCTAAAATCGTGGAATTTAATGTACTTTACTTAGGTCTGGTACTTCATATATAGATTTTTATGAAGAAACACATTAATTCTACTTCATATTTTAAGCTCAGCTTCAGATACATTTATCTTGAAAAAAGTTTCTACACTCTTTGTGCACAAAGATTACCAGAGTTCGAAACTATTAAAATAATGATTTTACTAATTGATACGACAGCACAAACTACTAATTGATACAAGATCTTGCACAAAACAGTTATTACTGTGCGGATTTGTTTAAAACAAACCATTTAAGATATATTAAAATCAATACAACGCACCGGTTAGTCTTAAACACAAAATTGTTTAAGCTTGATTCAAAAATACCTCGTTTCTAAATCAAAGTAGTCTCTTTCTACGTTACCTTTATGCCAAACTATATCGCCATTTTGTTATTTTTGCTACATTGGTTGCAATTAAAATCCAAAACAACCCCGACAGACGCTCCGGCGGATCGCCGCCCATTCTGACTGATGGGAGGACTAACTGCATTGAGCAGCAGCACTAACCTCGTTCCACCTTCATTGCCTGCTCCATTATGAATCGGCCCATTTAACAATCGTCTATCGCCCGGCGTCATGTGGGTTAATGTAATGCTCAAGATCAATAGCAATTGTTTCGTGCCCGGCATACTAGCATTTGAAATAAAATAAACACTATGGCAAATCCAGGTGTTCGAATTCGTGTAGTTTAAATTGTGATGCCATTTCAGAAGTACGCTTAAAACAGCTGATCTTGCTTCTGTACTGTGATTTTGTTACCTTCAACAGCTGTCGTATGATCAATTTTAATGGTTACTGTTTTCCCATAACATTAACATTAACATTTTAACCTTTTAAGGGCTGTGGGGCGTAGCCCTAAAAAAACGTTAATTCTGAGGAAATTCCGCAAGTCTACGCATTATTTCCTTTAATTTGACACAGATCTTATAAATTGGTTCAGTAGTCACTGAGAACTTAGCGTTTCAACCGTGTATTAATATATAGCATAACCGTATCAATTATAGATGACTTAGAATATTTATTAAAGTGGATTTAGACGACAAAAAACATTCGAATCCAAACATTATTCTTGATATAAATTGATTCAGTTACTAAGAGAATTTAAAACAAATTTCAGATGAAAATCCTGCTTTAACCAATAAAGGAATCAAATTGTATGTGTTTGGATGTTATTATGTATTTGGTTTTTAGCCGTAGAGGTTAATTATAGCTTTTATGCATTTTACGATGTGATGCACCGAGGACTTGTGGATTTTGTGAATTGCATAGTTAACTAACTAAACTTAACTAAGGTTCGGGAATGTAGTCTTTTGGCTGCAAACAAATGTGCTATGAGCCACCTATTTTACGTCTATTGCACGTCTCCAAACTAGTTATTGCCACATGTTTATAAATATATATATATATATATTAACTAGCTGTTACCCGCAGCTTCGCTCGCGACAAATTAAAACACATTACAATTAACATGACCAGAACTATAAAATATTTGTTTAGTTTTAGCATATGACTTCTTTTGCCCTAACCGACAAACAACTACAGCTGGTAGTTTTATAAATGATAACCTCCCATAAGATTTACATTAGAACTTACAAGACCCCTGGGGAAGAGCCCTAAGGTTGTATGCGGTCATTATCAGGTCTATATGTTAATGTGATATGTAAGCTATGTTCATGCAACATTTTACCTTAATCTGTCCAGTAGTTTATCCGTGATGGAACTCAAAATATCCATATATACATCCAAACAAACATCCAAACTTTCACATTTATAATATTAGTAAGATAAACTATTTAGGCTCCAAACATGATGCTTATGATGCAAACAGTGATATTTCCGTGAGTTATACTATGTATAAAAGCAATAAAAATTTATTTTTGTTTGTTAAGAATGTCCAATCAACTTCCTGAAGAAATACACAAATTTATCCGTACAAATATAAGATTGTATATGATAATCTGCTTTAATTCAAACTATTTTAAAAATAGTTTTAATTCCAACGACACCGATGGAACGGTCTATTAAACATTTAACGACGAAGGAAGCAGACCAAAGTAATCCCAGACACGGCTGGGAGCTTTGTGAGATGGAGGAATGAGGTTTAGAGATAATGGATGTAAAGACAATAGCTAAGCCGCGTCTTTCAGGAGTAAAAAACTTTCAGTTGCTGATGTTTGGGATTGCGGACTTACATCGTGCTGTGTACGTATGTCTATTTCATTACATGACAGCTAAATATTATCAACTATAAATTTTAAAAATCAAATTAACAGTCAATAATTTGTATTAAAAATTCCCAACATACCCACAACAGAATTACAGGCACATAAACGACCACCTGTTAATTTATATAAGCTGAAGCAAGATGTTCTGACAGAATGTCGAACGACTTTCTAACAAAGCAATCTGAACAACGTCTAAAACCGGATTTTATAGTAAAATTTCAAATAGCACAATTTACATTTTTGTTTGCATGTTGAGCATTTTGCATACTCTACCCTTACAATGATGTGGGAGTATGGGGAAAAATTGGTATTATATAACAGAGCTATAATTTGTTTACTATATTTACGATTATCATGGAATAAATTTGTACTTACAATAATTCTCCTATGGACAGGAATTTGCTTCACATACCTGAAAATAGTAAAAATACTGTTATCTTCTAAATCAACCCCGGTAGAGTATATTTCTCATAGTTCAACAAATATCATGGTGCAATAAGTTGGCCCAGTTTAGTCACATATAACTAAGACACCTATTAAAACCTATTGAGTCAACTAACTTATATATTCCTTGGGACTACTGTCCTCAACAATCGTTTTTAAGGTCGGAGACCTTAACCTAGGTAAGGGCTTTTTGCATTGTACCTTCTTTGATTTGTTTAGTATTTAATGTCAAAACCGCAACATTCATCGATCTCATTAAATGTGGTCCTTAACAACTGTCATGTGTGTTGATTAAAATATACCTTTTAAAAATTTACATATGAACAGTCATACTATGGAAGCTTTACATTTATAACTTAACTGATTGTTTTTATTTACATGGTTTAGGAGATGTTCATAAATAATTAAAATTGTTGGTAAAGAGCCAGACCGTTAGAAAGATTCAAACCTCTTAGATTTTCGCTCAAATCGCCCAAGGACCCAGAAAACCTGTACGAAACAATGGTTGGACTGTATTCTCTAAATAATATATGTTAACATGTTTTTAGCTGAGAAGTTAATAACAAATTGGATATCAAATTAAAAATGGAATGAACATAACTTTAAAACAAGATCCTTCTTGATTCTTTCCTCATTGTAAATACACATCCACCTTCTTTCTAGAAGGTCTCCAATCCCTAAAAGTAAAAACGAAATAGCAACACCAAATAAACGATTTTCTTCTCATTAACTGATAAATATAATTGACAACTAAGATTAGCAGACCTTAATAATTGAGAGTGAGACTATACATTCAACATTCCAAACAGCATGCATGCTTATAGTAGCTTGTGTAGTGGTTATTTTGAAACAAAAAACACAGTACCAAGAGGGTTGTTTAGCGTTAAAAATTGTGTGCACTTTACAAAGGAGGGATACGGCACTTCTCCAGAGAGCGATACAGAAACCCGATATTGAACACCACAACGGCGACGCGACGCCGACGCCGACGCCTCCGCCGCGCCATCGCTAGTTGCATTGTTGCAAATACTCTACACAATTATGGTTCAGGATAGTAGCCGATGGTGTTCAACACACATTTTATGAATGGGTTTTACAACTCACTGGAATTTGGTAACAACTACACTAATATATAATGATTGAGCTCACAAACATACTGTGTAATAAACTTACATTTAAACATCGAACGGAAATTATATTTATTTAATCATTCGAGGCGTCATTCCTCCCATTGAATCCGCATTCCATTGGTGACGTTATTAATCTTTACACGTTGATAAAGTTTCTAGGTCTTAAACGCTACTCGGCCCACAGCACTACAGCGCGATCGCACTACGTAAAACTGATCTCGATATTCATACATGTGCAGAAACACGACAATATTCAGAATTCCCGAGGCCACAATTCCAACTCAGCCTTCCAAATATAAAAGGCGGATTTGGCGAGAGACTTCTGCCGAAAACGGCTCATCGTCACACGTCCATTGTTATCTCAACTCAAGAACCTCTCGACCGGAGAGAATATTTCCTCGGAAACTACCACAATCGTTCTTCGCAATTTATTTGAAAACATTTAAGGATTATTGAATAAATATTATATTATACTAGTAGTTCCCCCGAAAAAATTTGCGGATATAATCCTTATAACAGCTGGTTATTGAATTAGGACAAAAACACATGTAACATAAACCAAATAAAACTCTCCTCCATATGAATAACATGGGAACTTGGAAGTCACGTGGGGCAGATCTCTGGGGCCTTAAATCGAAATTCTGGCTCGACAGTGACTTAGAACTTGAAATTATCTTTCAAATAAAAAAAAGATCATCAAACTCGATTAAGTATTAACTTCAGGAATCAAGAGAACAAAAAGCAGGATTTTTTTTAAATATGTAGATTATTATAATAATGTTGGTCGGTGCCTTGTAAAATAATGATCCGATTCCAATCAGCAATTTCTTCCTACAATTTATAATTACTTTCTCAAAAGATACCAAGACCACACCACTTGCTGTGTTTACTATTTGAATGCGGCACAATGTTTTTTTTGTTTTTTTTTAGCAAAGGATAAATTCAACAAAATCTATTTATATAGTTCCCCAATACTAGTGGTGATAATTTTGACACACAGTAATAACTTTAACCACTAAAGTTAAAAACATAAAAGTGTGTTTCTAATGCATTCTGATATTAAAAACCACTATTGGCTTAAATCAATCCAAATCGCTCAGTATAAAATAATTATAAAGCTCTTTTGAGCTAAAATAGAAGATTGCTAAAGAAATAAAATGTTGTCCGACTATATGACGGCGTAAAAATATCTTGTTAGGAACACGGCCTCCCACACTGTCACCTCCGGCGTTGTATTTTCTTTTATTGAACCAACCTTTCACGCTGTAAACATCATCCTGGTGTTGATTGCTTTTGCCTTTGAAATGAAATTAATTGCATTTACATTGGTCTACTTTCAATGCATGTAACATGTTCTGTAAAACTCAACAAAGCTTGCGAAACAATTGTTATATAGTTCACTAATAAGGGTGTTAACATAAAATACCCCCGTAGCAGCAAACCTGCGTACTCAGCGAATTTCCAATGCATATATAAATATCTTAATACCACATAAAACCAAATACCAAGTTTCATCAATGTACATTCATAAATAAACAATTTATGACGTCTTAATTATTCTCCATAAGAATAATAGAGCGGCTGAGTATGCAGGTTTGCTGAAGGAAGGAACACAAAAAATGGGGTTTTATACAAATATCAAAATAACTCAAGTAGGTAAAGCCACATACCAATTTTTATTAATTTATGTTCATAATTAAGGGAGATAACACGTTACTTATTCTCCATAAGAATAACATGGGGGCTGAATACGCAGGTTTGCTGCTACGAGAAATATAGGCAAAAAAATGTTTTTTAGTGCAAATATCAATAGACCACAACGATATGAAGCAATATATCAAGTTTCATCAAGATAAGTTGATAAATAAGCGAGATGTATAATTTTTCTTATTCTCCATAAGAATAACATTGAACAACGTACTGTGTTTAGGACTTTCAATATCTCGGTCACCAATTGATGTAGAGCAATGATAAAAATACCAAATTGTGTGTTTTTTTTATCTTAATTTAATGGCGAAAAATAAAATTGGATTTACTTAAATATTATATGTAAAAAACTCAAAAAACCCATTTTTGGGGTACAAAACACCCCAAAATACCTGTTTGGATAGAGCGATCTGGCTGGTTTTCGAACTTAAAGTCAAAAATGATGCTTTACATGTTTGCACCAAATTTCACCAAAATCGGACATATATATATATATATATATATATATATATATATATATACAGTTTTGAACAAATGGTGTTTTTGGCATTTGGGACCTCAAAACGAAAAGTTATCATGGTCCCGGGCCTAGGTCTTACCATGCCGACTATGGTAATAGCTTCTTCCCTATAGGAAAAATTCGCTAAAAGTAAATTGTTTTTAATAGTCAACTTTAAAACTTGTTCAAATGGCATTAACGGCTTTTATAACGGTTATTTAAATAAGTACATGTTAATTAATTAAAATGCTAGCTGCTTATTGATAGTGTAAATTAATTTCCAAGTGACCCCTTCTATGATGACTGATTATAGGTTTATGACATGTAACTTATGTATTTCTGTAATGTTATAGTTACATATAATAGATCTCATATTTTGATTGGTGAAAAAGTAGGCTATATTTCTTTAGATCAGTAGCAATAAGTACTGTATTTTAACACTATTATGCAACTTCTGTCGTTTTCCAATAAAGCATATCTGGGTTAATATAATCATGTTTTTACAATTTTAAACTGTTCACAGAGACTCTTTGTACTAAAAGGTATGCGTTCTCTCAGATTATAATTCAAATACAGCTAATGCTAACAGCCTACACTACATGTTAGGGACAAACAACCGGCAGACTCAGACAACACGGCTATCTGCGCTTATAATTAATGAACATCAGGCTACTTTATTGTGCAGAGGCGCCGACACCATTAGTTATTGCTCCATAACCTGGTATGCTTATTTCTTCCGAGTTAAAAACAAAAACTATCTAGTGATATTCCAAAACACATAACAGGGAGATAATCACAATATGCCTATTTTTACTTCTGTATCCCAACTTCAAATTGAAGAAATTATTGCGAGGAGGCAGATTGACTAAGAGTTAAGAGGTATTGTGAAGTTAAACGTCCAAGCTGAAATATCCTGCAGGAAATATAAAAGCTGAAGGATCACAAACTTGGCCGAATACGAATACTTGGGCAAAAGCTATCAAAGTTTTATGTTTAAAGCCAATGTAAACACCCATGAGAAGCCGCGGCCGATCGCTCATCGGTTCGCGTCAAACCACTTTTTCTTCTCTTCACTCTTCCTCCAGATAGAGTTGTTTGCACCATAGGCCCTAGTTATTTGTTTATTTGCGACGTAGTAGGCCAATATTTGAATGCATGAATTTAATTCTGTTCAGCCAAGATCACTCTATGTTGTTAAACAACTCATATTTGCTTAAATCTTCTAGTCTCTTTTGTTAAAATACAATTTATTATTTAATTTAATTTTATATAGTTATATTATTTTAATGTTGCTTATTAATTAGTCATTGTATTCGCCATACTACTGTGCATGAACTTTGACCAGATGTGCTGATATGGATTATTATTTATATTGTATTTTTAATGAAATTCTACTACATCATTGGCATCTCAATGTTAAGCGGCATTTCAATAAAGATTTTTTTTTAATATTTTAATTCTTAGAAAGAATTAAAATTAAATATTTGAAATGCATATAAGTATTGTTATAAAAAAAATACAAGCATGTCTATAACAATCAACGATTTATTTTTAACAACATTAATTGTGTTGCTGAAATTGACTGCATGTGTAATCTGCGGATTGTTACAAAATTCAATTCGATTCAACTCCTACCGTTTTTCTCAGATTGAGCGCCCAGGAATTTCGTCGTTCTTTTGCTTCAGCTAGGCAGAGGTTTCCATTAAGATGTAAGTAGACACGACAAAGACTATTCCAACATGATCGACTAGTATAGAACACTACCCTTGCACACAGCAACAATCAAGACTAATTTAAAGGCATTCGTATGATTCAAAATAAAACTGACAAAAATGTTATACATTAAGATTTCATTAAATTTTGTTCTTTTCTTAAACCAATGTTGAGAGTAATGTTTCTAGGTGACTAGTGAAAACAACGCGATGGACTTCCCACATCTACCGTTGCTTAACACACAACGGTTTTGGACAACTACCTTCTCATATTTACAGAGCGGTCGCGGGAATGTGAATATTTCTTTACACTATTCTATCCAGAAAATCAGACCACCAATGTTGGTTTAAATAGTACAAAATGTTGTTATTCAAGTGTTATTACCACGTTTGTATCGGAAATTAATACGGTACAAAATTTGTTTCATATAATAACACATATAAAATATACAATTGGAATCCCATATATTACAGCACAAGCAGAATTTGTATGCAGGCAAAATCTAAGGGACTACTGAATCGACTTATATTCTTGATGGGCTGATTAAGAGATCCGAGATGTAGCAAAGGCAGCAAAGGGTCCGACTAGTTTTGGATAAACGTAATTCGAATATCAAACATGTTTACATGTTGAAACTAAATAGAGTTTACTTGCTTAAACATCTGTACACATTTTTTTATTAAAATGACAGGACAAAAATTGCGAGGAGACCGGCAAAACTATCACATCCAAAATGACCGTTTACGCTATTTAAAATCCTTTAACGTTTAAACTGTGCCTATTTGGGCTTGAAAAACGCACCAACCTTCATGGCTCCGCCCCCTGGTCTTTAAAAGTTTCAATGTTAATCTTTTAGATGATTATAAATTTGACAATTATTGATACTAACAAAATTTGATTATTGATTATTGATTGATTATTGATACTAACAAAAACACAATCTGCAAGGATAGCTGGTTCAAGCTAACTTCTGAATTTGCATATAATCACGATATAACCTAATATGGACTGGGAAATATCAGAAGACAAATATTTCCTCAAATTCAAGCGACTAGATTCGCTTGTTTAAAAATAAATAAAAGAAACTGCTAACTGTAAGTGTTTGGAAAGAAGCGACTTAGCGTTTCAGACTTGTTCTGATTACCGCGTTTTTCGGACTGTGGTGGGTTCGGATTACCATGCTGGTAACATCCACCCTCATATTTCCATTTGGCCCCTCGCCGTTAAGGGGTTAGGTTAGAATTAGGGAGAACTAATTAACTATATTTAGAATCAGACTGCACAATGAGTTTGGGAAGGGAACAGACTCATTACTGTAAAGGCGTCTGCATCCATGGGCTGGTAAACCTGTCTTGTCTTCTCGCATTAATATCTAACTTTTACATATGCGGGGAGGGCGTAGCGTTATGCTGCGTTATGTGGGGGAGGGGAGGGGGTTTGGATCAACGTTATGTAACTAACACATATTAACCCTAAGAGGAACTCCCGTATCTAATGATACTGATGTTATAAATCTTTCAAAAATTAAAAATAATAAAATTGATATATAAATAAAGGTTATAGTTAGTTATATAAAAAATACTTCCATCATACTATTCCAAAAAACAGTTATACTAAAAATATGTATAACATGTTTTGAGTAAGTTCTATAATGCTTTACACCTCTGTTTGGCGTTGTTTTAGAGTGTAAAAACTTTACTTGATACAGTATTGCGCAATGCAACCCACATCTTTAGTTTTTTAAGTTGTTTTTATTTGTATTAGTCATAAATTAAAATTGTTAAGTTTAGCTGATATAGTTTATTTTGTTGTTTATAATTATTAGTAGGTCTAACAGTCTTGTTTGTCTGTATACATTTTACTTTTGAGTTTTTTTTACCGTATTAAAAATTTTTTTTAAAAGACAGTCATTTAAAGTTTGAAGATTCATTGATATCCATATTTTAAATTGCTAATAAAACGATATTTGAAGGTTTAAGCTCGTTTAAGCCTACTACGATTAAGTTACGTAACACATGAGGGGTGGGGGTATGTTCAAGCGTTATGGTGCGTTACATGGGGGGGGGTATAAAATGACAAAAAAATGCGTTACGTATTGGTGTATGGCCCCTAAAGACGTATTTATCGCAAGTAAAAAGAGCCGGCGCAGTATTCTGTTTCCTAAGTTATGTGTGAATACGAAAAGGAAAGCTCATTCATAAACCGACATTCTGTAAACTCCTAATCTTCTTAACTTTGCACTTTGACAAAAAGAGAAGGATAAAACCTTGAAAAACTACGCACAGTCGGGATTTAACTGCCTCTATAAAATGTAAAACCTATAATATTTTATCCTCGATCTTTCTATAAGAAAAAAAACATCAAAACAAAATAAGGTGAAATAAACTGCACGCGCATTTTCCGAAACCAAAACTCAGACTTAACATTCCAAATACAAAGGAGTATTCAGGGAAAGCTTAGGCCTACCTTCCAATAGCGGCTCAACGTCCTACGTCTGACCATTGTTATCCCGAGTTTCACAAGAGACTATTTTATGAAAACAACTTAAGCGCCGTTACAACTTGTCATCATTATATTTTACCATATACTGGTATTATGCTATTTATATTATTGACTTAAGTACCTACATCTAAAAATATTATTTATTTATGGGTTCGAGACATATTAACTACTTTTATTTTTGCGGATAATTTGTTTCAATAAATAGACACCCTTAATCCAACATAAGATGATTTTTTTTAACAATATCTCATGTGTTTATTGTATTTGTCTGAATTAAGAACAACCTTTAAAAATGTACTAGTTGACCTGTTGCTCGAATCCGAGCAATAAATATTATGTTACCGTTCCAAAGCCAACATGGCCTGCTGATTAACTGTGTTTGCTCTATCCAGCTGATTGCTTAAAACTTATAGTTATTTCCCAATGTTAAGCTTATGGGAAAAACTCAACTTTAAAGGGCCCCAGGGTCTCACTCACAAATTATTTCTCTATTATTGTGTTCCTGCACAACTTCACGTTATGCTCTTTCCAATGACATCTTTTGGTGAATGGAAACTAGAAAGTGATGTTAGTTAATTTAATATAAATCTATACTTATTTAATAGGCGAGCAGGTTTTTTGTGACAATCACTCCTCTTAAACTACTGAACCAAGTTTCATGTGTTTACATGAAAATCGGTTCAGTAGTTTAAGAGGAGTGATTGTCACAAAAAACCTGCTCGCCTATTAAATAAGTATAGATTTATATTAAATTAACTAACATCCCTTTCTAGTTGTTGTAGTCTATCTAGTTGTTAAAAAAATTAACGACATATGATAAGTCAGCTGATATTTAAAGGGTTTCTTTGAACCTAATCCTTAACATTTACAAAATTAGTTTTGATCAGCATTTGAAGTCATTCAAATAAGGACTGCATAAGGTTTGAGCATAAGGACTGTAATTCTTAATGACCTACCTATGATCTTAAACAGTTCATAGCATTCGTGCAGATTTACAATATTTCCTAAGTAAATTAAATTGTTTGGATTAGGCCTATAGAAGAATACCGGAATATTTATTGCATAACGGATTGCAAACTACATTGAGTGATGAAATTCATACATAATTTCATTTTATTTATATTTGTTTATTTTATTGTTTAATCTTTGTTTCGTTCTACCTATTGTTTACCAAGACAAATTATTTGACAACCGGAAGCCTCATACATGTGTAAACCGCGGGAGTGTCTTGAAATATCACACAACAACTATATGTTTCGCACTACCAAACGTGGTAATACAAACTAGACTGTGTTAAATAAAATGCCTCAACAGTCGCGATTTGAAGTCAATGAATATACTTAGCAAACTGCATTACAAAATATAGTCTAAAACTACTAATGCGCTGCTGAAACTTTAAGCATACCCAAAAAAATATTTAAATCGGCCTTCATATCAAAATTGGAATAACCGCAGGTGTTTATCAAACATCTATTGGGCGTTTGCACACTAGGCGACACGACACCGGCACGACAACGACACGGTGCCGACACCAACACGACAAATCGTTACGGCATTTCACACTTACCGTCACGGCAACGACACGATTGTTAGTCGGTGAAGAACTCACCTCATGGTTTCAGTGGTACATGATGGCTGATTACAACAGGAGGCTGTATTTA
This sequence comes from Allygus modestus, assembly GCA_963675035.1. Classification (NCBI taxonomy): domain Eukaryota; kingdom Metazoa; phylum Arthropoda; class Insecta; order Hemiptera; family Cicadellidae; genus Allygus; species Allygus modestus. The sequence continues at coordinate 100,338,007 of OY776115.1, read as the reverse complement.
TTATATCTACGACATAAGAGTGTTTATATAGTTCAATGCATAAGAGGCGCAGTCGGTATAGACAAGTTTGGATTGACTAAATAATAAAAGTTCGCTATTAGAATGTCTTGTATTATACCTACATTATTTGATAAACTAAAGTCAGTGTCACGTCATTGCAAGCTTCAACGCCAAGTACCTTCCGCTCCCCTCTAATCCCCGTGCCTTGCGATGTTGCCGTTGAGTGTATTCCTGCTGTATGTATTAAAATATTTGTTTTCGGGATTTGTTTCTAAAATTAAGTAAACAAATTGGCAACATGGGCGTAAAAGCAAAGCTTGAATTGGTATGACACTGACATAGTGACAAACCCAAATACATTTCTCATATGAGTTATGACTATTTTGTCGTATGAGTAAAGAAACTTTGGCTATATGTTGTAAACTTGAGCACTACAAACACAATCAAACGCGACGACACATCAACGGCACCGGCGGGAGCTATGCTGCCCACGACAAGTCCGTGCCGGCAACGGCACAGGATTGTCGTGTCGGTGTGTGTGTAAACGGTTCCATTGGTTAGCATTGAATCTTAACCCCCACGACACCGGGGCGGCATCGTGTCGTTGTCGTGTCGCTTAGATATGCGGCGACGGTCGCATCTTCGTTGCGTTACGTCACCGAATACAATCATAGACTCATAACGTTTGAGGTGGAAACAGCTTACAGTTAACACAAATCATAAGCACAAGACGCTTCTGTTTGCGTTAGAGTAGCGTGCTAAAATTTCGTTTCAGTATTTGAAGTACCTTAACATTCCCGTTAATTCCTCCCTATTCCCAGTTTTGCATTATTTCTCCGTCACGCTTTTGATACAACTGGTATAAAACATAAACAAGTTTGAGATGTAGGGGACAACAATATATAACGCTGAAAATTCTAGCTATGCTATAAAACATCGCAACCAACCAAAGCGGAGCGGTAAATATGCGGGTAGTGTATTTACACGGGAATCCAATTTGTGTGAACCGGTGACCGCATTAGCGATAATCGGAGTGGGAGCGCGTCATCTGCCGTGTTGCCGCCGTTACTGCAGTATCACCCACGTCCACGTTGCAGTATCACCCCGGGAACAAACACTACTTTAGGTTCTTGCTTAACGCTTAACAGAATGGAGTTATTTGTCACAAATACAGTCTCAACCTCCAGGAGTTTCGCAGACGAACGGATTGTATACCGCAGAAACGAGTTTCGTACGACGAAAATGGGGCGGAAGCTTCGTTGCAAAAGCGTTGAAGAGAGATTATAAAAATGTTGAGCTTTATTTGTGTAAAATAATAACCAAGGGAGTTAAACAAGAGCAAAATAAGTGTTTGCCACACAGGGCTAGGATTTTCTAGGACATCATTAAAAAGGCGGTCGAACTTAGCTTGAATGAAGGAAGTCGAGCTAAACTATAAAAAAGATTTATGGCATAGAAAGGACTTGGCATCCACGTTCATCTCTATTCTATCACATAGATTTTTGTATTGTTTTCATAACGATTTTATGGTGTTCAACTTAAAGGGACATTTGTAATCACGGGTTAATAGAGTGCATTATGTGTGTTGCCCAGAAGGTCGGCAATCAATCACTGGTCGATCAAAATAGTAGTATTATGTATTATGACAACTGCAACAATATAAACGTCTGCTGTAGGCGCGACATCCCTGTCCTAAGCGACTGTTTTACGCCTTTTGTGTTCTATACTTCCTTGCATTGTTAGTACAACCAGTATTACTCTAACAATTTCCTGGGAAAACTGTTGCATGTCAACAGCAACACAGGAAGCATGTCAACAGGAAGTTGTTGTACTGCGATAGGAATATTGTTTTGCAACTATGAATAAGGTAGAATATTTTCAAACCCTTCTGACAGGTAGATAACAACAGGATAGCACTAAATATTTTCAAAAAGTAACAACTCCACTATTAAGGGTAATTTTGTATAAAGTTTGTGCCGACAAATGTTCTATAGAATTAAAACAATGTTGCGTGCAAATTGTCATAAACTATAGTGTTAAAATTATTGGTTTAACTACAATACGTCGTCAAAATCTATTACGTTACGATCAAAACAATAAGGATTGTTGGAATCGGGTAAAAAAACATGTTAGGTAATTTTTATAGAAATTAGCAAGTAATTTTAGGAAAATTATGTCATTAAATTTGGCTTGAAAATCAACACTTTTTGTCCTTAAAAATAATATTCATTAATGTTAATGAGTTACGTGCTTGATTGAAGTTAGGAATTACGCTACGTTTACGGCTTCAGATTAAGAAATAAATACGCATACAACTGATTTGCCTTAAAAAGTTTCACACTTACGGTACAGATTGTCATTCTCTTACATTAAACAGTCATGGAACATTTGTAAAACTCACAAAAGAGACCGGTCGCAAATCTAGTCATTTTAGACCATCGATTATAGATTTTTTAGACATACGTTTAAACGTAGTTCTATCGATGTTTCAGGCATACGTTTAAACGTAGTTTTACGTTTGTCTTGACCCAAAAATATGGGACAACTCCACAAGGCGGGCTCCAACGTTTGGGGTGGACCTCGCACGGAAAACACCATCGGTTGCGGTGCAGCACAACAATAGCAGCGTGCATCGAATGCACATTACCCAAGGATTCTACGCGCGTTTTCCACAGCCTCGTAATCATTCAAGGTCGCGAATGGTTTTCCCATTGCGCAACCCGAGACGGAGAGGCTACAAATTACACCCAAGTGGTCTGAAGTCTGGGCCGGCACTCTATTATACCTCAATTACATCTCGAGAGCCCTCGTGCATCCCTCCAACATCGCTAACTACCGCGCTGTAGAAGTGGACACTAGCGCATTATTATATGCAAAACTTTGGAATTGCAGCACTCGTAGAGACGTCATCTACCATTAGCCTGCCATCGATACCTGTGATGGAACTGAAACAATCCCAAACCAACCATATTTCTCATTGCTGGCAGGTAAAATTACAACATATGTATATTATGATTATGTTTTCTTTGTTGTTTAAGATCATACAAATAAGTAATTAGTTATTCAACTAATAACCAACCCAGTAACCTAATAAGTGATACGAATAAAAAAAATACGGAGAGTGTATCGGGGTTATCGATATTTCCCAAGGTTATTTAAAGTTACACAATTATTGCTGATTACAAAAGAAAATAACAACAATTATTTCTTGGCACAGTTGCAATGTAGGTTTTAAAACTATCTAATAAATAATGAGATGAGGTTACTTACAACAGTGAGTCATATTTTCTATAAGAATATTAAACACAAACTGGCAAGATCGTTTAAAATCAAAACGCAATAAGCTATTCAAGAACACCTTAAAATGGATGTGGACATGACCAAAATGCAAAACAATCAATATGTATACAATTATTATGCCACTTGTAGAAAATATATTCCAAAAATAAATGTTATGGAACAAAAAACTAAACGAATTATAGACAAATTAAACATAACATACTACAAATATATATAGTAATTTAATCTCCAGTTACTAAAACTTCAAACAAATTTAGTTTATCAAGCAGGTCTCAGATTTTACATACCAGCACATTTTATAGCATAATCTAAGCAAACATCTGACGCGAAATGACACTATTTAATCGCGCTTTGCAAGTGTGATTACACAGTTCTACAGTATCCGAAGCGACGCTCGACGTGTAAACTTACATGAAAAGTTAAAACACCTCAAGTAATATGGAACTTCGTGAACCGGTTATACTTAAGTTACACTGTGAAGTTAAATTGGTCTTATTCGGTAGAAATCTATTTAGTAAACTCTCAACTTGAATTAGATATTCTTCAACAATCTAAAGCAACTACTAAATCATCAGAAATAAATTAAAGTTTATTCGTTACGTAATTAGTTGATATCGATGACAACAAATTCGAAAATGATATACATTTTCAAACCCCCAGCCCCTTTAAGGTCTAACCCATTTGAACACGCTGACGAGATCCCGACTAGTTTAACCTAAATAACGATTACTCCCAAGGGTTGTTTTACGACTACAATAGTTTAAATAAATAGGATAAAATAAACTACAGCTTAAAACACTCGAAGTGTTGCGAGACGTAGTTTATTTAATCCTGTTAATTATAACAACACGTATTATGCTACTCAAGAAATTATTTAATAAATAATTATAAATTATCTTCGTTTTGAAGCTTTTCAAACTGCATTTCAGTATAGTTTAAATAAAAAAATTATTTCAACTACCGACTTAAAATTTACAACGAAATTTTGACGGTGGAGTTCCTCTTTAGTCGCTTCGTGGCCTACATTTTAAATCAACACCAATAATATGTTTTAGTAAACAGGGAAGTCGTTAGATATGACACTGGACCGAGGCCGACATAGGAAAAGCTTCTTCGGCCTTCAGTTCAAGCCTCACTCTCGGAAAGTTCAGCTATCGGTCGCGGGTGGCATGCTGTGAGACCTGATCGCGATACTGCCGCCTCTCATTCAAGACCTGAGGCAGCTTGAGTACAAGAACTTTGTGAGTCAAGCAGTCGTCCAGTACATTGCAACGTAACCTTTGCGAAGCATGTTAACATCACGATACTCTGAGACGTGGTCAGTGCGAGTCAGACGACAGAACACTAACTTCTCCCAACCTGTTCCCAACGCGGTCGGGACGGACCAAGTTCGATCGTGTATGGCCTTTCCCAACCGGGTTGGTCCCGACATCGGTGCGCGACTCTAATACTAATAATCAAGAAAATATTACTTATTTTGTTGAGTCATTATAACGTATTATTTGACTATTATATATCGAGTTATTATTAATACACATTTTGTCTTGTAATTTTTTTTAAAGTATTTATACAATATTTTAATGAATAAATTATGAAAAATAAAATGTTAGTAGCGTAATTGAATTGCGGGAAGTGGAGTGTGAGTACTCTTCTAAAAATACGTGATTTTTAGACTTCCCAAAATAGTTTGCGAGAAGTCTGGACCATCCTGTGCGGGACGCACTCAGTTCAGATTAAGTAAATACTAAGTGATTATATTAACCCGGAATCTGTTGGAGGAATATCTAATTTATTTATTTACATATAATTTAAAGACATGACTCAAACACAGGTTATAAACAAGAATGCCAAACCAAAACTTTTGATGAAAAACTATTAATCCAGAAGTATTTGTAATACAGAGTTTATAACAAGTGTCTGAAAACGTAACATTAAATTAGTTTGTTTTGGGGGTAACGGTTTCAAAATACTTATGCACAGTAATAATATTTAGATTTGTATATACATATTTCAACCTTATTTTTTCTTAACTGATTATACTTTTACGTTTTTAACAAAAAAAGTATATGCATATTACACTTGCATTACACCATTTGATCGTAGGCAATCTATATAGTCACCGAGGTTGGGAAGCGTTCTCCCAACCGGGTTGGATCGTGTATGGCGAAGCACACTTCCCAACATTTGTCCGTCTCATCGTCCTCCCAACTTGGTTGGGAAGCGTTTTCCCAACCGGGTTGAATCCTGTATGGGCCCCTTAACGTACTGTTTTGGAGCTTTTGAATTCTTTGAGCGTCATGCATCATGGTGATCATTCATAGACTGGGTAGCAATACCAAAACCATGACAGGACCACAGACTGCATGAGATGAAGTTTTACATCTCCTGGAAATATTTTTCTGATTCTAATGGCACGCTGTTCTTGGTGAGTCACGTGGCCTCAGAAAGAGAAGGCATTGTCTAGAGGACGACTTCTGTTTAAATTACAGAATGTTTTATTACTTGGTGTTTCCTAGACTTTTATTACAGATTAACTTTCGCCGTCAAGAGCGACCTCTACTCCACTCTCACTGAATGCGACCTTGTGGCGCTATGTGTAGCGCAGTGCGCTTTCGTATGTCAAGTTTGAAACTATTTTCAGAAGTTAGAGTAAAATTGCTTCTATATCTGCGTTAATTCTGAAAATGAAATCCTACACAAAATCAGAATTATATGACGAATGCAGCTAGATATCGTCAGCGTTCAACTTTACTAAGCAACTCTGGATTCTGGGCACAAAAAGCAAAGTAGGATTAGTACAGTTTAAACATTTATAACCCTAGCAGCTTAGTTGAGATACTTGATACATCTCTTCCACTCATAAGATGTGTTGGTATCCCACCCTCAAACCTCGTCACCTGCGTTTTGTCAACTGTTAAGCGTATGATTTGACCCACTCAATTATTCCAGCTCTAAAACCATAATTCATTTTGCCAGCAACTTGTGGCTAATGGTATCAAATATCTGCGAGTAGTCTAGCAGTACTAACATGTTATATTTGCCTCTGTCTTTTGCAGCAGTCAATCCACAGAAAAACATGCATTAGGGCATTGCTAAAGAGTTGCTCCATATCCAGTACGTGACCTCTTATTCTGGCAATAACTAGGGGGGGGGGGGTTAAGTGACTGGGATGACTATGTTTAGAAGGGTCCAGTAATAATTCGAGAAATTTAGATATGTAAAAATATATCCGACTTAAGTCGTAAAAAAAATTAGGTAAACTCTAATTTTTAACATTTACTTCACTTTTGACACTGGCTTGTCACTAATTAAATATACGTGTTGGAGCCAGAATTCGTCGGTGTGAAAAAAATTATGAAGGAGTTTTAATGTTTAAATGTGCCCCATTAAATACGACCCATTTTAATTTTTGGTATGGTTAAATTAGAATCTTCGAAAATCGTACTTCAGAAACTCTTGTATAGTTTAAACATAAATAACACTCACTTATAACCGGAGGCCAACGAGGGAATGTCAGAAACCCCGCCCAGAGCTGGCTTCGAAGCCAGAACACTGGAATGACCATTTCGATTGGTGAATTCCGTTAGGAATACCATGCATCTAATGCTTCGAATGTTACTGTTCACAGAAGTATTATATGGAAAATCAAACCTTCTGTCAATCTTCGAAAAAAAACATCCACCGACATCTGATGTAACTAACGCGGAACACACCTCATTATGGGTGCAATGAGATGGCTGTATTATATACTTACACCTAACTGAAAGCAATAGTACAAGCCGAAGTATTAAACATGGATGGTAATCTTACGACAAATCATTTTGGTTGAATACACATTGAAATGAATTCCAAGTTTGACTACACGTCTTAGGCAGCAGTCTAAATACATCTCTGTGTGGCGGCATTTACCGCTCCTAGACTATGTAAACAAGCAACTCAAATAACCAAATCGATCTCTTCCTCAGGTTGCACGACGCTCACTTTTCAATAGATCCTATTACCTGGCTCATCTGTCAACCGATAAAGCCTCGGAGGATCAGGCCGTAATGTTTGTAACACGTATTTTTGTATTACATAATTAATTAATTTTATAATGAATATTTATAAAATGTTTATATACAAATACAATGTTTTCTACGTTTGCAAACTCAAAAATACATCAGTAAATGCATGTTTTAGTACAGTGTATTAAATTGTTCGTAATACAGTACTTAAATAACCATGTAAAAAATATTCTTAAATAATTAAATTTACCCACTACTCTGCTACCAAGTTTTACTAAACCGACATGAAATCTCCACACGAGAGGTTGGTCACTTCACTAGCCTACAGGTTAGCGTTTTGGATTTCGGTGCAAGAGACCACCGCTTCGATTCCGGTGGTGCCTACGTGACTGTTACAGGTTCGTACATCGGTTTCCTCTTACATCGTTGAGTAAAATTGCCACTGGCGTAGACAATGAAAAAAGGAGAGGAAACAATCGCTGGTAAAAATCTATACGAAGCGAGGACGTCGTTACACAAAGCGCCGTCGTTGTCTAAAAGACTGCGTTCGACAGATCTTTACAGCAACTCCGCTTCCGACACTATCAACCCACGGATTCAATTTTCTTTTTTTTCAGCTTACAAAAAACGTTATTACTTTTTCTTTGGTTGAAAGTTTGCAATTCACAGAGTTTACGCAACCGCTGTAAAATGGTATAATAATACGAATGAATTTTTCGTAAACCGTCAAACTTGCAGTTGGTCAAATTACGCCATTGAAATATATAAACATAAATGTATCAAACCTGAAAAAAAAAAACAAATTAATAAACCGTTTTCTTATAACTGATAAAATGAATTTTGGATAACTGAATCCTAATGAGGTTTCGTTATCATATATGATATATAATATATATAAACAATTATAATATATTATATTATAATGTATATGATATAATATACGTTATATGATATTCCCAGAAACTACTTACCGAAACGTAACAAGGTTATTCTTTCAGGTAAAAATAAACAAAATTCGCCATATAACAGTCCTATCTCTTTTGGTTTTTGTTAACTTTGCAAAAGTCTTAATTATCTCAGAAAAAAACAACGAAAAATTGGTATATACAGTTAGTTATGAAGGTTGTTACAAAAATCCTTTAAAGTTCTTGAACATAAACAAAAATAATATAAAACTTCAATACTTTCATGTTTTAGACAGTTTAAATACTCTCTCTCTCTCTCTACCAATGTATTATTTATAATAACTGAATCATGGATAACGGGGGAAACTTATTGAGTTTTGTGGTCAGCAGTGGTGATAATTATGGTCATATTAAGAATATTTCCCTCAATTAATTTACTATAAAGCTTGGGTATATCAACGTATATAAATTATACTAGCGTAACTCTAGTTTAAAAATCAACAGAAATTATTATGATTTCGACCGTTCTGAAAAAGTATCACGGGCGTTGCCTGTTAACATATGAACATTTGTTTTAATTTAGCCGTGACTGTTAATTTCCAGTTGAGCACAGTCAAAACAATTCTGAAGAACTTGATCTTTATAATGTTTTAATCTCACATGAGTCCTTAAGGTTGATTTTAATTGCCGTCTATAATAATCATAAACTCGAGTTAGGAAGCGAGGGGTTATTTTTCTCTTATGGAACACAACAAACCTCATATAACATATAGGCTCACTGAAAATAATGATTACGTCCATTCTAAAATTGAAAATCATAATCCAAATTTTAAAAATGGGTTACAAGGTCCAAAAAATACCCCCGTCGCAGCAAACGTGCATACTTAGCGAATTTCCAATGGAGATATAAATGTCTTAATACTACATAAAACCACTTACCAAGTTTCATAAAAATATATTCTCAAATACGTGATATATACAATTTTAATTATTCTGCATGAGAATATCATTGGGGCTGAGTACGCAGGTTTGCTGCTACAAAAAACAACAAATATAGGGTTTCTTGTAAATATCAATATTACTCAACTAGGTGAAGCCACATACCAGGTACGCAGGTTTGCTGCAACGAGGAAGACAACAATGGGTTTTTATGCTAATATCAATATAACTCAACTAGGTGAAGTTGTATACCAGTTTTTATTCATTTATGTTCATAAATAAGGGAGACATAGCATTTAATTATTCTCCATAAGAATAGCATGGTGGCTGAGTACGCAGGTTTGCTGCTATGGGAGAATTTGGCAAACAATTTTTTTAGCAAATATCAATAGACCACAACGAGATGAAGCTGTATACCAAGTTTCGTCAGTATACGTTCATAAATAAGCGAGATATACAAATTTTCTTTTCCTTCATAAGAGTAACATTAGACAACGTACTGTGTTTAGCACTTTCAATATCTCGGTAACCAATTGACGTAGAGGAATGATCAAAACACCAAATTGTGTGTTGTTTAAAGCTGAATCCAATGGTGAAAACTAAAATTTTACTATTTCAAAAATTAGATGTAAAAAAATCAAAAAACCCATTTTTGGGGTACAAAACCCCCCCAAAATACGCCTTCGGATAGAGCGATTTGGCTGGTTTTCGAACTTAAAGTCATAAATGTTGCTTTACTTCTACTGAAAGAAATAACTGTTACCTTCTACAACAATGTCACGAGTTATAGGGTAAAGCACGTTGTCAAATTGGTAAAATACAAATCCATAACAGATATCATGATTTAAGTACCGCTACCTCTTGGTTCTTTACAAAAAAAATCAAAAATACAAAGAACGACCTTAATAAATATATCGCTAAAACCATGGTTGATTACTGCCCTTGTTATTGCTCTGATCAGCTGATTAATTATACTAAAAATGTGAAATCCATTTGTTTACTTAATATTTATTTCTTTGCAACCACTGAGATCTAACTAAATACTGAAAGCAACACGGCAAAACTTCAGAATTATTTACGTTGGAATGCCGGGCCGTTGACTGTAACGCTGGTCCTCCAGTGATTATTACTTCTATTTCTGTAACAGTAATAAGCTTATTGAATCTAATTGGATTTATAACAGTAAAATAACTAAAGCTCTAACAATTTTTTTTTTATACGTTATGTCTGTCTATTTATTATTCCTATACAATATAATAAAATACTGACGAAAAATAAATGTAACCTTATGTTATGTTTGAATAATGATTTAATATTTTGAGTTTGGCGACTCGTACAATTTGACCAACATGTTCATAATCCTCTCCAGAAATTGGCGGCCGGCACGCAGTTTCCTTGATACGTGTTGCCTCCAATATTTAGTTAGAACTCAGGGTTTGCGGCTTACCTACCAACGCTGAAAAGATACGCCCCAAAAACTATTTGTGTTTTAAATCTTGTAAGTGGGGCACTTCTAATTGCTGAGGAATTTTCATCCAGATATCTGGTGATTATATAATAAGATTGTTTTAAACAGTCGTTCCAATCGTAAACTGGCATAAGTATAGTCTACTGTTTTCTTATATTAACCAACTAATTAATGCCAGTTGTTTTTAATTACGTTTCAATATTATAGAATCATCATAAAATATAGTAAAATTTGAACTTACATATTGGCTAGTAAACAACTGAAAACCATATGGTTGATGTAAATTGTTGCTATGAACTTTTCGTTACACAAATCAGGTGTTTCCTTTAAAGGGAAAATATATTCGTAAAATATAGACGTATTTGATTATTACAACCAACTAACAAATGTGACATTTAAACACATATGTTTCGTGTTATTCTTAATGGGGAAATTTCGATCTTAATTAATATTTTAACCGTACGGGACCTTAGAAAATTAACTTTAAAATACATTCCTGCACCCCTACGACCTACAAACTATTTATGTTTCAAATCTTGTACTTGGGACACTTCTGATTACTGGGAAATCTTCATCCGGACATCGGGCAAAAAAAAAACATCGGGCAAATAATACATAACTCAAATGTTATTAAAAATTATCTATTGTTGGATTCGTCTTCAAATTGTGCTTAAAAATTTAATCATAAAATTGTCAGTGTTTTATAATTGTTTAGTATTATAGGCAAGCACAAAACTGCCTCACATTTATCCTCAGCGTATGTGCATCGTAGGATAAATTCACGCATACCGTTAGAAAGGTATTGTGTCTAGATGTGCAGACAATTATAATTGATATCGGCCCTCAGGGCTAAGCCCCCCAGGCCTTAAAAGTTTCAATGTTAATCACTTATGGAAGAACAGTACTCAATTGAATTCCTCTGTGACAGCTGATATAATAACAAATGCTATCACAAGAGCAAGGACAAATGTTTCAGGACTAAAGTAAATAAAAAATACTACTGACTACTGGAATGTTAACACCACTCTCTTTTCCGTTTTAACTCCACATTAAAAAATGTAACCTGGGTGTGAGGGGGAGAGGGTGAGGCAGAGAGGTACAAACTTTGCAATGTAAGACTGTACATGACTTGTAAATTTTGTTTGATTTTAGCGAATTTCCCCTATAGGGAAGAAGCTATTACCGTAGTCGGCATGGTAAGACCTAGGCCGGGGACCATGATAACTTTTCGTTTTGAGGTCCCCAGACCCCAAAAACACCATTCGTTCGAAACTGTATATATATAAATATATATATATGTGTGTGTGTGTGTGTGTGTGTGTGTGTGTGTGTGTGTGTGTGTGTGTGTGTGTGTGTCCGTGAGCACGATAACTCTCGTAAAAATTATCCGATTTTGATGAAATTTGGTATAAACGTGTAAAGCAACATGACTTATGACTTAAGTTCGAAAACCAGCCAGATCGCTTTATCCGAAGGGGTATTTTTGGGGGATTTTGTACCCCAAAAATGTTTTTTTTTTTATTTTTTACATATAATTTTGGAAATAGTCAAAGTTTAGTTTTTACCATTGTATTCAGCTAAAAAAAACACACAATTTGGTATTTTGATCGTTCCTCTACGTCAATTGGTTACCGAGATATTGAAAGTGCTAAACACACTACGTTGTCTAATGTTATTCTTATGGAGGAAAAGAAAAATTTTATATCTCGCTTATTTATGAACCTACACTGATGAAACATGGTATACGGCTTCATCTAGTTGTGATGCATTGGTATTTGCTAAAAAAAATTTTTGTCAAAGGCTCTTGTAGCACCAAACCTGCGTACTCAGCCCCATGTTATTCTTATGGATAATAATTAAATGCAATGTCTCCCTTAATTATGAACATAAATGAATAAAAACTGGTATATGACTTCACCTAGTTGAGTTGTATTGATATTAGCATAAAACTCCATTTTTTGTGTTCCTTGATGCAGCAAACCTGCGTACTCAGCCCCAATGTTATTCTTATGGGAAATAATTAAAATTGTATATATTGCTTATTTGTGAATATATTTTTATGAAACTTGGTAAGTGACTTTATGTAGTATTAAGACATTTATATCTCCATTGGAAATTCGCTGAGTATGCAGGTTTGCTGCGACGGGGTATTACTTATATAATAAACCTAGCAAGTCGTTTGGGTTATTAGTTTCTGGACGCCCTGTTTATTCAATATCATTCACGTGTTCATTTAACATGCAATTTTATTACATTTGTGTGGATGTTTCCGTTACAAAATTACACGTATTTTTAATAACTAAAAATCAGGGAGTCGTTCACAATTATAACTAAAACGTTAAACCGCACCGGAACTTTTAAAGTATCCGTCACCCATCACATACTTGCATGAAAAGCCTTTGTAAGAAAATCTGCACATAAACAATTTTTTTACGGAAATAAATTAAATCAAATATGTTTTAAAATATTGCTGAGACAGTATAAGTTGTTTTGATTTAATTTCAAAACTAAAATTGGGTCCAGCTATTAATTTATAAACAGGAAACCCCCTAACACCATACGTTTTACAACTTTATCTACAATAATCATTTAAGAAGAAGTGCTGTCCGCTTCCTGGGGAAAAAGCTTGCTTTAAACAATCTGACATTTAAGTTGAGTGGAAAGCCTCGAGCGTTTCCCAAGATACAAGATCAACACGGTTGAACGACAGCGAAGGAAACGTTCATCGCACTAATGCAGGTTGAGCAACCTTTTATCCAATCGCATCAGAACTCATAAAGTAACATGATTTGCTATCGATCATATATTACGGATAAGATCATTGTAATACGAATAAAACTTCATTGTAATCAGAAGTATTTTTATAAAATATAGCCGAATATAAAATATCGCACATGTCAACAAATGTTTCGCGAATTAAAGAAATCATTATGATTCTCTGTTATGAAATTCGATTCAATTTATTTATTCATTTCATCAGTGATTTAATCTTAAAACTAAATTTCCTACATAAAATAACAATGATATACCTAAAATTATAACAAAAATATGTTCACTACATACACATTTTTAAAACTTTGAGGTCAGCCCTGCACTAGGAACACATTTACACTATAAACAAATTTAGTTAATACAAAGTTATTTAGCTAATTATTTATTTAACTGGACTGCATTTCAATTTTTTGTTTGAGGGGCAGGGAGTTAAAAATCGGAGTGAGTAGGGAACCATAATTGCTCCCTACTGGAGTGCCTTGTAACGTGGATATTTTTCAAGGAGTGTAAATCGATGGTGGGGGTACATTAAATCTTTTCTGTTACTTGTTTTATAGTCATACCTAAAAATTACAAGTGAAAAAATCCTAGAATTAGAATTTAGAAGATTAAAAATCTCAAAAATGTATAAAGAAAGCAATGTTAAAATACCCGGGTGTTGAAAAATTTATTAACAGTGGTCCCTAGATTTTACACCAATGATAGATCTTGCCATCCGTTTTTTATCTTGAAGATCCGACGAATGATTATCGAGCCTCCCCAAAATATCAAACCATAACGCATCAGGCTGTGCAAGTATATAAAATATACTTGTTTTAAAGCTGACAAGGAAATCACAACGCAACGTTTTTGTAACATCAAATATTCCCATTTTAATTTGCTGAAAATTTTACCTACAATAAACAGTTGATGCACTGTTACCGGAAACAAAGGTGCAAAAATATATTCTTCAATGAAGACATTTTAATAGTCGACGATGGTTAATATATGTCTGTAAAGAATAAACTCTCCCCAAAAATAAACAAAATTATATTTACATGGTTAAATGTAATATTTTACCATCATACACATAGTCATATAGGTTTGATAGGTATTTTATGTAGGGTAGCCCGAGCATGTTACGAGCAACCAGTAACCACTAGGTTATCGACTGTCAAGTCTGTGGGAAGCTCCTGCAATAACGATTGGTGAACAGTAACTTCTAATAACAACCGCGGCATATTTTGTGGGAATACTTTCATTTCTGAGAGCTATTTTCATCAGCCACTCAACAATGTAAGGCGTTCCGAACAATGGCCGAGGCGGCGGCGTTACGGAGGTGACAATGTGGCAATCAATATTGGCCTTTAGGACGGAACTTATCAACTAAAACACGCTCGTATTTCCTCTCCGATGGCTCATTAAAACTTTAAAACAAAGTTTTGAAGGCGAAATTTTGATGGCTGAGATTGTAAAAGGCGATGGATAAAAAGGTTTCATTTATTTATAAAACACTATTAAAAAAATATCGTTTTGGAATTATTAAAAAATCATTAAACCAAGTGGGTCCAATTGTTTTATACTGTATTAAAAGGGTAGGTAATATAGCCTTGCCCTAAGTAACTAATGCCCTTACAATACGGATTACCTAATTCACAGTACTAATTCAGAATGTTGCATAACAAAAATTGAGATTGACTCTTCAGCAAAGATGAAAAATATTTTATGAATTTTGAAAGGTTGTCCAATGTGTTTCATGTTTTGATTTATATTTGTTTTTTGTTTGGGGGGGGAGGGAGTAAGCTGTTTTGCAACCATAATTCCATATATCTAACATGATTTACAATTCTTTAAACAACTATCAAACGGATTATTTGCCGTAATGCCTGCATTACGTGCATTAATGGTAAGAATACAAACTGAACGAAGTCTAAGTCTACAATAAAAACGGCTTATCTAATACAATACGAATTTTGCTTGTATTATTTTACAGATACCCGACAAAACCCAACCTCAAATAACTAACTTAACCTAACACCCATAAAAGACTACAATAGTAGCTATGACGCATCCAGCGTTCTCCTATATAGAGGAGTCAGTGAGAAGAGGATATTACATGAATTAGTAAGTAAGCAAATAAATGGTATCAGTATCTGAAGTAATATGTTGAATCTCTACCTCTAGTTCATATTTAAACTGGCTTTAAAATATTTAGCTATCCCACAGAAGTGGTTCAGTGATAAACAATCATAAGTAACATTTTAAAGCCAAACTAAGTTGTATTTATTTTGTGTATATTTTAATAATCATATGTAGTTTAGGTAAAATTTAAAGGGAGAACTTCGAAATTATAATTTGCGAACTTGTTTCATAACTTTTTGTGTTGTCAAGGCCGGGACCATTTATCATAGTTCTGTTATGGAAGGAGACTAAACACTGTTATTTTATATTTATTTTAGGTCGACATGTTTATAGAATGCCCAATGTAAAATGATAGATCGGTCCAGTGCCGAAAATCTACAAAATGTTGATGATACTCAGGTTTGAACTGGCGATCCTTTATTCATAAGTAGGCACTCTAACCACTAAATTTACTCGTAACATTAACTAGTTAGCTGAACTACATTTTCAAACAAATGTGTTAAAAACACATAGAGAATGTTACATTTTCTACACGATATCTCACTTAACAAGATATTAAAGGTAGAAATATTCAGCTCACTAAAAAATAATACAAAAATTATGTAACATGTTGCTTCGTGTTCTCAAGACGGCTCAAAGAAAACACGACGTTATTCACGATCAATCTACATAAAATTTCAATTTACATAAGAAACACTACTTTCCGACATGCAACACTGAACAGAGTCGAAAATTTGTTAAGTCAAAGTAAAACGTCGGACTTTTTTATTAATATTATAAGATTATTTTTTTTTAACTATGGAGTTACATAATTGCGCTTGGTACTCGATTATTAATACATCTAATAATTGCCTCAAATAAACATTTTGCCAACTCCTACAAATTCTCATTATTGCAATAAGAATAGTCGAAAGTATGGTACTCGTATATGTATTTAATAAATGTTGTGATTTTAGGAACTAAATAGTACAACGCACCCAGACAGGGGAAATTTGCAAGCAGCCGGAAAGCAAAGAGTTAGAGGAAAACAAGCCACAAAAGCTTAGTTTTTCTTCGTTTTGACATTTAAAATAAAGTTTTTCTCTTTAAATGTAACTGTTGTTATTCACAAATTAGAAAAAATATATAAATAAATAAATATATTGCATTTTAATCAAATAATAACTTTATCAATAAATTAACAAAACTTCAACGAATAATTTAAAAAGTTAAATTATTTACAAAGTAATTCAACAAAGTTTTATGTAAATATTCTTCTTAATTCTTAAGCAATATATGACTTAGTAGATGTATATACATTGGCCTACACTTAGTCTTACGCTAAACAATGCGCAGGATAAAAAATACTCTCTATACTTGACGTTCCATTTTTGGTAAAAATTAAAACAACAAAAAACTAGCCAATGCTCCTTTTACATAACAGACTGTACATATTTATCATAACTCTATAGTAATATAGTAAATAATGTATTTTTAGTCAGTATTCAAACAAAATCTATAAACCGCAGTCGTTCATTCAGGTCAACCCGTTTGGCAAAACAATGGAAGACAAAAAATTCACATATTTTTTATTTGGCGAATTATTTTTATCCGTCTCCAATATTTATTTAGTTATAAACATAAACTAATCGGCCTCTAATTTCCAAGATGGCAGCCAGAGCACAGTTTAAACTGTATAAAACTAAGTACGTTCAACAGGAAGGTGCACCCAACATGTATGCCGCATACTTCAGCTTGTATTTAATAGGAGAGCAGGTATTTTGTGACAATCACTTCTCCTAAACTACTCAACCGATTTTGATGTTTTTGGTATCATTGGAAATAGCCAAACGTGAAGTTGTGCAGGAAACTTTTTTTATAAAGAAATAATTTGTGAGTGAGGTCTTGGGGCCCCTTAAAGTTGATTTTTTCCCATAAGCTTAACATTGGGAAATAACTATAAGTTTTAAGCAATCAGCTGGATATAGAGTAAACACAGTTAATCAGTTGCATGTTGGCTTTGGAATGGTAACACAATATTTATTGCTCGGATTCGAGCAACAGGACAACTAGTTATTTTTATTTCGAGGTTCAAGTGATTATTTACTTAGTTTACCGAATAGGTACAATTTACTATCTCACTTGCACCTCTGTTCTATTTGTACAAGACAGATGGACGGACAGACCCAGATAAAACGGCTATCTGCCCTTTGTGATTAATGGTCGCGCCGTTCCTTTGTACAGAAGGGACAACTGGTATATTATTATCTACAAAATTCTTTATGAATTAGCAATGCCTGATGTATCTACGAAATAAAAACATTCATTTGGATTTATATTTGTTACTTTTATACATGTTTTTTAAGATAAAAACTTACTGTTATGCTCAAATTATTACAACGCTATCAATCATCAAATTGATGTCACAGCGCAGAGACGATACTACGCCGTATTATATTACGTTGCAAAACACACCAGCTAATGAAATATATATGTTGTGACAATCATCCCCCACACCCTTCGGTTAACCTGATTATGCGATGGTACGGAGAATCTTACATCTTCAGGCAAGCAGCCGTATTAGATTAAAAACCAGCATTGATCTAGAATAACAATAATTTTTATTAGAATCTAACGCTGTTCAAATAATTGTACGTCACTTACACAAGACCTCGTTGCAAAACCCAACGAAATTTATGTGAGAAAATATTTTCGCGGCGCGTTTAATTTCTCAACGGAACCGTTTTCTGTGTAGAACACTTCAGTGATGTAAATCTTGACTAAGGTGGCTTTCGACGAATGTAAGGAACACGTGAATTTTAAAAAAGGAATCTTGGTAAAGGACATTTTAAAGCATTTAAATTTTGAAGAATGTAAAATATTTCAGTAAACTGATGTTATATACCTAAAGGAAAATGATACTATATGTAACCTTTAATCTAATGATAAAAGATTACATATCTTAAGAAATCAGTGATGGAATAGGAATCATTCGTGTCTATTTGTAAGAGAAATAACTACTATTATAGAGACGGAAATATATATATATATAAATATATATATATATATTATTATGGATATATATATATATATAATTACTTTTTTACTTTTCCTAATAATTATAATACTATAAGCTATGATTATAACACCAAGAAAAACATGTTTTACAAGTAAATTGAGGACAAAGAAGGAGATATGTGCCGTATACGTTCCTGCTGACGACACAGAGGCCCTGCGGCATCAGTTTACGTTTACATGTAACTTCAGGCACTCGGACAAATCAGCCAAGAGAAGTCCTCTTTACTTGGATGCTATAATATTATTTTGCTCAATACGTTTATTTATAGATCAAAACAGTTGGCTTGATTCGTAGCTGCAATGTTAGAGCCGTTTTAATAACTAGTGGACCTATTGCTCAAAACCGAGCAAAGTTCTACTTTGCAACTTCTTGAAATAGTTACTCCTAGCTACCTTCAAAGTTATTTGCTTTGCTTGAGCTTCGCGTGATTACCTGATTCTAGTTGTAAATCGAATGACACGGTTTGTTAAATTCCAATATATTTTTAATGGGTTTTAAACTTGACACTTTTATTAAGTTCGGCCTTAGGTGAGGTTGGAACAAAAAAACTAGTACGAGGCGTGTTTTGAAAGTAAGTACCGTTTTTAAATTCCCCGTTTCAGCGCTACTTTGGCATCCCTGCATGGTGCTTTGTGTACCTGCATTTATTGGCAAGCCTAGGACGCAACTACGGCAAAAATCTACCGGGTTTTCATTTGTTTGTGAACATTCAGAATGGTACCGTGAACACGGCTGAAATTCAACGACAGATTAGCGAAGTGTATAGGGAAGTGTTCTACATCTAGCGTGAAGAAGAGTTTCGACGCTTGTGACAGATTGGCTTAAAAAGCTACCTCCTTGCACAAAGTACCGCTCATGAGAAGCCCGCTATTTTGTAGCATGAGCTCAGCTTTCGATAATTTAGCCGTCGTTCGGTCACAATTACAAAAGAACACGTCTTGACCCACTAGGAAGCTACTAGGATACTGACGAAATTGCAAACCGTCTGTTCTCTCTCACGTTTTGATCATCTTTATGCACCAAACGTCAGAAATGATGGAGGGTGTGTCAACAACTTCGTTCCTCCTCATTTTGAAATGTTCTAACCCATTTTCGAGCCATTCTATTGTTTATTATGTTGTTGTTATAAACATCGCTAATCTGCCAGCTGTTTTAACACCGTTAACACTTAGAAATTGATTCTCAGCACGACTTCACGATCGGTGGGGACCTAAATCGGCGTTTTGAATCTTCGCCATTTTTAATCTTCAAAAATGAAAACCAGGTCTCAGATTTTTGCCATAGTTGCGTCCTTGGCTTTCCAATGGGTAAATCAAATTGTACATGGATGTCAAACGCGTGTACGGTTATCAAATGATATTGGAATGGTTTGGCCTAATGTGTAGATGTATAGCTACGTTATTTGTAAGGAGTTAAACTATGAACTCACTAGGCCTACCATGGTTTTTAAAAGAGAGGGTACAAAAGCTATGTCGAAATGGAGTACATGACAACCAACAATACCAAACCAATTCGGGCTAAACCAGAATAGCGAATTTTCAAATATGACTCGCTTTTATTGCGTAGTATATCCAAATGACGTATGTGAAGGTATGATATAGTATTGTTTGGCTTATTTGTCAAGCAGATTAATTTAACCAACTTCTCGATTAGGGGGTAAGAATTGTTATTACTTTTATGGGATTTAATCAAATACGACTACAACACTCAAAAAGTGTTACAACGCTTTTAAGAGTTGTAAGACTTTTTTATTACATCCCATATGAATTTAACTAGCTTTTTGGGCATAATGCTTATGCATTTTATGTACAGAAAATCTCCTTTCCGATAAACTAATCACCTCGTTCCATGAACAAATGAACAGGGATTACCAATCTCAAATTAAAAACTACGAAATCTTGTTTGTTATCTTGGAAATTGATGACTTACACAAATATAAAAAATAAACACGAAGAGATACAAATTGTAGTAAGCCACAAAGATCACAATAATTTGTTTAGAGACGATAGAGTTGAAAGAAATTAATATTAAACTAGATCCCGGGAAAGGCATAAAAGCTTTAGTGGGATGGAGGAACGGGACTTCGAGATAATGGCAGGAAGACAATAGTGAAGCCTCGTCTTCCGCTGATGCTTTCAAGTTCCCGACACACAACCGTAGTTACAGATCACACAACCTCTGTGATTATCAACTATATCATCTCGACTTGAAACGTTGTCAACAACATAACAAATAAGTCATTACTGATTGTATTAATACTAATTTGGCGAACGAGGGTAACCAATTTACCGTAAATCTATGTTATACATAAATATCCCATTGACGATGTTTATTTAAAATATAATTATAAATAAGCATAGTGTTGTTGCAAATAGCTAAAAAAATCATTTAATACTGTAGACTCAAGCCAAAGCGTATTATAATATGCAGTAGCATTTTATAGGACCCGCAAGAATAGGCATATTATCAAACGAGAGGTGTTTGGGAGGATTAACAATGATACACGTTTTAGACAGGCAGACACTTGTGCCAAATGTTATCAAACAAAAGGATGAAAATACATATAAATTGTTAAGGCGGATTTCAATTTAGAAACGTTTACTTCCAATATCATTTAAATTTTTTTTAAAGCGCCACAACAACTAACCGGTGATCAATTTACTTTTTTTCTAAATTTTACAGTATTCGATCAGCAATATTATCACTAATAATCAATAATACTATCAGGAATATAATCGCTAATCTAATATATATTCAGCCGCATGTGTAACTGACTCACTGAGGTATACGAATTCTAACCCACTTCTAGATGAGCTAGGGACGTGAAATTTGGCATGCAGGTAGATTTTACCTATTAACCCCCAGAAAAATTACCAAAACTTACAATTTTTAATGATAAAACCTTTAAAAAAGTACTTTAAAATCTATTAGTTACGTAGACTACGTTACCGACATGCATTATTTCGATATTGTAAACTTTTTGCTAATGCAGTTTACAAAAATCTAAATAGGCTTTCTCGTGTAAGCGTTATGCGGTAATCCACCCACAAAAATGTGTTTCTTATTAAATATTAATAATTTTAAACTTAACTAAATATGTTTACATCAACTCATGATTGCTTCTTGCTAAGCATCTAAACACATAATTTTAGGTTCTCGCTGGTAAGAAAACTTGTTGTTTCAACCACACCTTTTTATGATTCGTTTAACTATTTCTATTACACATGAATCCTTCGGTGTATTGTCCAATTTTAACATATTTTTGGTATCATTAACATTTTCTTGCGTTGCTCGTGGATCAGTTTTTACTAGGCTTTGCGTTATTCTCAGCTTGCTACTTTTAGCAACTACGCGCAGTGCATGGTGAATTCTGCCGAATTTAGAGAATTTTCAAGGTTTCAGGTTCTGAAATCGTGTTCTACTTCAATATTGTTCTGAGAGGCCTAATTTTTTGCACATAATATTTGCAGATTTCAATGATAATAATGAACTACAGATTAAAGGTTTTTGTACGATTTTTTAATTACGTATATAAACTACAACTAATCGATGGTTACCACATTTCCTAGGTTTTTAGTTGTTTGTGATGATTTTAACCCTTGGAACTTAAAAAAAATATATTTTATAAACCTTGTTTGACAGAAGAAGAGTTGTATTTTGGTACAACTAGATTTTTCAAATTTCGGGATATTTTCGAGATTTTGTGGTGGTACTTTATTTTGTATCATGTTAATATAATTGATGAAGGCCTAATTTTGGGCACGAAGTATGTCTATAAAATATGTCTTAGTAAATAACAGTAGTAATTTGACCAGTCTTGATTTCTTAAACCTGTCGGAAAATCAAAAACTCTAAATATCTTTAGATTTGACCATTTTCTTCGTATAAGTAGTAATGCTATGATGGTTCTATGCCAATTGAGGTTAATTGACATGCACGGGACACCATTTATACTTGAGCTATGAACTTGATATTTAGCATGGTGGTGTTTTTAACCTATCAACCCCAGAGAAAATTTCCAAATTTTACTTTAGTCAGTTTAAATTCCCTAAATAAAAATTAATAATGGCAAATCAAAAAATTAAATAAAAAAGTGTCGTTTTATTTGAGTTCTCGCGGCCAAACAGACTGTCCTATCAAAAAACATAGACTACCACGTTCCACGGATTTTAGGCGATCTACAATTTTCTTCCCATGATTTTTTGCCGTATCTCGACCCCTTAACCCTTAGATAGCGCTATATTTGTTAAATTTCATGATTTTTACGTGGTTTTCAATGGTTTTCCGTTCTAATACAGAACTTAGAGGCCTAGTATTTGGCACATAGTATTCCTATATTACAATTAATTAGTATTTATAACCAGTCATCCGCCCAGATTATATCACTTAAAACACCCGAAAGAAAAAAAAAGACTTTGAACTCTTGTAAATTTATTTGTGTTTTTTTTTTATGTAGCGCTCCAGCAAGGGTAAAACCCCTAATAAATAATGTTATATTTGTTGCGGAATGCTTATTGTTGACCAAATACATAGCAATTTAGGTTGTTAACTTTGTTTTTTCCCCTTATAAGGTTTAGGCGACGTCCTATAAAGGCTATATCACAAAATCCAGTGTAGGGTTTCAATTTTCTCTCCAAGCACTTAGGTAATAAATGGAAACTTAATATTTAACATAGAATACTTCTCCATGCCAAGTAGTATTCACCAACTGGCATATGACCAGATTTGATAGGTTAAATCCCTAAAAATAATAAAAACCTTGGAATATTTGTAGAGTTCATAGGTCTTAAAGAGAACTAGTAAACCTGTCGCGGCTTCGTTCGCGATCATCATTTATAAATATCGTGTTAACGTTCCAAAGCCAACATGGCCTGCTGATTAACTGTGTTTACTCTATCCAGCTGATTGCTTAAAACTTATAGTTATTTCCCCATGTTAAGCTTATAGGAAAAAACTCAACTTTAAAGGGCCCCAGGGCCTCACTCACAAATTATTTCTCTATAAAAGTTTCCTGGACAACTTCACGTTAGGCTCTTTCCAATGACACCAAAAACATGAAAATCGGTTGTGTAGTTTAGGAGGAGTGATTGTCACAAAAAACCTGCTCTCCTATTAAATAAGTATAGATTTGGACCAATTTACATTAAATTTTGGCCAAAGAGCGACCTGGGGGCGAAACTATTTTAATTAGTTAATGGTAGTTTCATACATAAAAAATGTAAACCATCTAAGTAGCCTATATCTATATTTATAAATCTGATAACAATTTTAATTTGTTTCAATTACTTTAGTTACACATAAACGGCTTAGGTAGTTAATAATATGATCAGCGCACAGTAATTAATACCCATAGTCTATTTGTAGCAGTAGCCATGATAACATTATAACCTAAATACCAATTCATATTTGGATTGTTTGTATCTATGTTGTTACCATATGCCCTGGATATAATGGCACTCAACTACTACTATGACATTTTGCCGTTTACCTTTTTAGGATGGGGACACAAATCGGGGGTCTGGGGGCGGAGCCCCCAGCGAGCCAAGCGAGTAATCAATAATACTACCAGAAATATTATCACTGATAATCAATAATACTATCAGCAATATTGTCACTAATAATCAATAATACTATCAGTAATCCGAATAGTTTCGACACACCAAACTTTGGTAGAGTCCAATTATATAGTTAACGTAATACGTCGAACGCTAGAACATTTGGAAAAATCACTGATCAAAGCCGTTATCACAATAAATATATTCTCTTTAATGTAATCACAAAACCGGTAAGTAAATAAAAACACATTAGCAAACGTTAAATTGAGTAGTGGAGAAACAGGAAAGAGGCCCCACAATCGGCGCTTTTTTCCCATGTTATTCTTATGGGGAGCCGTTTTTGCACCGACACCAGCTCCCACCTATACTAATAAGCCACAAGTTTCCTTGTTAGCCTGTACTAATGTCCAACCCCTGCCTATATTAAATATATTGCCCCCATCCCTCCTCTATATTTTTAAAAATTAATTTTCAAATTCTAAAAAACTATCTTTAGTGTTTATGGTCCGATTTGTCTGCAATTTGGATATGTTATTGTCCTAGGCAAGTGTTTTAATAAATTCCACTTACATTTCCCAAATTCACTATAACGGTCAATTAAAAAATATTTTTTGAAAAATACTATAGTGCCAATTGCCACCTTCTTTATTAACTGTCCGATTTGTCTTCAATTTGAATATGTTATTGTCCTAGGCAAGTGGTTTAATAAATTCCACTTACATATCCCAAATTCACTATTACGGTCAAATTAAAAAATATTTTTGAAAAATACTGCCAATGGCCAACTTCTTTATTTACTGTCCGATTTCTTTAAAATTTGGATATGTGATTGTCCTAGGCAAGTGTTTTAATAAATTCCACTTACATTTCCCAAATTCACTATTACGGTCAAATTAAAAAATATTTTTGAAAAATACTGCCAATTGCCAACTTCTTTATTTACTGTCCGATTTGTTTAAAATTTAGATATGTTATTGTTATAGGCAAGTGTTTTAATAAATTAGCCTTACATTTCCCAAATTCACTATTACAGTCAAATTAAAAAATATTTTTGAAAAATACTGCCAATTGCCAACTTCTTTATTTACTGTCCGATTTGTTTAAAATTTGGATATGTTATTGTAGGCTAATGTATATGCACCATCCACATTTTACAAATATTGCGGTTAAATTTTAAAAAATTTGGAAAAATACTGCCAATTGGCAACTTCTTTATTTATGGTCTGATTTGTTTAAATTTTATATATGTCATTATTCTAGGCTAGTGTATATGTACCATCCACATTTGACAAATTAACTATAATGGTCAAATTAAAAAAATATTTTGAAAAATATACTAACAATTTCAAACTTCTTTATTTACTGTCTGTTTATTTTCGGATATGTTATAGCTCTTATATAGGTAACAAGACCACACTACCACTACCCCCTATAATACAGTATTTTGTCTTTTTTGTTTGTTTATTTTGCTGTAATCCCAAAACTGACTTTGCTGTTTATTGTCCGATTTGCCTACACTTTGGATATTGTCCTAAGCATTTATTGTCTGATTTATTTTTGGATATGTTATAGCCCCCAACTATTATATCTAAAATTACAATATTATTTCCACCTATAATACAGTTGATGTGTTGTTTGTTTTGCCGCAACCTAAAAACTAACATTGGTATTTGTGTTTTTACAAAACTATATTTTGTAAATTACTACCAATAACTCCTTTATTTACTTTTCGACTTGTTATATCCCCTTATATCTAAATTTACCGTATATTTTTCCCCTTTTAGTGCTGTTTTGTCGTAACCAAACTTTGGATATGACTGCAATATATTACTGGCCATTGCATAAGTAAATACCCCATTTCCAAATTCACTATTACGGTTGGATTAAAAAAAATAAATACAAGCTTATTATATACATCCAGCTGATAAGTAATATATATCTACAAAATATTTATGGTCAGAACTGCCTAAATTTTGGATATGTTTTAAGCCAATGCGATAGCAAAAAATGAATTTTTAAAACCCAAAACAACTAAACACAAAACACTAATCTTTCTTTGTGCTTGTTTGGAGTAGTCTTTATTTTATCCAACTTAATTTTAATTTTGCAGTTAAAATCAAACTTCCCACATTCTAGCTCCCTTTCCAGCCAGTGGTTGGAGACATAAAGGTTACGAATATTTTCAAACTGTACAATATATCTTTTTCTACCCCTATGTTGGACTTGTTTAATAGCGCTTATTAATAATTCCGCACCATATTCCAAATCCTCCAGTCTACTACATTCTTTAAATTTAACATTGCCTTTAATATCTTGCATCTCTATGTCTTCTTGTCCAACATCATCCCACTCATTGTTACGGAAACTTAGGTTTTCTATTTTTGGAAAGGAATTGCCATAAAATGTTGCGGTTCCGTTAGTGTTAAAGCTTGCAAGTGGCTCGTTGGTAGGTAGATAAATAATGTCCAAATCACCACTGTATGGCAACACGCTATAACCTTGCCTATTCTTATTTATCTCTATAAATACAGTTTTACAGACACCTTTAACATAGTATACACCCCTCCGTCCATCCTTTTCTGCCAACACTCCCACAAACTTGTTGTTTACTACAAACGCATACACTATATAATGTCCATAATGCTCTAGATCCTCCCAACGTCGCAGGAAGTAATCTTTTAATTTATCCTCTCTTTCCCTTCTTTCTTGTTCTTTAGCCAACTGTGCTTTGTATTCCTCTGCAACAGTATTTTCCACATATTCCAATTTACGCTTATTACTGTCAATGTCTTCTAATTCCAATTTCCTCTTTTTGGAACAACTCTCTAAGAAAGGCTTAGAAAGTGGCTCTATTTCTTTAATAGTGTATGGGTACAGTTTATTGGTCCGGCTTCTTAAAACGTAGGGAGTAAGGTTAGGACTTTCCACTAAGCCTAATTCTTCTAAATTGATGTGTTTAGGTATAGTGGAGAAAGGTGTATTTGATTTTGTAAAACATGTGCCCCCAGATTTGATGTAACACTTATGCTTTACACTTATGGCATCAGGAAACTCCTCTATTACCTCTACATAGTTAGTTGGTAAACAGTTAAAGCTAAATGCAGATAGAGCATACTTTATTAACTTTTCCCTTTGTGTACTATCTTTTGGCAGTTTTAGTTGTACTCCAGTTATCTTCTTCGTATTACTATTACCCCAATATGCGTATTGTAATAAATCATTAAACACTAAACAACAACTGTTTTGTAATTGATTGGCAACTTTCACCCACATCTTATGCAGAGGTACAGCATAGAATGGAGCAATTTGAAAGTACCGTTTGTTGTCTTCTATTAGACTTAAACAATCTCTTAAAGGTTCAAACCCTTTACCAAAACCTCTACAATAGTTATAGATTGTTGCCTCTAACCTTGTTATTCCATTCTCTCTAGCTAGTTTAGACGAGAACGTTTCTTTTAGTCTCGCATCTGGACAGTTTACAAAGTTTATTATATGGTTTCCTATACTTTTAATTACTCCAGGGCTTGTAATCTGGCATATAAATTGATTATATATTTTTACCCTGCTATTTACATTAAACCATGTTAAACAGTCTTTACTAACATTATCTACAATAACATTATATCCATTCTTGTACGCCCCTTGGTAGCAAAAGTTAAAGTTTTCTGTAAGATATTGGCACATTTCCTCTTTATTAAATATTCCAGCCAAATCTAGTGTTATATCGAAATCCATAAGATAGTACATTTCTTTTTCCAGATCTTGCAGTATCTTTGGAAGATCTTCCAACAAATCCTTAATTTTAACATTTGCAAGCTCTATTTTATAGGGAATTGCTATAGGATCATCATACTTTTGTTTAATTTGGTCAATATCTTTCTTTATTATTTGTAACACACCCTCGCTTTGGACCCCAGAGGACCTCTCCAAGGAGAATGGTAGTTTGGCCACAACACCATGTCGAGCTAAAGAGAACTTTTTAAATATTCCTCGTAAGTAGCTATTAAACGAGCCACATATTTCCTTCTTAACTTTAAATTTATTCCGAACGTCCCCATCACAATCCGTAACATTGGTTATCTTAACTAACATTAAGTTATCACAAAACGCATCCGTTATAGATGTTAAGTTATTTAATTTTGGTTCGCCCTCGCAATAGTTTATATTACCTATGTCTGTAAGAAGGTTATTATTACGTAGATTTTCTAATAAAAACCATATACCGAATCTTTCGTTAGTAGGTTTAATACAATTTCCCAATAAATGGCTAACAGAGTACATTTCTTTTATACAAAAAAGTAGCGGAAACATGTAAACAGGACAGATTACACTATAGGTATATATGTGTTGTAAATATATGGATATTGTATATAAACATAGGCGAGCGGTAAGTGTAACATGTACGTGGACACCTAGACCCATGTGCAAATACAGATACGCACATTCTACAAGACCTGTACATAGATCTGTTGTATAAGCAGCAGAATAGACGTCTCACCCATTGTGTTGTTGTAAAGTAAAACATAAATGTAAATTGTGCTGGATACAACCGGCCAAATATTAGACAGGAAATGTGTTGGAAGTGTATTGCCAAATAGTAAGACAAATCACATAGTGCAGCATGTACGCAATCCATTACTATTTAGACAAAGGTCAGTATTGGTACAACATCCGATATATTAGCTAAACCCAGTCCAAACATTGTGTCCTCAAAATGTTATGATTGTGTTAAATTTGTTTATATTACATATATTTCTTACATAAGTTACAAACTGTTTTTGTGTCAGTTAACAGAACCTGTAAAGTTGTGTTAAATGGCTGTAAACCAGTATCTGTGCCTGTGTCCAAATGTGTTGGAGTGTGTTATTTATTGTGTCTCTGCATTCGTGTTGTTTTATAAACTTTAAATATTACTATGTCCTTATACTCTTACTATTTCTGTTACTATAATATTAATTTTTTACTGTTTGTTTTCCAAGTTTGATTGTGGGTTTCGCTAATATATCGGATGTTGTACCAATACTGACCTTTGTCTAAATAGTAATGGATTGCGTACATGCTGCACTATGTGATTTGTCTTACTATTTGGCAATACACTTCCAACACATTTCCTGTCTAATATTTGGCCGGTTGTATCCAGCACAATTTACATTTATGTTTTACTTTACAACAACACAATGGGTGAGACGTCTATTCTGCTGCTTATACAACAGATCTATGTACAGGTCTTGTAGAATGTGCGTATCTGTATTTGCACATGGGTCTAGGTGTCCACGTACATGTTACACTTACCGCTCGCCTATGTTTATATACAATATCCATATATTTACAACACATATATACCTATAGTGTAATCTGTCCTGTTTACATGTTTCCGCTACTTTTTTGTATAAAAGAAATGTACTCTGTTAGCCATTTATTGGGAAATTGTATTAAACCTACTAACGAAAGATTCGGTATATGGTTTTTATTAGAAAATCTACGTAATAATAACCTTCTTACAGACATAGGTAATATAAACTATTGCGAGGGCAAACCAAAATTAAATAACTTAACATCTATAACGGATGCGTTTTGTGATAACTTAATGTTAGTTAAGATAACCAATGTTACGGATTGTGATGGGGACGTTCGGAATAAATTTAAAGTTAAGAAGGAAATATGTGGCTCGTTTAATAGCTACTTACGAGGAACATTTAAAAAGTTCTCTTTAGCTCGACATGGTGTTGTGGCCAAACTACCATTCTCCTTGGAGAGGTCCTCTGGGGTCCAAAGCGAGGGTGTGTTACAAATAATAAAGAAAGATATTGACCAAATTAAACAAAAGTATGATGATCCTATAGCAATTCCCTATAAAATAGAGCTTGCAAATGTTAAAATTAAGGATTTGTTGGAAGATCTTCCAAAGATACTGCAAGATCTGGAAAAAGAAATGTACTATCTTATGGATTTCGATATAACACTAGATTTGGCTGGAATATTTAATAAAGAGGAAATGTGCCAATATCTTACAGAAAACTTTAACTTTTGCTACCAAGGGGCGTACAAGAATGGATATAATGTTATTGTAGATAATGTTAGTAAAGACTGTTTAACATGGTTTAATGTAAATAGCAGGGTAAAAATATATAATCAATTTATATGCCAGATTACAAGCCCTGGAGTAATTAAAAGTATAGGAAACCATATAATAAACTTTGTAAACTGTCCAGATGCGAGACTAAAAGAAACGTTCTCGTCTAAACTAGCTAGAGAGAATGGAATAACAAGGTTAGAGGCAACAATCTATAACTATTGTAGAGGTTTTGGTAAAGGGTTTGAACCTTTAAGAGATTGTTTAAGTCTAATAGAAGACAACAAACGGTACTTTCAAATTGCTCCATTCTATGCTGTACCTCTGCATAAGATGTGGGTGAAAGTTGCCAATCAATTACAAAACAGTTGTTGTTTAGTGTTTAATGATTTATTACAATACGCATATTGGGGTAATAGTAATACGAAGAAGATAACTGGAGTACAACTAAAACTGCCAAAAGATAGTACACAAAGGGAAAAGTTAATAAAGTATGCTCTATCTGCATTTAGCTTTAACTGTTTACCAACTAACTATGTAGAGGTAATAGAGGAGTTTCCTGATGCCATAAGTGTAAAGCATAAGTGTTACATCAAATCTGGGGGCACATGTTTTACAAAATCAAATACACCTTTCTCCACTATACCTAAACACATCAATTTAGAAGAATTAGGCTTAGTGGAAAGTCCTAACCTTACTCCCTACGTTTTAAGAAGCCGGACCAATAAACTGTACCCATACACTATTAAAGAAATAGAGCCACTTTCTAAGCCTTTCTTAGAGAGTTGTTCCAAAAAGAGGAAATTGGAATTAGAAGACATTGACAGTAATAAGCGTAAATTGGAATATGTGGAAAATACTGTTGCAGAGGAATACAAAGCACAGTTGGCTAAAGAACAAGAAAGAAGGGAAAGAGAGGATAAATTAAAAGATTACTTCCTGCGACGTTGGGAGGATCTAGAGCATTATGGACATTATATAGTGTATGCGTTTGTAGTAAACAACAAGTTTGTGGGAGTGTTGGCAGAAAAGGATGGACGGAGGGGTGTATACTATGTTAAAGGTGTCTGTAAAACTGTATTTATAGAGATAAATAAGAATAGGCAAGGTTATAGCGTGTTGCCATACAGTGGTGATTTGGACATTATTTATCTACCTACCAACGAGCCACTTGCAAGCTTTAACACTAACGGAACCGCAACATTTTATGGCAATTCCTTTCCAAAAATAGAAAACCTAAGTTTCCGTAACAATGAGTGGGATGATGTTGGACAAGAAGACATAGAGATGCAAGATATTAAAGGCAATGTTAAATTTAAAGAATGTAGTAGACTGGAGGATTTGGAATATGGTGCGGAATTATTAATAAGCGCTATTAAACAAGTCCAACATAGGGGTAGAAAAAGATATATTGTACAGTTTGAAAATATTCGTAACCTTTATGTCTCCAACCACTGGCTGGAAAGGGAGCTAGAATGTGGGAAGTTTGATTTTAACTGCAAAATTAAAATTAAGTTGGATAAAATAAAGACTACTCCAAACAAGCACAAAGAAAGATTAGTGTTTTGTGTTTAGTTGTTTTGGGTTTTAAAAATTCATTTTTTGCTATCGCATTGGCTTAAAACATATCCAAAATTTAGGCAGTTCTGACCATAAATATTTTGTAGATATATATTACTTATCAGCTGGATGTATATAATAAGCTTGTATTTATTTTTTTTAATCCAACCGTAATAGTGAATTTGGAAATGGGGTATTTACTTATGCAATGGCCAGTAATATATTGCAGTCATATCCAAAGTTTGGTTACGACAAAACAGCACTAAAAGGGGAAAAATATACGGTAAATTTAGATATAAGGGGATATAACAAGTCGAAAAGTAAATAAAGGAGTTATTGGTAGTAATTTACAAAATATAGTTTTGTAAAAACACAAATACCAATGTTAGTTTTTAGGTTGCGGCAAAACAAACAACACATCAACTGTATTATAGGTGGAAATAATATTGTAATTTTAGATATAATAGTTGGGGGCTATAACATATCCAAAAATAAATCAGACAATAAATGCTTAGGACAATATCCAAAGTGTAGGCAAATCGGACAATAAACAGCAAAGTCAGTTTTGGGATTACAGCAAAATAAACAAACAAAAAAGACAAAATACTGTATTATAGGGGGTAGTGGTAGTGTGGTCTTGTTACCTATATAAGAGCTATAACATATCCGAAAATAAACAGACAGTAAATAAAGAAGTTTGAAATTGTTAGTATATTTTTCAAAATATTTTTTTAATTTGACCATTATAGTTAATTTGTCAAATGTGGATGGTACATATACACTAGCCTAGAATAATGACATATATAAAATTTAAACAAATCAGACCATAAATAAAGAAGTTGCCAATTGGCAGTATTTTTCCAAATTTTTTAAAATTTAACCGCAATATTTGTAAAATGTGGATGGTGCATATACATTAGCCTACAATAACATATCCAAATTTTAAACAAATCGGACAGTAAATAAAGAAGTTGGCAATTGGCAGTATTTTTCAAAAATATTTTTTAATTTGACTGTAATAGTGAATTTGGGAAATGTAAGGCTAATTTATTAAAACACTTGCCTATAACAATAACATATCTAAATTTTAAACAAATCGGACAGTAAATAAAGAAGTTGGCAATTGGCAGTATTTTTCAAAAATATTTTTTAATTTGACCGTAATAGTGAATTTGGGAAATGTAAGTGGAATTTATTAAAACACTTGCCTAGGACAATCACATATCCAAATTTTAAAGAAATCGGACAGTAAATAAAGAAGTTGGCCATTGGCAGTATTTTTCAAAAATATTTTTTAATTTGACCGTAATAGTGAATTTGGGATATGTAAGTGGAATTTATTAAACCACTTGCCTAGGACAATAACATATTCAAATTGAAGACAAATCGGACAGTTAATAAAGAAGGTGGCAATTGGCACTATAGTATTTTTCAAAAAATATTTTTTAATTGACCGTTATAGTGAATTTGGGAAATGTAAGTGGAATTTATTAAAACACTTGCCTAGGACAATAACATATCCAAATTGCAGACAAATCGGACCATAAACACTAAAGATAGTTTTTTAGAATTTGAAAATTAATTTTTAAAAATATAGAGGAGGGATGGGGGCAATATATTTAATATAGGCAGGGGTTGGACATTAGTACAGGCTAACAAGGAAACTTGTGGCTTATTAGTATAGGCGGGAGCTGGTGTCGGTGCAAAAACGGCTCCCCATAAGAATAACATGGGAAAAAAGCGCCGATTGTGGGGCCTCTTTCCTGTTTCTCCACTACTAAATTGAGTTCCGCAAAAATTGATTTAGTGAAGCACTTGCAACATCGTCATCGCTGGCTTTTATATTGCATCCGTCCCTAGAAATCCATTGAATTCCTATTGCATTAGTGGTTCCTATCGCATTGTTACTAACTTCATTGAAATCGGTCCTCTTTAAAAAAATAATAGTGTTCCTTCTTGGCAGAAAATTGTCTGTCTATCACAATTTGAGTTTTACCTCATAACTACCATCGACCAATGACAATTTGAGTTTTACCTCGTAACTACCATCGACCAAAAAAGGCCTAGGCTTAACTATTGCATGAACCAAAAGACAAAACTTAAGATTTAAATACAATATCATTACTTACATTACTTCCTGACTGGCATCATACTTGACTTACCTGGAAGTAAACAAATATGATAAAACTAGTGGCTTGAAAGGGCCAAAGCCCCTAACCTTGCTCCAATAGTC
This sequence comes from Allygus modestus, assembly GCA_963675035.1. NCBI lineage: Eukaryota > Metazoa > Arthropoda > Insecta > Hemiptera > Cicadellidae > Allygus > Allygus modestus. Next base: position 100,304,019 of record OY776115.1, on the reverse strand, counting down.
TGCCTCATCTGACTCTTTTACTACCTGGAAGTAAACAAATATGATAAAACTAGTGGCTTGAAAGGGCCAAAGCCCCTAACCTTGCTCCAATAGTCTGCCTCATCTGACTCTTTTACTCTTTACTTGCTGAGGAGAGTAAAACATAAAAGTAGGAACACATGTCAGTTCAAAAACAAAGTATTCACATGTTTCAATGTAAACAAAGCAGACTTTTTAAATCCCCCTGCTTTTCTTATGGGGGATGTTTTACGTTATTTATCGTTTGCTGGCAACTTTTTAGAAATACTGCTATTTTTTCCGAGTCCCTGGGATTGAGACCTTTAATTTGAGCCCTCTACCATCATCCTGCGTTTTGCCAAACTCCCACAATTTTGACTTAAAAATTTCGCTTACAGAAATATATGTAAAGATTGTATAGTAAACATTTTTACTTGATTATAGTAAAAATAGCCTGTCCAAGTTCCAATTTTAAAGTTCTTCCTGATCTCTTTTAAATCCATCCATCTGAATTGAAAATACATATTCCTACGTCACGGCCAAAATGTCGAAAGTCAGTGTTATTTTACATTTACCTAGGATGTTTTTTTTTCAAATATTTATCTGGGAATAAAATTACCGTAGAAATTTTTAAAATAGTCAAAGTTTCTTGCTGTAACCGCGCAGAACGCAGAACCTCTTTTAGATGATTGGTCGCATCGTCCGTCAAAGCAACTTCAATTACTAAGCACATTCTAAATGCCTCTTGACTTGAGGTTTCTGTAACGAAGTGGATCCCTTTACTTTCAAAAGGTCCAAATTTGATTCTCTTTCCTCTCCCACTGATCATGTATCACAAAATGTATCAATTGATTAGTAGTTAAACTTTGTATGTACAAAAATATACAAAACTTTAACTTACATTTATTTTACAATATATTAACAAGATTTTTATACAAACTGTGCAACTTTCAGTAATGCCCGAATTTACTCATGCGTACAGCCTTAAAGTGGATAAAATAAAACAAAAATACATTATTATTATCTTAAATCATTATTCGATGTTATATTTGTAAACACAGGTCGTTTAAATGATTCAGGGCTTTAGATAATGCATTTAAATACAGTATGCTGGTGCTTGGTTTTCAAATTGATCTTAAACATTTGAATTCCAAGTATAGCTAACAGTGATATTTGGAAAAGTATAAAAGCCAACATGACAATTGATTTACTTGGTTTATCTTAAATAGCATGCAAATAGCGGAAACATATGTCTGAAGTGCATCCAATTTTGAAACTCAAATAACATGTAATATTCGGAGATCTGGTCAGGAGCGAGGTGAGTAATGATACGCTCCTGTATTTAGAGCTAGCAACAGAATGCCAAGATGGAGCGGATAACGCGACCTATCGCTCATCTCACACACGACGCGACGTCTCCATTCCTGTTACACGTACAACAATCGTTAGCACACGAATCTTGAAGATATGCATATCGGGATGTACATCTTACATTACTATTTATTCCACTTATTTTGCCAGGACAGACGGTAATAACATTGCATTGGCAAAGGTATTTATGACAAAATAATATTTTAATTGAGAAATTCAAATTAAAGTCATTGCAGTAGTCAAGCATCGCATATTAAGTGCATTTTTTACTTTCTTTATTCATATTGTCCACTCTTTTTTAATTGATATAGGCCTACCTTATTTCAAGTTCTATGCAATGGTGATAAATCATCACCAACATGATGACGTTCTTGTAAACGTGAATCAAATCCGTTACCGTTAATTTTAAAACAAAAAATGCATTTATTTATTTGATATTTGTTTGAAAAAGTAAGTGGTTCAATTTAAAGCCGTAATATGATTATAAAACGTTATGTTTGAGTGAGTTACATTACGATCCACTGAACCAACAAAGTAGATGTTTATTTGGCGCAAAAGTTATTGAGAGATAGTAGCTTAAGGAAACCTATCGGCAAACGTTCACTCGACAAATTGTAGCACACCGATCAGAAAGATTTGAAAAACACTTTAGGTCCTGTGCAGTGGTTGTACCTGTGCGCTTGTTGTTGCAAAACAAACATTTTATTCGAATTTCCTTATCACCTTGTTCATAACAGGCTATTGGTGTTATTATGCTGAAAATTAGTATTGAATAACATTGTTTACTATCAGTTTTCAATTAAAAAAAGTACGTAAAACATGAAAATTAGATCGGAAAAAGTGTGTTACAAGTTACTAAAAACGTGAACATCAGTATTAAATTCAAAACTAAGATTCTGCGTTAACCGAATAAACAGACATCGATGACAAAAGTAACCTCACTGCCGGTAAACGGTGTGCTGAACCTTCTCCTACTTAAGTCACTACGTCCTCATTTTACAAGACAAACAGTCATGATGTAATGAAATACGACAGTAAATTTTGAAAATAAACAAAGTCTAAGTTACACATATGCAGTCAAAAAAATGTTACACTTCCAAGTCAACTGAATGATAAAATCTTATTGAAGATGGAAACAACGGAATAATCTTAATATATAAAACTCAAAAACCACTGACTGACTCACTCATCACGAAATCTCAAGAATTGAAATTAAATTTGGAACATACCTTCTTCTTGGGTCTTAGGTAATCACTAAGAAATGGTTTTAAGATATTCCCATAGGGCTCCGCCCCACGGGGAGTCAAAGTTCCAATCCTGAGTTATTCTTAAGGCGGTCCCACACTTCTCGCGAACAGGCCTGAACATTCGGCCGAACATTCTCCCGAATGTTCACTGAACATTCCGTCCCGTATGTTCCCGTATGTTTCCAAAAGTTCGTGCAGCTCCTACACTTCTCGCGAATACTCCGAACCTTAGGAGTTCGGCCGAATGTTCGGGCCCTGTTCGCGAGAAGTGTGGGACCGCCTTGATGGGCATCCACATTAAGTTTGAGCTGATGAAAATACAAACAGCTGATCTGGATTCGTTGTAGTTCCTCAGGATAACCACAGAATGCAGGACAAGAATGCAGTATTAAGTTAACAGTTGCATCTTTATACTTTATGATAAACTTGATGCGAAACACCAGATGCCCGTCACTTCTGAAAAAAACAAGTTATTTATCAGTCCCTTTGGCAAAGAATTTACAGAACTCCTCCCAACAAAATTCTATACTGTAATACAATATAATTAAACCCAAGAGATCCAGATCACGCTATTTCTCTGCGTGAATTCCGAGTAAATGCATACTGGCCGTTGCATAAAAGTGTATTTTTGCAAAAACACAATACAGTAGTTATTTGAGGAAGACATATTTTCAAACACGTTACTAAGATAATAAATACACGTTAGACATATTTTCAAATACGGCATTAAAAGATAAAATACATGTTAGGCATATTTTCAAACACATCAACAAAATAATAAATACATGTTAAAGGTTTATTTTACTTTCATAATTAAGTATTTACATTACCTACTCAGCTTTCATAAGTCACAAGAAGCTCATTGTATTTATATTTTGGCTGTCGATGAAAAAGACAAAACACATAATTTTGTAATACACTTTAAAAATCAAGAAATAAAACAGACGAAGGATTAGTTTTCAATTCAGACAAAAATTAATTAATCAGACAGAAGATTAATTAATTAATTAATCATAAGGAAATATATTGGTGCCAAGGACGAACCTAACTTATTTTATGAAAACGGTAGAATATTTAGGACCAAAGATTTATAACAATTTACCAAGGGCAGTAAAGGAAGCAACCAATATAATTGTATTTAAAAGGTTGGTACGTAGTTGGCTCTTTACTATGGATGACGTGGAAAGGCCACGTCACGTGGTGATAAATTTAAAATTACTAATAGGGAACCATTGGTTGTACTTATTTCTGAATATGTGTATACAACTTAAATGAAAGTCATGCTTATGTGTTTATTTTTCTTATTTTAGATATTATTGTTGTTGCTTGTGTACTATTATTGGGACAATTTTAATGGTCATTTTGTGTTTTGTTTATACAATTGTATTTTTTTACTATAAGGTTTTTGTTGAAGGAAGCAAAAACTATGTGTAAATATGTGCATATTGTTCAAATTAGCAATAATAGAATTAGAGTTATACTTGACTACTAGTTTATTTAGATAGGGGGAAAGTATTAAATTTAGCTGTTTGTTTATGTTTATTTGTCTGCCTTGGTTTATTATTTGTTTGTTACCTTGAATCAGGATATGCCTGAGAGGAAAACGTTATTTGTTTCTTCATATAGTTGGGTATTTTGATTTTGATTCACTGATTTCTTATATATTATGCGTGAACTTTGATCAGCTTGGCAGCCAAGTAAATTATTGTTTAGTTTGTACATAAGGTCTGATCTAAATTTATGATCAACTTTTGTACTGTATGTATGTTGTTGAAACAAATAAAGAATTATTATTATTATTATTATTAATTTACCAACCCAAGCTAGCCTGACATTACTTAAATAACGGACAAAGTTTTATGCATGCGTTGTTTGGTTACATTTTTGTTGTGATTTTGTACATGGTCTGTGCTGCAAGGTTTGCATACTCTACTATAGTGCTGGTTTGAATATCACAAAGAACTTACGCTTGTTAGTCAAAAGACGACTATGTACTTAATTGTCGTTTTTTTCTTATATTTATTGACTTGGCCTTTTTTACAACAAAATTTAATGACTGCAATAAATAATTTTAATATGAAATAAGTGTTACCGATTCCAAAAGATATTGTAAAACGCCCCTATGGAACTATTAAACCATATGTACTGTATAGTGATGTATAATTGGAAGCTGCAATTAAATAGTTACTAACAAAAATAAGATAAAACATATTCAAAAAATAGTTTTTTGCAAAGGACTGTGATTGGATAATTTCCCCTCCGAAAACGCAGGAGTAGGGGAAGCCGCCCCCCTCGCCAATAACTCCATTTCTTTCCCACAAAATCTTAAAAAAATTACAGCATAAAAATAATTCAGTTATACACGAGGATTGTTGTTGATTCGTTTTAATCTCTGTATGAATAAAATTTACATCAAAATCGGACGGTTTGCTTTTTAAATCTCAGTTAAAGATTCATACGCAATTCGAACGTGATCGGATAAATCATCAATCTCATAATATCACCGCAATAGGTTATCACACTGTAGTGATACAGTTATTGGGGTCGAGTTCGTAATAAACAAACCAGTGGGTTTTGGAATTTCAATAACAACTGATTACACCATTAGATATAACTGCGTTAACACCAATGTAGGGCCGACTCGGTGAACCGCAAAGTCAGGAGTGTGAATCTCGTTTAACACAGTGAACCTTTAGAAAACAGCGAAACGGAATGAAAAGAGCAGCAAAGCCAAACGGCTTACCCGACTGGTGTCATCTCCGTAAACGGGGCTTTCACGGACTAATCACCTTCGCGACTAACACGTCTCGCCGGCTAACACAATCTTGGATGGAACCGTCAACGAGTTTACAAGAATATTATGTAACGGATGATTCAATGTTACTGTTCTACAACCTAAAATCTACCAGGAAAATTGTGCTTTCAAGTAGAACTAACAATGTTCACTTGCATCGTTGTATTGTCTGTATAAAACTATCACACTGATAAAACATACAAACATGTTTATTTCCAACAAATATTTACATGAAGTGTACAACTGCAGACAAAAATGGAAACGTAGGTGAATTCCCGTGTGTAGTTATTTCCTGTGTGTGTTTTACTAATGCTAATTATCAAAATACGATGTGCACTTTCACCGTAACTAATAAACTTCATATATTTTTGATTAAAATTAACATGTTTGTTTCTAAAATTGTATTTACAATTTATGAAACAATATGAGCACATTTATGGCTTAGCTCGTAACTTTAAGACTTTGGATTTCTTTAAAGGACAGGGTCACTCTGGGGACAATGTTGACGCTTCTTTTAAAAAAATATATAAACATGTATGTATGTATGTGTGTATGCCATTGAGTTTAATTCCAAAAATCGTTTTGAAATAAGTTTATACAAAATTGAACTAGATTCCCGACAAAATAGTGTTTACAGAGACGTGTTATATGAGACATTGCTGATCTAATTTTTAGGTATTTTTTGTGAGAAATGTGTTACGGTCTACAACTTGCCTATAGACTCAGGGAACAACATTCTAGCCTGTCACCCAACTTAATATTTAAACGAAGTCTTTCTAGCAGTTGTAGTTTACGTAGCAGAAACAACTTCAAGAGTTCTTTGCCTCTAATACAGGCAAAAATAACAAGAGTCATACAAGAGTTCTTATTGGCAGGTTATAAATTAACTGGGGTCCACTAAGTGAGTAAACAATCCCAATTTCATCCAGTGTCATTTAGATGTATAAACAAAACAGGATTAATAAAATAAGTCTTACAACACTATAAAGTATATTTACACTTATACTGTACTTACATACAAGACGGTAAAATATACACAAAAGATGGTATAAGGCGATCGATTTCAACCAGTTACACCGGTCATCATCAGACCCAATAAGAGAACTTCAAGACCATCTTGTACCATCTTTTGTGTATATTTTACCGTCTTGTATGTAAGTACAGTATAAGTGTAAATATACTTTATAGTGCTGTAAGACGTATTTTATTAATCCTGTTTTGTTGTAACAACACGTATCATGTTAATAAAGAAATTATTTAGATATATCCAAAGCGAATAGCACACATATTGATTACATATTAGAGCAATCATATGAACAATAAGATTTAAATTTTACCTCAGAGGGGGTAAATTTAAATCCAAGACTTTGTGCTTTAAAACATGATTTGAATCCGTTATCAAATAGTATATCTAGCTAATCGGCAAAAGTTGAATTGAAGTCTATTTGCAATCCACGCTTCCAGCTGTGCGATACCTGAAAGTAAAACAAAATAAATGGCTTTAATATTTCGGAAAAAGCGACGTAATCGAGCCGTTGCATCATCAATCACTGAACGTCAAGTCTGTTTACCCACCCCTTGGATCCGCCTGCTTCCGGTATACGGTATTTGTTCCCTTGCATTTACGCGGGTGGTTTGCTGTTTGCTCCGTTTAAAAGAAGATATTGCATTTCAACACTAACTTGCTCTGAACTAATATTGATGTACATGTGAAAGACAAACACGACCTTTATGAATTTAAATACGAAGCATCAGAAAATAAGAGTCAAGACGGACAACGATTAATACCCTAAACGAATTACGGGAGGTCAAAAAACGTAAGAAATATATTTAAACAGGTATCGGTATAGTACAAAATGCTATGTGTGGCCCCACTTAATATTAATTAAAATCAAACTTGGATGATAATAATTATTTCAAGCTTCTAATCGGTATCTTTTGATTCATCAAGCATATTTTAGGTCGAGTGGTCGCACTATGCAGTCCCATGCCTTGCAGTGTGTTCTGTTCTGTTCCTGGTTTGATTTTAATTTTTACTGCAATTTCTCTGTTTTTTTTTTTTGTTTTTTTCAGGTTTGCCTGGATTGTGCCACTAACAGTTTATGAAATTTGGTTTTGTTGTAAACATTTTTTTCTATTGAAGATTGTATCAGATTCTAGATCCCGAAACGTTGTGTAATTTGTTTGAACTAATCAGCGATAGAAAATTTCCGCTATTTTTGTTATAAGATATTTTAGCTATATTACAATTAAACTTAATCTGTATAACTTGTAAATAAACAATTTTTCAAGACAGTTAGCTGAGCATTAAGGAGTTTGCGAGTCCCTCAACCCCAGTTAAGCAGCCAACTGACCGCAGCATAACGCGTTACACCACTGCGACGGACGCGAGCCTCTGGCGTTACACCAGCTCGGTAACGGAGCCAAGGTTGTCACAGTAGGCCTGACACCGGCCAATGCCACCTACCCGATACCGGCCGATTGAGCCTTGGGCCACACTCACTGCAAGTCCGCACCACTCACTAGCGAAAAAAGTCATTTAAATATTTGCAACTGGCAATTTAAATCTGGACTGATTAACGTCGTGTAATATCAGATTTCAGTTGGTCTTACTTTTGTAAATTTCGTCACCGCGCATTAACTATATGAAACATCCGCTTCGACAGCCGGACAATTCTGATTTTTCAAAGTCACGTTGTAAATTTTTTGTTAGTGAACTTGGTTTTATTTATTTAATAAACCTTTGTTCGAGGACCCCTGATCAAACAATCATGGGGCCTTTGACTTATTAAGGCCTTGTTTGTTTTACATTGAAGATAGTAAAATGTGCGTTGAGAAAAACTATTGCAAACGTTTCTTTAAACTTAACACACAACCAACCCAGCATAAACCATAATAACCAACATGGGATTATGGTGCGACTGACCATAACAAGGATTTACAATATGCTGCGGCTTGCATTATTAACAGCGGATCAAACAAAACTCACAATCTTGGTTTCTATGTAGGATAGCAATCAATGTTGTTATACAATTTTCACAAGACTTGCAATTGTCAAAGATCGTGGATGGGAATTGGTTCGAAACCCGTAATTTACCCCCTATGTGCGCCTCTCTAAATACTAACATTGTCGCCGAGACTATTGTTGCCATTTGTATTACAATTATACAAGTTTCACTAATGAAAATGCTGGTCATATTAATATGAAAAAATTATTTTCAGCAAACCACAGTAGTTTTTACTAAGTATATAGTTTTAGCAAACAACTACAGTGGTAATTTAAAGTTTAAGAAAATGTTTGTTTAAAGGAGTAGACGTATCCAGAAAAATAATAAATGGAGTGGGTTGAACTCTGTCAAATGCTGCATGTTAATTGTACCGATCGCGTTACAATCCCTCTGGACTTAATCAAGTTGTTGACTGTGTGAAAGGCTGTTCGTGGAACACGCGAATTGAAGGGAGTGGGAGGAAAGATTAATCACAACGTGTCAACACATCGGCCTGATAGCGGTTGATGGAGGGGTTCGATCTTGTCGCGGTCCTATATATGCTTCTTTGCGGTCGTCGAATAAGTGGTTGAAAACGTGGGGAAATTGGGTGGAAGATGTTAAAATTTTTGAACAGGGTAAAAATGATATAGCCTTCCTAACGAACACAGTAAAGGGAAATTAGAGAAAAAATTATTTTAATCATTATACTAAACTCATACTTACTCATTGATATCCTTCTTTAGATAACTAAAATTGTGAGATTTGATTATAACGCACTGATTGGAATCAATGACTGTTAAAACAAAATAAAAAAACGTTTACGAAAGCCGCCGAAAAATCCGTCAGGATTAGGACATTATTTCAACGGGGTCGAATAATGCATATACAAGCAGTAAATCCAACTATAAATCCTTTTGGAATTTCAAACTAGATTTGGAACACTCTGCAGATTAGAAACGACCACTTTGCCCAACCCGCCGCCGCTGGAACATCTTTCCACGCCAATTTATGAGTTGAGAAGACCAGCAGCAAATCTCCGGCCGGCCGGACGCAGCGTTACGTTCAGCAGTCTTGTGAGAGCTGCTCGATTGCGATGCGTTTGAAACAAAAACTAATCCTACAACCGAATATTTACCAGCCAGTCCAACGGTTCAGTCTGACTAGGCCATTTTGTTTACACATACTGTATACGCAATCAATGTATACATCTACATATAAAATATAACGAAATAACCGCGCAAGCTATATGATGAAGAATATATCATTCTCTAAAGATGCACGTATGCAATTGACACTGTCACATTCTGAAATTAAAAGTTACTGAAACTCGTGCATTTTATACAATTAATACTACTGAAGGTACTCTAGTGCAACTCGGAGCGATGTATACAAATTTCTTTGGGTAGTGCTGTGTTATTCTAATTGACTCGAATTGCACTGTATCACTAGCAACAAAGTTGCCTAGTCTAAAAGCACTGGCAACACGTCACTGAAACAGGGCTGAATATACCCAGCGATACTTAACTATAGTATATCAATTATCGATAAGTAACATAAGCAAACTCATCTGGATTGATAACTACTTATTACGAGTTTATTTATGGTACAACAGCTAATAAATCACATATCACTCTACAATTAGAAGTAAACGAGAACATCAAAACAACTACAGAACGGCAAAGTGATATTGCACCGAGCTTGTATCTCTTCTGGATGCAATTTATTATACCAGTCAAAGTGCAGTGATATTTTAACAGACACAGATTGCGCTATTCGTGTTTTGCGACTCATTACATAAAGCGGCCACCTCGACTATTACAGGCGAAGCTTTTGTACTTGATTAATCCACACACATACAAATAATGTACACTCTACATCATATACCCAATAAAACGATATGACTTGATACTTTAATTACAGTTACTTGTAATAATGCACGCTCTCCATGGGCATAACCGTGTGATAATTAGCGACATGTACAACATCCTAAATGGGGGCCAACTTGTTTACATTTTTACTCATCTAATCACTAACTGAATGGCACACAAAATATTGATTGTAGAAGGTAAATTGATTGAAGTAAGAAAATATTAAGGTGAACCGCTAAACAAAAACTAAAACACAGGAAACACGACCTCTCTGCATTTTAAAACTCCCGCGACAACGAGAATTCAGCTTCTCACTGGTAGGCATAGTAGTTTTCCCGTGCTATTTTTAGCGAATTTCCCCTATAGGGAAGAAGCTATTACCGTAGGTGGCATGGTAAGACTTAAGCCCGAGACCATGACAACTTTTTGTTTTGAGGTCCCCAGATGCCAAAAACAATATTCGTTCAAATTTATATATATATATATATATATATATATATATATATATATATATATATATATATATGTGTCCGTTACCGCGATAACTTTTGAAAGAAGCGCCCGATTTTTATGAAATTTGGCACAAATGTGGAGAGTAACATTTATGACTTTAAGTTCGAAAACCAGATCGATCGGTTTATGGGAAGGGGGTTTTATGGGGGTTTAAAATTTTCCAAAAATCAGTTTTTTTGAACTTTTTACCCTAAAATTTTAAAAACACTAGATTTTGGTTATAACCATTTTGTAGAGCTTAAAAAACAAACAATTTAGTATTTTGAATCATTACGCTAGGTTTAGTGGTTGTGGAGAAAAGTCAAAAAATATTTCCATAAAATTTTCTATGTTAATCTTATGGGAATACGGTTTTTAGATTTTCCTCAGATAATTTCACTAAAAACTCCACATTTATTTCTACCAATCAGTTTAGCTCTAAAAAACAATCATTTTGGCGTTTTAATTGTTGTTTTACGTCCAACTGTTGCAGAGATATTCAAACTGCTAAACACAGTACGTTGTCCAATGTTACCCTTATGGAGAATAAATAGAATGTTATATTTTGATTATTTATGTATGTATATTGATGAAACTTGGTATATGGCTTCAACTAGTTGTGGTATATTGATAATAGCACAAAAAAAGTTTTTGTTGATTTTTCCCGGTAGCAGCATACCTGCATACTCGGCCCCCATGTTATTCATATGGAGAATAAGTAAAGTTTTATATCTCCCTTAGTTATGAACCTAAATTAATAAAACTTGGTATGTAGCTTCACCTGGTTGAGTTATATTGATAATTGCAAAACAAAACACATATCTTATCTTCCTTGTTGCAGCACACCTGCGTACTCATTTATAATGTTATTCTTATGGAGAATAAATAAAATGCTATATATCACTTATTAATGAATGTATTTTTGTGAAACTTGGTAAGTGGCTCTAGGTAGTAGTGATGCCCATATATTTGCATTGGAAATTCGCTGAGTACGCAGGTTTGCTGCGACGGGGGTATATATTTCTTGTTCATTTCTCTTATGCGAGTAACAAGCAACATTGCCTGTAACACCAACTATGTGAATATGAGTGTGGGATGTAGCCATAAACTTGTGAGTTTAATGGCACAGGTAAACTCCGATTCATAATTATCGATGATAAGATACTTTTTTATAAAAACTACAAGGAATAAACTTTTTATTAAATAATAACAATACTTATTACATATCAATGATTTCAAATATATCGGAACTTACACGAACAATTATTTTAAGAGGTAACCTTTAAACTAGGTAAGGTAGGCCTGGGTCCTAGGGTCTATCTGGGTTCGGGTCTTTTTTTGGGAACCATTCCGACAATTGTCTAAGGGAGATGAGAAACTGTACAAAATCATTTCAGAATGGCCGACCTGGTACGAAACTCGAGATTTTCCGAATGTAAAGAAACGTTGACTAAACCTTAAATTGAACACCACTAACTTTTAAATTAGTTAGTAAAACATGCTTAAATGTTAGGTGGCATTTTTACTACTAAACCGGTATGAATAAAATAAAACCATTTTGCTGACGTTCGCTGATTATTAATTTATTAAAACTAACTTAAAAATATGAAACATATTTAACCACTGTTTTTGATTTACTTTAGGACCAAACTATTTATGCCTTTTGTTCTTTGAAAATAAATGCAAATACAAATTGCGAGAGTCGTTTGATATTTAGACAATAAACCACTATGGAGCTTCAGATAACTAAACGTATTTCATGTGTAATGGTATGTTTATGCATTCACAGTTGAATTATTTAACTTGATCCTGTTTTGCCTAGCTAAAACGTTTCCATTAAAACACGACATATAAACCACGGCAATGCATTCTGCACAAGTATTCGTTTTGAAATGGCGCATCAATATAGAATCGTTCAGAATAACTTAAATATTAGAGAAAGTAAAAGCACCGATGTATAATAAATGGTGTAAGCCATAATAGGGTACTTTATAAAGCATAATGGTTTGCACTTTATAAGTTTCAATATATATAATTTTGCTAAAATTGTCCTTTCAACTTTAAAAAGGACTCCAACACTAAATTAATATATTTAATTAAAAAATCTGGTTCTATTCATAAAAGTAACATTTTTGAATAGGCGTTTATTATCATCTTTAATTATTTTTACCTTAATAATATACCGTAGTCTCCCGTATATAGTCCACGTATGTGTGGGGGAATTGCAAACATATACATTATATTTTTGTATTTATTCTCACAAAATATAAACTTTAAAATACCGATTCAGGATGTATCGGCCAACTACGAAAGCATAAATTGTTGTTAAATAACATTTTGTCTGTGTTAAAAGATAGCTGATAACAGAACAGCTTAGGCGGGGTGAGGGACCGAGAGGGAGATAATGTCAGGGAAGACAACCAAAACACGGTTTCAGAGGTCCTTCAACCTTTAAACGACCGGTCAAAGATTACGGTTCGGATTGCTTTAGGGAATACCTAACTCGAAAAGGATTTCGTTTACATGATTTCTTATTAATTTTTTTTTTTAAAGGTTTGATATAAACCTTTAAAACGGTATATACTTATGTTAATGATCTGTAACTACCAAGTAATTAAACACACATCAATGAGAGGAGGCTTTACGAATTATATCGTATAAAATTGTTGCTTTTAAAATTTTAATTATTAGTCAGCTGTCTGGGAAAAAACTTTTTGTTTTGTAACTGAAAACTCTGATTTGCGTGTAACTGCCAATAAACTAGATCGATATATCGTATTATATTGCTATATAAAATCTAAATACCACTGACGGACTCACTGACTCATCACGAAACCTCAAAAACAACAGAACGGATTGCAATGAAATTTGGAACATACCTTCCTCTTGGGTCTTAGGTGCCTACTAAGAAAGGGTTTTAAGAAATTCCCATAAGGCTCCGCCCCACGTGGAGTCAAAGTTCCAATCCTGTGTTATTCTTATGGACATCCACTTTAAGTTTGAGCTGATGAAAATACAAACAGCTGATCTTGATTCGTAGTAGTTCCACGGAATAACCACAGAATGCAGACAACACAACCGTCAGAGTATTTATAAATTATTGTTTGCGGGGCGAAGCCTGCGGGAACAGGTGTTCACATAAACATTATATACTTCAAAAATGGCCTTGCCTTTGGGGAGTTGTTAGATTTTTTGTCAGGACTAGAGAAATACTTTACATGTGGGGTTTTTCTAACAAATAATGAGTAGCATTCTTAGTAAATTAAGTAAATAATTGGATCGCCTACATTAGATACTGTGGGCATAATGTTCTACGTCGGAGTATTTGTATCGTGCCCGTGGCCAATCATTATCTTCGTGAATGTTTCAGTGATGAGCCGAGCCCCACACTACTGAGCTTCGAAAAGGTTACATACATTCCAGTTGGTAAATCAGATTTTCTGAATTGTAAGTTTGGTGGCCTTTGATTCTGTAGTGTTTTTAATTTCGAACTGCTGGTGAAGGTTTCTGAAGGGGGATGGCTGTACAGGTCTTGTGCTTTTTTCATTACAGAATTTATTGTGTTTACATTATATGGTATTTTACTCTGTCCCTCAATACATTGAGTTAGCAGTTTCCAATATTTTTCTCCCTACTGAAATTTTAAAATTAAATTGTGCTTTTTTCTAAAACCTAACCTTAAAAGGAACGTTATGTCACCCAGTTTATTTATGAATATAAACCTTTTCTTGTTAAGTTTCTCTGACATTATTGACCATTGGACGGGCCAACCAGGAAGTTCCAATAAGGCATACATTTAACAAATGGTACAACGGTTGTTGAACTCTCACAACTGATGCATTTTCTTATTGTATTTCTTACTCCAACAAATGTTCCATTTCCTGATAAATACATGTTTTAATTGCGTACTGCATTTTAACTTCACAAAACAAATACAACTAGAGAACATGTTTCTCGAAACCGAGCGAAATTAACCAACTCGACCTTATATATAAAACGACAATATGATTCTTTGGACATCTTAGACTGTCACTGTACTTAAAATCAATTTACATGTGGTTTGAACCACTACAAAACAAAAGATAAATGTTCCTTTGTTTACAGATTTTATTTTTATTTTGACTACTGTATATAACTTCATTAAATTGTTGAAAAACAAGAATTATAATTATCTTACTGAATATAACGTGGGGTAGAGGATTTCATAAATTTGATGTTAATGGGGCAGTTTGTTCCGAGGTATACTCTGTACCGATTTTCATACTGTTTGTACCAAAAGAAATGTAAATATTCCTATATTTGTAAGTTTTACTTGTAACCAATATAATCACTTTATAGAATGAGTTGTTATTTCAGTAGTTTTTTTTTATATTTAGCGCATAACATATATTAATGCTAAATTACTGTTTAACTCCATAACAACATTTATAGAATGCTACTTAATCAAAATCGATCTCAAATTTATCCTTATGGGAGAGAAGCGAAATTTGAGGAAAGCCTGTGCCCTCTAGAACGGAACGAACGAAATTGAACCAATCTACACAACTAAGTTCGAGGCTATTTCTTTGATACCTGAATCGTCGAAATCGGTTCAGAAATAAGGGATTAGTACTGTTTACAAAAATCGCCTTACATTATTATAGATATTGAAGGTATAAACAGGGAAATTTGTGTGCTTTCATAGGTTATTGGGATGAATATTTTTTTATTATAAACACTAGTCCTCGTCACATTATAAAACCTAACGAAATTAAAATGAGGGAGCAAAGGGCAGAGGAAATAATTTTTTAATTTGTGTAAATATTGTAAATTTCAAGTACAGTACTAAAAATTGTTTTCACAGTTTTGTGTGAATACATACATACACGCTGTACTCACACCGTAACACCTGAGAACAAAGTAGTTCCCACTTCAGGAATCTGATATTGAACTCCCCTTCAGCCTGTCGTAAAACCACAAATTTCCAATACCAATATTGCGGCAGCCAACGCGCTGAAGCCCATAAACATCAGTAAAGTGGTCGATAAGTTGATATTCTCTGTAGAAACTAATTCGTAAGCACATTTGACTTAACAATATAACTTGGAGCGTATTATCACTTATAATCTATAAAAGTGTTATTATTGAAACGTGCAGTGTTTTTAATTATCTATGAAAATTCCTCGTTCTAATACGTAAAGGATACTTAAACAATGATGAATAATTTATAACGATCGATTGACAGTAAATTTGTCCTGTAACCAGCTTTTTTTTATAAAACAGCTATGTTTATTAAGATTATGATCAGAAAACAGATTATACTATCGGCGTTATATAAGAAGACGTAACAGCTTCTTTACAATAAAATGTAGGTGCATCTTAGAAACGCCGTTCATTGCAGTAATGCATCAAACAATCCTTTTAATCGTAGTTATTATTTTACACGTTTAGATAAATATTAACGGTGATTAAAATTTCGTAAATGATCACCGCACTGACGCTTTCTGTCTAGTGTCATGTTTTCTAAACATAATCGTTCACAGAAAGTGTCAATTGACTTATTTGCTATTTGCTTAATGTAATCAGTGACGTTATATCAATTCTGCCAATAATGATGAGTCTGATAAGGGTCTGTTAGACTAATGGAAATAACTTAATCACTTTACCTATTTCATGTAAGATATTTTGTGAGATTCCGTTTTTATATATCAAATTAAAACGAATTGTTTGTTGGGAGGCGAATTTAATCAAAGCTTGTATTATTAACAATTTAAAATATCGCAGACTTTTTTTAACGGGCACTGTACATTACCGATGGAAACTTTAAACTTAATTAAAGATAAAGAAACTATCAAATATTAAGATTTATTAGGCAGTAGCATTTTTTAAACTGCCTGCCTTATTAATAGTATTTAAATTCGACAAAGCAGTAACATGTTTTTAAAACTGAGAATTCAAAATCACAAGTGGTTTAAATATTTGTTGTAATAATATAATATATTAGCAAGTAAACCATGAATCTAGTTATTTTATATATTTAGGCCTATATAAAATATTTAATTATTTAAGAAAAAATATGTATAATATATATTTAAGTGTAATAGGCTAGTCTTGTTTAAATCCCTTAGTTAGTTGTTTTGTTGTTTTTTTTTAATCCAACAATGCAGTAACATATCAAAATCAAAATCTGGCCAAATATGTGTTGTATAATAATATAATACGGTTACAAGTAAGCTAGGAAATACGTTTATTTTTCCCCTGTTCAAAAGGGTTTTATTTTTCTTCAGCTACACCATTCAACATTAGGATTGATTGACTGCGGTAAAACAAGAAATCCGAGTTCAAACTCAGAGTCGGGACATAAAAGGGAATGTCGTTGTTTAAAGGATACCGTTCGACAGATCTTTAGAGGGATTCTGTCCCAGACTATCAAAGGCCCGGATTCCATTTTCTCATCTCAAATGAACTGAAATCCGAACGGTTCACGTAAAACTGATATTTCTTTCTTTAAATGTGTAGTCTATTCCGTCATACTACAAACCTAATTATAAGTTAAAAACACTGTGTTATGTTTTAAAAATTGTGTAAAGGAAAAACGAGAACATAAACTATAATTATGTAATTACTTCTGAGATTTGTTTTACTGCCGAGTAATTTGAAAAGCCCTTACAAAAATACGGATCGCTTAAAATTTGGCGTGA
This sequence comes from Allygus modestus, assembly GCA_963675035.1. Classification (NCBI taxonomy): domain Eukaryota; kingdom Metazoa; phylum Arthropoda; class Insecta; order Hemiptera; family Cicadellidae; genus Allygus; species Allygus modestus. The sequence continues at coordinate 100,286,580 of OY776115.1, read as the reverse complement.
GCGAACGAATACTCAATTCGAAGATGAGTCGTGTTGAATTTGCATGTTATGATTTATTTGCAGTACTGTTATTTATATTAAAATAACTGCTGGTGCTTAGATATTCTTGCAATTAAAACATTACACTATGTTACATTATATTTTTACTGTAATGCGGTACAGTTACTTCCACATTTCATCTGGAATAGATTGAACGAAAGGGACTGTAAAGAATTGTAGTATGTAACGAACAGTATAATAAAATAAATATGTGTAATTATACATAGGAGTGTCAGTGTCATTTAAAGGTAATGCTCGTTCCACCAACTGACGGCAGAAAATAATACAGTTTGGAAGTTAAATTAAATCAATTCCTAGGTAATAAAGAAAAAGTACTCCTTTTAAGATGTAATTTAATACCAACGTTTGGAAAACAACTATATACTCTCCGTGTTTTTTAAGGGTACTCCATTTATAGTTCTCGGTAGCTAGATGCTTCAGTTTACGTTTGCTGGGATTACATAAAATCTGCCAATGGTTAGGGACCCACAAGTTAAGAAAAATGAGCAAGTGCAGCTATACACACCAAGCAATTCAACTAAAATTATTTATTTTGTTATATAATTTAAACTGACGGTTTTTATTATATCCTGCAGGATATTAAAATGTAGCGCAAATGCGCAAAATGACGTTAAAGGTGACGCAAGTAAGGTCAAAAGTCACATCACTGTTAAATTACTTCACTCTCATGAACAAACAGTACTATTCCCACCTCTACAATGCAATATAGTCAATACGGCTCATGAAAGTTTATTTTCAACCAAGCAAGAGAACTAACTTTACTGAAAAAATTATCAACCAAGCAAGAGAACTAACTTATTTTACTGAAAAAATTATCAATCACTGACTCAAAATACATTGATTTTACTCTCTCCCAGACAGCAATTTAAATGCGAAATATTGATATGCCGTAATTGTCTATACTGCACCAAACTTTCAAATATGCATGTTAATTTGCGAGTTAATCGTTTTATAAGAGTAAACGGGCAGCTTTTGCTGTTTTACACGCTACAATGGTTCTGTACCTTCTGCAAAAATGTAATTTACTTTATGGGTTTACAGTTGGAACTTATTTATCGTCTTTGTAGGGATTAAAACACTATTTAACCATTAAAAGTAATTCAACATTAGACTTAAGATAATTATAGTCTTTGTAGGGATTAAAACACTATTTAACCATTAAAAGTAATTAAACATTTGACTTAAGCTAATTATAGTCTTTGTAGGGATTAAAAACACTATTTAACCATTAAAAGTAATTAAATATTTGACTTAAGCTAATTATAGTCTTTGTAGGGATTAAAACACTATTTAACAATTAAAAGTAATTCAACATTTGACTTAAGCAAATTATAGTCTTTGTAGGGATTCAAAACACTATTTAACCATTAAAAGTAATTCAACATTTGACTTAAGCTAATTATAGTCTTTGTAGGGATTAAAACACCATTTAACCATTAAAAGTAATTCAACATTTGACTTAAGCTAATTATAGTCTTTGTAGGGATTAAAACACTATTTAACCATTAAAAGTAATTCAACATTTGACTTAAGCTAATTATAGTCTTTGTAGGGATTAAAACACTATTTAACCATTAAAAGTAATTCAACATTTGACTTAAGCTAATTATAGTCTTTGTAGGGATTAAAACACTATTTAACCATTAAAAGTAATTAAACATTTGACTTAAGCTAATTATAGTCTTTGTAGGGATTAAAACACTATTTAACAATTAAAAGTAATTCAACATTTGACTTAAGCAAATTATAGTCTTTGTAGGGATTCAAAACACTATTTAACCATTAAAAGTAATTCAACATTTGACTTAAGCTAATTATAGTCTTTGTAGGGATTAAAAACACTATTTAACCATTAAAATTAATTCAACATTTGACTTAAGCTAATTATAGTCTTTGTAGGGATTAAAAACACTATTTAACCATTAAAAGTAATTCAACATTTGACTTAAGCTAATTATAGTCTTTGTAGGGATTAAAAACACTATTTAACCATTAAAAGTAATTCAACATTTGACTTAAGCTAATTATAGTCTTTGTAGGGATTAAAAACACTATTTAACCATTAAAATTAATTCAACATTTGACTTAAGCTAATTATAGTCTTTGTAGGGATTAAAACACTATTTAACCATTAAAAGTAATTCAACATTTGACTTAAGCTAATTATAGTAACAAGCAATATATGTTAACGAGCTGTAAACCCGCAGCTTCGCTCGCGATAAATAAAACGCATTAAAAATGTTAACCTGACCAGCACTATCCAATCTTTGTTTAGTTTTACCATGTGACCTCCTTTGCCGTAGCTGACAAGTTGATTATACAGCTGATAATTGTATAATTGATATCCTCCCATAAGATTTGCATTGGAACTTACAGGACCCGTGGTGCGGAACCCCAAGGTTGGATGTGGGTCTATATTATTAGGTCTATATGTTAAGGTAATATGTTCATACCAAATTTTAGCTCAATCGGTCCAGTAGTTTATGCGTGATGGAATTCGAAATATCTATACATCCAAACATTCATATTAATAATATTAGTAGGATTTTAATATACTAGAAACACTTTTAATAAGTTTTTATTAAAGACACATACATTTTATTGCAGTTAATTTTCAACATACCATGTACAAATTGGTTTTAATTAAAATATAGTGACACTAAAACTCAAAGAAAAATAGTTTGAATTTACTATTTATAAGTTTAACTTTAAAAATATAAATGTAAATATTAGCATCCATCGTAAACACAAAAGAGATTCCAAAAATGTAGTAAACCCTAAGTCAGGATTCAACTCGTTGACGTCACCCAAATGTGTGTAATCAGTAAGCCCCAAATCGCTGGGGTGAGACCTGTTACAACCCCTCGTGGCTTCTACAAACAGCGACACGGAGTGAAAAGGGTTGTAAAAGTAAAACCCGACAAACCGGCTTACCCGGCTGATGGCATTCGTATCACCGCTGGCTATAATTACAGTGCATGGCCATTTATGATGTTTTGTATATATTTTTTGTTTTTAGCGAATTTCCCCTACAGGGAAGAAGCTCTTACCGTAGTCGGCATGGCAAGACCTACGCCCGGGACCATGATAACTTTTCGTTTTGAGGTCCCCAGACCCCAAAAACACCATTCGTTCGAAACTGTAGATATATGTATATATATATATATGTGTGTGTGTGTGTGTGTGTGTGTGTGTGTGTGTGTGTGTGTGTGTGTGTGTGTGTGTGTGTGTGTGTGTCCGTGAGCACGATAACTCTCGCAAAAATTATCCGATTTTGATGAAATTTGATATCAACGTGTAAAACAACATTTATGACTTTAAATTCGAAAACCAGCCAGATCGCTTTATCCGAAGGGGTATTTTTGAGGTGATTTTGTACTCCAAAAATGGTTTTTTTGAATTTTTTACATCTAATTTTGGAAATAGTCAAATTTTAGTTTTTACCACTGAATTCAGCTTAAAAAAACACACAATTTGGTATTTTTATCATTCCTCTACGCCAATAGATTACTGAGATATTGAAAGTACTAAACACAGTACGTTGTCTAATGTTATTCTTATGGAGGAAAAGAACAATTTTATATCTCGCTTATTTATGAACTTACACTGATGAAACTTGGTATACGGCTTCATCTAGTTGTGGTGCATTGGTATTTGCTCAAAAAAACAATTTTTTGTCAAAGGCTCTTGTAACAGCAAACCTGCCAACTCAGCCCCATTTTATTCTTATGGATAATAATTAAATGCTGTCTCCCTTAATTATTAACATAAATGAATAAAAACTGGTATATGACTTCACCTAGTTGAGTTATATTGGTATTAGCATAAAAATCCATTCTTCGTATTCCTTGATGCAGCAAACCTGCGTACTCAGCCCCAATGTTATTCTAATGAGGAATAATTAAAATTGTATATATTGCTTATTTGTGAATATATTTTTATGAAACTTGGTAAGTGACGTTATGTAGTATTAAGACATTTATTATCATTTCATTTAAGACATTGGAAATTCGCTGAGTATGCAGGTTTGCTGCGACGAGGGTATTTTACTTTAATACATACAAGACTTCCTCTGATGAACAAAACTTAATTGAGGGTGTTGTACGTCTTAATTTGAGTAATATATGTCGTTTTAAAGGTATTTTATAGCATTACACAAAGTTACACGCCGGGCTTCGAAAGGACGATTGTAATGGATATAATCGCAAATAAAAGTTTAGAAAATAACACTTAAAGAAAGGTTTGACCAGCTGCCAGTATCCTTTCGAGGTTGGGTGTGCGTCAATATGTAAGATGTCCTGTAAAATTTTCGTCTTATTCCATGCACGCCGTCAAAAAATCGAAAGCAAATTCTACAACTCGTTTTTCAGTGAAACGTCCGATAACTAACGCAATCAAGTGAGTTTATCCATTAACGAAAAAGTGGCACGAACTCCTACTTCACGACAAGTGGACCTACACGGGTACGGGTGTTGAAATTACCAGAGACCGCTGTGCAGCCTTGTATTCGCTGCATCAATCCCTTTCCCCTGCTCCGTCAGAGGAAGCAATGCAGGACAGCAGTCAATCCTCCTTGGCGGAGGCTCTGTCAGAGCGCAGTCGATCATGACAGTGGGTGTTGACGTTCCCTGGGGCAGCACTGTATTAACTGAACCAACCCCTTTCCTCCCTCCCTCGTAAGAGGAGGCTATGTTAGAGCGCAGTCAATCGTGTTGACATTTCCTGGGGCAGATATGCAGCATTGTATTAACTTAACCAACCCCTTTCCTCCCTCCCTCATACGAGGAGGCTATGTTAGAGCGCAATCAATCGTGTTGACATTTCCTGGGGCAGATATGCAGCATTGTATTAACTGAACCAACCCCTTTCCTCCCTCCCTCATAAGAGGAGGCTATGTTAGAGCGCAGTCAATCGTGTTGACATTTCCTGGGGCAGATATGCAGCATTGTATTAACTTAACCAACCCCTTTCCTCTCTCCCACATAAGAGGAGGCTATGTTAGAGCGCAGTCAATCGTGTTGACATTTCCTGGGGCAGATATGCAGCATTGTATTAACTGAACCAACCCCTTTCCTCCCTCCCACATAAGAGGAGGCTATGTTAGAGCGCAGTCAATCGTGTTGACATTTCCTGGGGCAGATATGCAGCATTGTATTAACTTAACCAACCCCTTTCCTCTCTCCCACATAAGAGGAGGCTATGTTAGAGCGCAGTCAATCGTGTTGACATTTCCTGGGGCAGATATGCAGCATTGTATTAACTGAACCAACCCCTTTCCTCCCTCCCACATAAGAGGAGGCTATGTTAGAGCGCAGTCAATCGTGTTGACATTACCTGGGGCAGATATGCAGCATTGTATTAACTGAACCAACCCCTTTCCTCTCTCCCACATAAGAGGAGGCTATGTTAGAGCGCAGTCAATCGTGTTGACATTTCCTGGGGCAGATATGCAGCATTGTATTAACTTAACCAACCCCTTTCCTCCCTCCCACATAAGAGGAGGCTATGTTAGAGCGCAGTCAATCGTGTTGCCATTTCCTGGGGCAGATATGCAGCATTGTATTAACTGAACCAACCCCTTTCCTCCCTCCCACATAAGAGGAGGCTATGTTAGAGCGCAGTCAATCGTGTTGACATTTCCTGGGGCAGATATGCAGCATTGTATTAACTGAACCAACCCCTTTCCTCCCTCCCCCGTAAGAGGAGGCTATGTTAGAGCGCAGTCAATCGTGTTGACATTTCCTGGGGCAGATATGGAGCATTATATTAACTGAACCAACCCCTTTCCTCCCTCCCACATAAGAGAAGGCTATGTTAGAGCGCAGTCAATCGTGTTGACATTTCCTGGGGCAGATATGCAGCATTGTATTAACTTAACCAACCCCTTTCCTCCCTCCCTCGTAAGAGGAGGCTATGTTAGAGCGCAGTCAATCGTGTTGACATTTCCTGGGGCAGATATGCAGCATTGTATTAACTGAACCAACCCTTTCCTCCCTCCCCCGTAAGAGGAGGTTATGTTAGAGCACATTCAATCGTGTTGACATTTCCTGGGGCAGATATGCAGCATTGTATTAACTTAACCAACCCCTTTCCTCCCTCCCCCGTAAGAGGAGGCTATGTTAGAGCGCAGTCAATCGTTTTGACATTCCCTGGGGCAGACATGCAGCATTGTATTAACTTAACCAACCCCTTTCCTCCCTCCCACATAAGAGGAGGCTATGTTAGAGCGCAGTCAATCGTGTTGACATTACCTGGGGCAGATATGCAGCATTGTATTAACTGAACCAACCCCTTTCCTCCCTCCCACATAAGAGGAGGCTATGTTAGAGCGCAGTCAATCGTGTTGACATTACCTGGGGCAGATATGCAGCATTGTATTAACTGAACCAACCCCTTTCCTCCCTCCCACATAAGAGGAGGCTATGTTAGAGCGCAGTCAATCGTGTTGACATTTCCTGGGGCAGATATGCAGCATTGTATTAACTTAACCAACCCCTTTCCTCTCTCCCACATAAGAGGAGGCTATGTTAGAGCGCAGTCAATCGTGTTGACATTTCCTGGGGCAGATATGCAGCATTGTATTAACTGAACCAACCCCTTTCCTCCCTCCCACATAAGAGGAGGCTATGTTAGAGCGCAGTCAATCGTGTTGACATTACCTGGGGCAGATATGCAGCATTGTATTAACTGAACCAACCCCTTTCCTCCCTCCCTCGTAAGAGGAGGCTATGTTAGAGCGCAATCAATCGTGTTGACATTTCCTGGGGCAGATATGCAGCATTGTATTAACTGAACCAACCCCTTTCCTCCCTTCCACATAAGAGGAGGCTATGTTAGAGCGCAGTCAATCGTGTTGACATTTCCTGGGGCAGATATGCAGCATTGTATTAACTTAACCAACCCCTTTCCTCTCTCCCACATAAGAGGAGGCTATGTTAGAGCGCAGTCAATCGTGTTGACATTTCCTGGGGCAGATATGCAGCATTGTATTAACTGAACCAACCCCTTTCCTCCCTCCCACATAAGAGGAGGCTATGTTAGAGCGCAGTCAATCGTGTTGACATTTCCTGGGGCAGATATGCAGCATTGTATTAACTTAACCAACCCCTTTCCTCTCTCCCACATAAGAGGAGGCTATGTTAGAGCGCAGTCAATCGTGTTGACATTTCCTGGGGCAGATATGCAGCATTGTATTAACTGAACCAACCCCTTTCCTCCCTCCCACATAAGAGGAGGCTATGTTAGAGCGCAGTCAATCGTGTTGACATTACCTGGGGCAGATATGCAGCATTGTATTAACTGAACCAACCCCTTTCCTCTCTCCCACATAAGAGGAGGCTATGTTAGAGCGCAGTCAATCGTGTTGACATTTCCTGGGGCAGATATGCAGCATTGTATTAACTGAACCAACCCCTTTCCTCCCTCCCACATAAGAGGAGGCTATGTTAGAGCGCAGTCAATCATGATAGTGGGTGCTGACATTTCCTGAGGTAGCTGTGCAGAGCCAATCCCTTCCCTCCCAACACGTCAGCTGCCGTCAGGAACCCTATGGAATGTACTCATTAATCGGTACATGTCACCATTAAACTCAAATTATTTATATTAATTTAAGAATAACTACATTTAAAATACGCAAAAAAAGAAAATGCATTGATCCTAAGCTTGTTTACAGCCACGTTTTTGCTTAGTTTGGTTTTTCTCTTGTTTTTATATAAAATGAGTTTGTTATTCGAGAACGTAAAGGTATAGCACAGCACTGTATTAATTATGCATTCACTTATTATTACAGGATTACTTGGTAAAGTATGAACTTTTCAAAACATCCGTAACTTTTCTATTTGGTCCTTAAATTAATAATAATAATCTTCATTTTTCCAAAGAAAAGATGTTAACATTAACCCAAGAAAATACAGATTCTTAGGTCAGGTGGGCTGATATCGGGGATCCAATAATTACAAATTTCAAAAATATGTACACAGTAAGTACACATAAAACAATTTAAAAAATAGCCAGGCTGACTTTGGAATTATAAAATGGGTTAGCTTATTATCCTAAATTAATAAAACAAGATCTTGGCTTCCAAGGCATTGCCTGTAGGGAAGCTATTACAGAAATAGATCAATTTAGTGGCTAGACAAATAAAAACATGTACTTTAATATAACATCAAACTCACAGTTGTACATAATAAACATAAAACAAAATCTTACCAATAAATTACTATCTTGAACCAAAAAACCGTCTTCAGTATGTATTTCGTATACAAGCTTTGCATTATCAGCACTCTTAGTTTATGTATTCTTATTTTACATTTTATTTACTAAGAATATTTCTGTTGTTGATGACTGTTGCACTCTTCCTCAGGCACAGACGTATAGTCTTGTGAGGAATATTTTTCCATGTAAAAATTGTTGTAAATATTGTAAAATTGTACTTAATTTTGGAAGAAAATATCTTGAATCTTGACATTGTCCTTTTTTAGCCCAAACACTGTGTATCTGATGGTTGCTCTAGATTACAGATGTTGTCACAACCCGATGCAGTGTTAGCCCGATTCGGGCACGTCCTACTATTTCAGAAACGTATAGTAGAAAAAGTTGAATTAACAGGTTGGCCATTTTAAAACAGCCTAATATGTTTCCTGGAGTACAAGTACAAAACAAATACCCTGACATGTTTTAAGGGATGATTAGGGAAAGAGGGAGATTTTTTCCGGAGTCTTGTCTCCTTAATATTATTAGGGAGTTAGAGGTTTGAGGATTTATTTTGAAAATCGACCGTCCTTTGGTTAAATAAGAAATATAATATGGTTGAAAATAACTAATATGTTGATTACTTTCTATTACCACTTGTTTCAAAATTCCATTTGTCCCACATATAAACCCAGTAAATATTACTAAACTTACTGAGTAACGACAAATGTAGTATGAGTACTCGTTGGGGACTAACTCTCTAACTATGGGCAAATGGTGTTAAGGAATGTAATAAACGGTATCAGGAAACTGACACATACTTTCTCCCTTTTAGCCCAACTTTAATGAATAAATTACTTTTTATTTACTAAATATAGAATACAAAGCACGTTCGAATGTACAGAAAATATTGTAAACATGTTGTTTTAAAAAACATCCACCCAAATCCCTGCTTTGGAGGCACTACAGGATCCATTGCTACACTCGTGGTTTTAAGAGGGGAAATGCCCCCTATTCCCCCCCCAGGAATATTAAGGGGCAACATATTTCGAATTAACTCTGTTGGTCAATGCTAAATTGACAAGCATATCAAGTTTGAATGAAATTGATCAGTAAATAAGAGAGAAATAGTAATTTTTGTATTCCCCATAAGAATAACATTGGACAACGTACTGCGTTTACCGCTAAATGAAAATTTCAATTTTCTCCGAAACCAACAATCGTAGAATAGTAATTCAAAATACTAAATTATTTAGTTTTTTGAGCTCTTTTTAATGGTGAATAGTAATATTTTTTATATTTATGTATTTTTATGAAAAATCCCAAAAACTGAATTTTTGATGTTTTAAGTCCTGTAATTTCTGAACCCGAATTTTTACAGGAATGCGGATGGTGTCATTTTGTTGGAAAACTAAAGTTCTACAAACGACTTAAGTTTCATCAAAATCGTTAGAGCCGTTTTTGAGAAATTTGGATTTTTCATGTTTTTTGGCGGTTTTTGGGGGATAATTACCCTTAAAAATCAAAAATTCAAAAAAATGAAAAAAACGCCTGGAGATATCGTGGATTAGTACCTACATACCAAATTTCATCAAAATCGGCCCATTGGTTAGGGCTCTAGCTCTGTACACATCCACACAGACACACACACACACACACGGACACACACACACACACACAGACAGACATCACGTAAAAACCACTTTTTTGGATTCAGGGAGCACCAAAACGAATATTTCCACTAACAACTCAAATTCGAAAATTTTTACGAAAACAATACTTTCTCCATATACTATGTATAGAGGGAGAAAGTAAAAATAGAACAACTTTATTTTTGAAACTCATAATAGCGATGGATTTGAATTTATTTTTTGATTTATTTGGACTTTACCTATCGCTTCTAGTGTTTAAAACTACACTACGTTTCGGGAGGTAAGGAAACTCCTCCCGTTATCAAGTGAACCCTACTTACATCTAAATATCAAACTCTTACACCTAACTAACCTACATTTTTTTGGATACACTGACACAAAGGAGGAGTTTCCTTACCTCCCGAAACGTAGTGTAGTTTTAAACACTAGAAGCGATAGGTAAAGTCCAAATAAATCAAAAAATAAGAACAACTTTAATGAATTATTCCTTCAATAACATTATTTATAAACGACACAATTTACTAAATTTTTATTTTTTTCTGAAAGGAATTCTATCACAAGCGACATTTTTTTAAGCAAAAGATTTGGCGACACATAAAATTTAAGACCAAATTACAAAATAAATCCTCTCGACTTCTAAAATTAATTTCTGAACTCTCCACAGATTAGGAACGACCACTTTGCCCAAACCGCAACGGCCGGAACATCTTTTGGCGGCAATTTATGACTTGAGAAGAACCCCCACCTAATCTGTTATGGCAAGACGAAGTAGCATTTACTTAAAACTACTTTAGTAATTAGGATTTATTATAAACTATGTACCTAAAAAGTAACTAAAAATTTACATTCGATCCATTTTATATTGATTAACTAAGTGTAATTTGACATAAAGTATTAAGAAAATACGTTTGTCTTTTTCATTATGTTCAATTTATTAGGTGAATAAATGCTGGAAAGGTCCGAACTGATAAGTATAAAATAGAAATATACGATTCCCAACGGAACTTGTAGCTGCAATCAACCGTGAAATAGATTAAAGGCCGGCGAGTTTGCTTGAATAAAGTCAGTTAGTTGTTTGCGCTCCTTGAGCAAAGATTGTTTTTTCAACGCAGCCTTAGGATGAAAAACGAATTCACTACATACGCGTTCAGTCGTTTGTTTCTCTCGTGGATTCGCTCACACACAAGATTTGTTTCTTTGCATGGAGCGCAAATCGGAGGGTGAGCACATTTTCGCCTACGCTAACAGCCCAATATCGAAACAAAGCTACACGTAATACGCTATACCAAAGATACGTATCTTAGGCTATTACACGCGTAACAACTAGCTCAACTGCATGTCATGATCACGTTAAAGGCTAATATAAAAAAACTTAAAAAACAGAAAAGTTGTGCTCACTTCAAAATGCAGGATTCAAAATAAACATAGCGAATATAAATACCCCCGCCGCAGCAAACCTGCATACTCAGCGAATTTCCAATGAATACATATGTCTTAATAACACATTAAGCCTCTTACCAGGATTCATAAGAAATATATTCATAAATAAGCGACATTTAAAATTATTCATTATTCTCCATAAGAATAACATTAGGGATGAGTACGCAGGTTTGCTGCAACAAGGAACACAAAATAATATGTTTTCATGCAAATATCAGTAGAAATTATTTAAGTGAAGTCACATACCAAGTTCATCCATATACATTGATAAATAAGCGATATATAACATTTTTATTACTCTCCATAAAAATAACATGGGGACCGAGTACCTAGGTTTGCTGCTACGGGAACCATAGGCGAAAAATTGATTTTTTGTACAAACAACAACAAACCACAACCAGATGAAGCGATATACCAAGTTTCGTCAGTTTATATTCATAAATAACCAAGATATAAAATTTTTCTTTTTCTCCATAAGAATAACATTGGACAACGTACTGCGTTTAGCACTTTCAATATCTCAGTAACCAATTGACGTAGAGCAATGATAAAAACACCAAATTGTTTGTTTTTTAAGCTGAATTCAATGGTATAAATTAAAATTGTATTTAAATAACAATTACATGTGAAAACCTCAAAAAACCCATTTTTGGGGTACAAAACCCCCCCAAAACCCCCCTTAGGGTGGTGCGATTTGTCTGGTTTTCGAACTCGTTCAAATAAATGGTACTTTACATATTTGTACCAAATTTCATTAAGATCTAACCTTTTTTACGAGAGTTATCGTGCTTACGGACACACACACACACATATATATATATATATACATATATAACAATTTGAACGAATGGTGTTTTTGGCATCTGGGGACCTCAAAACGAAAAGTTATCATGGTCTCGGTCTTAAGTCTTACCATGAGACCTACGGTAATAGCTTCTTCCCTATAGGGGAAATTCGCTAAAAATATATGTACAAACAGAAGCAAAACAATATAATAAATTAAAACGAACTGGTTATCTTAACGGGTTGATTAACTGTCTCAATCAAAACGTAGTTTCATGTTCACATGCCAGATAAAACGGCTATCTGCCCTGCCCTCGGTAATGCATTGCACAGAGCGCCCGCTCATATATCGCCGGCGCGGCGGCAGCGGCGTTGCTCTGCTTAATTACTACCAGTATTTATCTGCTATGAAATTGTACAGGCGCTCTATTCCTTTACATGTAACTCATCCATGTTCGGAACAATGAAACTCCTACAGTTTACATATGCGATGTTTTAAATATTACGGGTGAATGGATATTGTTTTCGTGAAAAATACGATAATCCGCCGTTCAGAAGGGTGTAAAACGTGTTATAACTAGAGTTTAAGTAACCGAAGACAACGCGTAGTTCATATTAAATTATAACCTGTCAGCTTGATCTATAATCAAATACAAATTACCATTACAATTTAATTAAAACGCTCTTTAATTGTGTATTGTTTCCGAGAGCTAACAGGCCCTTATGGAAATCAACACTTATCCGCAAATAATTACATTAAATGGTTTTAAATCAAATCTACAATCAGAAACTATTGTTTTACCACTGCATGTATTAGTAACTACGATTCTACAATGTATATTTTATATTTAACAAACCAAGGTTTGGGCCTACTTGATTACGACGTTAGAAAAGTCAGAGAACATATTATCGTTACAAATAATAAATGCGATACTTACATAGCTGCAACATTTATTTTCGCTTTGCATACCTGCAAGTTTAAAGTAGAAGATTACATAATGAAACCAAACAAAAGAAACGATCTTTAGAAAGAAATATCGTGTCTTTACTGACAAACATCTAAATACCCCCAAAGCAGCAAACCTGCGTACTCAGCGAATTTCTATTGAATATATATATAGGCTGTGTCTTAATAACACATGAAACCACTTACCAGGATTCATAAGAAATATATTCAAAAATAAGTGTTATTCAAAATATTAATTATTCTCCATAAGAATAACATTCGGATGAGTACGCAGGTTTGCTGCAACAAAGAAGACAAAATAATTTGTTTTTATGCAATTATCAATAGACCTCAACTAAGTGAAGCCACATACCAAGTTTCATCCATATATATACATAAATAAGCAATATATAGCATTTTAATTATTCTCCATAATAATAACATGGGGACCGAGTACCTGGGTTTACTGCTACGGGAACCATAGGTAAAATCTTTTTGTGCAAACAGCAACAATATTTCAGTATCCGATTGAAGTAGGGGAATGATCAAAATACCAAATTGTTTGTTTTTTAAGTTGAATTAAATGGTACAAATTAAAATTTGATTTGCATAAAAATTACATGTGAAAACCCCAAAAAACAAACATTTTTGGGGTAAAAAACTCCCCTTCGGATGGTGCGATTCATCTGGTTTTCGAAGTCGTTCAAATAAATGGTACCGGTACTTTAAACATTTGTACCAAATTTTATTAAGATCAGATCTTTTTTACGAGAGTTATCGTGCTTACGGACACATATACAGGGTGAATCTCGTAAGTTGTCCAGTATTGATTTCAGACAAACCGTTGGTCCTACGATGATGAAATAAAATTATTTCCCACTAAACCAACCCCAAGGAATAACGTAAAAATATTTTTAACGATTTTTAAATACAGGGTGTACCAAAAACTGAGGGTCACTAGTCCGAATCTACGAAATATCAAATACAAACGTATATCATGTTATACATCAAATTAAAGCTCTTTTCAATCCAAACCATTTGGCGGAATCGGATTTTGATTATTATTGATTCATTTCAAAATGGCGGCTGTTTTTGTGAAAAAATTAGTATTTTTTTGAATACCCTGTATTTTTCTTAAAAATGCAGATATCTTGATTCTGATTCAAATATCGCATTCCTTATGAGCTAAGCTTTATTTTGATATGCAACACTTCAATATTATCTCAAAAACAAAAAGTTTCAAAAATATCAGTTTTTGAAAATATGTACATAGCCAAAACTCAAAAATTTCAAATAGCACCATATGTCAAATAGCATATCATTTTAAGGGTATTGCAATTCTAAGAAACTTTCAAACTTAAACCTTATGCGTATCTATTTTGGTTTTCGAGTTATCAACAAAAAACATGTTTTTCCACATTAAAACGCATGTTATTTGTTAAACATGGTGGTAAAGGCTGGACCATAGTTCTAGGCGTCTGGCTGACGCATGCGCATTAATTTGCTGTGTTAATTCCCCATCTGTCAAAACTTGGGCTAACATATAATTAAATGCAAATTCGTTATTACGCATGCGTCAGCCAGACGCCTAGAACTATGGTCCAGCCTTTACCACCATGTTTAACAAATAACATGCGTTTTAATGTGGAAAAACATGTTTTTTGTTGATAACTCGAAAACCAAAATAGATACGCATAAGGTTTAAATTTGAAAGTTTCTTAGAATTGCAATACTTTTAAAATGATATGCTATTTGACATATGGTGCTATTTGAAATTTTTGAGTTTTGGCTATGTACATATTTTCAAAAACTGATATTTTTGAAACTTTTTGTTTTTGAGATAATATTGAAGTGTTGCATATCAAAATAAAGCTTAGCTCATAAGGAATGCGATATTTGAATCAGAATCAAGATATCTGCATTTTTAAGAAAAATACAGGGTATTCAAAAAAATACTAATTTTTTCACAAAAACAGCCGCCATTTTGAAATGAATCAATAATAATCAAAATCCAATTCCGCCAAATGGTTTGGATTGAAAAGAGCTTTAATTTGATGTATATCATGATAACGTTTGTATTTGATATTTCGTAGATTCGGACTAGTGACCCTCAGTTTCTGGTACACCCTGTATTTAAAAATCGTTAAAAATATTTTTACGTTATTCCTTGGGGTTGGTTTAGTGGGAAATAATTTTATTTCATCATCGTAGGACCAACGGTTTGTCTGAAATCAATACTGGACAACTTACGAGATTCACCCTGTATATACTTATATATTTGTATAAATACATACGTACAAATTTGAACGAATGGTGTTTTTGGCATCTGGGGACCTCAAAACAAAAAGTTATCATGGTCTCGGGCTTATTTCTTACCATGAGATGTACGGTAATAGCTTCTTCCCTATAGGCGAAATTCGCTAAAAATAACATATTAAGTCAGGTATAGACTCCAGAATTAATTAAACATACACAAGTAACTTTTAACATATAAATTCAACAACGTACCTATATCAATACTTAAAACATATAAACTTTAATTCACTATTTATCATAAAGACGAGCTTGTAGACACATACAGAATATTTTATATGCAATATCTTTTTACATCTCGATCATTTTACCAACTGTACATCCCTCCTTGCTAGGTCGTTAACCATTTTTTTAAAACTCAAATGCATTCAGATTAAGATAATGATCTTTTCGCCTTACTTTGCCAGTCCACATCGACTATACATCTGTAACAGGGAGTACGAGTTGAACAGTACTGGTAACTGAGCACTGATTATGATCGTTAATTAAGCCCCCACTAAAATAACATGTGTAACTACAGTTTCCCTGCATTTCTACAGCGAATGTGCAGTCCAGCACGTTACAAACAGCTACAACATGTTTTACAGTAATCCGTCTGAATCCCTTTTAGATGATTGAATGTTTAAAAGCATCTGTCAAAGGGACCTTAAGCACCTAACGCATCCCAAAGCCACTTGTAGCTTCAGTGACCTCGTAATCCTAGAAATTAAACTGTACCTGTTTCTCTTGACGTAAATCCGACCATATGGAAGTATTAATTTGTCATACGTCAGTATTTTGATTTGCCCCTGACCAACGCATTTACATTTAGTGGTCGGACTGAATATAATTAATTCAATACAAATTAGGTCTACTGCTCATGTGTCCATTTTCTAATTTTTCCTTTTCAAAGTAAATTAAATTTTAGTTACAACTAACATTTCTAAGTACCGGTAAATTATTGATTGCAATCTAAAAAAGGCTATAAAATATAGTAAAGCTAATGGGTGTCAAATATTGTGAGTTTTAGACCCAAAGGTATAGTTTTAAATTGTAATGCAATTTGTGTTTTTAACACGTATACTATATCCTAATAATAAACCCAATCATTCTGTCGGTTAACCTCAAACCAATTCTTAGCTATTGTTCACTAATTAGGTCTAAAATAAATGTTCGCCACTCTCCAAAATATGAAAAACGACTTAATAATTAACTAACTTATTCTTAACCATTGTCCTAAGAGGCTTTAAACGTGTATAGCTAGCTATGTTTACAAATAACCAAGCAGTAAAACAAATGTTTCATGTGAATTATTAGGATAAAATAGACATTAATACACAGTCCTCGGCTAGCTTGGTTTCTGTTTTAACACAAATAGATTTCAAAACACAACACTTCCAACTTGTTACTTATTTTTCGTTAATGCTTTTCATAACACAAGTAATCGTATGATTTTAACATAAAGTGTCATTGCAAGATTTACAAAATTGTGTTTTAAAACGCAAAAATAATTAATTTTTGAGGCTATCAAAATAAAATATCTAAAATCTCAAGGAACTTTACCGTACTTAGATAATAAGCTTCAAACAAACTATCTATAAAAACAGGTACCAAGAATTTTCTTTCAATAAATGACGTATTTATAAAACAATACCCCCGTCGCAGCAAACCTGCATACTCAGCGAATTTCCAATGGAGATATAATGTCTTAATACTACAAAAGCAACTAACCAAGTTTCATAAAAATATATTCACAAATAGCGATATACACAATTTTAATTATTCTCCATAAGAATAACATTGGGGCTGAGTGCGCAGGTTTGCTGCAACAAGGAACACAACAAATGGGTTTTTATGCTAATATCAATATAACTCAACTAGGTCAAGTCGTATACCAGTTTTTATTCATTTATGTTCATAATTAAGGGAGAGAGAGCATTATATTATTCTCCATGAGAATAACATGGAAGCTGAGTACGCAGGTTTGCTGCTACGGGAGCCTTTGGCAAAAACCTTTTTGAGCAAATATCAATAAATCACAATGAGATGAAGCCGCATACCAAGTTTCGTCAGTATACGTTCATAAATAAGCGAGATATAAAATGTTTCTTTTCCTCCATAAGAATAGTATTAGACAACGTACTGTGTTCAGCACTTTCAATATCTCGGTAACCAATTGACGTAGAGGAATGATCAAAATACCAAATTGTGTGTTTTTAAGCTGAATACAATGGTAAATACCCCCCGTCGAAGCAAACCTGCGTACTCAGCAAATTTCCAATGCATTTATATGTTTCTCACTAGTACATAAAGCCAAGTTTGACAAAAATACATTCATAAATAAGTGATTTAAAACATTTGATTTATTCCCCATAAGAATAACATTAGGAGTGAGTACGCAGGTTTGCTGCAACGAGGAAGATAAGAAATGTGTTTCTATGCAATTATCAATATAACTGAACCAGGTGAAGCTACTTACCATGTTTTATTAATTTATGTGCATAATTAAGGGAGATATAAAACTTTACTTATTCTCCATAAGAATAACATTAGGGCTGAGTATGCAGGTTAGCTGCTACAGGGACAATCAACAAAACATTTATTTTTGCAAATATCAATATCGCAGCACAACGTGAAGCCACATACCAAATTTCATCAATATACATTCATAAATAATCAAGATATCAAATTTTATTTATTCTCCATAAGGATAACATTGGACAACGTACTGTGTTTAGCACTTTGAATATCTCTGCAACGGTTTGACGTAGAATTACAATTTAAACACCAAAATGATTGTTTTGTGGAGCTGAAGTGATTGGTAAAAGCAAATGTGAAGTTTAAAGTAAAATTAACTGAGGAAAAGCCAAAAACCTTTTCCCAAAAGATTAACATGGGAGATTTTATGAGCATGTTTTTTTGGATTTTTTCCGCAACCGCATATACAACGTATGATAAAATATCGTTCACCGACTTGTTAAATTGGCCACTTCACTCCGACATCATTCATCGCACGGAGGAACACGGATATTTTGAAACCGCTCTCAGGATTTTCTGCAAGATTTCGCACGGATGTGTATGATTGTATGTTCTGCGCAAGCAATATTTGTTCTTATTTGTCAACACACAATTGACAGAGTAAATCGTGTCACATGATCTATTTACTACCGGTCGAAGGCTTGGGCTTGGTTGTCGCTTTTAGTTGGTGTTCACGGTTCGTTCTTACCTAAAGGAGTGTCTTACCAGTCGTCTGGTTATTTATCCAACATTATATTTTATTAACTGGATCACACTAAGAGCTCTGCAATAAAAGCAGTACAGACACAAAAAAATTACATATCGACATAGTTGGAACTATCTTCAAATCAGATATCTGATTCTAATTCAGAGTTACACAAGAACAACTGACTAGACTCATAAACAAAATTATTTAGTTAGTTTCTTTCTGAACCGCTAATCACGAACAATATAATACAAGAGTCGCCCAAAGCACCTACTTGTTTAATTTTTTTTTTTGTGTGGCACAAACGCTGTTATCCATTGAATGGGCACCTTCGATTGAACGGCCACTTCATTATGTATGACCACCATTACATAAGAACGTCATAACTATTCAAAATCAAATTTTATTAGAATATTTGCACCGCAAACATACAGGAGTAATTATTTTCAATTAAAGCAGAACCAGAGAATAATAACAGTTGTTCAAAAACGACCAGTCATCTAACTGTCGAAGTAACATTCGAGTCTTAAAAGTATTAACATATGATTTCCCTTACCAGAGGCGATTGCGTTGAGTGAAGTTTCCAAAAGAATCCAACTGTAAACGCATCCAAATAAACGCAACCGAAATAGGTACGTTCACAGTACTTGCCGAATGGTTTGCACGTGGACACGTAATGGTTTAGTATTAAGGCTTAGTATTACGTTGCGGTTTGCCAAAAACCCATCTTGAAGGAACACTGAGTTATAATTAAAACTGGAGTGGCCAACACTACAGGCTAAACAGCGAAGCAAATTTGCTCACCATAGAGAGCGACCGCTTTGGAAACTGACTCTATTGTTCTAGTACTATCAAACTGATAATACCGAATCAGTACGAACGGGAGATGGTAAACTAGTTATGATTCAACAAATGTCAGCACCCAAGAGATAACCCTACCGATCGGTCATTTGCAACTGACATTCCCATCTCTCTCGCTGTTTAAATGTCAAGTTTGGCGGTGATCAAATACGAGGCAACGAGACCGGCACTCGTTTTAATCTCGGAGATGTTTCGGTGATGTAATTGCTGCACAAACACGGGTGGTCTCCAAACAGAACACATACATGCGGATTGCAACGCGAGTTCACATTTATAAATGCATACGGATTAAGGGTGTTTGTGCAAAAATCAAATTCCCAATTTTTTTGTTGAAATGCGTTAACTAAATTTAAATATTATTTCTCAAGGGTAGTTTTAAGTGGACAGACCATATACTTAGTACTTCATCGAAACTAAAAATTAACCCATCGATTTAGTAATTTCCCCCTATAGGGAAGAACCCATTACCGTAGTCGGCATGGTAAGACCTAGACCCGGGAACATGATAACTTTTCGTTTTGAGATCCCCCAGATGCCAAAAACACCAATCGTTCAAATCTGTATATATGTATGTGTGTGTGGGGGGGTGGGTGTGTGTGTTTGTATGTGTGTGTCCGTGGGTGCGATAGCTCTCGTAAAAATGGTCCGATTTTGATGAATTTAGTACAAACATGTAAAGCAACATTTGTGACTTAAGTTCGAAAACCAGCCAGATCGCTCTATCCAAAGAGGTATTTTTAGGGGGTTTTGTACCCAACAATGTTTTATTAAGTTTTTTATATAAAATATTTAAATAAATAAAATTTTATTTTTCACCATTGAATTCAGCTTAAAAAAACAAACAATTTGGTGTTTATATCACTGCTCTACGCCAATTGGTTACAGAGATATTGAAAGTGCTAAACACAGTACTTGTCCAATGTTATCCTTATGGAGAATAAGACAAATTGTATATATTGCTTATTTATTAACTTACACTGACAAAACTTGATATATTGCTTCATACCGTTATGGTCTATTGCTATTTGCACGAAAAACAATTTTTTGCCGATAGTTCAAATAGCAGCAAACCTGCGTAATAAGCCCCCATGTAATTCTTATGGAGAATAAGTAAAATGTTATCTCCCGTAATTATGAACATAAATTAATAAAATTTGGTATGTGGCTTCACCTAGTTGAGTACCACCCAACCCCTACTACCCTAGTTGGGGAAACCCACTTTTTGTGTACCTTGTTTCAGCAAACCTGCATCCTCAGACGCCACGTTATTCTTATGGAGAATAATTTAAATGTCATAAATCATTTATTTATGAATGTATATTGATGAAACTTGGTATGTGGCTTTAAGTGGTATTAAGATACATATATTTGCACTGGAAATTCGTTGAGTATGCAGGTTTGCTGCTGCGGGGGTATTGAATATTACCTTCACAACTAAATGCGATAAAATAATCAAACAATTCAAAACCATACAATTTATTATTTTATTGATAATTCTGACTTATTAATTTCTCAACGTAATGATGGCACACTGCCTTACTGCGACTAGTTCAACTAACTCATAACAGATGATAAACTCAATACATTTATGAATGCGAGTTTTAAGAGTATATTTGGGTGCAGGTGTTTCAATGCGACAGCTAGTACATGCACACTAGATGGCTAGTGGGCCACCTAGTTAAGAATAACATATCAATGCGGGTGTACAAATATTAAGGGATTTAAAGGAGTCAAAGTGTGATGATTGGGCATTTTATGTGCAAGTCATTAGTAAAACATTGGAAACGTGTAAGCAATGACCACATTTTGTATTATTGAAAAGCAGCCTTTATGCATTGCAATTTTTAAACTCCAAAAAGGTGTTCCATTATATTTCTTACAACATGTTTAACTACACGCAATTTATTTAAATTGAAAAGGGGCTATCGTAATGGTAAGGCAATAATTTTGAAGTCGCACCTATGTACGATGGTTTTGCTCATGATCTATAACCAATAATACGATGCCATGCGAGTCTGTCCGTTGCATTTACAGCTATTGTCTCGCACACGCAGGAGCGCGCTTAACCATGTATTTACGAGTTCGCACGTAGCACGCTGACGTGAGGGAAATGAATTTCCTCATAAAAAACTTGTAAAACTCAAAATCAGTGTAAAACATACATTTATTCCAATTTTTATTTAAATCTGAAAACACTGATTTTTTTGCTGTTCTTATTCTCCTGATTTCTTTTACCTGCAATGCTGGGAATACAATTTTACGAATTATAAGGTTACGAGAAGGTCCAGTCAGGCTTGAAAATAGGCGTGAAGTTGCTGGGGATGATAAAAGTACACCAACAAATAAATAACAGGTTGTTCTAATGTAAAACCCCCATAAGGCAACGTACTGTGTTCGGTCAATACACATTTTCTTCAATAACTCGGTAAATAGGTAAGCTAGAATGACGGGAGAGGGTTTAAAAGTTTCGCCTCACTAGTTTCCATAGTTTTACTTGCATTAATTTTACATCCGGGGAATTTCTGACCCATTTTCGGGCCCAAAAACTCTAAAATTGAAAGATTAATTCCCAAAAAAGGAGTTTTCCGATTATTTTTCCCAACGAACTTGTCCAAATGATTATTGAAAGGAACGTCCCTACCAAATTTGAAGTAAATCGGTGTTATCGGTAAATATAAGTAAACTCATATATATATATATATATATATATATATATATATATATATATAAATATTTACTACATTAATAAATTATAATTTTTTATAAAAAAGGGTGCTTTGTTAAAATATGAAGATACATCTAATAATATTAGTAGCCCTAATCAATCATTATAACATTATATATATATATATATATATATATATATAATTTCGAACGACCCCCCCCAAAAAAAAAACGTGTTCAGGGGGTCACGTTAGGAACTTCTATGGTGGTCCCGGGCTTATGTTTCACCGTGCGGGCCATGCTAATAGTTCACTTTCCATAGGAAGTTCACTAATAAGCGTTATCTGAGTAGTTCAGTTGAATGGGAGCCAAAATTATCCGTGATTGTGATTATTGTGACATTTCACAAATTCCAATAATATATGCTCTCCAACTCCAAATTATTTGAAACTATACGTTCTCCCCTTACACCCCAGAAATTACGCTGATGCAACCACCGAGCTATATAATCACATATAAATTGAACTAACTATCCTATACTCTAATATGAGTAAGGCTTGCTTAGTATGGCATCAGCTGTTCATAATCAACCAGGGAACTGTCAAAGTAATACTCGTGTTGTTTATTTGTTAACATGTGGTTTCCACAGTTGAGTGAAGATTGTATATATAGAGTGATCAAATCTGAAATAAATCAAAGGGACACTGAGCAGTAAATAACAACTGGAGTGACCTTAAAAATGCAGAACTGAGGTAAATGAGATAAAAATCCCATAATCAGTTGGGGGAAGTGGTGAAATATTACTCCAAGTCATCTAATCAAACTGACTGGCCTTCGCACCCAGCGAGCACAGAATATGTTTATTCTGTGCTCGCTGTTCCCACCCCCGTACTATTCACTGATATGTTGTTCAACAGCGAGTTCTTCGACCCCCAAGGCCACAGCCAGACTCACCTGATGTTTAAAACCCTTAAGTAGAAAATAATTGTTATATATATATATATATATGTATATATATATATATATATATAAACAACTATCCGGTGGTTCAATCAGGATCTTTCCTTCGCTTTGAAGCCGACAACTGAAAATTTCATGTACATTTTAAATTTAAACTTAAAATACAAACTTAAAAACAACTCTACATTTCGCGCAGTAACTCATACATATAGAGGAAGTCGCACTATCATATTGAAAGTTGACAATGGCAAACAGCTGCACTGTAAACATTGGTAAACACGAATGATACCTTAAACTAACAACATGCTGTTGTGCTCAGTGTATTCAGGCTAGGTGTTTCATATTGCTGGCAAACAATACCAACAATGAAAGGGAACACCTACGTAATAAAAGGTTTACTCAGATAATTTACAGTACTACAGTACTTTCCAACTGACCGCAGAAAATCTTTATAATTTTTAATTTGTATTATGTAATGAGTGTGTTGTTTTGACATGACTTAAGCGCAGTTGTTTTTGAAAGCATTTTATAATAACACAGGACATTCTTATTCGAGGTAGCACACAAGTACTTAGTTTGTAGGAAAATAAGGCATGCTTAAGAATGCGTCAATATAAATTAATGTGAAATTTGAAGTTGGATTGCACTTAAGTTAATTTGTTATTAATAAAATCTGGATTACGAAATAAAAAGGAAAATGGAATCTTTCGGATAGTTAAACTGAATTCCTTTCAAAGTATATTTTCTACCTTGCATTTTAAAACATTACTACTATGGGGACCTTTACTGTACAAATGGACACAATGATTCGTTGGGATAAAAGAATCAGGTTTAGGTAGGTAACCTAAACCCAGAGAGCTAAGCCATAAAAGAGATGTCTTTGTCTGAGACAGCACTCGACAGATCTTAAGAAGGATTTCGTCCCAGATTATCAAAGCCCCTGATTCCATTTTCTTTTTCCAAATGACTTGTCAAATCAGATAATTTTATTCCGAAATGAGTAAATACACATTGTTGACGCAATGGAACAGTAGCATAGTATATAAACATAAAACACTTAGAGCTTAGATGTGTAAATTGGCATGATAAGCCAAAAGGTTTTCAGTTAAAGTGAAAAAATGACTACCTCTAAGTTTTACCCCACTACAATACAAATTAACTAACGATACTTTGTCCGTATCCATGTAATTTCAAATAACCTCTTTGGTTTCATGAACCTGAGCGTAACATTTGACCGTATTTATTTGTACATGGATAGCCTAAATTTACATGGATAGCCTAAATTAGTAAGAATGTTTAACTCTTCTTATACATGGGGGGGGGGTTAAGGAAGGCATTGGAGATCGATCAAGTTGGATAGGCTATATTCAACCATAATCACAATATTAAATCTGGTTCGAGCTCGGCATCCTGCTTTTAAAAGGAAGTTTCTTATTACACTTTTTATATTTTGTTGGCATTTTGATAAAACTTCCAAAACATTGTTAACGAAATTTATTGTTTGTGTATGACAGAAAAACACAATTCCCCTAAAAATCTGTCTTTTACAGAAATCAGTTAACATCTTTTATTTATGACTTCTGTCAAACGAGATCATATTAATTGTTTAATCTGGACACTGTTTCATAAATAAAAGGCGGTTCATTTCAATATGAATTATTAGTTTGAAACACATTATAACAAACCTTCCCGTTAACCATTATTAGAGAAGAAGGAGCTTTCCCATCAACCAATGCCCATCGTCATCACGCAGGGTGGCACACATTACAACATTAAAATAACAACTATGCAAATAGTGGCGTATACAATATTGATTACATTTTTATTGAGGAGTTCATCCAACATGACCGCACCCAACATTCTTATTACTGTTGACCGCAACCAACAAAACGACCAAGCCACAAACAGGTTGAAAGATACATTTACATCGCGTAGGTTTTCTTAAAAACGAAACCGAAAGAAATCGGGGATAAACCTCAGCACATGTTGTTAGCCTATGACAAACACATCAACGCAGGCTTTCTGTGACGAGTCGTTGCGTGCATGTTTTTTGTATCTGCAAATGTTTTTCTGTGATAAAATAGAATAATTAATACACAATTGTAAACAATTTTATTTAAATAGGTAGTAACACGGCGACTGAGAAAAGTACAGAACAAATGGAAACACCATGGTCTAGTTGGGGGAATTTTCCATTCCTCTGAATAATAATTGAGTCAGCGCGCTCTAAATTGAACACTCATCTAGACACCGATGTAATCATAGCCTTTATTCAACCAATCAGTCTTACAATTGTCTTGTTCTTTACGTAGAAAACTAATTTTTCCGCAAGTCAGTTTTGATGTATTCAATATCGGAGGTATAAAATAAAAGTGTTTGAATCTAATATTACTAAACTATATTTAACATTCAAAAACCTCGTACGAATGCAGAAGAAATACATGGATAATATAACAAGCATGATATAGAACAAATAATCCATTTATAAGGCGCAAGACGATTATGCCGTTTGTGAAATTCTAAAACAAAATAGTTTTAATAGTTCCTTGGATTAGAAAATATTTTACTTGGTTTTTTTGTACCTTCGTCCTACTAATATTATAAATGTGAAAGTTTGTTTATTGCTTGTTTAGATATATGTGGCTCAATCACGCTCTAACCACTGGACTGATTAAGCTGAAATTTGTAAAGAGGTACTTGATAGTCCTGAGCACTGAGTAACATATAGGCTTGTTAAAGTTACGAAAATCCTATAGGTATTTTCCCCACGGGGGTTCAAAGTTCCCGTGTATTCCTTATGGACATTCATTTTTGTCTAACCTGATGAAAAAACAAATAGCTGATCTTGATTCGTAGTAGTTTCACGGGCTAACCTCAGAACGCAGCACACACAACTGTCATAGTTTTTATAAATCATTCGCGGGGCGAAGCCTGCGGACAACATCTAGTTATTACTATAAGAAAAATGTTACAAAAGACAGTAATTTCCTTTATGAATACAGTCGTCTACAAGGATGTCAATCTATCCTGAATTATGTCCCCCATGTTATAACGAGGAGAAGAGACTCTTACAAATTAACCATTATTTCTCCGTATTGAAAATTGGGATACTTTGTAAACCATTAACTTAAGTACGCAAATGTAACATGGATTGATATTTATTGCATGCTATGTACAAGATTAATTTATTATATTTTAGACTAACGGTAGCTTTTCATGTTGCCCAAATCAGTGCCTACCTGAAGGTTTTCAAGTAGAAACTTAAGTTGCATGCATTTGATATATTTTATATTTAGACTAGGCCATCTTGTAATTTTTTAGCCAGGGTGATCCTGTCTGTACCTGAAAATGTTGATACCGTACTGCATGTTTTGTAAAAGGTGCAAAGGTAATTGACGTCAACTGTACCTAGTCCTCTATAATTGTTTTCTTTTAAATAAAGTTCTGAGTTCTAAACAAACGTTATTCACAGACTCCTTCGCATCTTTTCGCACTGGTTCCATTTAAATATGTTAGTTAAAATAGTTTTATAATTTTCGTTATTACTCTTAGACAAAGTTAGGGTTCGGTATTCGGTGGTTCCTAAGTTGATTATAAAATACATAAAGACTTTAATACATAACATTTTGCTTGATACGAGTCGTAAAATCTCAAATTCAACCATAAATTCCGTATTTATATTTTCCCTCCAAAAAGCGTACAGTAGCTGAGGGGTCCATCGATCGCCGACCTGTCAAATCTGTTTACACTCTCCGGATCGCCGGCTTCCGCATCCGCTTCGCAGTGTTTGTTCACTCGCCGCTGGTCCGTGGTTGGTGAATGCCGTTTAAAACAACGCCACTTGGCGATATTCGAAATATAACTTGTACTAGAGGCATCATTTATATAAAACCATTATTAAATCTAACTCAGCCAAATACTTGATATTGAAAACTTGTCATAGTTTACAACTACCAGAGTACGATAGTAAATTAAGAAGGAAGAACAGAGAAAATTTACTGTTTGGTTTTATCTGTACCGAGTGTCCACAAAAGAACTGAAACATTTTAAAGGCAAATACTGATACCAAATAAGAGACTATGTTTAATGTTTTATATATGTATTTAAAGCTAAAATTCTCAAGTTTCATTATAAACTTAGTACAACTCGATATGAGCACCATTAGGGCATTAACATCCATTGTTTATTTTTTTTACATTTCTTTCAAATTTTGGACGATATTTTATTCTAAATTACTGAACTGTTGGCATCCCTCGATAATGTTTGCACAGGCTTCATTGTCGTTCTGTGTGTTAATTGTTGAACATAAATCAGCTGTTATTATGAGTTCAAATAGACAACTTGACATGTTTATGTAGTGCAATGGCAACTCCACAGCAAAAGGCCCAGTGCGTTATATGGTTTGTGGAAAGTGGCTCTATTGTTACAGTCCAAAGGAACTTTCGACGTCAATATGGTGGTCAAGCGCCTGCATACAACATTATCCATCACTGGGTGAGTTCCTTTAAAGAGACAGGTAGTGTGCGGAAAGCTAAGTCGACTGGGAGACCTCGTGTTTCAGAAGAAAATGTAGACCAAATTCGTGCTTCTTGTCAGCAAAGCCCCAAAAAGTCGTTGAGAAGGCGTGGTCTTCAGTTGGGGATACCAAAATCAACTGTTCATAAGGTGATGAAGAAAGGACTTCACCTAAAAGCTTACAAAATCCAGTTGTTACATGAAATCAAACCAAGAGACAAAGACATCAGGCTTCAATTTGCTGTTAGCATGCTACACAAGATTGAAGAAGACGATAATTTTTTGAACAATGTAGTCTTCTCTGACGAAGCAACTTTTCATGTCAGTGGTATTGTAAACCGTCACAATTGTAGGATATGGGGCGCACAACCGCCTCATGAGTTCATTGAATATCAACGTGACTCTCCCAAGTTGAATGTTTGGTGTGGCCTCATGCACGATAAAGTTCTACGAACTTTCATTTTTGTTGAGAATTCTATAAACGGTGACATTTATTGTGACATGTTAGAGGAGTACGTTTTCCCACAGTTGGATCAAATTGAGATGGAGAATGGCCCTGTCTATTTTCAACAGGATGGAGCGCCACCACACTACAGTTTGCGTGTGCGACAAGCGCTAGATACTCAATTCGACGATCAGTGGATTGGCAGGGAAGGGCCCATCCAATGGCCTCCTAGGAGTCCAGATCTGACTTCTCTGGACTTTTTCCTTTGGGGGGCAGTAAAGAATGACGTCTACTCGGTGCAGATTCGGGATCTTAATCACCTCTGACAGAGAATAGTCGCATGTGTTGGTGCAATATCCCCTGAAGTACTGACCAAAACCTGGAAAGAGGTCAAATTTCGCTTAGGTTTATGCCGGGCCACTAATGGTGCTCATATCGAGTTATACTAAGTTTCTAATGAAACTTGAGAATTTTAGCTTTAAATACATATATAAAACATTAAACATAGTCTCTTATTTGGTATCAGTATTTGCCTTTAACATGTTTCAGTTCTTTAGTGGACAGCCGGTATTTCAAAATGTAATGTGCTGAAGATAAAATTGTTAACATATCTCTATAGAATGTATTGAACAACACCTCTCATAATGTTTCCCAATCACTTGTGGACCTTTCCATCACAGTAAACTGTTTTGTCAAACCACTCGGGAGTGCATTCATGTGTATCTGTCTTTCACAACCCAATCAATAAACCAAGTAAAAGCCCTACCGCGTGTTGCCCAATCCCTACAGTCAAACCGCGACGCTGGTGCAACAAGCCTGGAAAGGCCAATGCCAGCGGTCCGGCTGACAACAGGGGTCTTAACTCAGAAGAAGGATAATTAGAGGTAGCTTCCGGACTGTAGAATGTTGCACCACAGGGCTAGACACCACGGGGCCTTGTCTTTCCCTCCTTCGTCTTCACTGCTCTTTCAATAGACACAGACTACTCGCAAAGCAAGGCGTTCCCTCTGCCTTTCTTCTCTGCACCTTAACCGAGACTCTTCTGCTCGCTCCTGGACCGACTCAAAATGCTGATGACTCTCACTTCTGGAGCAAATCATCGGGCTTTCACCCACTAACGAGAGGAACGGATGGGACCAATTGAAAGTGGCGATTTGTAGCCTTGCAAAGAGAATGGCACATTTGATGCGCGACCACGGAGAGCAATACAACTCGAATCATCCGAGGTAATTTTGAAACGAACCAATTCGGAAGCGAGAAGCTTTAATTAACTGTGTGCTATTTTAAAAATCCAGCAAAACAATTTTGATTAAATTCAAAGCACGTTTGAAATAGCGGGACTGCAATCGTTTCCACGGAAGCCCAGGGGATATTTTTTCATACGTCCTTTCATGCATAATTTCCCTAGATACTTTAAAATAAAATTTTGAATTCGTTTGCGAAATACACACTCTAAATTAGTTTGGAAGTATCACATTTATTTGCTGTTTCTACCAATAAGAGCAGGAGTATAAGTTAAGCAGGAGTAAAACACGATTAAAATTATGGGTGGGAATCGCATTTGCAACATTTAACTCCAAGTTAGTTATTTGTAATACCAATAATTATACTAGCTACAATTTACTTTTTACAGGGATCCTTCTAGTAAATTTCTGTAAATTAAAGCTACAGTAAATTACAACAGTTAATTCGTTGTGGTAATTCATTTTCACGGCGGGCTGATTCAGACACATGACCGAAGGAATTGGCGATGCGCATTCTACCACTTAATAACAATCTGTTGTGGGTCCTGCATTTTGCGAACAATTATCTGAAGTAACTTGTCTTATTATAATTACCTGTATCTTGTCTTGTTATAATTATCTATAATTATCTGTAATTATCTGTGTAATTATCTGATGGGCACACGTTTTAATTATCACTGACGTTTGAATGAATTAAACATTAAGAACGTTTGTATTCGTAACTTTGAAGTTCAAAAAAGCAAAACGCAATCGTGAATTTATTATTTTCGTAATTTTTAAGTCACCAACTTTTTTGAGATGCCTTTGTATTTCTGAAAAGGACTAAAGTACAGCCCCTACATAATATCTTATCATATTTCAATACAAAAATTTATTCATTTCAAGTAAGAATCGCGTTACACTCACAATGGGCTTAACGCTGTTGCCTGATTGTGTGAACTGGCGCCTCGTTCGTGAAACACGCAACAGTCGGTGGGTGAAAGAGAAAATTAATCATAACTTGTCAAAACAATCAAACCGATAGCTCAGAGAGCAATTCCATTATCATTTCCATTGCAGATATTTATGCGTTGTCGATCAATTTACGAAAAGCGTATTAATGTGATTTTCTTCTTGACTAGTTCTACAAAATGCAATACAATGAAACATGCAATTCAATATGCGATATCGTCTAGTCTAGGTTAAAACAGTGAGTTAAGAGGTTGTTACTTTCTTTTAGGTAACCGTAACTTTTTAGCAAATCCATTAATTTATTTTATTTTCCCCTTGCATTCTACCGCTTCAGTAAGTATAATATTAGGTGCACTTTAGTAAGCAATGCCGTTTTTAAACTGATACCTAATATTCCTGTATTGGTTATTTTAATTTCAATTAAACTAATACCAAATTATTTCCCAATTCGCAACAGTTGAAAAATCCTCTAGTATTAATTTATGAGTTTATAGAAGACGAGAAACAAATATAATTCCAAACAATAACTACTGTATAATTTTAAAGGCTGTAGCTGTATAGGCTACTGTATAATTTTAAAATTTCGATGGGGCAAATATATGAGAATCGACCGGTCGCATCAACGTTCACCCTAAAATGTAACTAAGATCGTTGATTGATTACAGTCCTTCCGTATGATGTATAATCAATGATAATATTAAATTTTAAGAGTATAAAAAGGCAGTGAGATTCAAACAAAATTATTTCCCATCTTAATAAATCATTTTACAACCATGAAAACCTATAAATAGCTTTTAACTTCCACTTCCACTACTCAATAATCTTAACTGGGTTCCAAAGGCGGCTCTACAAATGGAGTTATTGCCACTGAACCACTAACTGGATTCACTATATGTTTTTGTTAATCAACAATATTTTATTGAGTCATAAGTTTGTTGAGCTGAGCACGATTTCAGAGTGGACCGGCGACTTCATAAACACGATCTCTAACCAAAGGCGCAACCGAAACCAAAATCAAACTGATACGATCACAAACCAATGGCGCAGCCGATCAAAATCAAACGGGCGAGGTCTATATCCAATGCCGCAGTAGAAATCAAAATCAAACTGACCTCTTCACTAACCAATGTCGCTGCCGATCAAATTCAAGATGACGAGGTCACTAACAAATGGGCAAAGCCGATCAAAATCAACAGCTTATTAAAATCAAGCTGTTGAGGTATCTAGCCAATAGCGCAGCCAAGATCAAAATCAAATTGACAATGGCGCAGCCGGTCAAAACAAACGGGCGAGGTCTATAACCAATGCCGCAACCGAAATCAAACTGACCTGGTCACTAACCAAACACGCAGCCGATCAAATTCAAGCTGACGAGGTCACTAACAAAGTCGGTAAATTGAAATCAAGTAAAACACAATTTTAATTTTAATTTTGCACGTCTAGTACTTGAACACTACATGATGGAAATCGTTGCAAGAACAACGTGGTAGATACCAGACACTATCTGTAGCGGCGAGCAATTTATTACCTCCATCGCATCAAAGTGCTGTTTTATTGTAGACACATAAACGTGCTATCTGTTTTTTGTAATAGTCTACATTGTACATTTCTGCATAATTTAACAAACAAGCCCATTTTATGTGTGTAAACTTAAACATGGTTTTAGAAATACAGTAATGCCATTTGCAAAACAATATACGAGCAATTCAGTTATTACCGATCGTGATAGATTAACGAAATATCTTGGTCAGTAAGTAAAATGGAATCTACTTATCAATATTATTACAATGAGAAGGATTTTTACTTATCAGATTAGCCACGGTTTAGGACGATTCCACCAACTTGAAACTCAGAATGTAACAATTAAACAAGTACATAACAGATGTTATCAATGACCAAATGCTCAGCATCCAACTCATAAAACCACCTAGCTTAATATACAGAGTGTTTGATAACTCTAAATAGCAACGAACTTTCTCATTTAAAAAATTAATCACGTAAAACAATGTTAACACGTTGTCCTATAAACAGTGCATACCAGTTTTACAGTTCGCACCCAACGAAAGCTGGGCAATTTTGACGTTTCTAATAAAAATCTCACACTCACAGTTGGGTGATAATAACGTTTGTAAAGAAGCTCGCAACGTGTATAAAACATTAACACTAGTGAAACAATAGATTAATTTACCCTTTCACCTAACATACATGTAGAATTACATTCACCTGAATTTTTAATACAACGCAGAGCTACAAACGAATTATCCTTGTACATAATTGTTATAAAGCATTTCGAATCGTTATTAAATTGCAATTTCGAATAAAATCTTTGAGATATAGTAGCACGATATACAGATGGCAGTGCGGAAGTGACGAATTGGCCGAGTCAAGGCGCTAGCTTGATCGATACTTAATCTGGTACTCCCATTGTTCCAGTCTTCGCAGTTGAGAAGAGAGGCTGCTTTGTTATTGTCTTTCTAGACCATTAACTCAAAATCCTTGCCGCCAAAGCCTCTCTGTCCTCCCTCCAGGTCTGGGATTACTGTTATTCCTTTTTCGTCGTTAAGCCCAACTAATGGTCTGTTTTCGTCGTGTTTTTAACAAGGAGTGGGCAACAGTTTTTATTTTTACAACTCTGCTGTGCTACGGCAAGTCCTGGATTAATGATTTCTTGGAAAGCACTTCAGTTGTTGTGTGGTGCTGGAGAAGTGGAGTATATATTCTGAACAATATAGTTATTATAGTCGAAGCTAACGTTTACTGAAAATTTTGGAAACGGTTGCGGAATATAATAAATGCAAATATTCTTTTAATCTGGGTTTTTTCTGATTTTTAGGAGTTGGTTTTCAACTGAAGTATAAAAACCCGAGTTTTATATAATACCGTACATTCCCGCCGATACATAAAGCAATTGCTGTTAATCAGCTATTGTTACAGTTTATCTACAAGTCTTAATTTTAATTAGCAAACGTTTCTCAGAATTTTCAGAATAGTTTTAATATTAATGTCCACAGGTCATCAATAAAACGTAGCGCAATTATGTTTAAGACGGAATCTGAAGTTTCCGGAAAGAAATGTAATAGAGGTTTTTTAAAACGGCCAACTTACGTTGCTTTACAACGCAATCGTTGCAAAAAATACAAGTTGTCAACTATAGCCCTTCTCAAGCTGACTAATAGATGCACTCACTGCTTATGTATGTTAACTGACAGAGCGCGAAGACGTCACCACCTTGAATACTACTAACCAAGCCAAAACATCCGTCAAACTACTCATAAATTTTCATAACCAAACGCAGTTGATGTGTTAAACATTGAACAACTCATGAACAAACTGATTTTTAATATGTTTTTTAATTTAAAAAAACATGTTATTATTTTTATATTGTTATCCAAATAAAATAAGCATTTTTAAAAATCTGGCTTTGCCTGTCCTCTTGGGCGAAAGGCCTGTGCGACGACTATTAATCAGCAAAGCAAGGGGCGGCGACTTGCAGCAAGTTGGGGGCAGTACTGACAAAATATTGTTATGAGTAGGATTGGAACGTATCCTATCCGAACGCAGTGGTTCGGGAGTCCGTTGCATTAACTATGATGCTAACGGTTACTGATACGACAGCCTCACTTAATGGGGTAATACAAACCTTAACTTGCGCATTTAAAATTCCATGGGCATGTTCACGTACAATTTAGATGCTAGTACACGTCAGATTGATATAATAAATCAACAATAAGTAAATATCATTTGCTTATCAATTTTATTTAAATGGGAAGACTTTGTATTTACACCTGCGATTCCTAAGGGCATTTTTAGCAACTTGAAATCCCGAGTGGAACAACTCCTCAAACTAGTGAACTGTTGTTGAACACGAAATTCACCGGTGTCCACTACATAAAATCGCCTAGTCGTTCATATTAAACGTGATCGAGTGATTTTCATACCACTAAATAGCAAACGAAGTTCGGACTGTACCAATGAATGACCAAAACAAAGAATGTTATAATTAATAATTATTCTTCCTTGAGCCACTAATATTTTGCCAGGTAATAAAAGAAAAGTTATGCAAACATTTTTCGCTCCGCTTTCATTCTGTGCGTCTGCAATTGTTTTTAACAAACACATATGATGCCTTTAGGATCATTTTGAGGTATTAACTCAAACCTCATATATGTATTACCATCAGTGAATTATTGTAATACATACATAATATATATTGTTATAATATATTGTTATACATATTGTAATATCTAATAACCATTGCTTCCTTCCTGAACGGTATTATAGTTCGCAAAGCTTCAAGTTAAAATAAGTATAAGGATAAGAATGATTAACAAGAAGCAAGTGTGACAGTTATAATCTCATAGCTTCAACCACGGTCATAAAAAAGGTATTTAATTAAATTTACTACGCTGTTACTGGTTGCAATAAACAATTTTACTGTTCTTTGCTTGAGTTAAGGCTCTGGATCACTTGTGCATACAAAAACGGTTTATGTTACCTTGTTTTCCGTTAATGATCCTTTCTAATCCTTTATAGGCGACCGGCTCGAAGGTTTTACATCCTCATCATCAGGCTCCAACAAAACGTATTCCACTCGTCGAAGGTCATCAAACGTTAAAAACACATGTTACATTTATCACGAACAAACACAGCCGAACAAATTTACACATTTACACGAGAAACGGACTAATTTGGCCAAACTAAAATGACGATGCGGGTCGGGTGGATGTGTGGTCATGAAAACCAAGCAACAAACTTTTTTTACATTTACTCTTGCGGATAGGTGGCAACTCAATAAAGCACGCTTCCATACGTTTTTCGTAAAATACAATAATACAATAATTCACTGGTCGTACTGGTTAGGGGATCGCGGGATCGAGTATCAGCTGATCAGTTCCCGAGCCGGTCTCCCCCATCTCATCGGGTACCGAGTTTATGAGCTCTGTCATATCGGCATCGACTCGATTGACGACTTTCGCTGCCGCTCTCGGAACCAGCGGCGAACAGTTTAACTTGGGGACCCGTTTAATTACGTGTTCACCAGCTTTCCATTAAACGGCCGGTTGATCCGCGGAGACGTCCCGCCCCAGGCCGCGATACTCGCGAGCCTTCAACCACTGGTTATACATCCTACGGAATGAGTTTGGATGAATTGGGTTTGTACATCCCTTTCCGTAGGATGTATAACAAAATGCTTCAACCAACGAACCACCCGCGCTAAGCGTCACCTCATGCATTTGTCAAGAGTGGTGAAGAATTGTGAACGTTGTTACACGCAATATTTTGACCAAAAAACGAGATTTAGTAGTGATCGGAAAAAGAGTAAATGAGTTGTTAAAGCATGACCAGAACTGCCCATGGGTAGCTTCCGCATTGAAACACCTGTTTTGAGTTAATCGAACTTGTCGTAGGATGTCACCAGTACTTGATGAATAAATAAGTGAGAACCATCTACAAAACTATAATTGTTGTGGTTTATGATTGGGTGGTTATTTGTTTACATTTACCGGTGAAGGTGAAATTACTGCTCGGTTATTAGTTTTGATTCTAGGTACGGGAGATATGACCTACCGACAAATAACCCTTGAGAAATAATATATAAAGATCGTGTAGTACATTATCACTCTTTTTTACAAGTATTTTGATTTCCTACTAGCTCAAGTACTGTACCGGTAATTTACACGTATCACGGGATTAAAAATAACTCATTTCAGCGAATTTCACGTAAGGGGGGAAATAAGCTAAGGGACATGGTAAAGCCTAAGTCCGAGCCCATTAAAGATTTTTGTTCGAGCCTCTTGGTGTCAAAAAACACCATTCGTTCAAATGTACATAGATGTTTACTTCTTAAAACCCAGTTTGTTGCATTTTTCTTCCAAAATTTGTTTAAAGAGACAATTTAGCTATGGCTACTTAATAAAGCCCAAACAAAATAATTTATTATTTTGAATCACTAACATACGGAGTGGTTACGGAGGAAAACCAATAAACATTTGAAAAAAGATCAAATCTTACTGTTATATAGAATATATTTTAATTATAACAGATAACTTTATAAAAAAGATTCCACTTTTTCTTTACCTTATTCTTTTGTAATTTTGAGTCTAATCGGTATAAAATTGCATGTGGTACAACAAAAAACGGTACACTACAAGATTGTATCAACAGTACAATTGCAACAGAAAGACATACGTATTAATTTGAGAGAAACTAAACGGGCACTATCCAAATAAATTTCTTTGTTTACTTCACACGACACATCGACTAGGAGGAGATTAGCTACAAAGTAACTGTTGACAAAATACTTTTCACGCAATCTTAAATCTTCATATATAATTCATAACGTTTTCTCCGTATTTTTGTTCCTTTTGCGCTTTAACATCCTCATTTCTTACGAGCGAAATTGTTTCCGTTCAAAAATATCAAATGCCGATCGCAAACAACACTGAGACCGGGAAGCTTGTCGGCGCCAAGGTTACGAAAGGCGCACTGTGAAGGACACAAGGGCGGGGCGCTCGCCGTGTCCGGATAGAAATTAATGGCCCGCGGGTAGTCCAACTGCACTGTTCTACTTGACTACTTGATTTATACGCAATTTTTCACAGAGTAAAATCAATATGGTTTCATTTAGTAAATGTATAACAGCAGAACAATAAAGTTGGCGAATTAAAAGTATGAGTCCGCCAAGTTAATACCAAGTGTTAGAAATTCACTTAAATGATTTTACAACATACATTTTTCTCAGTATATGGATTATTAAATTGGTTTCAATAAACTCTTCCCTACTACTTCATGATAGTCACGAGCCTGCACTTCAGCACTGCATTTTGCTGGACCCTATATATAGTTTAAAGGAAACGGGTAGGCAATAAACGAGTTGAGAACATTTGATTTCTGGTCAGATTCAAATTACGAAGCATATCTCGGTCTTGGCCAACGTACAGTATTACGCGTTTAATATATTATATGCAATGGTTCAGGTAAACAATTCTGAAATTGTCGATTCATTCGACATTTAATTGTCCCATATCATTCAGTTAGTTCATAGCATAACTTCATGTTCACCATTAATCACAAGTAACAATTAACCTCGCAACTAGAAACAAAATTATATCCAGAGAAATGTATTCATTAAATACCCTTCATTATTAAAATTATCTTAAAACTGAATGTATTAACAAAGTTTCAACACTCCCCCCTCCCCCATTAATTTTAAATGTAAGCCCAAACCTATGGGGGCAGGCTTTAAACAACGCTGTGTGTGGTTTTTGGCGAAAAGAGCGTAAAATGTTCACCGTTCAGGAAAGAAAACTATCACGCCTGCTACACAAAGAATCGCGGAAAACCAGACTAGTATGTTTCAACCGACTTTAATACCATCAAGCTTCACCACTCTTTGACTTTACCTTAAAGCCTTGACGATATCAGTTACACCGAGGACATTCCTGGCCATTTATTTTCCTAGCCTTTTATCAAAGAGCGAAAATCCTTTATCTGTGCTGCATTATATGGCGAAACATATAGTTTTTTTTTTTACAAATATACATAGGTTGAAAATGTTTTTAGGTCAGTACAATAATTATCCCTTTTAGTTTCCCATACAAACGTTTAAGGCCAAAGGGGCTAGGCCCATCAATTATTTTTTTGAATGGTAAAACATAGTCTCAACGAACGTACGGATATACAACATGATCACGCTTTTTCATTATTACGCCTTCAAATCACCGGGGGTTTCCACTTAATTACATTAATTTAAATAATGTCGTTTATAAATAAATTGCGTCGACTAATTAAAATAATTTACCTTTTGAAGAGAATAAAAGCCTTAAACATTTCAAAACTGATGCGGTAAAATGTTAAAACAACTCGCGTAATAATAAATGTTACAGCCATTGTAAGAAAGACGATAATGGTTGCAAGTTGAGCTTTTTACTTGCATATTAAAAAGTTACAGACTTCCTAACTATGTAACTGGAAGAAAACTCGGAGGTAAAATTGTATGGGACTTTCTTGGATGTTGGAGTTTATACTGTCGCGTTTCCGATCTAGTTCTGAATCTAATAGCTGTTTGAATACATAACGACGTTCAAACCATGCAAATTCGGATGGCATAAACGAAGATTCAAATTCCTCAATTGCAAATAATTTATCATACTGGGAATATTAACGATGCGAATTTATTTAAATTTAACGGAAAAATAAAAAACACGATAAGTGGTCCTAACTATAGCGATGCTGTAGACTATTCAGAAATCTTAACAACTAAGTTAGAAGAGTGGGATACTGTTTTACATTTACCATTAAATGTTGAGTTTAGTAAAAGTGACTATTTAAGATTAGACTTGCATATATAAAACAAAATTAAAATCTAGGCAACAATTTTATGACAAACAAATTGAAATGAACGAAACAAAAATGTCATTGCCATCGATAACCTTTAAAAATGGAAGTACGAACACATACATTACTTTGGCAATGGTAAGTAACGCCAGCAACTACCAGAGTAGTGGGCATTTGGGGCTGCTAGACCGGAAGTGACGTCATCCGGTCACGTGACCGGATGCGCTGAGTCATGAAAGACGTCATCTGAGGCTGAGCCAGTGACGTAGGCGGTTTTGTGACGTAATGAGGGAAAGGTTAAAGTTCAAGGTCACGGGGAGGGTGTTTTAAAAAAGTACTACCTCGCACGCGTAAAATCCGATTGTGATTCGATAGTTTTAATTCGATACAAATATCGAATGAAAACAATCGAATGAAGCAATCGAATGATACGAGTGCGAGGTAGTACTATTTCATTTATTACTTTAATGTTTACATTTCTTTTTATTTACAATAAGTTATGTTTACAATAATTTATGTTTACAATAGTTCCCCGTTGTTTGTCGTCATCGATGTTGTTGATCCGGAGTCGCGACCATCACTTCGTTTTCTGATGAAAGGCGGTAGATACTTTGACCCCTGCGCAGAGTCTATGTTGTTTGTTGCGATCAGTTCTAAAGATAAACTGTAGCCATTCGCTAGGAGAAGTCTTAACTCCTCTTTAAAAACCTCCAGGTCCGTAGAAGTTGATAGATAAATAGAGTCATAATAAATACATCGAATCTTGAGTGACATGATAATGTTATTTTGTGAAGAGCGCGGAGAGAGGATGATGTTCACCAGTCGAGAGCTGGAGGTGTACTGACTATTCACAAGCTAGCGTTGCAATCGTACTAAATGGTGGGGGTAAAAGTGTGGTGGGGCGGAGCAGATGGCGGAGCAGATGGCGGACGGCAGATGGTAGGCGGCAGATGGCAGGCGACAGGTGACAGGCGACAAGTGCGCGGCAGATGGCAGCTGACGTGGGGAGGAAGACCTCGAATAAAATATCCATTAGTTACCCATCAAAATATTTGTGGTTCCATGTGCACCGCGCAAAAGTTGGTCTGCTCGTTGAAGTTCCTCCTCTAGTTTAGTAACCAGCCGAAAATCCGCTTCCATTTCATCCTCCTGCTCTGGACATTGCGGCTGCGCACACCACCTCTTGCAAGCATAATCATACGCGTTCTTATATTCCTCCAGGACTTGTTCATATGTCCTAGGCTGCTGGGATATAGTTTGCATCGCCGCTCCTTGCTTAACCTCGGTAGTCTCAAGAGTTGCCACCAACTCCTTCTCACTAATCGCACCTCCCCAAATAATGTTATTGCCACGGCTTATGACGTTGCTTGTTGGCTGCTGAGATGTAGTTTGCTCAACCTCGGTAGCGTCAAGAGTTGCTATCAACTCCTCCTCACAAACCGCATCTCCCCAAATATTGTCGTTGACGCTGTTCATGGTGTTGTCTGTCCAATGATAGTATAGTAATGCAGCGTTTGAGTGTAGGTTAGGTACTTGTCCCTTCCCCCACCACATCACTTCCCCCACCACACCACTTCCCCCACCAAGTTTTTACATCGCGCACTAACTAGCGTACACGCATTAGTTAGGGTCTGACTCTTACACTGTCAAGACCGTAGCTCCTTAACTGAAAACTTCAATTAATTTGTCTCAACACTATATGTGTATAAATATTACAGTCACTATGATCTAAACTAGTGCATGTTTCCATGTGTTGCTTCTTGTGCAGCAGACAACTGGCTAAGAGTGTTTCAACCTTGGCTATTCTACGATGGAACCGCTCATTGTCCGCTAAAAGCGTAGACATTCTATCTTCATCGTCGGAGAAGTAGAAGGTGGTGGCAAGCGGGCTACTGAAGGACACCTTACTCATATTCCTGTAAAACTGTGACATGTTCAGACGTTAACACAAACTATATAGGTAGATGTTCATCCGACAAGAGCTGGAAGTATAATGATGTACCGCTAGCGAATAGGATAGACACCTATCCCCACCACAACGTTACCTTGTCCTTCAAACAGTTGTTTTTCGCTACAGTTGCTATACCCTTGGTCGGATCTGAAGTCTGTTTGCACTAACTTGTTCGTCTGATCAATCCGCGTAGTTTGAGTACCCACTTGATATATTTTAAACCGCAAATAAAGAAGTTATGTAGGTTTGACCTCTAAAATAGCTGTTTTTTAGCTATTACTGCTATGCCCTTGGTCGGATCTGAATTTTGTTTGCACCACCTTGTTTGTCTGATCAATCCGCGTAATTTGAATACCCACTTGATATATTTTAATCCGTAAATAAAGAAGTTATTTAGGTTTGACCTCCAAAATAGTTGTTTTTAGCTATTACTGCTATACCCTTGGTCGGATCTGAATTCCGTTTGCACCAACTTGTTCGTCTGATCAATCCGCGTAATTTGAGTACCCACTTGATATACTTTAATCCGTAAATAAAGAAGTTATTTAGGTTTGACCTCCAAAATAGTTGTTTTTAGCTATTACTGCTATACCCTTGGTCGGATTTGAATTCTGTTTGCACCGACCTGTTCGTCTGATCATTTCGCGTAATTTGAGTACCCACATGACATACTTTACACAAACTTTGCACCCCCCCCCCCCTCCCCAAAATGGGTCATGTTCAAGGTCAAGGACCTTAGGACTTAGAAATTTTCACAAAGTGGGCTGCACACAAACATGAGACTAACAGTCTCCTGCCTATGTACAGGCCAAGTCCCTAACTTGAAATGCTTAAGGTGGTCCTGAAAAGGACCGTTTGTGTGTGATAGGACAGTGGTCAGGGAACGGTGGAACGGCGGTCAGTTTGGAGGTCAGTGGTTTATTCTTTTACCACCCA
Source organism: Allygus modestus (assembly GCA_963675035.1). Lineage (NCBI taxonomy): Eukaryota > Metazoa > Arthropoda > Insecta > Hemiptera > Cicadellidae > Allygus > Allygus modestus. Next base: position 100,245,130 of record OY776115.1, on the reverse strand, counting down.
CTTTACAAGCCCCTTCTGCTTAATTAGAAGCATTTCCTTCTCTGTCTTAGGAGGCGGTGGAATACACCGCGGCATATCCACCTCGATGTATCTTTCACTGAAGTGGTGTTGAAGAAGACAGGTGTTCTCGTTTTTACATACAAATATGTAACCCGTCTCCAACTTCAGTTTTCTGAACTTCGTCTTCACGACCTCGAATGGCGTCACTACACTGTCGATCTTCATCCGCTTCAGCACCTCATCGGCAGTTAGAGGCGGAGTCAATGGTCGAGTCGTTGCAGAAGATGATGGTTGAGGCGTAGTTGAAGGTCGAGGCAATGGTCGAGTCGTGGCAGAAGTAGATGGTTGAGGCGTAGTTGAAGGTCGAGTCTCAGGCTGTTGTTTAAAATATAGTGGGTGGTTCCGGAAATTCTTTTTGATACAAGACTTAAAAGAAGTTGGTCTTTTAAACCCGCTTCGTTTCTCTGAAGTCTTCTTCAAACTGTCCTTCACACGTTGCAGTTTCTCGATTGTCAGAGGAGAAGTCATAGCGATGTAGGTGGTTACAGTTCGCAAGGCAAAGCTGGAATGAGCTGACAGCCGGAGTAAAGCGGGTCATAAGTGAAACCATGTCCTATCCATATATGGGTAGAAAGTTGGGGACTGGTTTGACCTAGACCGGTTAACATCCGGGACCCCCTCCGCCAAGGTCAAGCCAAGGTCACGTCAAGGTCAAGTCAAGGTCACGCCAAGGTCAAGTCAAGGTCAACTCAAGGTCAAGCCAAGGTCACGCCAAGGTCAACTCAAGGTCAACTCAAGGTCAAGCCAAGGTCACTCCAAGGTCAACTCAAGGTCAAGCCAAGGTCACGTCAAGGTCAAGCCAAGGTCACGCCAAGGTCACGCCAAGGTCAACTCAAGGTCAACTCAAGGTCAACTCAAGGTCAAGCCAAGGTCACGCCAAGGTCAACTCAAGGTCAAGCCAAGGTCACGTCAAGGTCAAGCCAAGGTCACGCCAAGGTCACGCCAAGGTCACGCCAAGGTCACGCCAAGGTCAACTCAAGGTCAAGTCAAGGTCAAGTCAAAGTTGACCCCCTTGTGACGACACAGGCGTGGTTGCCCCCCACCACTGTCTGCCGCCTTTATAAGCGGGAGCAGCCCGCAGTCTCTTCGCAGTAGCTTGCCGCCCGTTGTTTGGATATACGTCCCAGTGGGTTGCACTCTGCTGCAGCGTAGGTCTGTTAAGTGTGCGTTGGGCCCGACGCACAATTAAGAGATCCGCGCCCTTGCATGTTTAGTTAGTTTGTTAAGCATGTTAGATAACGCTTGTAGTTTGCTGCTAGGTAATGTAGTTAGTCTAATATATGTTAGTGTTTGGTATCTGTTTGAAGTGTCTTATTTACTAATGAAATATGTACTCCCGGCCCTACAGGTCCCTCAACAACCTTGGTCAAAACTTGGGTTCGCAGCAGCCTGACGCCGGGTGTTTGGATCTAAGTCCCACCGGGTTTCAGTGATACTGTTGACCTTTGCAAAACCGACCTCGGCTGTTCTTGTAAAAGTAACGTTAACTGATTAATTTGTTTCTTTTACATAGTTGCTGGTAAAGTCTTTATTTTCAAAGTAATGTATCTTGTTTCTCATCCTTTTCCTAACCCCCTGACAATAAGGTTCGGCCCTGAAAACCGGCCTTGTCAATAAGATCAATACGGCCATGCAAACCGGTTGACACCACCTATCTCACCCATGAGAAACATTTGTGAAATATAAAATCAGTCTCTTGTTTAAAATCAGTCTCTTGTTTAAAATCAGTCTCTTGTTTAAAATCAGTCTCTTGTTTGTTGTCTTTTGTCCCCTTCCCCAATACAGAGCGGGGAATAGAGCAGTATGTTATGCTCTATTCCCCGCTTTGGCATTATGTCAGATGACCTTGACCTACTGACGGGACTTAGAAAAACTTTCGTTTGATCAAATATTGGAAGAAATATACTTTTAAAATAACCTTTCTCAATCACCTTCACTCCCACCACTTACATCTCCCCACCATTTACATCTCCCACCACTTACATTGGGTATAAAAGAGGTTCCCCATCACTGGTAAAACATTCTGCTGTTTGTGTTTAACCATGGCGCATATCAGGAAGCAGACCAAGCCTAAGAAGATGGTCGTAGCAAAACCAGCTCTTGTGTCACCTACTACCTCTTCTACTGCTTCTTCATCATCTACACCAACTACTTCTGCACCGTCTCTACTCCGCCAGGTTTTATCTTCACCAGCTTCTTCATCGCCTGCTTCTTCATCGCCTGCTTCTTCATCGCCTGCTTCTTCATCATCCGGTCCTGCGTCCATACTCCGCCAGGCATTACTGATGTCCTTGATAATCCCGGAAGAGTCGCAACCAAGGTCTCCATCTTCTCCACCACCAAGACCCAAGTCACCAACACAATCATCTTTATCTTCCCCATCACCAAGGTCAAGGACAAGGTCTTCTTCGTCATCTTCTTCTTCGTCATCTTCGAGCTCGAGGTCCTCTTCTTCTTCATCTTCGAGCTCGGGATCATCATCACCGAGTTCAAGATCTTCAACACCCACTATACCGCAGATCATTTCTCCAATCATCACTCCACCTTCCACAAGTTTTCGTCCGTCAGTAATCTGCATAAATGATCAAACTCCTTCTGAGAAATTTAATGAATTAAAATCCTTGAGAAGGAAGTGCTTACTTCCTGCACAACAATGTAAATACAATTTTAAAAAAGGTGCAAGGAAAGGGGAACGTTGTGCTAAATCTTGTGTCTTAGATGAAGAATTATGCAGTTTTCATTTAAGACAAAAACACAAGGGTACCGTTTCTCTTTCCACACCACATCCAACAGTGAAACCAGCCAAAACTCGGATTAATAGGCTTTGTAAAAACAAACAATACTTCTTTGTCAAAATAATGGGTTTCTTAAAGGTCATGTTAAAATGTGGAGACCAACTCTACATTTTAAGATTACCTAAAGCCATGCGTCATCCCTACAAACCCACGAAAAAGCACTATCTAATCAGAGACAATTCAGGAACCACTGTGTGGAAAAAATTGTAATAACCTTTTTCCAAATTAAATCAAGTCTTTCTTTTTCCAAATTAAAAAAAAAGTGTGGACAACCTATTTACATTTTGTAGCATATGCTGCAGAGTGTAAATAGGTTGTCCACACTTTTTTTTTTACAATGTTACAACGACCTTGACCTAGAAAACGGACTTAGAAACATTTCGCTCTGTTTAAATTCCTTTTCAAACCAAAACATTGACCTGTTCACCAACCTTTTAGGTGGGGGTAAGCGGGTATATAAGCGTGGCATCGTAGAACATATTCATTAGTCAGCTATGGAGACTCCAGCAGGTTCATCCAACTCATCAGCTACTGATATGGAAGTAATCTGGAAACGTAGAGCGAAACAAAATAGTGCACGTTCGCGAAGAAACGAAAATAAAGTAAGAGAAGGATTCAAAAGATTACAAGTCGCTGTACCATTTGCTAATCCTAGTGATTCTAGGATTTCAAAAATTCGACAGGCAGTACAATATATTAAGTTCCTTCAAACACAGCTTCAAGAACCTTGTATAAAAGCTGAACTGCCTGAGGAACCGCTGCCCCCCTCAATCTTACAAAAAGAATTAGGGAACGTTTTTGTCGAACCTCCGACCCTTAAAAAAGAAGATGACTAAACAATGAGAGGGGTTAAAAAAAAACAAAAAAAAAACAAAAAAAAAAAAAACAAAGCGGGGAATAGATCAGTTTGTGGTCAAAGTGAGAATCACTTACTGCTCTATTCCCCGTTTTGGCAATATGTTCAGACGACCTTGACCCACTAAAAAGACTTAGAATATTCGTGTATAGTAGTGACTTACACTCCGTGTGGTAAAATAATGGAAGATATATTTATTTCTTAACACGATATACCCCTTCCCTAACCCTTGTACTCCCACCACTAACCCCCACCATTTAAACGTAGTATAAAAGGGGTTCCCTATCACTGGTAAAATCATTCTGCTGAAAATGAGTACACCCGCTCTCCCTATCGCTTCAGCAACACTAGTAGTAAGCAGAAAGGTTGAAAATCACGATCAGTTAATTGTCTTAAGAAGATTACTGCACAAGTTTCTCGATTGGGAGGTTGGTTGTGATTTGTATATGTGGAAGCCTACGGCTCCAGTGTATAATAGTGAACAGGAAGCATGGAAAACAAGCTATAAAAACAATGTAAAGTTACTTAAAATGATTGGTATAATGGAAAGGTTACTCCGGCAGAAATGGATCATCAATCCAACATTTTATATTAAACCAAACCATTGTTGAATCAATAAAAAGGAGAGAGATTAAAAACAGAGCGGGGAATAGATCAGTTTGAGGTCTAAGTGAGAACCACTTACTGCTCTATTCCCCGTTCTGGTGGTATGTTCAGACGACCTTGACCCACTTACAAGACTTGTCATTCTGCGACATCGTTGTTTGATATAAAATGTACTTCCTACAATAATATCCTTGACATTTACCCCCACCACGTAAACATGGTATTTAAGCGACCGCATCGGAATATCCCAGTAGTTAGCTATGGATTCCCAAGCAAGCACATCCAAAGAGTATAAAGATGAACTATCAGAGTTTTTGAAGTTCAACAATTGCTTGCGGAACCGAAGAGCCGAAAACACATTAAGAACAAAAACATATAAGCTGACAATGCAAAAAGCCTACCGGAGATTATCAAGTAAAGTCCCGGGCGTTAAATCTACTACTAAAACAAAGGACATGATATATCGGGCAATAGAATACATAAAACATCTGCAGGAAATAGTTGCAGAAGTTCCTTCTGAAGAACCGGTCTCTCTTGAACCGATAGAATGCGTGTTCCTGGTGGAAGATAGGTTGGCGAAACATCATTTTCTTGAGGAAGAACCGTCAGCCTACAAACAAATATTCCTCATGGATGAAGACCAGGATGAATAACTGGGTTAACAAAATTAAAGACGTCTGGAATACAAAGCGGGGAATAGATCAGTTTGTGGTCCAAGTGAGAATCACTTACTGCTCTATTCCCCGTTTTGGTAACATGATCAAACGACCTTGACCCACTTCAGGACTTGGAAACAACTTTGTTTAGTACTAAATATATATTTAACAACAATATCCCCTCCCCAACGCCCCCCCCCCCCTCTAAATATTGTGGTATAAAAGGCGAGTTTGTATCAATGGTTGAATCAGTCTAGTCATGGCACCAAGAGACATCATCTTTCCTCATCCACGAGAGGTAATTCTAATGTTAAAAAACATTATGTTAGAAGATGAAGATGAAAATGAAGATGCGGTGTTGGAAGATGAAGAAGTTGATTCCGTAGAGATGGAAGCCGTGAGTTGGATGGAACAATTGGAGAGTGATGAGGATATCTCTAGTGTAGCGGATGACGTTGAGGAAAACTCGAATTCGGACGATGCGGAGTGTTACCAACAGTCACTCTGTTTGGAACACATGGAGGCAACTCCGAGTGGTAGTAGGACCCTTTTTGAGGGTACCTACGTCACTAGCTTTCTCCCCCGTCGCTTATTTCCGTTTGATGAGTCGGATGTGTCAGATGAGTCTGATTAGTTTTCTTCGTTAACCTTCCAACTACAAATACAGAGCGGGGAATAGATCAGTTTGTAGTCAAAGTGAGAACTACTTACTGCTCTATTCCCCGTTCTGGAAATATCTTCAGATGACCTTGACCTATATCTGGACTTGGAAACAACTTCTTTTGATACAATAATTATTACTAAATCAAACATATGCTCCAAGAGGGGGGTACTCTAATGGTGGGGGTAAGCAGGTATTTAACCATGCACTTTGGAATACACGTATTAGTCAGCTATGGATTCGCAAGCAAGCACATCCAACTCCAGATCTGGCTACAGTCAGAGAAACGCTGAACACTCAAAGAAATGGAGAGTGAATATTAACTCTGGATATGAGAGATTACAAAGTGTAATCCCATTCGCCAATCCTCGAGATGCAAAAATAACCGTTTTGTATAAGGCCATGGAATATATCAAAAGTTTACAGTTAAAACTCCAAGAACCGCTGTCAGCTCCCTCAATCGACCAAAAACTGTTGGAATCATGTCCTCTGACAGAAGATGAAAAACTCCAACAACCGCTGTCAGCTCCCTCAATCGATCAAAAACTGTTGGAATCATGTCCTTTGACTGAAAATGACTTGGCGGTTCAACATTTCTTTGCTGAAGAACCCTCATACAAACAACTTTTTGAAGATCAGGATAATTAAAAGAAAACTTAAAGATCTGTTAAATAATACAAAGCGGGGAATAGATCAGTTTGTGGTCCAAGTGAGAATCACTTACTGCTCTATTCCCCGTTTTGGCAACATGTTCAAACGACCTTGACCCACTTTGGGGACTTGAAAACATCTTGGTTTGATGCAAAATGTACTTCCTGCGTAAAATTTGGTATTTCTTCACTAACACATATACTCCGGCATGTATACCCCCCATCACTGTTCTTATTCGGGTATAAATAGAGGTGCATTTTGGAGTGTTATTAGTTGCTGGTTAGCCTTTGAGGAAGACACAGTTATAATATGTATCGGTGCGATATTTGTAAAGCCTCATTTAGAGATGATTGGCTTTTAGCCATTCATAAAGAACTAAAACATAATTCCAACACAAATACAAAAGAAGAACAAAATGAACAAGAATTAGATTCAATCGATCATCAATTAGCACAACATCAATTTGCAAACCTAAATCAAAAAGAACAAAATGAAGTTTTAAGACCGAGTGTCATTCATTATGCACAATCAACGTCATCAACATCGACTTCTACGCCTGCTATGTCTACACTTCACCGTCCTTCAATATCAACAGCTGCTATGTCTACACTTCACCGACCCTCAACATCAGCAGCAGTAGATGTGGAACTACACGCTCAAGCACTACCTGGTAAGGTAGTAACACATTTTAAAATTGACAACGTAAAATTACAACTTGAAAACTTTTTACATAACGCCAAAGAATTAGTAACCAAAACACTAAAGAATGAACAAAAAAGATTGAATTTTATCAAATTTGGACTGTTGCTAGATGCCATATTTACTAACATTCAAAACGAAACATCGCCAAGAGGTTTTATGACAAAAAACCGAACCATCATAGCTGCGTCAGATATTGAAAAGATCGTAACAGAATGTTTTGAGGAACTTTTGACGAAAATACAAGAGCATGAAGGAAGAGGATCTGGATGGACTTTATTAAGTATAACAAGTCTGGATGTTAGAGTTCATAAACACGGTTACGGAATGAGAGGAAGTAGTTACATTCCTCTTCCGAAAAAAGTAAGTGATACCAAATCCTGTATTAATGTGCAAAATGAAGATAATGAATGTTTTAAATATGCTATGTTGGCCAAATATGTAAAACATCATGTGTGTAGACCTAATAGAGAATATGAAGAAGTTCAACATAAGTATAATTTCCAAGGAATGACTTACCCTGTTGCAATTACTGATATATCTAAATTTGAAAAGCAAAATCCGTCAGCTTCAGTCAACATATTTGGTTTGGATTCATCAAATAATGTGTATCCCTTGCGCATAACATCGAAAGAGCGCAACAATCATACTGACTTGTTATTAATCAATAAAGGAGAGATATCACATTACGTGTATATAAAAGATTTTGAAGGGCTCGTATGTAAACAGTTAACAAAACATAAAAGTAAAATCACAACATGTAAGAGATGCTTTTGCCACGTGAGCAAACCATTAAGAAGAGGAGGTACAGAATGGTTAGTAGAACATCAAAGGTTATGTAGTGGAAACTATGAGGTAAGAATTAAATTGCCACATCCCAGCAGAGCGCAGATAAAATTTGATAAAGTAAATCACCAATACCCTGTTCCATTTGTTGTGTACGCGGATTTCGAAGCATCCTTACTTCCAATTGAACAACAAGAAGAGGATATCACAAAAAGAAGCAAATATCAAAAACATGCACCAAACAGTTATTGTATACTAACAAAATCCACGTTGTCTGAAGAACATCTTCAAGAATATGGACTATCATCTGCTCCGAAGATATATCGTGGTGAACAAGCAGCGAAACACTTTGTAGATGAGTTGTATTACATTGCCTCTAAGGTGGAAGAAATCTACAAAATTAAAATACCGATGCAGCCTATGGATGAACACCAACTTCAACATCACAATTTGGCAACAACATGTTATCTGTGTAATAACCTATTTACACCAGATAACGTTAAAGTGCGTGATCACGACCATCTTACAGGAGCCTACAGAGGTGCAGCCTGTAACGCTTGCAACTTAAATTACAAAGTACCATCTTTTGTACCCGTTGTTCTACATAACCTTAGTGGATATGACTCTCATTTCATCATCCCGGAGTTAGGAAGAGATGATGGAGCAATAGATGTTTTGGCAACAACAATGGAAAAATTTATAAGCTTCTCTAAAAAGGTTGGCAAAATAAAACTTAGGTTTATTGATTCGTTTAGATTTATGCCTTCTAGCCTAATGAAATTAACTGAGAATTTAAAAAGAGAAGATCTGATAGAAACAAGCAAAATTGTAGCCAGTAGTAAAATGGATCTGGTTCTTAGAAAAGGAGTCTTCCCCTACGATTACATCGATGGACTGCATAGATTTAATGAAACATCACTTCCTCCACCAGAACAATTTAACAACAAACTCAATGAATCGGAAATTTCACTTGAAGACTATCAACATGCATGTCGAGTATGGAACGAGTTGGATATGAAGACTTTGGGAGAATACTCAGACTTTTATGTAAAACTTGACGTGACTCTTCTCTGCGATGTTATGGAAGAATTCCGAAGAACCTGTTTTGCAGCATACGGTTTGGACCCTCTACATTCGTATACATCTCCAGGACTAGCTTGGCAAGCAATGCTAAAAGAAACAAAATGTAAACTCCAGCTGTTAACAGATATAGATATGGTTTTAATGGTTGAGTCGGGTGTTAGAGGTGGATTAACTCAAAGCGTGACGAGACATGTTAAAGCCAACAACAAATATCTACCTGACCATGATCAAGAGAAACCTTCAACGTACTTGGGATATTTCGACGCAAATAATCTGTATGGATGGGCCATGTCGAACCCACTTCCATTTGACAACTTTAAATGGGTTGATCCCGACTGTATTGGCGATATTTCACAAATTCCAAAACATGGAGATACCGGATATATTTTGGATTGTGACTTTGAATATCCAGAACATTTACACGATCTTCATTATGACCTTCCACTCCTTGCAAGAACAGAAATTTCACCAACTGGAAAACACCCCAAATTAATGATGACCCTTAACAATAAACAACGATACGTAGCTCATTATTGGGTTGTTCAACAAGCTATCGAATTAGGTTTACGTCTTACTAAAATTAATAGAGCTGTGGAATTTTCCCAATCGTGCTGGTTGAAACCGTACATAGACTCGAATACTACCAGAAGAGCAGCTGCTACATCAGCCTTTCAAAAAGACTTTTTTAAATTAATGAACAATGCGATATTCGGTAAAACGTTAGAAAACAAAAGAAGACATAAAAACGTTAAACTTGTTACAGATCCGAACAAACTACAGAAACTCGTACAACAGCCGAACTTTAATACATCTATAATTATTAATGAAAATCTTGTAGCTGTATCGATGAAGAAAACAAGTGTGAAGATGGATCGTCCTTTGTATATAGGAATGTCAATCCTGGATATCTCCAAGACTCATATGTACGATTTTCATTACAAAAAGATGGTCACCTTTTATGGACGGGAAAACATCGGCATCTCCTACATGGATACAGACGCTTTTATATATTGGATAATTACTAACGATATGTATGAAGATCTTCGGACATTTGATTACAAAAACGACTTTGACTTTTCCGACTATCCAAAAGATCATCCAAACTACGACAATGACAGAAACAAAAAAGTGCTTGGCAAATTTAAAGATGAAGCCAATGGTGTTATACTTCAAGAAATTGTTGCACTAATGTCAAAATTATATTCTTTACAACTAAATGAAAACCAAGTCATTAAGAAAGCTAAAGGAGTAAAAAGTTTGTATTTAAAGAAGAATGTGCATTTTAATCACTATAAGAAATGTTTATTTGAAGATCAAGATATAACAGCAAAATTCAACACAATCAGAAGTTTCAACCATAAGCTGTACAGCGTGACGGAAGTAAAAAAAGCTCTCTCTTCAAATGATGATAAACGACACATCCTTGCAGACAACATCCACACTCTACCATTCGGCCACTATTCCCTCAACCCTATTGACGAGTAACCCTTTCATCGTCCTACATCCCTTTTCCTTTTCCTTTCCGTATAAAAGGGGGAACACAGCAGTATTTGCTGTGTTCCCCCTTTTATACATTAGTTTAGAATGACCTTGACCTATATAAGCAGATTTATACAAAAGAATATTTAATACCATATCAGCTGTCTTCGTGAAACCATCATGTCAGACCTGAAGGAGAAGATTATTAATGAACTACACAAACCTGCAAGAATAAGGTTTCCAAGAAGAAATACTGTTATAAAAGGGATAAATGATCTATATCAAGCGGATTTAATTGAAATGCGACCGCATAGCAGAATAAACAAAGGATTTAAATATATACTCACAATTATTAATTGTTTTACAAAAGTTGCAGACGCTTTGCCTCTAAAGGACAAGACTGGTAAAAGCGTAACAGAAGCCATGGAAATAGCCATAAAAAGAGATAAAAACAAAATTAAACATTTACAAACTGATGATGGAACAGAATACTTTAATACAAACTTTGCACAGTTAATGAATAAATATAAAATAAATCATTATTCTACAAATTCAGAGAAAAAAGCAGCTATTGTAGAAAGATTCAATAGAACCTTAAAAGGAGCACTGTATAAACAATTTTCAAAAAGAGGTTCTTACCTATGGTATGATGTTTTACCACAATTAATAAATGATTATAACAACAGGTTTCATAGAACTATTGGTATGAAACCTAACAAAGTAAATAGAAGAAATGCAAAGGATGTATTAAAACGCATAAAGAAAAATACAAAGCCTAAAGTAGAAAAAATGCAGCCAAGAAAATTTAATGTAAGTGATAAAGTACGGATTAGTAAATATAAGGGAGTGTTTACCAAGAAATACCTTCCCAATTGGACGAATGAAGTTTTTACAGTGTATAAAGTGCAACCGACTGTACCTGAAACGTATATCTTAAAAGATAACAAAGGAGATTTGTTGCAAGGTGCATTTTATGGACATGAAATGTTAAAGTCAACAGTAGGTGATGTATATCTTGTTGAAAAAGTGTTACAAAGAAAAAAGGACGCAGTTAAAGTGCGGTGGTTAGGGTTTAACAAAACTGAGGATTCATGGATACCTATAAAGGACTTGGTGTAATGCAAGCAGCTCATTTAATCGTTAACCTTTGAGCAGGATGGAGATTATTCACCATAAAGATCGATTCAATATTAATAACATAGATGATTTAACTGTGGATAACGTTAAAATCAACAATGGTAAACACGGTAGTTTACTTCCAAACACTGTTCGATGTATAGTAAGTGGCCCCTCAAACTGTGGAAAGACCAATGTCGTCTTTAATTTGATCACTAATCCACAGGGATTAAGGTTTAATAACCTATATATTTTTTCAAAGTCTCTACATCAACCAAAGTATAAATTGCTGGATAAAATCCTATCTGATGTGTCTGATGTTAATTTTTACAAATTTAACGCTAGTGATAGCATTATGCAACCAAACGAAGCGAAACCGTATTCTGTATTTATATTTGACGATGTATCTTGTGAAAATCAGGATACTATTAGAAACTACTTTGCCATGGGAAGACATAATAACATAGACAGCATATATATAGGACAAACTTATAGCAAAATCCCAAAACAACTTATCAGAGATAATGCAAATATTCTAATTGTATTCAAACAAGATGATACTAACCTAAAACATATATATAACGATCATGTGAATGCGGATATGTCATTTGAAAAGTTTAAAGAGCTTTGCGGAAAAGCATGGGCGGAAAAGTATGGATTTTTGGTTATTATGAAAGATCATGCTATAAAAGATGGTCGTTATAGAATAGGTTTTGATAAATTCGTTTTAATACACTGATTAGCGGTATTACTGTACAAGTCGTCAAGGTGTGAAGATGGTTAACCAGGAAAAGCTATTAAAGGAAATAAAATCACTTAGTGATTCTATTAGACAAAAAAACCGAGCTTTAAAATCAGGTATAAATGAAAGAGAGCAATTTTTAGAAACAACATTCAAACCTGTTACTGAACCTTTAAAGCGATTAGCACAAAATATGGAAAAACCTTCAATTCGCTTCGAAGGAGACAAAATGCTACCAATTTCCAAATATGAAGAAGAATTTCCCAATGATGAAAGTTTTGGCCAGTTACAAACATCTGAAGATAGCGACGAGTATGAAGAAAGCGGAGATATAGAGGATTTAAAGGAAAAGGACATCGCAGAAGATACAAGTACAGAAGATACAAGTGTAGAAGATACAAGAGCAGAAGAAGAGGATATTAACCCATCCAACTTAAGCAAATTAGGCACGGATATTATGTTTAAAGGAACACTTGGAAGAACATATACGTTAAAAATGTTACACGCCGCACATGCTAATCGAAATTATCATACCTATGGAGCTAGAATAGAGGATAAAGGATTAATGATTGGAGATAGCAAGTTAGATATAAACGAAAATGATGATATAGTTATTGGAGATAAGAAATATAAAGGTACAAAAGGTTTGTTTGAACTTATCTTTAAAAATAATCCTGGTAAATATACTAAAAGGGATTTACAATTGTTTAAACATATATTAGAGTATACAAATGCACATAGAAAAAAGTATTCCAAAGACCTAGCTATTCATAGAAATCGGTCAATAAAATATACAAGTATTATATCTAGTCTTTTCCCCTCAAAATCAAAAAAAGCTCAAATTAAAAGAAGAGCTTTATCTTCTGCTGAATTAAATGTTTTGCATAAAAAGAGAAAAACAACTGACCCTACCACATCTGGAAGGGGATTATTGAAAAACTTGTATAAAACTAATATAATATATTACAACGATATAAATAAGTTAGTTGATCGAATGAGGTTATTACATGAAGCTATGGAAGCCGGGCACACTGGTTTAGAAAACGAATGGGTAGCTTTGGTTGATGAACTGCGAAAACAAGGAATAATTGTTCAGTAGACGTACATATATAATAAGAACCTAAACGATAGCGATTCAGTTACATCATGAGTGTGGACAAGTTTGGACGGTATTCCGAGTTTGGATTAAAATCTGAATATAGTGAAAAAAGAACTGGGTTTCCGTTAACACCTGATGGCAACTATAATTTTGAAGGAAAAGTAATTCAAAATGTTGGTGATCCGCTTTTGTCTTCTGATGCGGTTACGGTAAAATACATGGATAAAAGAACCCCAACTGTACACGAAGATCATTGGGGGTTTTCCGGTAAAAGGTTAAGCAATATACAACATCCCGTTTATGATGGGGAAGCAGTAAATTTCGCTACTCTAAAATTGTTAACGATTTACAAAAGGAATGAAACTGACACAAGCTATGATGTAAAAAAATTAAAATTATCAAATGTAGGTGATTGTGAGCAGGATGGAGACGCTGTAAATAAGAAAATGTTTGATATTGTACACAAGAAATGGACTACGGAATATGAAAAACATTTGGAAAGGTTTGGTGCAGCTCTATTCCATTATATCCATCGGGCTTCAGGAAGAGATGCAGCTTCAGATGTTGACAGTCACAATTATTTAGACTGGAAAAATATACACAATCCAGAGAAACTTAATCAACGAGATAAACCGTCTGAGCCTTCTAAAGTCAAGACATTAGGAAAGGGGGATAAAGTGAATGTGATTAATGAACCAACAGAAAACAATGAAGATTACATAAGAGAAAAAAGAATTTAAAATACACCCCTGATAAGGGATAAAGCATCAGTTATATTCGAGAGACGATACAGAGAGGATGATGGAATCCAATATTACTGCGTGGAGTTTAATATCTCAAGAGCCGAGATTTCCCCAAGGAGTGTTGACAGATGGTTTTGTTCAACGGTTTGATAGATATATGGATTGGGAACAACTTTCCATACATTACCTCTTCACAATGACTATGTTAAGAATTTATTTTCACAGAGTTAACTGGATCCATATTTTACAAAGACAACAGTTTTCAGAAGACTTCCTCGTAGAGATGACATCAAATTTTAATAACTGTTGGGAAGTAATAAGTAAATATCAAAATCTCTCTGAGAAGTACATTGACAATTTTAAAGATAAACTAGACTGGGATGTGTTATTCAATTACCAACGATTTAGTGGCAAGTTTCTAAGGAAACATGACAACTATTTAAAGTTTATTCATTTTACCGAAGACAACAATACCATCACCAGCGGAGAAACATCTGGAACATCTTCAATCACACCTTATTTCAATTTTTACTACTTCTATTTAATATGTCTACATTTAATTAATAAATCCATCTCTATATAATAAATGGATTTTAAACAGTATATAATACAAGAAACCAAAACTGATATTACATTCATTGTAAAACATTTATAGAGTGCACCTACTGATTGTAGGTTTTGCTATAAATAGTCATGTCGAGGGTTAAACGCATCAGTCATAATCGAGAGAGATTACAGAGAGGAAGGGGAATAGCATCAACAGCATTTTCTCTATTAAGTAAACCGGTTGGAGCTATAGTTAACAAGGCGATTGATTTATTACCTGTGGAATTACATTTACCTGGAGGATATCAATATTGTGGTCCTGGAACCAAATTATAGAAACGTCTTGCTAGAGGAGATCCTGGAATAAATAAGCTCGATCAGGCTTGTAAACAGCACGATATAGCTTATTCCAAATTTGGTGATACTAAAAATAGATCAATAGCGGATAGAGCACTTGCTGAGAAAGCTTGGCAAAGAGTAAAATCTAGTGACGCAAGTATTGGTGAAAAAGCAGCGTCTTTAGCAGTAACAGCAGCAATGAAAGCAAAAACTACGTTTGGAGGAGGAAAGAGAAGAAGGCGTGGGAAAAAACCCGCTAAGAAACAAGGAGGTAATATCAGAAGAAAACGTCGATCTACCAGTGGTAAAGCTAAAAAGAAACCAACAATATGGTCAATGATAAAAAAGGGAGGAGGATTATACCTAAGACCGTATCGTGTGTATTAAATAAGAAAGAGCAATTAATAATTAAAAACAAAGAATTAACCAATGAAGAACTGATTACATATGCTTCTTGTTTGAAAATCCCATTTTTTAGAGGAGTATTTATGAAAGATGAATTACCGGTTAAAATGTGGAAAAATGAGACTGGTATTGTAAATTTGGATAATAGTGAAGGATTAGGCACTCATTGGGTGTGTTACAAGAAACTTGGTAAAACCATTTATTATTTCGACAGTTTTGGAGACCTTCCACCACCGAAAGAACTTCAACGATACTTTCGTGCGGCAAAAAATGTTTTTTACAATCATACAAGAAAACAACCTGATGATACATCCATTTGCGGTCATTTATGTTTAGACTTTTTAGCTAAAAGTGTTAGTCAACTTTAAGATGTCCTCGTATACAGTGTCATTAACCGGTAACTCATGTACTTTGCGCAGTATTCTGTTTCCAGCGCTACGTTTGCAAAAAGGAAGACTATGGGAAGCCGCATTATTGGATTTAACAACATATAACTCTATTCCAAACGTTAGTGAAGGAATTAATAACAAAATACATTATTACAAGACAAAAGATGATAAAGGAAAGTATTCAGCTTTGGAAGAATTCAGTTTACCAACAGGAGCTTATGAAATTGATAATATAAATGAAGTTATACAAAAACATATGGGAAAAGAAAATATAACGATAAAAGGCAATAACAATACAATGAAAGCCGAAATTACTTCTAAGTATTATATTGATTTTAGTCAAGAACATTCAATTGGTAGTTTATTGGGGTTTTCTAAGGAAACAAAAGTATTAGAACCTAATAAAACTCATTCTGGGAATAAAACTGTGACGATCATCAAAGTTAATAGCATAGACATTACATGTAACATTATACAAGGATCCTACAGAGATGGAGAAAATCGTCATATATTACACACATTCTACCCATCAGTTGCACCGGGTTTCAAGATAGTAGAAAAGCCTCAAAACCTTGTGTACCTACCGTTAAACACCAGTTTCATTTCAGACATCGTGCTGAACATAGTGGATCAAGACGGAAACCTTATTGACTTTAGAGGAGAAGCTATTACTGTAAGAATACATATAAAATCATCCGCTTAGACAATGGGGTTATCATTTAAAAAGAGAGAGCCTACCAGCAAAGAGGTCAGTAGCTTATCAGCTGTAGAAGGATTAACAAGTGACAACATTCGTTTTCTAGAAGAAATTGGATTAAAGGTCATTAACAATGGATATACTGGATATAGCGCAGGGTCCAACATTCGACGAGACCTTATGGGAAAAGGAATATCACACGCACAACCCTTACGCTTCGTCCAAATTAAACAATAACGATGAAATTAGGATTCCTATACAACAACAAGACATTTATACTCTTCCATGCGAAAGTTATTTATATATTGAAGGAAAAGTAACAAAAAATGATGGTACTGCTGGAACCACTGTTCCGTTCATAAATAATCCTATGGCATTTTTGTTTGACGAGATTAGATATGAAATTTCAGGAGTTACAGTCGATTCAACAAAAAAGGTTGGAATTTCCAGTACATTGAAAGGATTAGCGTCTTTAACACCAAATGAGAAGAATCTGTTAGCTGTTGCAGGATGGGTTGCACCAGACAAAAGTACAATCGCTCCTGACTCTTCGGGAAACTTTGATTTCTACGTACCTTTAAGATTACTCCTAGGATTTGCTGAAGACTACAGAAGAATAATAATAAATGTAAAACAAGAACTAGTTTTATTAAGATCATCAAACGATAAAGATATTATTAAAGCAGCTACTGGAACAACTGATGCCAATTTAGACTGGAAACTAACATTAGACAAGATTGTTTGGAGAGTACCACATGTGCGACTAAATGATGAACACAGGATTACATTATTAAGAAAGTTAAAATCAGATCGAGACATTGTAATGCCATTCAGAAGCTGGGAGTTTCATGAATACCCCGTTTTACCTACAACACAACGACATACATGGACTGTAAAAACTTCTACTCATTTGGAAAAAGCGAGATATGTAATATTTGGATTACAAACGAAGAAGAAAAGTATAATAACTGAAAATGCTGGTGAATTTGACCATTGTAAATTAACAAACTGTAAAGTGTTCCTGAATTCACAATTCTTTCCCTACGACAACTTTAATATTTCTTTTGATAAGAAAAGATACAGTGTTTTATACGACATGTACGCTAGGTTCCAAAATTCATATTACGGCAAAACAAATACACCTCTACTATCTCCCGTTCAGTTTGAATCGAAAGCTCCGATTGTTGTAATTGATTGTTCCAAACAAAATGAATCTGTAAAATCGTCCAGTGTTGATATAAAAATAGAAATGGAATTTCAAGAAAACGTACCTGCAAATACATCTGCGTATTGTTTAATTTTGCACGATAAAATTGTTACATACACACCGTTGACCGGTATTGTAAAGACAGTATTGTAAAACGTTGTACCACCACCGGCACCGCCACTGTCGCTAACCTATAAATAGCGGAGCAGCAATGCAGGTCTTCAGTTGATCGTCTATCGGCGCATGGGTAACATCTTCTACAAAATGAGTTCTCCATCTGTTGTACAAGGTGATGCAGAGGTAGCACCGTTATTGGAACGTGATAATACTAGTGAAGCAGAAATCATCAAGGAAATAACTGCATTTTTAAAGTTTGGTAAAAGAGATAGAGAGGAGGAAATTAATGCAGACCCATCAAAGGTAGTACCAAAGAGGAAGAAGAAAGTTGAAGAAAATATTCCTCCTCACATTTTAACTGAAGTTTTTCTGCGAATCTTTTACCCCATCTCAGCATGCATCAGTAAAAGTGTATCAGTTGGATTGATGAAATCATTGGATTATTCCCCTACAGTAATACTACACCATGGAACAAAAAAGGTTTTATTTTCGCAAAATGCTTGGGAGTCATTTTTGAAACATGTACATTTAATAGAATGTTATTTAACTAACAGTTTGTGTGGAAGGAAAACACATATTCGACTTTTGGATTGTGACAATGAAATCGATATTGTTAAACATCGCGGACAACTACAAGTGCGAATTAGAGACTTGACTCAACATGAAAATAAGATTCTACTGTCACGTGAAGAATTCTACGTTTTAAACTACGCAACAGAACCTATTACAAGGTACATGAGACAGTTGGTATTTGCAAGCGCTATTATTAAAGAATATTTGGTCGATACTTTGGAAAAACAACCTGATAGCACCATCGTGTACGGACCTGTGGATACATCTATTTTTAATAGAATACCTCATGAAGTTTGCATGTGGAGAAAGTTAAAGGATTTTGAACCACTTGTAGAAATCGCTACAGAAGCTACAGAAGAAACAACACAGGAAGAAGAAGAAACGGAGAAACAAGAAGAAGAAGAAAACGAAACACAAGAAGAAGAAGTTAAAAAAGACTAAAGTTTGACTTAGTAAAGAAGAACACACGTGGGGTAGGCCTATTGGGGACGGTGCCCACGTTAAATATACACCAACGCGCCTGCAACTGTACGGCCTGGTATTTAACCTACCGTGGTGTGGAAAACAGTTTAGTTGATCGCTAGGTGCCATGATGAGCGGAGGGGATGAAGAAGTGAGTGTAAAGCCTTGTGTAATAGAATTTCAAGCATTTCGAAATAATGACGATAGGTTTATTATCAAGGAATTAGTAATTTTAGACTTGCTTACATTTGTAGCCTACCCATTCACGTTTGAAGCTCCTTTTTCTTTTAACAAACTTAACACCAAAGCGAAAAGTACAAACAAATGGATAACAAACTACTTTCATCACATACATTGGTATGAAGGATTTATAAGCTACAGTAATCTGCACAGTATTATGTTTAACTTTTGCAAACAATATTCACATATATACACAAGAGGATTAGAAAAAAAGAACTGGATACAAAAGTACACGCACGGTAATGTTTTCGATATAACTATCAGCAAGGACTTTAACATTAATCTCGGTAATATTTGTGTCGCTGCAAAAGATCTTAAACACGGACAAACAAACTGTGCATTATACAACGCATTTCGTTTGGCTGCTTACTTGAAACAAACGCAGGAATGTGGTGGGGGTAGCGGAGAACAGAAATGTGGTGGGGGTAGCGGGGCCTATAAATACGAGGAGACAACACCGCTCCAGCACGAGTATTATTCGAGACTCCGAAGAGGCAACATCACAGAAGACACCACCCCTGACGAAGATGGCATCACAACAATATCTACAAACATTGGTTGATCAATTCAACACTCACTCAAAATCGAACCTTCTGTTAACTAAAAAATGTTCAGAACTAAAAGAACAAAGACATTACATTATTCATAGCATCAAGAAAGTGGAAACCACACATGGAGAAGCAATTCTAGTATCATTGTGCGAAGGACCTATGACTCCAGGAGATGAGCCGAAGTTTCAAGTATTTCTTCCAAAACGATTTGTTCAACTGCTACAAAATGAAGACTTGCGAGATATTCAACCGGGGACGTTGTATTTGGTATCACACGGTGTAAGCGGCAACAACTCGACGGAACTCACTCTGCACATCATGCATCATTGTACATAATGTCTCTATTTGTATTTCTCTGTTTGTATTTCTAGTCATCAATGTTAGACTTAAGCTTATTGTATTGTAAAATGTTTGTTTAATAAAGAAAAAAAAAAACAAAAAAAAACAAAAAAAACAAAAAAAAAACAGCAACATAGCAGTATATTATTTTATATACTGCTGTGTTGCTTTTTTTTAAATTCAAATGGATGACCTTGAACTTTCATTCAGGGTTATGAAGGGGTATAAAAGAGAGGGAGCAGTGAAGTTAGTCTCAGTCTTGTCTAACACACGCTGCAGCTAACATGTCGGTGCCACCGATGAACAATTTATTTTTCGATAACAATTTGAAGACATATTGTTGTGAGTTGCAATGTTTTAAAATACCAGGCGATCAAGTTGACGGGAAAGCTTGTCGTAAGTGCAGGTGTTTCAGCTATTGCATATGTAGATGTAAAACATATCAAATGAACCGCCAAGATAAAATACAAGAATTACGGCGACGGCTTGCATTACTTTGGCGGCGAATGAAGTAGCAACCATCTGCCGCACACTTGCCACCTGCCGCCTACCATCTGCCGCCTGCCATCTGCCGCCTGCCATCTGCCGTCCGCCATCTGCTCCGCCCCACCACACTTTTACCCCCACCATTTAGTACGATTACAACGCTAGCTTGTGAATAGCCAGTACACCTCCGGCTCTCGACCGGAGAACATCGAGCTCTCCGAGACGCTCTTCACAAAATAACAATATCGCTCGTCCCGACTGTGTGTTCCCTGCGGTCACATAAATAGGCAAGGAACACACAGTCGGGATGGGCCGATTGGACAAACAAGCGCAACACTTGAAAACTGCTATTGTAAACATAAATTATTGTAAACATAACTTATTGTAAATAAAAAGAAAAGTAAAAATAAAGTTAAATGAAATAGTACTACCTCGCACTCGTATCATTCGATTGCTTCATTCGATTGTTTTCATTCGATATTTGTATCGAATTAAAACTATCGAATCACAATCGGATTTTACGCGTGCGAGGTAGTACTTTTTTAAAACACCCTCCCCGTGACCTTGAACTTTAACCTTTCCCTCATTACGTCACAAAACCGCCTACGTCACTGGCTCAGCCTCAGATGACGTCTTTCATGACTCAGCGCATCCGGTCACGTGACCGGATGACGTCACTTCCGGTCTAGCAGCCCCAAATGCCCACTACTTACCAGAATCTGAAACTGACATTTTTTGACGTGAAATAACGATAACGAGGAAGTCAGTTTATATGTAACTGTCGAAACACTTTATATTTGGACCTGAATTCATGTTTTAAAAGTCCGTAATAGCACAGAAAAAGAGTTCATTATCTGTGTTAACAGCCTAGAGGAAAGTGGACAAATATGAGTAGCCTAGAATTATACAACGTGTTTTATTGTATGCAACTGAAAGTGAAATAAGTTAGACAGGTTAACTTTGTGGATATCTTCTGTACTACCGTTGATTATCCACAAACATGCATATGTAAAAGATTTGATTAACTTACAATGTAACTAGTGCATTACAATACAGAACTGTACTTTCAATGTGTTGTCTAACATGGTCAACATACTACAATAATTATCGCGTTACGATACAGTACTGTACTTTCAATTTGATGTCTAACATGGTCAACATACTACAATAATTATCGCGTTACAATACAGAACTGTACTTGCAATTTGTTGTCTAACATGGTCAACATACTACAATAATTTTCGCGTTATAATACAGTACTGTACTTGCAATTTGTTGTCTAACATGGTCAACATACTACAATAATTATCGCGTTACAATACAGAACTGTACTTGCAATTTGTTGTCTAACATGGTCAACATACTACAATAATTTTCGCGTTATAATACAGTACTGTACTTGCAATTTGTTGTCTAACATGGTCAACATACTACAATAATTATCGCGTTACAATACAGTACTGTACTTGCAAAAGAGTTCATTATCTGTGTTAACAGCCTAGAGGAAAGTGGACAAATATGAGTAGCCTAGAATTTGTGGATATCTTCTGTACTACCGTTGATTATCCACAAACGTGCATATGTAAAAGATTTGATTAACTTACAATCTAACTAGTGCAATACAATACAGTACTGTACTTTCAATTTGTTGTCTAACATGGTCAACATACTACAATAATTATCGGGTTACAATACAGAACTGTACTTGCAATTTGTTGTCTAACATGGTCAACATAATACAATAATTTTCGCGTTATAATACAGTACTGTAAGTAGGGGGCATTGGAGGCTTCAGAACCAGCATAGGCGCGGTGTGGACGCGTGGACGCGAGGACGTCCCCCCCCCCCCCCATGACGTCACCCCCCCCCCCCCCGACCTTCCCCATAGCCAAGCTCCGACCCCCCCCCCCCCCGACCTTTCAGAACCAGCATAGGCGCGGTGTGGACGCGTGGACGCGAGGACGTCCCCCCCCCCCCCAACGTCATCTCCCCCCCCCCCCCCCGACCTTCCCCGTAGCCAAGCTCGGACCCCCCCCCCCCCCCCCGTTTGCAACATTTTTCATGATGAGGAAAAACTTTCAAAAATTAATAACTAGCCTATTTACTCACCGATTCCCACGGGACTTTTTCCAGAATGTAGGCCTATCCCAGAGGAAGCAAATGACGAAAGAACCCCATAGATCCACCATCAAACAAGGCCGCTATTAATTTTTAAACGCGTTTTCCTTATGGGATTTCAGCTGTTTACCGACCGATTTTGATGAAACTTCACCACATGCCGGGTGCCCTCCTAAGTAAACCATCCCTTAAAGAAAATTGAAAATCCGCCTATAAACGGGCCCGCTATTAATTTTTAAACGTGTTTTCCTTATGGGATCTCGGCTGTTTACCGACCGATTTTGACGAAATTTCACCACATGCCGGGCGGCGGCCTAAGTAAGCCATCCCTTAAAGAAAATTGAGAATCCACCCTTAAACGGGCCCACTATTAATTTTTAAACGCGTTTTCCTCATAGGATCTTAGCTGTTTTCCAGACCCCTCACAATGGTTCAAAACTAGCAAAGGTGCGGTGAGGATGCGAGGCTGCTACGTGACCGCCCGGGGTTGTTTACTCATCAGCGACCTTCTAGACCCCTCATCACTCCCTCACTCCTCCGGCAAGTGCGCGCCGCATGAGGCCTCCTCCCGACCAGAGTGTTATTTATAAGCGAGTCCTTGAGGGTTTCGCCAGTTTGTCTTTGGAGCTCTTACTGCGCGGGCGAAGTATTGCCGTCTCCGAGATACACTTTACAACCTGTGCTTGTGCGACTGTGTGGAGTTTTCTCTTTGAATATCTTAAAATGTAAGTAACATTTAATATATCTTTTCATCAGCCGATTTGCCAATGATCTAAATCCCAATTAGCTAAAATTAATATTTAATATTTTACATATCCCAGTGCAAAATAAAATTTGGTTTTGCTTTTAAATCGAAATTTCAAGTGGCTAGTAGAATTATAGACGAGAGTAAAATCGCCATGTGCGACTGAAACAAAGATAAAGACGTGTAACAGTGTTAGGAATGTCATAGGAGCCATTCTTGTAATTTATTTCTGTCTACTATTAGAAGGGTACTGCTACAGATACCCGATGTTGTAGATGGCTGTTCCTCGTATGTGTGAGGTCTGCGGTCGCGTCTTCGCTGGAAACCTGGCTCGTCACATGGCAGCTGCTCACAGGGACCGCCATTTCGACTGCAACGTCTGCGGGAGACGCTTCGGGCGAAGCGACAGCTTGCGACGCCACCTCACAGCAGTTCATCCTCCCACTCCTCACGACCAAGCGCCAGGTACGGTTTTTACATTAAACAAGAAACCGTCAGTACTAATGACTTGTTTTCGAGAGAGAGTAAACGGCTTTAGCTGAGTAAACAGATTCAAGTAGTAAACAAGGGGCTGCCAGCCTCTGTTCAGTTCCTCACCCTTGTATTACTGGGCTCAAACTGGCGTTCGAGATGAGGAAGAGGTCGTCAGGCCTCTATGCAATTCCTCACCCTTGTATTACTGGGCTCAAACTGGCGATTGAGATGAGGAAGAGGTCGCCAGTCCTCTATGCAGTTCCTCACGATCAAGCGCTAGGCACGGTTTTTACATTAAACAAGAAACCAGTACTAATGACTTGTTTTCGAGAGAGTAAACGGCTTTAGCCGAGTAAACAGATTTAAGTAGTAAACAAGGGGCTGTCAGCCTCTGTTCAGTTCCTCACCTTGTATTACTGGGCTCAAACTGACGATTGAGATGAGGAAGAGGTCACTAGGCCTCTGTGCAATTCCTCACCCTTGTATATATTGGGCTCAAACTGACGAACGAGATGAGGAAGAGGTCGCCAGTTCCTCACCTTCATGTATATTGAGGTAACTAATAGGACTTGTTTTTCCTGTTCACAGGCCGTCCGTGCCCGTTGTGCTCCGTCGCCCTGGCGAGCCCCGAGGATCTTCACCACCACATGGAAGCGGTCCACGGTGCGATCCCGTCAGCTTCGACCTCCTCCTCCGCAACGCCACCTGTCAGAGACCCACGGCCCGAGTGCGACGCGTGCGGGCGGCGATTCGACCGCGAGGACCTGCTCCGGCGCCACGTGCAGCTGGTGCACGCCAACGGGGTCCGCTGTCCCGAGTGCGGCGCCCTTTTCCGCAGGGCCGCGTACCTCCAGCGGCACATGGAGAGCGTCCACCGCGGCATGAGGTTCGCGTGCGCCTACTGCGACCGAGGCTTCACCCGGCGCTACAACCGGGACCAGCACGAGGCCCACAACTGCCCCATCGTGAGGAACCTCGTTGTGGACGAGATGCCGCACCTACCCGTCCTGTCACCCGAGCCCCGGCCCGGCCGCGAGCCTCGACCCAGCTACGAGCCCCAGCCTCGACCCAGCCACGAGCCCCAGCCTGGACCCAACCACGAGCCCCAGCCCGGACCCAGCCACGAGCCCCAGCCCGGACCCAGCAGCGAGCCTCGACCCAGCCGCGAGCCCCAACCCGGATCGAGCACGGCACCCGACGGGATGGTGGGTGGCGGACTGCCCGCGTTCCGCACCATCCAACGAGGGTTCCGCGGACGCCTCCTGACCTTCGGTCTGTCCCGGCCCATGGAGGACTTCTTGTCCGTGGAGGACGCGCTGGTGCTGCTGTTTGACAGCGTCCTGAACCTGTTGACTGACGTCAGGTCCCGGCACCCAAACATCAAGGTCAACATGTTCCTGGAGTGCGAATTCTCCAACGTTCACGGAGCCACCTGTCTGCGGGCCTTCAAGACGAAGAACGTGCCTCTCACCGCCGCGTCCAACTTGGAGGACTTCCTGTCAGCATCCTTCCACAAGCTGGAGGAAGAGAAGGAGCAGTGCCTGCTAGTGGGCAGCGGGTGGAGCTATCTCCGGATACGGGACCTGGAGATCCGCGTCAACCTCTACACCCCGTTGGGAGAACGCGGAGCCCGGTTCATCCTGCTTCCCAGGACCATCTGCGACACGCATGCCGTTATCAACGTGCAAAACGTCGATGACATGTGCTTCGCGTACGCCATCCTAGCCAAGTTCGTCGCGCAACACCCGGAGAGGCCCACATCGTACACACCGGACGTCATGGCACGCTACGACTGGGTCGGCCTACGCTTCCCCGTGGCTGTGAAGGACATTAAGGTCTTTGAGCGCAAGAACGCCATCAGCGTTAATGTGTACGGGATCGAGCGCGCTATGGTGGGGAGACGCCCCGACGGATCGCCAAAGTTCCAGGACCGCGTGTTCCCGCTGAAGATCTGCAAGCGGGAGTTGGAGGATCATCGGGACCTGCTGTACGTGACCACCGGCGGGGACAGTCACTACGCCTACATCGCAAACATGAGTAGGCTAGTGCGACCCCAGCTGACGTCCCGCAAAAGCACTATCCACGTGTGTAAGCGATGCTTCGCTTACTTCGACAACCGACCCAACAAGCTGCAACTGTCCGGTGCCGAGCGTCTGGAGGAGCACATGCGATACTGCACCGCCAAGGCTCCCCTCCGCTTGGACTTGCCGAAGAAGCAGCAGATCCGCTTCGCCCACCCCGAGTACACTCGGCGCGAGCGCTTTTGCGTCTACGCGGACTTTGAGTGTGCTCTGCAGCCCGTCGCTGTTGACCCAGCGGAAGCGCCGCCCGGCACGAGGCCCCTGCAACTGCACGTCCCGTACGCCTTCGCCTACCAGATCGTGGACTCGCTCGGCCTGGAGGAGTTTGAGCCCCGCGTCTACTTCGGGGCTGACGCGTCCAAGGTCTTCATGGAGAGGCTCAAGATGGACGTGCTGGCGCTGTGGGAGTTCCTATTCAGCATGAGAGCTCTGCACCCTTCTCTGACCCGGCAGGAGATGGACGAGTACCTGGCAGCGACTCACTGCTACCTCTGCGGGAAGGAGTTCACGGACCAGGACGTCAAGGTGCGGGACCACAATCACGCCCCGCCCTACGAGTTCCGAGGAGCCGCCCACCGCTCGTGCAACCTCAGGTACCGGGAGCAGCGACACATCAACTGCTACTTCCACAACCTGTCCAACTACGACGCCCACTTCGTAGTGCGCGAGCTAGCCATCGACCCCGGTGACGTGGACGTGTTGGCCCACACGGAGGAGCGGCACATCGCTTTTACCAAGCGATTCCACTTTGGCCAGCCCGGGGACAACCAACGTCAGAGCAGTTTCGCGGTGCGCTTCCTAGACACCTACAGGTTCCTGTCCATGAGCCTGGCCAACCTGGCTGCGGGACTTCCCACGGACAGGATGCGCGAGACGAGGAAGCGCTTCCCCGACGACCGGCTGTTCGACCTGGTGCGTAGGAAGGGCGTGTTCCCCTACGACTTTGTCACATCGTACGACACGTTGTACAGGACCAGGGAGCTACCGCCCAAGGAGGCGTTCAGGAACTCCATGACCCTGGAGGACATCAAGGACGAGGAGTACGAGCACGCCCTCAACGTGTGGCGAGCCTTTGAGTGTCACAACCTCAAGGACTATGCCGACAAGTACCTGCGGTGCGACATCGCCCTGCTCACCGATGTCTTTGAGCAGTTCCGCGACACCTCGCTGGCAGAGTACGGGCTGGACCCCGCCCACTATTACACCCTACCGTCCTACGCCTGGGACGTAATGCTCAAGACCTGCGGTGTGGAGCTGGACACGCTGCAGGACTTTGACATGTACCTGTTCGTGGAGCAGGGGATCCGGGGAGGGATCTCACAGGCCATCACCCGCTACGCCAAGGCCAACCACGACAGGTGCCCGGACTACCGCCCGGACGAGCCCACGCGCTTCCTCCTGTACCTGGACGCAAACAACCTGTACGGCTGGGCCATGTCCCAGTGCCTGCCGACCGGAGACTTCGAGTGGCTCAGCCGTGAAGAAATACAGGCGTTGGACGTCGCAGCGCTGGACGCAGAGGCTGATCGAGGCTACATCTTGGAGGTGGACCTCCACTACCCCGCGCGCCTACACGACCTGCACAAGGACCTTCCCTACTGCTGCGAGACGAAGCGTCCGCCAACAGGGAAGTTCCCCAAACTGTTGACGACCCTGGACGACAAGACGCACTACATCTGTCACTACAGGGTCTTGCAGCAGGCGCTGCAAAACGGATTGGAGCTGGTCGCGGTGCATCGGGCGATCTCGTTTCGCCAGTCGCGGTGGTTGGAACCGTACATCCTGATGAACACGGAGCTGCGGAAGAGGGCCAAGACCAAGTTCGAACAGGACTTCTTCAAGCTCATGAATAACGCGGTCTTCGGCAAAACCATCGAGAATGTACGGAAGCGCCTCAACGTGAAGCTGGTGTGCACCCCGGAGAGGTTTTCCAAGTACGTCGCCAGATCCAACTTCCTGGACCGGACGTACTACACGGAGGACGTGGCCCTGGTGCATCTGTCCAAGGTCAACATCGTGTTGGACAAGCCCGTCTACGTAGGCATGACAGTCCTGGAGCTGAGCAAGTGGCTCATGTACGAGTTCCTGCGCAAGATGAAGGAGCGCTACGGTGACCGCCTCACCGTGGACTACATGGACACGGACAGCTACGTCTTTGACATCGTGTCCCAGGACGTCTACGCCGAGATGAAGGAACACCTGGACGACTTCGACACCAGCGGCTATCCGAGGTCCCACCCCTGCTACAGCCCCGTCAACGCCAAGGTCATTGGAAAGTTTAAGGACGAGTGTAACGGTCTGTCCTTATTCGAGTACCTCGGCCTGCGGTCCAAGCTGTACTTTATGGACATCGAGGACGCGGCGACAGGCGGCAGCAAGGCTCTCAAGCGGGCCAAGGGGGTGGCGAAGGGCGTTGTCAAGAACGTCCTCACCCCCGACAACTACAGAGAGTGCCTGTTTGAGGGGGTCCAAAAGCGCACCACCAACGTCCGCTTCCAGTCCCACTTACACCGGGTCTACACCGTGGAAGTGGACAAGCTGAGCCTCAGCCCGACTGACGACAAGCGGTGCGTCCTCCCCAACGGTATCCACACTCTGCCGTGGGGACACAAGGACGTCCCGCCGCTACCACCAGCTAGGAGAGATCGACCGCAGCGGATGGAGGTGGACGGCGAGGAGGAGGAGGGGCAGCGCCAGGATGAAGACGAGGAAGAAGAATTCCCGGTTTAGTTTTATTATTAATTTTAAGAAAAATTGTAAATAGTATTTGTAAGAAAATATAATAGCTTTATGTACAGCATTAACCCGAGTTGTTTATTTCCTCCCTTTGCTCACTCAAAAGCCGGTAGGCTCAGAAAACTAAAGTGAAAGGCGTTATGGGCCGTTTGGTCCGAGCCGTGCAGCTTAAAAAGCCCCCGCCAACCGGGAGCGGTTGGCGGCGCGTGTCGGGGGACGGTCCTGAAGGAGTTGCCCAGGAAGGAATTACTCAGCGGTTTGCTGACGCTCAAGGTTGCACCCTCGAATTGCTCAGCGGTTTGCTGATGTCCGAGGGGTCTCGTGACGCGCCCTCTTTGGCGACCTTCACTGCCGCTTGGCGGGGGCTCAGCCAGTGACACGCGCCGCTGGTATATAAACCTGAGGTCCAGCCCCGCTGCCTCAGTTTTGCTAATTTTTTTAAAATTTAGTAAGGAGAAAGGAGAAATGAAAACACAAGCTTTATCATTATGAGGCATGTATTGTACAGTAATAAGGTTACATACACATACTACAAAAACCTTACAAACTAGTTTTAAGCGAATATGGAGTGGAAGAGCCTGCGGACGAGAGCGTCGTTGGCGGCGGGAGCGGCAGGGTCGAAGAGCTGGACGTAGTCGCTGAGTGACGTGCGGAGAACAGCCCGGCAGTACAGGTAAGTGAGACAGTAGTAGCCGCAAACAGAGGTATCGTAGCCCTGGAGTCGATACCTGTTGTAGACGTAGTGGCGGTGATGAGGATTGCGCCTCAGGAACATTTGAAAGTCGGCCTGGTATGGCGGCCTTCCGTAGCTGTCCAGGTACTCGAGTCTGTCCTCTTCCGAGCAGTAAAACGCCACCCAGTGTTCGCCTCCCTCGGTGTGTGCTACCGTGTTGGACACGATGGCGGTGAGAGGCTTGACCGGCACGTCCGGTAGTTGGTCAGAGGCGTAGACCGCAACGTTCCTCAGTCCGGGGATCCTCGCCAGACATTCTCTGATCTGAACGGTATTCATCGTGGGCGGAAGCAGCACAGGCAGCTTGAGACGGACGGGTCTGGACTGTCGTTAGACACGAGCCAGTCCCGCAATACTATGCAGTTATGAAGGGCGCAACGGTTGTGGGAGCTCTTATGGTGGCGACAGCGCAGGGTCCGGTAGGTGGGCGCACCGTTGAGCGACCCGCAGCCCAGATCCTCCATGTCCTGAGCGGTGGTGGCGGCGGGCTCGGTTATGAGGTGGCGTTGTACAAAGTCCCTCTTCTGCGATCCTTTGACGTATACCAGGGGACGGTGGATGAGGCAGGAGCGCAGCTTGTCCAGCAGGGCGACGTACGCGATGTCCCCCTGGTCCCACTCCAAGCCGTGGCAGTGGCGAGTGACCCAGACGCTCTCGCGCTGTTTCTCGGAAGTCAGGAGGTCCTTACTGAAGGGCGGGCGGGCGATGTGATGTAGGAGCAGCGTGCCGGTAGTCACGTCCACCACGCAAACCTCTTTCAGTAGAAAGTCATTATCACTGTCTTTAAAACACTGCATATCCATCACCACGCTTCCGTGATGACAGCGCGCTGGTGGCGGCTCGATGTAGATCGGTGGCGGCACGTCCATCCCGTACGGCTGACTGAACTCGACTGAGCGCTGGCGGGAGCGCGCCTAGCGGGTTAACCTTGGGTGCGCGCGCCGCCATCACCTAACGGTCCACGGTGACCTTGAGCGCGCGGCAACTCGTTTACCCGCCAAAGTCGACTGTGACGTTGCGGTGACGGTCCACCTCCACGACGTTGTCCAACTCGGCATACACTATGCAGTTGAACGCCTCCGCCAAGGCTTCGGAGAACCCAATCTCTATGCGCAGGTTACCGTTGCGCACCAGGTTCCAGTGGCTGGATTGAGAGGCCGCCATATCGGGTGTCAGATCAAACGCCATCAGGCAGTATCCATAGGGGTATTCGTTGCGACTGACTTCGTTACCACAGTCTGAGAAATTGATGCCGGTGCCAGTGTACAGCGTGTGGTAGGCGAGCACGCACAACTCCTGACCGAACGTGTAATCCGGTTGAAGCGGCTTACATGGCACTTGCTCACCGTCTATGTACAGCGCGAAGAAGTTCACGTGGCTGTGGGTGAAGTTGAACGGGTTCTTCTTGTAGTCCCCGTTGAACGCCTGATTACTGACCAGGCCAACTATAATGCGTTTTGGCAGTTGACCCAGAAACACACTGTCCAGAGTCTTGCTGCTAATACCGGAGGGTAGCGTGAAGGATTTGACTTCCACGCGCGTAATGGGATATTTGGCTGTGCCCGACTCCAGCGTCCTGCTGTGAGCCAACAGCACGCTCGGGTTGATCTTACAGCGGCGCATAAACAGGTTGACTTCGGCGATGTCCACTTTGTAGTCTGTCACGGTTTTAGACATTATGGAGAATGAGTTCTTTGACCTGATCAGGCGAAAGCGCATCTCCACGCCGTTTAACATGAACTTCTCCTGGTTGCACAGGTCAACGTGCAGATGTCCGACCATGTCCGCGTACCGGCTGGCCTTGACAAACTCCCTCCGGTTCTTGAGCCCGGCATTATCCTCCTCAGTATTGTCCATGTACCCGGCATAGTCCTCGTAGAACAACTCCGCGGTGAGGTGCGATGTCTTGGCATCACCGCCATAGGACAACAGGTTCTCCAGGTAGGCTCGATAGGCGTACGTGTTGTTCTGAGGAGACACCAGTTTGTTGTTCAGGTACAGGTCCACTTGACTGAACAGCGAGTGCAGCCAGTTGTTAATCGGACCCACCTCTTTTATCGCTTGATCACCCGTTACAGCGCTTCCGTTAGCCGTTCTAATGGTAGCCTTCACATGCAGTAGCGTCTGTGACAGATCCGTGTACTCGTCCCCGTGACCCGGAACTATGAACTCCACGGGCGAGTCGTCTGTCAGGGAGGAGATGGGCTTGTACTGCACCCATTTACCGCTCTCTATACTGGTCTGCGTGGGCGGTAGCGAGAACAGGTCCAACTCGGTCTTGACACACTCGCACGACTTCTGATGTAGAAACGCCATTATCCAAAAATGTCCTTCACGGTACTCTCGCTCTTCTTGCTTCTCCTCTTCTTAGCGACACGTTTTGCGGGCTTCCTCTTGGGGGCAGCGCTCTTCTTCCTCGCTCCGAGGAGTTTCGCCAGAGACTGAGGAGTAACCTGCTGTACACGCCTCCTCTTATAGGCGCCACCACCGCTCAGCACGCGATCCAGTTTTTCATCAGCCCTGCGTTTCAGCGACCCGGTAAACTGTCTGAGTCGGGCGTTGGCTGCGACTCGGGGGTTGGCTGTGCCCGCCGCCACGTCGCCCAAGAAGCCCACACCGGACCTCAGCGCCTCCTTGCCCAGCGCCGATGCGCCGGATCTGATCAACGGGACCACTGTACGCATCAGCCCGCCTAGGAAACTGCCGATGCCGTGTCCGCGTTGGAAAGCGGCTCCTCTGAATACGGAGGATACGCCATGGCCCGCCTGCTGGTGGCGGTAATACGCCAGATAGGGATCGCTCGGATTCATTGCCGCTGCCTCTCTTTCCTGAAATGAAGCTTCATGCACGTGGTCCCGAAGTGGAATGGCAAGTGTCGCCCTTGGTTGTCCCTTAAATCGATTTCCACGCTCTCGAATGAGGTTTTAATCACCGGCACGTAGTGCGGGTCTATTATATACACTGTCGTGTTGGCACCGTACGTGTAATTCCTGATGTCGATGTTGAGGATCTTCAGTAGTGGCGCCACAGCGTCGCCCACCAGTTGGGGTTCCACCAGGTCGCAATACACGTACATGTGTGATGGTAGACCGGCGAAGAGGTTAGCCGGCCTCACGGACCTGTGACGCTTGACGATATCCGTATCCACCTCGTAGCCAAACTGTAGCGCCAAACCGGGGCTCAGTTTGAGGCTCTGAACGGCTGAAGACGTCGACATCAATTCCACCCTGGAGGACCTCTCGTCATACGAGAAGGCGCACAGGTTACTCTTCATTTGAGGGTGGTTGTTGATTGCGTGCACGAGTTCCTCGGTACTACTGTAATTGCCCGGCTCCACTTTGATTAACAACTTGTCCACCACGGCCAACCCGCCTTTCGAGTCCCTCATTCCCAGCACTAGTTTGATGTAGGTTCCCTCACCGACGGTCAGAAAAGAGAAGGGGTAGTGCGCCTCCGCCAGAGCGACCTCCCACTCGCCGTCTGACAGATCAACGGTCGAGGGTAGATGGGTCGTGTAGTTTGTCACCATGTTGTTGGGATAGTAATTCATTGAACTGTTACTGGGCAACGTCAGGTAAAACTGGTCGTGCCTCGTCATCGCAGCTGTTGCACGTCCGCTGCGGGTACCCACGAGTTGAAGTCCTCTCCGTAACCGGCCCACTTGACTAGGTAGCGCTTACTGGAGCCTCGCCCTTTAGTGTCCAGTATTTTATCTATTTGATACAGGCGGTCCGGGGCGATCGTTACCTTTTGCATCTCTTGCTCGTAGAAGCGCCCTTCCAGCGGCGTCCCGTTCAGGTCTCGCAGCACGTACAATGGTAGAGGATGCGACCCGTATACGTGGTCCACCACGAACAGCTCCTTACTCCAGTTGGTCTCGTAACCTTTGGCGAACGTGCCCTTCTCCTTGGCTATGCGCACCGTGTCGCCCGGCTCGAACCTGGGCTTGTGTCGTCGGATCGCCTTTCCATACATGTGACACCACACCTTGTACACCGTTTTTCCATCGCCACTGTCCGCGTCCACGGGTCGTAGGCCACCACCCAGGCTCTTGTGCGGACTACGGTTGTAGGCGTCCACAAGCCTGTCCAACACGTCCACGTAGCGATACGTGTTCTTGTAGGTCAGGTAGCGCCACATGCGGGTCTTGAGCGTGCGGTTGACTCGCTCCACCACCGCCGCCTTCACGTCGGGGTTCTGCGTGGTGAAGTAGTTGACACCGTGACTCTTGAACACTCGCTTGGTCGCGGCCCCGGTGAACTCCGTCCCCTTGTCGGTCTGTAGGCAGCGGGGAGTCGCCTCGGAGAATATTCCCTCGAACGCTGCAGCCACCTCGGGCCCGCTTTTCCTCTTCAGTGGTACCGCGAACAGCCGCTTACTGAATACGTCTATCACAGTCAGCAGGTAGTTGACTCCGTCGTTGTACCGGCTCAGGCCGCGCATGTCGTTCAGGTCCGCCTGCCACAGCTCCCGGGGCCCGAACACGGCGTAGCGGTTGCGGGGAAACCGCTTGCGCGCTGGCTTGTGCAGCGTGTAGGTGTCCTGGGCGCGCAGCCATTCCACCGCTCTGCGTTTCGGGAGGCGCGCGGCTCTGGCCAGGGCGGCCACCCCGCCGAGGGAACCGGGCTGGCTCGGGTCGTAGTACAACTTCTCCATTACGGTGAGAACGGCTCCCAGTTGTCCAATGACGATTCCTGGTCGGGTTCCTCGGTTATTATCCTTCTCCTGGCTGCTGGAGGTCGCGGTCTCAAGCGGTCTAGCATTGGCGTCAACCTCGATGAGAGGGGTGTCGACGAGGCTGTCGTCGTGTCTCCCCAGGGGCTCGATGCCGAGTCCAGTCCCACGCCTAAGTAACGCAACGCCGTGGGATTGCTCACGTATTCTTTGGGCACGTTCATGTCCTTCAAGGCGGCCATCACTTGATGCCAGCCGGTAGGCAATCGGTCCGCCCTTCGCGCTCTCACTATGCTGTGCGCGATGTCCACTATATTGGAATCGGGGATCTTCACCTTGTCCACGTACACCGCCCCACTGGCGTCCCAGGAGATGGGGCTGCCTTGACGGGTCATGAATCGCAACAAGTTGCGCGCCACCGACCTGTAGATTTTTGAGAACGATTCCACAATGTCCTCCTCCGCCGAGGCGCTAGACTCGCGCTTCATCTGACTCGGACCTCCCGTCGCTTCCTCCTCCCTCTCCTCACCCTCGATGATTGACA
Source organism: Allygus modestus (assembly GCA_963675035.1). Lineage (NCBI taxonomy): Eukaryota > Metazoa > Arthropoda > Insecta > Hemiptera > Cicadellidae > Allygus > Allygus modestus. Next base: position 100,210,642 of record OY776115.1, on the reverse strand, counting down.
TACCTATGGGTTGACGTTTAGCCGCGGAAAAGTGCAGGAACCGCTGTAACACCTGTTGATATTGTTTCCATTTCTCCGTATCGTCCAGCCGCTTGTCGCTCAATATGCGATGCATCTCAGCATCTAGGCTGGCTGGCTTATTGGCGCTACCTGCTCCTCCTCTTGGTCCTGGTCCCGGTCCTTCTCGCAATCTCTCGATGAGCTCCTGCGGTACAACCACCATTTTCCTAGCGTACTCCATGTCCGATTAGCTTCTGCGCTAGAATGGGCAGAACAGCGTTCAACAGCAGAGGTAGGAAGATCCCTCCGCCCCGTTGGACGAGGTAGTGTCGCTTCTTGGTCCAACCCTCGCCGCGTTTCACCAGCCGTCTGAGCGCCTGTTTGTGTTTGCTCAATTTGCGTTTGAGGCAGGGAGAAAGCGGTACGTTTCCGCGTAGCACGTTATACGCGCACTCGCACAATGACTTGATGCGACTCTTGTCGCACGCTTTTAACAGGGCCTTGCGTTCTTTGGGCGTAGCGTGTATTAGGGCCCTCAGCAGCGCCGCGTCCTTCTTCACGCGGTGTGACATGATGACTGACGCTGGCGCGCGCTCGGCCTATTTATCACTTCTTCTTGGGCAGGTACACGTAGTTCACCGGGTCGTCTGGGAAAATGGCTGAACGTATGCGCATCTCCTCGGGCGTGGACTGTTTCAAGTCTATGAGTAGATAGGCGTGCGGATCACGCGTAGCGTCCGCGTAAGCCTCCTCCACGAATTTGGGGTTCTCCGGGTATACTTGACGGGCCAGGTGTTTGATCTGAGCGCGGTCCCTGGGATTCTTGAAGCACACAATGTAGTGGGCGTTCAGCGATATGTCGCGCTGGCCCTTGCCCTGATGAAACAGGTTTTGCGTGATGAAGAACACGCTCAGGTTGCGGTGGTGTGAGCCCTTGGTGAACAGGTCCGCTACGCCGGGGCCAGCCTCACGCATCATGTCATCTACGATGACTAGGGCGGGCTCACTACCGTCATAGTCGTCCAGGTCTGGTAGGCCGGCTACGTAGCGCACGGCAGAGTCCGCACGGCTCTTGCCACCACCACTGCCATAGTGCCAAGTGATGCGGGCGAACCGCGTATCGCACATGTGGTCAGCGTGCTCAATGAAGCGAGCCACGAAGTGCGACTTGCCGCTGCCCGAAGGCCCGGCCACGATGGCGGTGAACGGGTGTTTCCACCTCAAGTCCATGGCGTCTACTGACTGCCATGCACCGCCACCTCGGCTCTTAAAACTAAATTCTTTTCTCGTTTTTTTTTTTTTTTATTTGATTTTTTTTTTATTGAAGGAAATAAGGGAATAAGGAATACCATTTATTTATACAAATTCTAGGAGAGGACTTTTACTGCCTGGAGAGCTGCTCCTCTTCACAAGGTTCATCCTCGGCCTCACGCCAACGTTATACTGCGTGATGGTGTTATCGTCCAGGACTGCAAGGTACCGCCGGGGCATGTATATCCGGATCGGGTCGTCGCCGACAAGACCCTCCAAGGTGGCCATCACCGCCTCGCCGTATGGTGTATCCACCCTCTCAAACGAGCGGATCGGGTAGACCACGTTGTCCTGCAGGTCTACGATGCGGGTATAACCCGCGGCCTTGCAGCTGTTGAGGGCTGTCCTGAGGTCCATCTTCTGGTCCGTGTTGAGCATGACACAGCGGCTGGATGCAGAATGACTGGCTCTCACTACCGAGTCGCCTTTTGTAGACAACCGCGGAGGAGGCGTAGTGATGAAAACACCAACTGGCGGAGTGGAGGAGGAGTGGAGGAGGAGTGGAGGAGTGGAGGAGTGGAGGAGTGGAGGAGGAGTGGAGGAGGAGTGGAGGAGTGGAGGAGGAGTGGAGGAGGAGTGGAGGGATGGTGGAGTGGAGGAGTGGTGAGGCTGGATATGTATCTCGAGGAACACGCTCATTCGCTTTATTACGTTATTTATTTTATTTTTTTATAATAGTGTACATTAAGGAAAAGTAGGAAAGGGAAGGATCGAATTACTTAGTTTATTTCATTTATTTTTTCGTCTTTTTCCGCTTTTCGGGGATGGCGACAGCGGCGGTGGAAACGCACCGATCCGCAATCATCCTCCAGGTGGGCAGCGGACTGACGGTCCTGACGATTCCGTCGAATCTAGGCTCTCCCGTCTCGCTGTTGGTCAACCATAGGTTCTGCAGCCTAGTCAGCAGATCCGTCAGAATCATGCAGATCTCGTCGTCCCGCTGCTCGTCCAAATACAGGCCGCAGGCCCAAGTCGAGCGACCTCCTTGGAAAACGTTCATCTTCAGAAGGACGTTGCCATTGTTGGTAGGGTTCTTCACCGTATACTGGCGCTCGCCCGCGGTCCAACTCAGTGTAGGGGAATCGCCAGGCACTTCTTTATTCGCGGTCCACCCGCCATTGGACTTCCCCTTTTTAGCTGTCGTCCGTTGTTGCTGCGGTGGTATGGGGGTGGCGGCGTTGGCGTTCTCTTCGTTGATCGCGTTCCACTCCTCCATAAAACAGCGGATCGTTCGATCCACTTCGGCCGCGTTGCTCATGTCGCTGCTGTGACCGCTCGTGAAGAAGTCTCGGACGAAACTGAGACCGTGCGCCGTCGGACCTAGGGTCTATTATACTCCTCCAGAGGCGCCCTCTCAAACCAGGTGATGTCGGGGGGGGGGGGGACCTGATCTGTTTTGAGGAAATTTCCGACTGTTGTTGTTTATCTAGGGAAAATTCCTACTGTTTATTTGTGCAATCGTCCCGCCACCACCATCGTCAGTCTCTCCGCAACCGCCTGACACTATGTACCCCTGCCCCTACTGTTCAACACGCTGCAGCCGCACAGACAACCTGCTCCGACACGCGCGGAGATTTCACGGTCATGCGCCGCTGTATGACTGTTCCGTCTGCGGATCGGCCTTTCAAAGTCTGGCTGAGGCGAGGAGACACGCACGAACGCACGAGGCGGCTGAGGTACGGGCGATTCTACCCACCTCGACTCCACCCGAGCCGCAGCGACTCCCGCCGCCGCCTTACCCCTTTGCAGACGCCGCTCCCGTTGAGGACGCCACCGCCCTTCCCCGGTACCCTGAGGAGGACCTCTTGACGTTGCTCCAGGACGTGGAGGACATGTCTGGGATGCCGGACGTCGCTCCCGTCGTGGACACCGCCGCTCCCGTCGGGGACACCGCCGCAGCCGCGCAGATGGATGAGGAAATGCGGAGGCTGGAGGAGCAAAGCGAACTCCTACTAGCGCAATTAGAAAATGTAATTGCGGAAAAATTTGATAATAAATAAATATACCTTTATACCCTTTCCTTAATTACCTCTTCTATGGTAAAATACACATTATAAAACTAAAAGAAATAATAGAAACGAAAGCGAGGTTTACAGATGCAGGCTAAACGGGGGGGGGGGATGACGTCATGGGGGGGGGATGACGTCATGGGGGGGGGAAGGTCCGAGCTTGACTATGGGGAAGGTCGGGGGGGGGGGGGAGGTCCGAGCTTGACTATGGGGAAGGTCGGGGGGGGGGGACGTCATGGGGGGGGGACGTCATGGGGGGGGGGACGTCATGGGGGGGGGGACGTCATGGGGGGGGGGGGACGTCCTCGCGTCCACGCGTCCACACCGCGCCTATGCTGGTTCTGAAGCCTCCAATGCCCCCTACTACTGTACTTGCAATTTGTTGTCTAACATGGTCAACATACTACAATAATTTTCGCGTTATAATACAGTACTGTACTTGCAATTTGTTGTCTAACATGGTCAACATACTACAATAATTATCGCGTTACAATACAGAACTGTACTTGCAATTTGTTGTCTAACATGGTCAACATACTACAATAATTTTCGCGTTATAATAAAGTACTGTACTGTCAATTTGTTGTCGAACATGGTCAACACACTACAATAATTATCGCGTTACAATACAGAACTGTACTTGCAATTTGTTGTCTAACATGGTCAACATACTACAATAATTTTCGCGTTATAATACAGTACTGTACTTGCAATTTGTTGTCTAACATGATCAACATACTACAATAATTTTCGCGTTATAATACAGTACTGTACTTGCAATTTGTTGTCTAACATGGTCAACATGCTACAATAATTTTCGCGTTATAATACAGTACTGTACTTTCAATTTGTTGTCTAACATGGTCAACACACTACAATAATTATCGCGTTACAATACAGAACTGTACTTGCAATTTGTTGTCTAACATGGTCAACATACTACAATAATTTTCGCGTTATAATACAGTACTGTACTTGCAATTTGTTGTCTAACATGGTCAACATACTACAATAATTTTCGCGTTATAATACAGTACTGTACTTGCAATTTGTTGTCTAACATGGTCAACATACTACAATAATTATCGCGTTACAATACAGAACTGTACTTGCAATTTGTTGTCTAACATGGTCAACATACTACAATAATTTTCGCGTTATAATACAGTACTGTACTTGCAATTTGTTGTCTAACATGGTCAACATACTACAATAATTTTCGCGTTACAATACAGTACTGTACTTGCAAAAGAGTTCATTATCTGTGTTAACAGCCTAGAGGAAAGTGGACAAATATGAGTAGCCTAGAATTATACAACGTGTTTTATTGTATGCAACTGAAAGTGAAATAAGTTAGACAGGTTAACTTTGTGGATATCTTCTGTACTACCGTTGATTATCCACAAACATGCATATGTAAAAGATTTGATTAACTTACAATGTAACTAGTGCATTACAATACAGAACTGTACTTTCAATTTGTTGTCTAACATGGTCAACATACTACAATAATTATCGGGTTACAATACAGAACTGTACTTGCAATTTGTTGTCTAACATGGTGAACATACTACAATAATTTTCGCGTTATAATACAGTACTGTACTTGCAATTTGTTTTCTAACATGGTCAACATACTACAATAATTTTCGCGTTATAATACAGTACTGTACTTGCAATTTGTTGTCTAACATGGTCAACATACTACAATAATTTTCGCGTTACAATACAGTACTGTACTTGCAAAAGAGTTCATTATCTGTGTTAACAGCCTAGAGGAAAGTGGACAAATATGAGTAGCCTAGAATTATACAACGTGTTTTATTGTATGCAACTGAAAGTGAAATAAGTTAGACAGGTTAACTTTGTGGATATCTTCTGTACTACCGTTGATTATCCACAAACATGCATATGTAAAAGATTTGATTAACTTACAATGTAACTAGTGCATTACAATACAGTACTGTACTTTCAATGTGTTGTCTAACATGGTCAACATACTACAATAATTTTCGCGTTATAATACAGTACTGTACTTGCAATTTGTTGTCTAACATGGTCAACATACTACAATAATTTTCGCGTTATAATACAGAACTGTACTTGCAATTTGTTGTCTAACATGGTGAACATACTACAATAATTATCGCGTTACAATACAGAACTGTACTTGCAATTTGTTGTCTAACATGGTCAACATAGTACAATAATTTTCGCGTTATAATACAGTACTGTACTTGCAATTTGTTGTCTAACATGGTCAACATACTACAATAATTTTCGCGTTATAATACAGTACTGTACTTGCAACTTGTTGTCTAACAGGGTAAACATACTACAATAATTTTCGCGTTACAATACGGTACTGTACTTGCAATTTGTTGTCTTACATGGTAAACATACTACAATAATTTTCGCGTGACAATACAGTACTGTACTTGCAATTTGTTGTCTAACATGGTCAACATACTACAATAATTTTCGCGTTATAATACAGTACTGTACTTGCGATTTGTTGCCTAACATGGTCAACATACTACAATAATCTTCGCGTTACAATACAGTACTGTACTTGCAATTTGTTGTCTAACATGGTCAACATACTACAATAATTTTCATTAAGTTTCAAAATTTTTCTTTTGAAGCTTATGTACTTTGAGGCTTATGGTAAAATAAATACTTGATGTATTTTTTACTTATTTATCTCAACTCACTTTTCATATTAGGCTAACTTGTTTGTGCTTTTTTAAGTTTGAGTTTAAAATAATACATCCAAATTTTAATAGCAGTAAGTTTTAACGCCATATTAATCTTTTAAATATGTCGGTTATAACATAAACTGTCAATACAAATAATAAAACTGTGACATTCTGTACTGCTTTATTAGTTCTATTAAGCAAACCATTAAATGTACACTCATTGATTAAGTATCATGTTTTATATTTATTAACTTTATCTCTCACTCTCACCGAGACGCGATTCTAAACTACATTTACTAGCCACAAAAAGTATAGGATAGCGTTAACTAATTTCTCTGATTTAGTCATAGACTGTATGACATCTAGCGAAATGAAGATTAGGTTATGACAACCCAAGACAATGGAGAAATAAAGCATAGGTGATTGCTAAATGGGACAAGCTCAACAATAAAATGAATTAGAATCATTTTACTGTCGAATTAAGTTTGCATAATGAAATCAACGTATCGGTAATTATTTCACTCAGTTTGCCAAACAAACTAAAATAAGAAACTAAAAAACCTATTCAATTAAAAAGTTTCTAATTAAGATTCCCTTATTTATAAACATTAGTTTATAACAATCCCTTGGAAACAAAGTATATTATTGTTTATGTGGAAACATCGCATAAATTTTTAATTGAGTATTATTTCAACCAATTAATTCTATTGATTTAATATAACAATGCTCTCTAAGTAGCATATATGGGTTCGATATTAATAGCATGCATGGATATAGGTTGTTATCATTCTTCTTTTTTACAACGCAATATTTAAGGTAAGTACAGTAAGGACACCACTTCGAAGGTTCGAAGGTTACCTAACTGTACGTAACTAAGTAAACAGTGAAAATTAAATACATTTTTTATCTTGTTTGGGTTGGCTTTTCTTATTACTACTTGATCTATTATTCTTAAACTACCAGAATAGCTTTAAAGTTACACCATCTAATAATCCATCTGATCAAAGTAGAATCACACAGCTACCATTAGGTAGCTACAATAGGTGATTATACTCCTTGACGTATATTACAACTTTAAATTTAATCAACTTTGATGAAATCAATCGCATAAAAAACCGGCCGCATCAGGTTTTTGTCACAGCTGAAATCTCACTATTCACTAAGCCAATCGACAAGAACGTCACTGGTCAAACGACGTGGGCAAAAAACTCCAATCGGCTAAAAGGATGACTACGGACTCGAGTGACATTTTCCAACCGACCGACGCGCGATAGTGATAGAGGGCTCGAGCTATTGACATTCATTGACTCCTCTATTGGACATTGCAAAAACTGAGTCAATCGGGACCAATCGACAGCGAGGCTGGGACGTCAATCAATCATCATCAGCAAGTATTAGCGAATCTCCCCTAAAGGGAAGAAGCTATTACCGTAGTCGGCATGGTAAGACCTAGGCCCGGGACCATGAATACCTTTCGTTTTGAGGCCCCCAGATGCCAAAAACACCATTCGTTCAAATTCATATATATATATAGGCACGACATCTTTCGTAAAAATGCCCCGATCTTGATGAATCTTGGTATAAACGTGTAATGCAGCATCTATTTTCATGAGTTCGAAAACTGGACAGGCCGCTCTATTTTAAGGGGGGGTTTGCACCGCAAAAATAGGTTTTTTAAGAACTTTTTACATATAATTAATTTTAATCCAAAATTTTGGTTTACACCATTAAATCCAGCTTAAAAAACAAACAATTTGGTATTTCGATCATCGCTCTACGTCAATTGCTTACCGAGATATTGAAAGTGCTAAACACCAGAATGTTGTCAAATGTTAATCTTATTGAGAAAAAGAAAAATTGTATATCTCGCTTATTAATGAACATATTATTAATGAAACTTGGTATGTGGCTTTATACAGTTGAGGTTTACTGATATTTCCATACAAAACCCATTTTTTAGTAGTTCCCATGGCAGCAAACCTTCGTACTCAGCAGCTATAAAGTTATTCTTATGGATGATAAGAAATATGTGATATCTTGCTTGTTTATTAATATAAAAATTGGTAAAACTTGGAGTGTTGCTTCATCTAGTGGTGATCAATTGGTATTTAAATAAAAACCCGATTTATGTGGTCCTTGATGCAGCAAACCTGCATACTCAGTCCCAATGTTTTTCTTATGGAGATTAAATCAAATGTCATACCTCGCTTATTTGAATATGCTTTGATGAAAGTTGGCAAGTGGCTTCATGACGTAGAGAAGTACCACTTGAATTTCGCTGAGTAGCAGGTTTGCTGCAACGGGGGTATTACGTTTTATATATTATGTGCTCACCTACATTTAAAAAAAATCGTTTCACCTTCCAATCTTTCATAGTAAAATTACTTAGGGCCAACGGTTCGCATATTTAACATGGATTAATGTTAGAAGAGTACGCCTACGATATAGGCTACTCTATATTAATTTCACTATAATATCAACTCACGATTAACTTTGTGTTGAATTAACTAAAACGATAATGTAGTTTAGCTCCATAAAGTATTTTATAACAATACCTAGGGGCCGAGCTTAGCTTGGAGAAAGCCAGTCAGTTAGTTTAAAAGGCCTGGAGTAATATTTCCCCACGACTGACCAACCCCACTATACCACGACAAGCAGATTTGGTTCATCGACCATCTGTTTCATTTTTGCAAGTTAGGGTTCCTCCATTATAACTCAGTCCCCTTCATGTAGTATGTTTGTTGTACAGGCCGAGTCACTTTTCTCAGGATATCATGTTGGTTTCTAGATATTGATAGTTAGGCTATCTAACTGTGTTTTGTGAACAGCTGTAAACTCTATAAGCATCCTGTTAAAATTGTGTAATGTTCAATTTATTTTTATCGCGGACATTTATTTTTCCTAATATTTGGACATATTTAATATTGCAAACATTTAATTTCTCTACGACTGGTACCTATCTATCTAAAACATGTTGTTTTACAAACAAATTAAACATTTTAAGGACATTTTAGAGCCGTTTTTGCTATAATTGTGCAAACCACCCAGCATACCTTGGAGAATGTGATAGGAATCTTTAAAAGATAAACCAAGATGGAATGTTTCGGTTGTTCATTTTTCAAGGAGAGCATCTGGCGAAGCTACTGATTTATAAACACCTCATGTAAATTTACCACATGGCCGATCCGTCCACGAACTTCACATCTTCTTGTATTTCTTCCTCCTTTTTTCATCTTCGCTTTTCGTCAAGGTTATTTTCTTGCCCTGATATAGGTCAATACTATAAAAGTATTTTCATTTATTTACTGTATTCAACCATTTTTATACGGAAACACACACACACACACACACACACATATATACATATATGTATATACAGTTTCGAACGAATGGTGTTTTTAGGGTCTGGGGACCTCGAAAGGAAACGTTATCATGGTCCCGGGTCTTACCGTGCCGACTACGGTAATAGCTTCTTCCCTATAGGGGAAATTCGCTAAAAATATTTATCTCTCACATATTACAAGGTGATAAACATAAGGAAGGCTAATATAGAAACTACAAATAGAATATCCCAGACCTGTAAGAATTAAGACTACTAATATCTTTATCAGTGGTACTAAGCAGTAAGAAAAATAGGTACTAAATAATGACTTGTTAGTTCCAAAATGGCCGGGCAAGCGAAACTGACATCTAATGAGGAATCAAAACTGAAAACACTGATGAGCTAACTTAACAAAAACGGGCGAAATCAGGAATAAAATCCTCTCTCCGGTTCGCGAAGGAAATAGCGAGGAAATAATGAAGAGACGCGATACAGCGTTTTCATTTTCGGCCGGGAATAATAAAGTTAATTGACAGAAAGGGGCGGGACAGATGTTAGGGGAGTGACGTCCTCGCCGTACAGCAATTACCCGCCATCGGGCTCACTTGTCATCCGGCGGAGACAAGAACCGAATTGAAATGCCAATTCCGACGCTCGGTTTCTGTCCATTATCCCCCCAATTACAGTGGATTATTGGCCTCCTGCAAGTCCTCCCTGCCAATTCCGGCCAGCCATTTAATTTGTATATTGTCACGCGTGTTTTTTCCCCGCCGAACATCACTTTATAAACCTTAATGTTTCAAAGACACAGTTTCATAGATTTATACAAACATTTTTAAACTAACTGTATAATGTAAGAAGGCACTAGGTTATAGAAAATAAATAACTAAAAAATACAGCACATTATTTATTGTTGGTGAGTTATTTGCATACGACATTTCCTTGTTTCCCCTTTTTGAATGTCATTTTACCGAAATTTTTCCCAGTATTAAAAATTAATAACAACGTAAAAATGGTCATGGGTTACGGGAAGACCGTGCAATTGATCATAACCTCATCTTTATATATAATCTTCTGTAAGCGAAATTGTTAAGTCAAAATTGTGGGAGTTTGGCAAATCGCAGAATGATGGGAGACGGTTTAAATTAAAGGTCTTGATCCAAAGGACTCGGGTAAAATAGCAGTATTTCTAAAACCATGGGGATTTAAAAACGTCTGCTTTGTTTACATTAAAACAGTCATGTAACTTTAATTTAACTTATAATGTTCTCTTTTCATCAACATGAAAATCAGATGAGGCAGATTATTGGAGAAAGGTTAGGGGCTTAGGCCCCTTCAAGTCACTAGTTTGCATTAATTCTCTAGCATCCAAGCAAAATGTATCGTTAGTTTAGATTGGTAAAAATAAGAAGTCCCATTTTGTATAGATTCTTACTACGGATAAACGGGCATAAATTACATTTAATTATTTTCGAGACTATGGCGCTCTCTTAATGTGTTCCAAATAATATTCTAATTTGGAAACTATTCCCGGAATAGAAATAATATCATTCCCGTAAACAGTACGTTATTTAGAACAGATTAGAGATTAATACCACTTTCACAATAATTCAAGTTGATATTGTTACTGTAAACGAAACTACTACCTAGGAACATAAAAAAATACTCAGAATATAAATTATAAATAGGCCAATTATATATTTTCTTTACAGAATTATATAAAAAACTGCTCTTTAGCCTACTAATAACCTAGATATCAGCTCCTGTTGCATGCCAATCAAAGTAAATCGGATAACATACTTACAAACTAGACTTAAGAAATATCACTAACTTGAAAAGTAATTGCACAGCGTATGTGAAAAAAATATACGGTAATTAAGTTTTAAAAACAAATGAGGAAAAGAATTTAAAATAACCAAAGAGTATTTGAAAACTTACAAAGAGAGTGAACAAAGTTTAGAACACTTTACCACAACCAACTTTCCAGAGGGCCTCAGGCATGTAAACAAAACAGAGAGTTAACCACTCCCAATCTTTTCCAACCTGAATTTTAAAATACAACGAAACACTCACAGAAGAGCGTCTATTTTTTACAAGGTTGAATGCAATAATTGTTTATTGTATTAAAGTCTAAATTAACTTAACTTACTATTATGTTAATTTAGGCTTTTCTAAATCAGAGTAATTCTGAGAGAAACAACTTTATAAAGAAAATAACTTCCTTAAATTTCTGTATAGTTATTTTAATCAGAAATACACAAAAAATATGCCTTTATATTTTATATAAAACTCGTGCACAAAAATCGAGAATCAATGCCTCCATTGACAACATTGTGCGCATAATAATAGCATAGAAAAAATAAAACCGGTACCTGTTTTATTTTTCTATGATAATAGTTAGCAGCAACCACAAAAACTAATTAAATTCTAACAGGAGGCCTTGTAAAAAATGCACTTTTCTTGGTTTTTAATTTTTCACAATATTAATTAGTAACTTACCGTAAGCCTATTTACAATCATAGGCTAATATTTTTTTTATTTGAAAAAATAGACTTTTCAAAGGTTAAGGTTGTTTTTTAACCTTATTACAGAAAGGTTCGTTCTAAAAACGTCATAAAGTACATAGCTTCTTTTTTAAACAGTTTATTATATCATAAAGTGGTGTTAACCTAGTTGTTGTAGCCCTGACTGTGACCATGAATTACCTCTGCAATCAACATGTTCCTAGAGACAAAATGCATTTCAAACAGCGAAGCAGATTCTATTACGAGTAGGGTGGAATTGAATAACAGGCAATTTTTATGTTTCGTGTCAGTAGTAAAAATGATGGCCTTTTAAGGAGTAAAGGAAATAAACAAATACTGTATCTTTGAAAGCAAAGGTACTTACTACAAAACGATTGCAATTTAATTCATCTGCTATTTAATTATTACAGATTAATTCAATAACATTGTGAAAATACACCGAATATAAACATACGATAACAAGAAATTGTTAAACATTCTCAAATAACAAGTCTGATCCTGTAATCCTATCTGAATCTATGCTGCAAAGGGTTAATTTGCTCTCATCTTTTAGGGACTATTTTTACACCAACTTTCTATCAGAAGGCTCTTCAACATAAGAACGCTAGGTAATGTTAATTTTTTCCAATTTTTTTTAATAAAATTTACTACAAATATCATTGTGTTTTGATATTAACATTTTTTCATGACCCATCTGTGGTGTGCCTCTCCACAACTTCACCAACTTCTCAACTTTTAAATTCCCTGTAAACCGTTTCCATTTCTTCATAAGTTTTTCCATTAAATGCTTTCTTTGTACTTCCACTTTAATGACCTTCATTACAATGATAATTTTGGTTCACAAAGTTCTCAAGATCCAACAGTAAAATTCTCACAATAAAGTTCTTTAGTTTAACTGTAGAATCTCTACTTAGTTAATTATGTACGATCTTCTCTGTTTTTAGCGAATTTCTCTATAGGGAAGAAGATATTACCGTAGTCGGCATGGTAAGACCTAGACCCGGGACCATGATAATTTTTCGTTTTGAGGTCCTCAGATGCCAAAAATACCATTCGTTCAATTTGTTATATATATACATAAATATATTTATATATATATATATTGCTTGACTTGTATATTAGGGCTACTAATATTATTATTTTTAAAAACATTATTAACGAGTACCCTTTTTTTGAAACATTTTTATTTTGACTGACTAGTTTGGCTATTTTGATGACCATAATGGCCATCTTCAGAGTCACATAACCTCAACAAATTTTCTTTTATATTAATTACAAACATATGTTAAAAATAAATAATATATGATCACTAATTCTAAAATTGTGTATATAAATATAAAGGTAAAAATAAAATAAAATATTAATTTGTATATACTATATAAATTTACTTTCTCTGAGTTCTAATTTCATCAATTTTTTCAAAGATAGGGTGTTGTTGACTGACTTGCTTAGTATTTAAAATATTTAGTGGATCTTTCTTATTATTTAAATATATATGCATCTCTTCTTTGACGTTAAGTTGTTCTTGCTGTTTTTCGTACTCTAAAACTGATAAGTTTTCTTCTATGTTTTTATATTTATGCCCTGTATTAATTATGTGTTCTGCATAATTGGATCTCATAGTTGTGTTATTTCTTGACTTTAGGGCTTGTAAATGTTCTTTAAATCGAACTCTAAAGTTTCTTCTTGTTTGGCCAATGTAATAGCTATCACATTCACTACATGTAATTCTATATATGCCAGACTTACTGTATTGAATATTTTCATTTTTTGTTACTTTAGAGTTGATAAGGTTAAATACATTATTTATATACACAATTTTAGAATTAGTGATCATATATTATTTATTTTTAACATATGTTTGTAATTAATATAAAAGAAAATTTGTTGAGGTTATGTGACTCTGAAGATGGCCATTATGGTTGAAACTAGTCAGTCAAAATAAAAATGTTTCAAAAAAAGGGTACTCGTTAATAATGTTTTTAAAAATAATATATATATATACACCTTAAAGAACTGGTGTAGAACTGGTGTGGTGGCTGGTTATTCATGATAACTTTTTGTTTTGAGGTCCCCAGATTCCAAAAACACTATTCGTTCAAATTTATATATATGTGTGTGTGTGTGTGTGTGTGTGTGTGTCCGTTAACGCGATAACATTGAAAGAAGCGCCTGATTTTGATGAAATTTGGCACAAATGTGGAGAGTAATATTTATGACTTTAACTTCGAAAACCAGATCGATCGGTCTATGGGAAGGGGATTTTATGGGGGTTTCAAATTTTCCAAAAATCAGTATTTTGAACTTTTTACCCTAAAATTTAAAAAACACTAGATTTTGGTTATCGCCATTTTATAGAGCTTAAAAAACAAAGAATTCAGTATTTTGAATCATAAAGCTAGGTTTAGTGGTTGTGGAGAAAATTCAAAAAATGTGTCCATAAAATTTCCCATGTTAATCTTATGGGAATGCGGTTTTTAGATTTTCCTCAGATAACTTCACTACAAACTCCACATTTCTTTCCACCAATCAGTTTAGCTCTACAAAACAATAATTTTGGCGTTTTAATTGTTGTTTTCCGTCCAACTGTTGCAGTGATACTCAAAGTGCTAAACACAGTACGTTGTCCAATGTTATCCTTATGGAGAATGAATAAATGTTATATTTCGATTATTTATTTATGTATATTGATGAAACTTGGTATGTGGCTTCAGCTAGTTGTGGTATATTGATATTAACACAAAAAAGGTTTTTGTTGATTTTTCCTGGTAGCAGCAAACCTGCATACTCGGCCCCCATGTTATTCATATGGAGAATAAGTAAAGTTGTATATCTCCCTTAGTTATGAACCTAAATTAATAAAACTTGGTATGTAGCTTCACCTGGTTGAGTTATATTGATAATTGCAAAAAAACGCATATCTTATCTTCCTTGTTGCAGTAAACCTACGCACTCAATTATAATGTTATTCTTATGGAGTATAAAGCAAATGCTATATATTACTTATTAATGAATGTATTTTTGTGAAACTTGGTAAGTGGCTCTAGGTAGTAGTGATACCCATATATATGCATTGGAAATTCGCTGAGTACGCAGCGACGGGGGTGTTAAATATTTAAAAACCCTAGCGATTTCAGTGAGCAGAATATTTAATTCTCAAACCTTTATCCCGTAGCCCATAAAACATCGCAAATATTGAACATTTTGTAGTTGTACCGTAATGATTATTATTTCTGATACTGAGGAGCTTTGATATAATTTAAACTTCTATAATATGAAATCTTTGTTAATTCAAATTTTTACTTGGTCCCTAGTCCCTAATATATAAATAATATTTTAAAAAACTTGATTGAATACAATTTTTGAAAATAATATATCCAATTAAATTTTTGTTATGTATGGAGTGGAAACGAGGGCGTGGCTTCCTGGTGTAGTACTCGCGGCGGCGGGGTGGGGGGACAGCGTCAGTTCCCCGCCAAACATTTTTACTGCGCGAGGACGGCGCTGTGGGAGGTCCTGACTGTTCCAAATCTGCGCTCCCAACTTGAGAGGCTTGCAGGGTACAGTCGACCCAGTCCTACAGAATAGAGAGGTCGGAATCTCTATTCCTTAGCACTGCTGCAGACCCGCAAAAATATGTTTTTATTAAATATTCTATAAAACCTTGAAATTTGTTCTTTAACAACATTAAGTTAATCAATTCTTACAATTTTGTGTTGTACATTTAAAATGGATTGTAATTATATCTTTTAAACAAGCCTACGGTTTTGGGGATAACGTCATATAACAGATACCTACAGTATAAAACCCCACTTTGAATTACATACCGGTACTCCTAGTAAAATAATTTTATTTCAATGAAAGAAGGTAGGGAAACGATCCTAGAGGGCTATCATGTTGTCAATCGATTTTTTCAATCATGTTTTTCAATAGACAGCCATTCCAAGTTTTTCGTATGGGGCATTTTAACCTTGTTTTGAAATTATCCAACAGAAAGCTGGTTCCGTAAGGGACACCATACGGTTCACTCAATTTGAAATGTCAACCTTTGTTTGTAAAACTCGGAGATTCTCTTTATACAGCCCTATTCGCGGTGATTCGCACCTGGTTTGCACATGCTCAGTAATCTTTCTGTCAAAACATATGTTTTGACTGTTTTGGTTACCTTTTACATTGTGTTGTTCGTAGTCGCTCGAGACTCGGGAGAGCGATATGCGTCGAAGTGGCAAGTCAACAATGTAAGCTAAATAATCAGCTAAATACTCTACACTCTCGCGATCGCCTTCGCGGGCGTAACCATAGCCGCCTTTAAAGAAGGTCGCGGCGTTCGAACTGGCAACGCCGCCATCTCACAGTGCAGAGGAGTCACTGCCGGCACAAAGCCCATAGCCGCCAGTCGAATAACGCATCCTTTTATTTTAGCTTTATTATTTTGTTTTGTTCGGAAGGAACAAATAAAATGGGCGTTAGGGATTGTTAATTAAGTATGCAATAATAACCTAAAAATAATATTAAACATACAAATTCGCAGTAAACTAAACAATAGGCCTACATGAATCATGCAAGTTAGGTTTTAAAGATTATTGCTTTGAAAAAACCATCGTCAGTGATCGTTTTAGATGTCTCTATGATTACATTTTCAAATTAATCTGTTCAATAAATGCCACTAATAAACTGCTTGAAGTAAATAAAAATAAACAGTAACAAATGTAAAACGAGGAACACAATTATTTCTTTGGAAGATAAAAGTGCAGACAAAATTTTAATACTTTACACAGACAATTGCCCATGAGTTGTATTTAGTTATACTTGTTGCTATATTAAGAGCGCTTTGTCTTTAAATAAACTGTTGTATGTTGTTTTCAATCTTGTTTAATATGTTATTTTGAAGAATAATGTATTTAATTAGCACTTAGTAAATTGTACTAAGCTGTCTTATCTATTGATATTCATAAAACAAAACTAATGATAAAAGTTAATTGTAATTAATACCTAAATAAACTAATAAAAACATAACTTGCCCGTGCTATGAATTAACAACTTAAGAAAAGCCAAATTACGGCAAAAATAAATGTATACAACTCTTTAGTGAACAAATTTTGAACGTATTTAATAACTTGACTTTAAGTTCAATAAGTGGGTGGGTTTGTTGCTACAGGGGCATTTAAAAAAGTTATTAAAAATTCCTAGCGCATTCTTGAATTAACGGTGCTAGGCATTATAGTTTTACTATGCCTACGTGTAAAACCCAGCAACACTGACTTTAAACATACTTAACTTTACTCTCAATTTAAAAATGAACTTTGTTGGGCTGGCAACAGGGCAAGATACTCGTTAGAAAAACGATAAACAACACAGAAACGGTATTTTCTGACTTGAAGAGTAAAAAATAACGATTTCAGACGGCGGCGTCTCGTTTTCCCCATGCTAGTATACGGGCGGCAAGTCGCACGGTAACTCCTCTTGCAGCGTTGCCAATTCTACTACGCCGCGGCCTTCTTTAAAGGCGGCTATGGCGTAACTCGACTGGTAAAACGGTCAAATCGAAGTGCAGTCAAGCGTAAGGGGGTACAGTAGTAGGCCTACAGTCAGTTTCAGATTAGTATCGGCAAGGCCTGCTACGTCGGCCGTCGTCGGTTCACCCCACCCGTAACTATTGTGTGAAGAGTATTGTGGAAATTTCTTCACAGGGACCACCATAAAATTGTATAGTGGCATGATGCTTTTAGTACATTTGTCCATTGTCTCCTTTTAAACAATCACAAATTAATTTAATTTTGTGCCCCTTTATATAGTGCGATTAGCGAAAGAAAGTGACTGGCAACCGAGTTTATGTACCGTACAAGCATTCTACTTATTCTATTGTAAAACCTCGCATGGAAACGTAGAACATATGGTTAGAAATTTACAAGAAACGTCATTAAAATAGTCAGTCAAACACGTTTTTAGCACATGTTTAAAATATGTTGTCTTTTTCCAATGAGCTTATATTGATAGTAATATTTTTAACACGATTTAGTTAATTAGGTTCCCTCATCTTTTAACGGAACAACGATACAGTACCAATCGACCCATTAAGTTTTTTATTGTAAATATAAAATATGAATGTAATATATTTTCTTTTCATGTATAATTCCTTTCATGTAGTCTATAATTTAACGAATATTAAGAGTTTCTTAATTTATTAATTAAATGCATTTGTACATAAACATTTAATTAGTTTTATCTTATATTTAAAAAGAACATTTAATATCAGGGACATTATTTTACTGAACATCTGTGCAGATCACCTGAGCTGAGGCCAGAAATAGAATCCTTATATGTAATACGTGAAGGCGATTTCTACGAAACACTACTCCTCCATTAATAATGGACGGATTTTTACAAACAATGTGTCAAAATTAAGTGTTTTTAGCGAATTTTCCCTATGGGAAGAAGCTATTACCGTAGGTGGTAAGACTTAAGACTGAGACCATGATAACTTTTTGTTTTGAGGTCCCCAGATGCCAAAAACACTATTTGTTCAAATTTATATGTATATATATATATATATGTATATATATATATGTGTGTGTGTGTGTGTGTGTGTGTGTGTGTGTGTGTGTGTGTGTGTGTGTGTGTGTACCGGTATGTATACATATGTGTCTGTTACCGAGATAAATTTTGAAAGAAACGCCCGATTTTGATGAAATTTGGCACAAATGTATAAAGTAACATTTTATGACTTTGTGTGCGAAAGCCAGAACGATCGGAATATGGGAAGGGGGTTTTATGGGGGTTTAAAATTTTCCAAAAATCAGTTTTTTGAACTTTTCACCCTAAAATTTTAAAAACACTTAATTTTGGTTACAGCCATTTTATGGAGCTTAAAAAAACAAATAATTTGGTATTTTGAATCAATCATTAACCTAGGTTAAGTGGTTTTAGAGAATAGTCAAAAAACGTGTCCATAAAATTTCCCATGTTAATCTTATGGGAAAAAGGTTTTTGGATTTTCCTCAGATAATTTAACTAAAAACTTCACATTTCATTTTACCAATCAGTTTAGCTCTACAAAACAATCATTTTGGTGTTTTAATTGTTGTTCTACGTCCAACCGTTGCAGAGATATTCAAAGTGCTAAACACAGTACGTTGTCCAATGTTATCCTTATGGAGGATAAATCAAATTTGATATCTCGAATATTTATGAATGTATATTGATGAAACTTGGTATGTGGCTTCAACTAGTTGTGGTATTTATATTTGCACAAAAAGGGGTTTTTGTTGATTTTCTCCGTAGCAGCAAACCTTGCATACTCGGCCCCCAGTTATTCATATGGAGAATAAGTAAAGTTTTATATCTCCCTTAGTTATGAACCTAAATTAATAAAACTTGGTATGTAGCTTCACCTGGTTGAGTTATATTAATAATTGCAAAAAAAACATTTCTTATCTTCCTCGTTGCAGCAAACCTGCGTACTCAGCCCTAGTGTTATTCTTAAGGAGAATAAATAAAATGCTATATATCACTTATTTATGAATGTATTTTTGTGAAATTTGGTTAGTGGCTCTATGTATTAGTGAGACACATATATATGCATAAGAAATTCGCTGAGTATGCAGGTTTGCTGCGACGGGGTATTTATGTAGACGGGGGAATTTTTGACATTTCTGATATTTTTCCCACTGGCCTTGGCCCTCAAGCTTTAAAATGAATCGTCATAACCTAACTTAACTTCTTCGTAGCTTGAGACATTTCGTGGTGACCGATTTGCTTATGGAATTAAATAAATAGACTAGTTGTTCCTGCAGGCTTCGCCCCACAAATAATTTATAAAAACTATGACAGTTGTGTCTGCTGCATTCTGTGGTTAGCCCGTGGAACTACTACGAATCAAGATTAGCTGTTTGTATTTTCATTAGCTCAAACAAAAATGAATGTCCATAAGAAATACATAGGAACTTTGTCGGGATCTCTGGCGGAGCCCGGAACGTCAGGTCAAGATGGAAACCATTTAGTTTTCCTATTTTATGCATAAAGAATCAGTGCACAACATTTCAGCTCTCTACCTACATGGGAAGGCGGAGAGTTAGTGATGAGTGAGTCAGTGAGTCAGTCAGTCAGTCAGTGAGTTAGTCAGCCAGGGCTTTGCCTTTTATATATTGTGATCGGGAGCACTAGTAATATAATAATGGGTATTGTGTTTCTTTATATCTCTCTGCCTGGACAAAGGCCATCCTGTCTGCTGATATTCTGAGGATAAGGCAGTCTAGAGAAAAATGTGGTCTGGATAGGAGTGTAATATTTTCAGCTTGAAGCATGTCTTCAATTCCACAGTCTACATCTACTGAATTTACCTAATTTAATATTTTAGTGAAGTTTTTCATATAGCTGAAAGGTTATCAGTATCCTGAAAGCAATTTTATATTCTATTCAATCTACATACACAGTGGTGTTGTTGGACTGTGTCTACAAACAATCTACAAGTGTTATTTATCTATTAACTGTGGTGACAAATCTTAATCCTATTGTAATAGTGCTAAACTAATAAGAAGTCACAACTGTTTCACATTTATTTTACTGAACTTTGAACACATCAATTAAAGTGTGGCCACTTCAAGCTAAACTGAATAAATCCAAAATAAATAATTCAGGCAGTAGTGGAAGGAACTCTATAATTTTGAAATCCAAGGATCGCCTCAGCTCTGACACTCTTGCCTTTGCCCAACTTCTCACAGACAATTTAATGCAATTTAATGCGTTCATTGTGTATTTCTTATACTAATTATAATTTAAGTTTTTTTTATGTTTACTATCAATTTGAAGTAAACTTCTCTGTATTTGGAAACAATTTTGATTGGTAAAAGGGAGCTCCCAGAGTTTGATTTTGTAATTACATTTATTTCTTATTATACAGTATTTGAACTGAGCTAAGATTAATAATTTGTAACTTTTAGAAGTTTGTCCTTTAATAACTTTAACTATGTGATTCAGGCCAATAAAATATTTTTAAGCTCTGAATCAGTTGTTTTATTTAAACAATCTTTTGGCTTAAACAAGCCTAAGCTTAAACCCTTTCGCTTGGGTGAACACTGACCGCGTTACCAATCGAGTTTTCCCTGTCTTTGCTCACTTAGACTTGGCATAAATGTCAAATGTGAATAGTATTAATCCAAATTACCAATCTTAATATTAATATTGCCAATAACAGTTAATTTATAATGGCTTCGTATTATTTCATACATAGCTGGTTTAAAATGTTAACAAAGCAGGGTGTATGTAAACAAATCAGAAGTCATTCCAGTCCATGCAAAATTTTAGTTGATTGCATGCAACCGATTGAGGGGAATAGTGGTGGGAGGTATTCACTATTTCACTCGCACGACCTCCCCTATATGCCAAGCACTGTGAACCAGACCTGTATTAGTTTGATCATATTTTTAAAATGCAATGTGAAACATATTTCAAAGACAATAATTCAAAAATGTTAGATTTATTATACTCTGATTCAATTGTTATAAAACTAGTTTTTCTGGTTCCGTATGGGACACTCAACCGTTACGTACGGAACACGTGTGGATTTTGGCCTTAAATTAAGCAATATTTAATTTGTAACACTTAAAAATTATCGTCGGTTCTTAATTATTAGCCTAAATAGGCTAACATTTAATTGCAGTAAGATCAAAAGTATTGTTCGTCAAATAGCCTGGAAAATCTTTAAATGTGTTGCACAAAAAAAAACCTTCTTTTTAAGGTATATTGATCAAAAATACTATAATTTTAAGGGTGAATGTCAAATTGAGATAGAATTACAAGAAAAAAAATTGGATTTAAAAATAAAGAAATTTTATGTTTTAAAGTGTTATTTTTATGGCCAAATATATTATACTAAAACATGCATGTAGTTAGTGGTCAATTTAAAAAAATTTTTGTTACTACATTTTATACATTTTTGTGTAGAAGGTTCATGAAAATTGTATCATCACCCACTCTTCCGATTAATTTTTTTCATATTATTATAGTTAGAAATTGGAAATAAACTGTATCAACACAACAAAAAACATAACACTTATCATACCTATGTGAACTTTTTTTAATAACATACCGTATATAAGCAATTTTAGACAACAATTTAAATGTAACTTTTGGCATTTATCAAGAAACACAAAACTTGTTTCTTCAAGTAAACTTTTAATTTTGTTAATATCAATGGACGATTTTGTTTACACAATAGAGGATGATGTTATAATTGAAATAAGTAAATTAGGTTTCACCACAATTTTAGGATTTATTTATAAAGAGTAAAAATGAGGCTTGAGCGACGGTAAATGACGTGAGCGACGAGATGCGGTATCGCAAGTTAAGGACTCTACCTTGGTTTAGTAACGATGCTGAAACATTTTTATCTTGATGATTGGTTACAAGTGGTGTTTTATTACAAGTTGAAACAGAAAACAGTAAATGGGGAGTCCAAATCTATATTAATGTTAATAAACTTTTTTTATTGTAAGACAATAAAACCAACCTTCCTAGTTATGAAACATCTCAGGGTCTAAAACATGAGTTCAAATTGTTTATTATAAATTATTAACATAAACTAGTAGCCTGTCGCGCTTCGCTCGCGACCACAACGTAATATTATACTGACATTCCCGTATAAATATTGTGTTACCATTCCAAAGCCAACATGGCCTGCTGATTAACTGTGTTTACTCTATCCAGCTGATTGCTTAAAACTTATAGTTATTTCCCTATGTTAAGCTTACAGGAAAAAACTCAACTTTAAGGGGCCACAGGGCCTCACTCACAAATTATTTCTCTATAAAAAAAGTTTCCTGCACAACTTAACGTTGGGCTCCTTCCAAAAACATAAAAATCAGTTCAGTAGTTTAGGATGAGTGATTGTCACAAAAAACCTGCTTGTCTATTAAATAAGTATAGATAGATTAGCCTATTTGAAAATCATCTTACTTATAACTTTAAAGAATACACCAGTTTCATCAAAGTAAATAAATGCAAGTGCTGTATTCTGTGGTCAAACTTAAAAACTCGATCAAATCATCACCATATGTTTTGTTATAAACAAATCTGAATTGGAAAAAGTTCACAGGTTTAACAACAGATAGTAGCACATTCGCTGAAATTTCAAAAGCCTCCTGGACGAAGGCTTCTCATGGGATATTTTCCAAACCCAAAAAAGGCACATCTAGAGAGAAATAGCTTTAATTTGATACGAAATATGTATAGAAAAATAAATTTCTTAGGGTCGATATGCTGCGAAGAAAAATCGAGAAATTCTTTTAATAATATAGATATGGCAAGGTTAACTGAAATAAAGTAAAACATTTATAATTTGTTCAATAAAATTAAATTATTAACTATTTTTAAGTAACTTTATATCTTGTACCCGACGTTTTACGTCCCGTCACTCACGTTTTTACGTCAGCAGCGTGAGCAACGGGACGCGTGAGCGACGGGACATACCGTACTCAATGGCGTATTATGGCAGACTGCGATGTATAAATGAACTTTCAAAACTTTGAGGTTAAGTTTACCGTGAATCATTTCAACATTACACAAAACCTGTCCTGTTATTACCAAAACATAATTAATTACTACGCGTGAGCGACGGGACATACTATGCTTTACATACCATACAAATCTGCTATTTTGAGTAATTTGCACCATAACTTTGAAGAAATTAACAAAGAATCAAGATCTTGACAGTTAAAGTAATTTAGAAGCCCTGCCAGTCAGTTAAAATAAACATCTAGTACCGGTACCGTAAACTTACCTAATTGCTGTGTTTTTATTTGTTATCACTTAGGCTCTTTATTCTGAATTGGCTATGGAAACTATTTTTGGGTTAAAAATTAAACTATTAGATTTGTATTCAATATAAAAAACAAAAATTTGGAACTAGCTATAAACAGTTAGGCCTACTTCATTACTTCCATGTTACTACAATGGCCTGGACAATCCGGGATTCGAGGCTCTGTCCGGTCTCCGTTCTGGGGTTGCGAGTTGCCTGGGGTTTTATATTTCTCAAGAAAATCATTTTTGTCTCGAAAAAGTTAATAACAGTTTAGTTAGCAATATTACATCTGGAATCGCGTGTTTCATCTCAATTTTTTTAATTTTCCTGGTGAGCAACGAGGTAAATGTGATATAAAAAGACAAAAGTTGGCAAACCCGCAGTTAGCAGACAGTTTGTCTGTAGTAAAATGTGTAGCGCCAAAAGATAACATAAAATAAGTTAGTAATGTATTAATTTGTATTTGTATTAGCCTACCTAACTTTTATTATCTATTTTGCTGCCGACTAGGGATAAGTTATATGTTGATCGACCTTACCGCCAACTGCCAGGGTTGGCCTCATATATACCTTAATTTTTAAATTACATTTTACTCTGAAAATAACCTCATTTTACAATAAAGCTAACATGTAAACAGTGTCTGACAGTCTCCCAAACGTTTTATAGTAAAATGATGTGTTATAAAATTGAATAATGTGTTGGAAATAAATGGACTAAGGGATCATTTAAGATCTCAGAATTCCACCACTTTCTGTGGTTAAAATAATACTAGAAATAGTCACACAGCGCATGAGTATGACAGACTCAACTGATCTTTTGGAGCCACAATGACTGATAGTCAGAAGAACAGCAGATTATTCATATGATTTCAAGCAGCTTCTGAATTACAAGACAGCATAGCCAACTCACCAACAGAATAAGAAATACATTTTCATACATGGGGCATGATATTAGGCATGATAGACCACTGTGTGATTTTGTAAGGGTCGCGGGAATGGAGGCCACTTCATTCTGATATCTACTCTGCAACAGTAACAACTTTTTACATAGGGTATCAATACATTTGTTAAGAAGGAAGACGGTTTGCAATGACCTTTTGCTCCAATAGCTTGGCAAACTATTTTTTTCATACTAGAAAACAAACTCACAGTTCAGCTAGCTGTTTCCTTAACTAAAAAGAGACATATGACCTCTTGCAAATTACAACACTAACCATTGCACACCTTCTTAAAAAAAATCTTATTCTGGTGTTTCCAACATGATTACTCAGCATTGCACGCTAAGCATCGTAACACCAAAGTGATAGCGATATGTTAGGAGGTTATACTCTGTGATGTAGGCTACTATGCCTGCAAAATTAAATAGCCTGACCAGGGAGGTTTATTGTATAACTGGAAGTAACACAACTTAATGATTTTGGTCAAAAAAGCGAAACAGTGATTTTGTCAGGTTGGTACACTGGTGAGGCAGATTTATCGTTCCTTGAACTATCCTGATTGGCTGTTTTATTCCTATAAGTGAATCTACTCATGCAAATCACTGGAATAAAAGTTGGAGTAAATTCATTTTTTGTTTGATTTATGTATCTAATCTTTCCGTGAAACATGATTAATTATGAGGAAATAAACAAATACAAGTTCATTGAGTTTCAAATCATGGATAGGTACTTGTTTGATTCAATTTGGCGACTCGTTCGATTTCAGCGAGTAGTTCTTTGCCTTACCAAAATTTGGAAAAACGGCTTGCAGTTTTGTTCATCAGAGTTACCTACAGTTACACAATAAACCTCCCTGAGCCTGACCCTTAATTGTTTATATGCAGAACAAGGCACTGGCTTCATGTTCAGTTAAAGAGTATAGTACTGTGAACTACCAAAACAGTGCTGTTTATCATTATTAGTGAATTTCCTATGGAAAAGTGAACTAGCCTATTAGCATGACCCGCACGGTGAAACTTAAGCCTGGGACCACCATAGAAGTTCCTACTGTGACCCCCTGAACACGTTTTGGGGGGTCAAAAAAACGTTATATATATATGTTTTATATACATATATATATAGGTTATATGCATAGACGTGCGCAGAGTCCGGTCAGCGTGGGTGCCGGAGCTGAAAAAATGCGCCCCCTCCCCCCAATCTCTCTGCTATAAGAACTTATTTATCTGCCAAATTATGAAGACGTCAATTACTCCGTAATCCGTTAACTTACTCCTCCTTGCCACAAATATGTGCTAATCTTATTCAATACAATAAATATTGTGTCTGCATATATGTATATTTGGATTACAAAATATCATAATGTAACTTGTTTTGTATTATCTTCTAAAAATAATCTAGATTACGCTCAGGCCGAGCAGCTGCACGTCACTCCGATTTCCGAAAGAGTGTATCTTAAAGTTTTTAAAACAATATAACAATTAGCAATCAACTAGAATAGGGTACAAAGAACTTTTTTAAAAAGCTAAAATAGAAGAAGATAATCACAGAATTTATCTTTTCTCAGAAAGTATAGGCCCTACTTGGTTGTACTACACCTAACTGATGATAGCGATGGAATTATTATTTATATTGATATTTGTATGTTGTTTTACTTTTAATTTATTTTACAACGGGTTTTACTTTTCCCGTTGCTTATGGTGCACTTAAAGTGAAATGTAAAATAAAAAAATAAAATACAGCGATATAAAAGTACTATTTCTATTTATATACTCTAAATGTAAACCATGATGACATTTACTTTTCTTATAAATGTCCGACTAACAATGAACAAAAGGAGGGCGAAGGGGTATTATACTTACATCCAGCCCTCAGTTTCCAAGAAATATGTCAATCGTCAAAGGAAAAAGACGGACGAAAGTTCACGTTTTGGACGTCGATTTTAATTGAATTTTATATTTGTAAATATTACTTAACTGTGTTACGGAACAATAATACTCCCAGTATTACTTACTATTCAAGTAGGAACTTACATACTATTGTGTACCTACTTCTTACATTAAACTTAATTTTTGTAACATACTAACATCTAAACATTTACTTAATCATCCATAATCCATAATACCATAATCCATTTTGGTGCCCCCTCAGTCCCTCTTTGTAGCTACCGTAGGTGCCGCAGCACCCACGGCACCCACCGTGCGCACGCACGCCTATGGTTATAAGTGTTCGCACTCTAGCGGTTTTGGGGGTTTTAATTTTTCAAATTTTAGCTAATTTCCCCTATAGGGAAGAAGCTATTACCGTAGGTGGCATGGTAAGACTTAAGCCCGAGACCAAGATAACTTTTTGTTTTGAGGTCCACAGATGCCAAAAACACTATTCGTTCACTATTAGTTTTCCTATATGAAATGCATGTTAATTTGCATAACACTTGCATGTATTCTGTGGTCACATTCGTTTTATGTGTTATGTACAATTAACATGCATTTCATATGGGAAAACAATGTTTTTCGCTTATTGCAGAAAAACGAAAAGAGATACAAGTTTGGTGTAAATTAGAAAGTTGCTAGGATTTACAAGACCTTTTCAATGGTATCTTTTTGACATACGCTACCATTTGACTTTTTTGAATTTTGGGCATATACACATTTTGAAAAATAATTTTTTTTTTAAATATAGATTTTCTCAAAAAAACCTGTCTTGTAGCATTCAGAGTAAAGCTGACTTTATCAAGAGTAAGAAATTTAAGTCGGAAAAATGATATGAGTAGTGGTTTAGAAAATACATGGTATTCCGTAAATGTCAATATTTTACACAAAAATGGCCGCTATTTTGAAACGGATAAAGATAAGTGAATTCTGTCTTCGCCAAAATGTTTCTTTTAATGACACCTTTAAAATGATGTATAATATGCTCTATGTTTACATAAGAACATTTTGAGATTCGAACCCGTGACCTTCAGTTTTGGAACATTCTGTATATAGATTTTGATGAAAATATTTTAATAGATAGCCCACATGCCTTTTAGTGTGGAAGAATTTTGTTTGATGACTTTAGACCAAACCGTTCTCCCGTTATACATGCTGGACGGGTGGTCTGACTCACCCTTTATATGTGTCCGTTACCGCGATAACTTTTGAAAGAAACACCCCATTTTGATGATATTTGGCACAAATGTGGAGAGTAGCATTTATGAATTTAGGTTTGAAAACCAGATCGATCGCACTATGGGAAGGGGGTTTTATGGGGGTTTACAATTTTCCAGAAATCAATTTTATGCAAATTTGACCCCAAAATGTTAGAAACACTCAATTTTGGTTATAGCCATTTTATAGAGCTTAAAAAAACAAATAATTTAGTATTTTGAATCATTGACCTAGGTTAAGTGGTTGCGGAGAAAATCCAAAAAAACTTGTCCCATGTTAATCTTATGGGAAAAAGGTTTTTAGATTTTTCTCAGATAGTTTTACTGAAAACTTCACATTTCTGTTTATTAATGTGTTAAGCTCAACAAAACAAATATTTTGGTGTTTTAATCGTTGTTCTACGTCCAACCGTTGCAGAGATATTCAAAGTGCTAAACACAGTACATTGTCCTGTCCAATGTTATCCTTATGGAGAATAAATAAAATTCTATATATAGATTATTTTTGAATGTATATAGATGAAACTTGGTATATGGCTTCAACTAGTTGTGGTATATTGATATTAGTACAAAAACAAGTTTTTTGTTGATATTCCCCACAGCAGCAAACCTGCATACTCGGCCCCCATGTTATTCATATGGAGAATAAGTAAAGTTGTATATCTCACTTAATTATGAACCTAAATTAATACAACTTGGTATATAGCTTCACCTGGTTCAGTTATATTGATAATTGCAAAAAAAACATATTACTTATCTTCCTCGCTGCAGCAAACCTGCGTCCTCAACCCTAATGTTATTCTTATGGAGAATAAATAAAATGCTATATATAATTTATTTATGGATATATTTTTTTTGAAACTTGGTAAGTAGCTCTATGTAGTAGTGAGTCACATATATATGCATTGGAAATTCGCTGAGTACGCAGGATTGCTGCGACGGGGGTATTGAGTTTTAAGGCCCAAAAAGGGTCAGAAAAGCCCCAAATGTATAATCATTCCATATTAAATTATTGTATGTAAAATGCCAAAACTTTTAAGCCCTTCCTCACCATTCTAGCAAAAATCTGTACCGAGTTATTAGAGAAAATGTTAAACCTAATTGTCTTTGTACAGTACGTTGTCTTATGGGAATGTAACTCTGAAAAGGCTGTTTTTCATATCTTGATGTAGTTTTATCACCCCAATACCCCTATGCCAACTTGTTATCCTGACTATACCTTCCCCTAACCATATTGCCAGCCTAATAGTGAATTTAAATAGAATATAGAATCAGGAGCATCAGAACAGCCACAAAATAACATTTTTCAATTTTAAAAAACATGTCACCAGTGTTGTTTTAAACCATTTATTAGATTTTTTAAAGGTTTTAATGCGGAAATTCACTTCTCTCACGTCAGCGTGCTGCGTGCGAACTCGTTTTTTAACTGTAACCAAACAAGGTAGGCCTGAATGAATATGCATTTGATAACATTGGGTAGTTTAACCCCTGCCTGATAGAAAAAAACTACAAGACACTATGTTGGTAGGCTAGCTAAGAAAAGCAACTAAGAGACTATTACACTTACCATAAGTGCTAATAAGATAAGTTTGTTTATGTCCCGATTTAATAATACAAGACTGAATAGGAGACTAGTCAAGCTATAGTTAATTCTATTAGGCTTATGATGTTATCCACAGGTAATTTTGTCTAAGTTATTACTGACCTGGCCTAAATTGATGAATCCATGTTTAGCAGCGATTTCATTGGCATCAACATCTCCTGAAGGGACATGGACAGCAAACTGGTTCAGATAAACAGGCTGTTGTCGTCCGAAAGCCAACACAACCAAATTTAAAACTAATAATAAGCACAAACTAGCACTTTTTGGACACTTCATTATAACTGTGCACTTTGAATAGAATTTAAAGATTTTCCCACACAGTTTGAGTGACTGGTGATACTCTTCATACACTGCTGATATGACAGTAAGGGCCAGAGTATCCTGCAACAATAAAGAATTAGTTAAAAAAAGAGACAAAAACCGAACACTTCTTTCAAGCATCCTTCAATTGTCCATTTATTTCTCTTCTAATTTTGATTACCTACTTAGTATATACAATAGGGCCTACATTATTAAGTATGCAAGCATCCAAAAGATGGACATAAACCATTGATAGTAACCAATTATGAGCCTGTCTCAGTGCACTAAGTTCCGTTGATTGGTGATCTGCACGATACTGGTTTGCTTCCTTTAAGTAACAGAATCGTGGCTGAACTCAAATGGTTCAAAATGTTATTCATACCAGTAACTAAAAACATACCGTACCATTATAACTATAAATAGACAACCTGATGCACAATCATTCTTTACAATATAAAAAGCTACATTAATAACCTTTTGAAATATGTTATTGGTCCAACAGGGTGTTATGGTTATGTTTTTTGTGGACTGTATGTTAGTTCTTGTTTAGACTTAATTACAAAACCCTTCCATTCATGTGTGTACTATTTTTGCATAGTAATTGTTTTTTTATTTATCTAGAGATTGTAGAATCTATAGCCTGACCTTATGTTTGTTATCTGTTTGGAAATATGCTTAGAAAATAAAACAATATGAGAGTATGATCACATATGTCCATTCGGTATATGAACAAAGCAGATGCATAAATCACATGTAGACATGTGTATTCAAATCAGACGTTTTAAAACCCTTTTGCTTTTCTTATAGGAACAGTTTTGTCCTTATTTCTAGCGTAATGCAATTTAAAAACAAAAAACTACCTACTACTTTTTCCCCGAGATCCGAAGGCCGATTTTAAATTTTAGCCATGTCCCATCATCTTCCTAACTAATCAAACAATCATAATTTATTTCAAAATTTATCTTACAGAATTCGAATCTATTTTCAATGGTTTAGACGTGGTTCAAAATTGTTCTCACATAACAATTGCATGTAGGCTTATCCTACGAAAAATAATTGTTTTTATAGAGTTTAGGCCTAATCATAACCTTATCAATGCATTACGCCTACTAGTTCGAGTAACAAGGAAATTTCTATAAAGTAGCCTATCCAAAGGTTGAAAGTAGAATATCCTGATCGATGTATCCCAAGCCCTATCACAACTTGGTCAAAAGGACGAAAATAAGTTTTCAAAATAACTTAGTTTGTGTTTTTTGGATTTATTCTTTTTAACTACCTATGCCTATGTGTGCTGTAGGTTCACTAAATCAATTCATATGTTGTTAAAATTGTTTTAATTTTTATTTATGTTTGTCTAATTAAGATTTAAGTTGCAGGTGTGTCGAAAGCAATACAATCAAACCAGGTATTTCACTTATGGGACTTGTTAATACATTGCTAAGTATAATTTTGACATATGTTACATGAGCCTTTACTATTGAAGAATAAACCATTTTTTAATTTGACTTGATTTGCCTTCAAGTTTCATGAGATCACCAGTTAAGCTTAAAGGGCAGTTTGTTTAGTTAGTGATCTATGCACATTGTTTTGCAGCCACAGTAGACTGTAGGCTTCTCAAGGATTCTCATTATATGACATCCAACTAAA
The DNA here is from genome assembly GCA_963675035.1 of Allygus modestus. Classification (NCBI taxonomy): domain Eukaryota; kingdom Metazoa; phylum Arthropoda; class Insecta; order Hemiptera; family Cicadellidae; genus Allygus; species Allygus modestus. Next base: position 100,179,347 of record OY776115.1, on the reverse strand, counting down.
TAAAGAAACATAACCAACTTAATAAATTAATGAAAAGAGTGATGTCAAATTTTAATGAAAGATGCTTTAATAACGAGTGCTGAAAATTTGATTGCTTGGAGAATTGCAACAGCCCATATTTATATCAACCATCAACCTAACCTTTTAACGAAACAGTTACAGCGGGCTGAAAATGATCTATCCCTTGGATGGTTCATTCTTTCAAACTGCAAAGCCGCAAACTTCCCCCATAATATTTTATTTCAAATAAGTGTATCAGTAATTCGGATATTTGTGCACACTGTTCATTAGCCTATACCTTACTAGAGTTAAGTTGATTTATAACGTGAATTAAATATTTATGTTTAGCTGTGTGCAAGTGTTAAAAAAGGTTTGTTATAAGATACCTGCAGCTTTATTTAATTATTTATTTATTTATTTACACATATACAATTTAAAGCTATAAAAGCCAAACATGGCTTGTCTTTAACACATATTTTACTGAAACCTATAGTACAAGTCCTTTTTGAGTCAGTTAGTTTATTATTGACTTATTTCCACGTCCTTGGTTGTAGTTGTAGATGAATAATATGGGTTTTAAGCCACAATAATCACTGGAGAGACCTTCACTTTAAGAGACCTTACGTAACCTGTCATAAGAATTATGTTTGGTGTAGGTAGTAAATCGATCAGGCCTAGTTTTATAAAAGCAACTTGTCAAACAGTTGATAAAAAACAGTTCCATCCCCTTTACTTCGGTTGAACGGGGCTTTACTAGACCTTCTGTCAATATGTCAATTTTTTCATTTATTAACGGTCTATAAAGTTAACCCTGGAAGAAGCTTGTTAAAAAGACTGATTTTTTTAAAGCAAAAATTACCACTCAAAATTAAAGGATCTGACATCTCTAGTGTAAACCTACCCAACTGGCCTAAAATTAAACCATATCTTATCCCTATAGGGTTATCTTAGTCACTTTTGTATTTTAGAGCAAATCAATTCTGAGCACACTGCAGTGATTTACTTAGTTACGGTTACGTTAGGCTTATAAACATATCAAAATTTCACTTAAAAGAAAGTATAGCAGCACTCATTACTGTTGCCTTGCTATTTACGTTAATGCCTAATTTAGTTAAATTAGGAACAGTGGTTCCATGCCGAAACCGTTACTAAGCAAGAAATTAAAAATGACAGTTTGTTCATCAGGCTTGCCATTCTATAAATAATATTCTGACTGTTCAGTTAATAGGTAAATTGTGGATTAAATCGATTTACTGGCGTGAAGTTTAGAAAATACACTTAGCATTAATATTTCATCCCTTTGGATTATTATTTTAATTTGTCTTTAATAACTAATAGTTATTGGTCTTTAATTAGATGTAATCATAATAAAAAGAGACCATTAGGCCTAATAATAAGGATGGGTTTCCTATTAAATTTTATTCATACCAGGCCTATTTTAAATTTGATATAAAAGAACTGTGTATCATGTTCGTTAAAAAGGGCGTAAAAACTTTAAAAAATCCCAAAGGTTCTCATAGGACTTAGGATGCAAAATCATACAAGCAAACTTACACTACAATTAGGCCTATTTTCTGAGGATAAATTGAAGCTAAGAGGGGAAAAATTTGAAATTATAAATAGGAACACCACATTATATGAAAAGATATGTATTCTGGAAAAAGTTTATTGTAGCATAAGTTTAAACCTTGAAGTAACAATAACCATTGGAAGTACAATCACAAATTAGGTTAAGAAAGGTGACATATGTCACACTATCACCTACCTTGATGACACTTGATTTCCTTTACGTGTTATGTATTAACACAACTATTGTCACTATCTTTTTGTCCTCAACAACATATTGGAATGTAACCGGAGTATTTGAAATATACACACGTAATTTACTAAAATTTAAGAACTGGAGCACCGTTACCGTCACCGACCGACTATTCCACGGTAACTGATTGTTGCTAGACTTTGCCTTGGAGTGAAGATAAAAAACCAAGGACGTCACGTTGCATGGTGACCAACACACTAACGGAACAAGTGCTTGTTGTTCAGACATAAACTTGTAATTTAAAGGATTCAAAACACTCCTTTTCCATTGTATATGTCTTACTGATACCTCATAAATAGTTAAGCTATTTTATTTTACCGTAAATATGGATAAAACAGCAGATGGCAAAGGTAAATTTGTTGTTTCAGGTTGGCGTTATGCGGAGATCGAAAGTTGTTCTGCAGTTGCGCAAAGAACATCAGCTGATCGTAGCGTTTGGAGGCGACCTTTGGATTTAAATAAAACCACTACTCAGTTTATTAGTGAATTTCCTTTGGAAAAGTGAACTACTAGCATGACCCACACGGTGAAACTTAAGCCCGGGTCCACCATAGAAGTTCATAACATGACCCCCTGAACACTTTTTGGGGTGTCATTGAAAATTATATATATATATATACATATACATGTTTTCACTCTAGCGGTGACATTTTTTGTCCGATTTACTTAAAATTGTGTAGGGACATTTCTTTCTATAATCAATTGGACAAGTTCGTAGGGCAAAACAATAAGAAAAATAAAACTCCTTTTTGGGTATTAATCTTTCAAATTTCGAGTTTTTGGACCCAAAAAGGGTCAGAAAAGCCCCGGATGTAAAATTAATGTATTTAAAAAGATTGATTACTGAGACGGAAAGTTTTCAGCCATTTCTCATAGTTCTAGCACAAATACTTACCAAGATATTGACGATAATATATATCGACCAAACACAGTACGTTGTCTTATGGGGGGATTACATTAAAAAAGCAAGTTATTAATTTGTTGTTTTTTTATCACCCCAGCAACCTCGCGCCTACTTTCAATCTTGACTGGACCTTCTCCTAACATTATAATGTGCAATATTGTATTTCTAGCATTGCAGGTAAATTGAACCAGGAGTATTAGAACATTAAAAAAAATAAATGTTTCAGATTTTGATAAGAATTAGAATAAATGTATGTTTTAACACTGATTTGGATTTTAAAAGTTTTTTGTGGAAATTCACTTCCTTCACGTCAGCGTGCAGCGTGCGAACTTATTTATTCTTTTCAATGGCCGAAGCCAATAGGCCTCTACATAGTAACAAGAAAGTACAACGGATGACATATCTGAATATGCTGCACAAGTGAAATACTTGATAACAGCAAGCAATACAAACATATTAAATGCATAAATACGAGTAGAAACTATAAATTTTAAATTATGGTATTTTTTCCCAGAAATAAATTATTATATGCGCGAACCAAAGTCCCTTAGATCCATGAGCGGATTTACAGGAGTGCGGGGGTGCACCGCATCCCCAATTTTTTGGAATTATTTTTTTTTAGATCAAAGAAAGACTAATTACAATGAAGGATGTTTCCCTCTCCACGGCATGTTAATAATTTATCCAATTTCACCCTTGATTCTTTAATAAATATGGAAATTTCAGCTTATTTGGTTGTTCAGTCATGTGATGGAGCATCAGTAATGCCCGTGTTAACAAATGGTCTATAAGCTATCGTTCAATGGTCTCATCGCTACGAAAATTATGTACATTGTATGTCACATAAATTGAACTTGGTTTTAGTAGATGCGTGCAAAAGCAAAGAATTTAGACTTGTACTGTTTTTAAGGTCACGCTACCCTGTCGGTCATATTGGTTTGGCAGAGGCTACGTACACGTCCGACGTGAGCCGCTACTGTACACGTCCGTTCCAAATTAATAGCACAGTAAAAGCACCGTACGTTACTTTTACTGTGATTTTTAAAACAAATTGAGAGCCAGAAAACCTCCTAACCTAACCTAACGTAGCCTAACCTAACCTAACCTAACGAAACGTAACGTAACGTAACCTAACCTAACCTAACCTAAGCGGTAGCGAAGTGAATTTGCCCTTACATTGGACGTGTACGTAGTCACTTCGTTTTATCGCCCTTTAGAATAATGTCAAGTTCAGACCCCAATTTTTCGCTTATCTCTTGAGATGATTTTGTTGTCAATTGAAAGATATTCTTATCGCGGGTGATTATTGTTGAAGATATTTTGAAAATGAATTATAATATTTAATAAAAAATGTAATTTTGTTTAAGATTGACAATTTTGTTCTGGTAATCTGTAACACTTATACGAATTTTTACTCGCAAAAATCACTCTTTACTTTAATTTGAGTAGTCAAAAAAAACCTAAATTAGATTGAAAATTAAATACAAATGTGGGTTCTAAATAGATGTTTAGTTAGCATTGCGCTTAAGGAGAATCAATCCAATATGACTGACGGGGGAGCGTGGCCTTAATATAATGCAAGCTCTGATCAAACTTGTTTCTAGCCCTGATTTAAATGCTATGTTTATAGATCTATAAACACGATTTAAAGTTGAGACGTTGAGACCAATGACAAAAATCAAATTTGACATTTATTTAGCAACATTAACTTTTAAAGCAGATAGCACATAAATTACCAAGGTGTGTATCAAAAAACTGTGAAGTATTCAAGAAGCTGTTGAACCGGTCAACAAAAAACTCATTTCCTTTTTACTACTATTTACCTTATAAAAAATCTAGAAGCGAAAACTGATCCATTATATTCTGCTAAATACTTTGAATACCCAGGAGTATAGATCCAGGGCCGGATTTAAGCATAGCTACATTAGGTGCGCGCCTTGGGGGCCCACACCACAAAGGGGGTCCGCACCACACAAAACCATTGGTGTGTGTGTGTGAGAGAGAGAGAGAGAGAGAGAGAGAGAGAGAGAGAGAGAGAGAGAGAGAGAGAGAGAGAGAGACCAAAAGTGTGTATGTGTATTTAAGCACAGGCTACATAGATGCGTGCCTAGGGGCCCGCACCACACAAAAAAACACATTGAACCGCCAAAAAGTACTTCATGCAACCTCGACGGTGAGTGGTAAGGGGGCTCACACCACAGGTTGTGAATAGGGGTCTACAGATCCTAAATCCGGCCCTGTTTAGTCCCTAAATCTACTGCCCTCTCCACTCCGATGGTCTATTTATTTATACACCTGTAGTTAGAGATTATAGTTACAGATCTCAGGAATCCCCAAAATCTATTAGTTTCTTACAAGCCACTGGTGCGCCCAATACTGGAGTACTGTTTTGTCATTTGGTCCCCGTCTCAGTCTAGGCACATCGACCTTCTCAACCGAATCCAAACCAGGTTCTGCTTGGACTGCTTGGACTCAAACATGGCTACCGCTACTTGGATACCCCGGTGGAAATCTTGGAGTAACAATTTTACCTTCAACCTCTCCCCGCAGGACGGAAATGCCAGGACCTCATCTTCTTGTACAAACTTGTCAATGGAGTCATTTGACTGTCCAAATCTGATGAGTGTCTAGACTTTTCCGTACCAAGGAGTACCCGCTACAAATTGATATTCTGCAAACGATTCCAGCCCTCACATATGCCCTAATTATGGGACAAATTTCCCTCAACTATGGGATCACAAGACTGCTGAGGACTGGGAGGAGGCCTCTTCATCTGCTTTATCTGTAGATTTATTTCCGAATACACCCGCTTCCTTCAAGGGAGATTTAATACAATTTATGATTGTAGTTTCCCTCGGGAGTTTTCTGTTACTGTGCATTTGGCGGCACATATAAAGGGCAACCCAGTGATAATTTAAAAAATTATACGTGTTTTTGTTGTCTCTTTTGTTCTTCGATATTGTTGCGATTTTATAAAATGATTTATACGTTATTGTTTCTGTTATATCATTGATGTATATTCTACCAGATTTTTATTGTTATTGACAACCACATGGACATCATTGCTACTATTGCTTATTGTTACATTTACTATTGTTATTTAAGTACTGATATATTATTGTTGTTATTATTTCTTGTCATTAGTTTAGTATCACCACTTTGTTGGGTTTTATTATGATAGGACTACTAGCTGTTACCCGCAGGCTTCGCCCCGCAAATAATTTTTAAAAAATGTGATGGTTGTGAGTGCTGCATTCTATTGTTAGCCCGTAGAACTACTACGAATCAAGATCAGCTGTTTGTATTTTCATCAGCACAAACAAAATTTAATGTCCATAAAGAATAATACGTCATGGGAACTTTTTCGGGGTCTCTGGCGGAGCCCTAATGTTAAATTACGATAAAAACCATTTAGTTTTCCTATGTTATGCCTAAAGAATCAGTGTACAAAATGTCAACTCTCTAGGTAAATGGGAATAAGGGGGAGAATTCCGGATGGAGTGAGTGAGTAAGTGAGTGAGGGCTTTGCCTTTTATAGGTATAGATTTTTTATTTCCTTTAGATTTTGCACACTGTTATCATCTAAACTTGCGATATTCAGATTTAATTGTCATTATCATCCAAACATTCATCACTGTACATATAAGGTATTACGGTTCAGTAAAAGGTATATATGTATAGATAGCCTCTTGTTACTGTAGTTGTGAAATTTGTAAATGGTGGAAACCGTTGGAATGAATTAATAAACGTACATTTTATAAATGTTGTATGTTTTATTTGTATTCTCTGAGCGGGAAACAACAACACGAATATAAAAAAACGAGCTCCTCCCAAAGGTGAAAGGAAGTTAACCCCGGCCCTGCCCATTTCTCTCCCGAGCAGAACAAAAATTTATTTTTTGATTTATTTGGACTTTACCTATCGCTTCTAGTGTTTAAAACTACACTACGTTTCGGGAGGTAAGGAAACTCCTCCCGTTATCAAGTGAACCCTACTTACATCTAAATATCAAGATCTTACACCTAACTAACCTACTTTTTTTGGATTTTCTTAATATTTTTCTTTTACATTTTACTTTACACTAATACAAAGATAGCAAATACATTTACAAAAAATCAAATACTGTACTCTTGAAAAAAGCCGTTGACGTTGAAATATAAACGAGATCGCGCGCAGCACGCTGACGTGAGGGAAGTTAAAACCATTTCAGTCAAAAATCACCCCACAACCACACAACAGTTCCAACGTGTTCCGCGTCTAGAGTCCATCCAATGCGACTACGATACATGCGTCCGTGATCACCCTTGGAGGAAACACGGCCACCTGATTGCATGACTAGTTCCCAATGCTCACCTTGGAGGCATGCGGTAATCTCTATGACGATATCGTACGGGTGCCCGTGTAGCATTCTAGGAGGAATCGTGCAATTTTTGTTTTCCGTGTCATGTTCCCGTCGACACAGACGGGTGGGTAGCCACAGCTGTGTCGTCACGTGCCCCTGGCGGTAGTTGAAGGGTAACGGCTCTCCCCCCTCCACTACCGCTAGCCACTAGTCGAGTGCGCGGTCCGGTAGTGAGTTGACATGAGAGTGAAGTTTCCCGTTTTTGCCGTCAGCTTGGAGGCAACGCTGCAGAACAGGTAATGTATTGTCAGTTTTCCATTTGTTCGTGTATATAAATGTTGTGTTAGAGTATTGTATTTGATTTGTTGTATATTTATTTGTTATTTTTGTGATTGTGTAAATTAAAAATGTAAAAGAAAAAGATAAGAAAATCTAAAAAAATTTAGGTTAGGGTTAGTTAGGTGCAAGTACTTGATATTTAGATGTAAGAAGGGTTCACTTAATAACGAGAGGAGTTTCCTTACCTCCCGAAACGTAGTGTAGTTTTAAACACTAGAAGCGATAGGTAAAGTCCAAATAAATCAAAAAATAAATTCCAATCCATTGCTACTATGATTTTCAAAAATACAGTAAAATTTTACTTTATAGTTATATATTAAATTATAACAAATATACTAATTTATACTAATTTGATAACATGAGTAGTTTAAACTCAATTTGCCGTTTAGTTACTTTCATCAAAACCACACTTAACAAATTAGACGTTAAAATATTGATTCGTAGTGACTAATAAATGAAATTAAATGCAAAAATCATTGGCCGGTCTTATATCGTACATCAAACAATAACATTTAAATTTAAAATACCCAAGGTTATTTTTCAATCAATCCAGATATCCAACAACAACGAAAAAACATATTTATGTTTAAAAAGTTGGAAGCTTTTGTTGTGGTCTGCTATACAGTTCTGGCAATGTATTTTCAATTTTATGTAAGACACAAATTTTGATTATTTACTAAAAATTCAACTTAAAAAGGTAATGTAGCAAATCAAAATTAACTACATAATTAATGATAAACCTGAAAAACTAAACGTCTCATCTAAGGTTTTACAGACGCCTACTGTGGACTTACTATTTCTTAGTTAAGGTTTTTCTATAACTCACAGTTTTATAGACATATAAAGGTTATTATACTTTTTACACAAGAAAATCATAATATTACGAAACATATCTTCTACTTATATAAAGCTAGACTGACTCACTCACTCACTCACTCACTGACATAAACTAAGAGGCACTTCCCGTAATCGAACCCCCCCTCGACCCCATACTTGAATTAAAGCTCTCTTGACGAGAAACTCCCAGAAAAATTACCAAAAGTTAACATTTTTGAGTTTTTGGGGCATTTTTGGGGCGGGGAAAATTCCACTTTTCAATTTTTCCACTTTGAGCGAGTTTAGTACGGAAACGGTAAGAGATGGCAAAAAATGTTAAATACAAAAGTTGTAGAAAATTTAATTTCCAACAAACAGTTTTTCGTCATATTCAAGATCCGATCATCCGTTTAGCCCCTATTCATCGGAGAAGAAGTAATTTTGAGTATTTTGGCCCATTTAAATGTGTACAGTTTTGGAAAGCCGTTTAATGAAAGCACACTATCTTTGGCTAATCTAATACCACATGTTTGTATCAGCTGATTTAAAAAAAAAACGCCCGTGTAGGCGATATTAATTTGCTCACATGAGGTTTATATAAATCAGCTGTTACAAAACAAGGTGAGCACATTATCGCCTACACGGGAGGTCCAATATCGCGAATATCTTTTGTTACGATATTGGAAAATGTAATCAACCGATTGTTTGCTCTATCGAATGAATTTAGCCCAGTAGCCCAGTGGATATGTTGTCAGATGATTCAAGATCATATGGTCACGGGTTTGAATCCTACTTAGGTTAGGTTAGGTTACTATAATTTTGTCGTGAACTGAAGTCTAATTTGTTGTTTTTTTACACGTAAATCCATTTGTAGAACTCCAATTTAACACTGTAACCACAACTTTTTATTTATATCTGATTGAATTTGATTGAGTGAGCACTTTATTTTTCGCTTTTATTCACCTCGAAACAACCATCGTAGTCAAGAGTTCATTCGATAAAACTAACAAGCAGCCGGTTGGTGAAATGTTTCGATATCGAACCGATATGGGACCGCCTGTGTAGGTGTCAATGTGCTCACCAAAGGTAATTCTTGTGTAGCTTTTATTTGGTTAATGAACTGCAATAGTTGAGTTTGATTTAAACTTGAGTTGACTGAGGATGCTAGTGAGCGAAGCGAACTCCAAAAGGGGGTTTGGGGGCGAAGCCCCCAACGGCGATAAGCCTAGTTTAGATATAAGTATAGGGCTTGTTATAATAATAAATACATGTGGTGTTATTTATTAGTTCAAAATAGAGAAAAAAATTGACCTGATAGCCTGTCGGCTGGCCGCGGGCCGCGCCGCGCCGGCTAGCAACTGACTGGCAGTATTTTATTGAACGCCTTCAGAAATGAGAATGCCACACACAGTAATTCTTTCTACACTGCTGTCATTTTCACTTGTCATTCATTATATCTGGGGATTTCATTTCATACGTAAAATAAGAATATCAACACTACATAAACAGAGTTGTAAAATATTTGTTTTTAGACGTTGATATTATGCATTACATTAAATGTATATACAGGGTGTCCAAAAAGTCCCGGGTCGGTTAAATATTTTTCGAAATATTTAAAATAGAGCTACAAAACTTTGCACAAAGTTACTGGACATAAAAATCTATTTTAACACATATTCAGTGATCCGCTACTTCCTCAGGGGGACGGCCCGCTAGGAGTCAGAAGAAAATCTTAAATGTAAGCATAGGTTGATATGCATATCAAATAAAAGGTCTTTATTAGTAGAGCACAGAGCCACAAACCCGACCTCAAACGGAGAAACGAGTCAAAAATCACAGCCGTTCAAAGATGGCTTGAGTTTGCAACCTAGGTTAATGTAGAAAATTAACTGACGAGCTTTTTGATTTTAACATTACTAACCCAAAACTGTTTACAATTAATACTATTGTAGAATAATAAGTTTCATTATTTCTGTGAGGGATCGAAAATAAAACAAACAAGAAAAATGAATGAGCCATGATAAACCTAAGAGAGAAAGTTATTTGTGACTGATAGTGTGTTCCATGAACTTGATTACATTTACCTAAGTTGCAAACTCAAGCCATCTTTGAACGGCTGTCATTTTTTACTCGGTTATCCGTTTGAGGTCGGGTTTGCGGCTCTGTACTCTACTAGTAAAGGTGCAAAGTTTTGTAGCTCTATTTTAAATATTTCGAGAAATATTTAACCGACCCGGGACTTTTTGGACACCCTGTATAAATTAGCCTTGACACCATTGCTACCAAGTGCAAAATAACACTTTATTTTGGACTACAAAGTATTCTTAAACTACTAACACTACTACTACTACTACTACTTCTACTACTACTACTAAACTACTACTTAATAGAGTGCAGCACCAAATCGGAGCGCGTTATAGGTTATCGTGAATAGAATAAAATTACTACTTTAATGGGTAAAAATGTGCCTTGCCGGCTATAAACCATTTATTCTACTCAGGAAAATAGTTCTCCCTACCGGATTCAGTTCGGCGTGTCAAAAACAAATTAAATAATCATAAATTTATTCTCCTATCTGGTAGTACAATCATGGAAGGGAATCTGAAATGACGTTATCATTAACAGACGGGTTTTATCATGCAAAATACCCCAAGCCGAACTGGCGTTATCGCGGCAATGTCAATTAACGCCAACTTGTCGGGGTAGGGGTGGAATTGTGCCTGTTTAGCATCGCTCGGGCGACGAGCGAACTGACAACCAGGGGCGGACCCAACAAATACATTGCGATGCCTACTCAATTGAAATGAGTAATTTTTGTTCTTTTTTGTAAATATTATTTCTTTTAGTTTCTTACAATAAATATGAAGTTAATACTTTAAGCTAATCAAATATTTGGTAGTTTTTTGTTTGATTTTATAGACAGCTTAATATCTTAAAGACATCATTGGAGAATGTTCATTTAGTTTAACCGTAGATATAATTTAAATTGTCCATGCAAATAAGGGTTCACTATTAAAAATATAAATATTTTTTAAATACTTGAGTTGGAAAAAATCGCTCACTTTGTTTTCCTCTCGTTGCTTTTAGAGATAATTGTTTCAATCTTGCATTCACGTATGTGCTTACCGAATACCGCTACGTACTTATGCATTATCCATAATTTCATGTAATCGGTCTATCAACACCCAATTAACAAATAAATTGTTAAGTATTATTTCAAGTTTATCATAGTCATGTCCCGAACACGTATACAATTTTTGTTTTATAAATTATAGATTGTTCAACACTTGTATAAACAAAACCTAAAGCTTCTGACTATACCCACTAATGTATGGTTGTATGCGTCTGTTATTGTGCTGGGATCCTTTCACTATAGAAACGACGACTCGCCGTTGTGCATATTCAAACAGTACATCCCTGTACTTGATTGTGTTTGGGCTCCCTCTTCTGTGGCTCATTGAAACCTTGTATTGTCAAGAACTTGCCATTGAATCCCGAGTTGCGGTTCCTATTGGTGAACATTCCCTTTATTCTCAGATGCTCAGACCTTCGTTAAATCAGAATTGTGATCCGGTACAGAGTTCGGTTCCTAAATGCATTTGGTTTTACTCAAGTATTTTCAGAAGGCTGTGATCAAGGAGAACAATGAAAGTTCTGATGGAGTTAAGAACAAACAATTAACCCCCTGACAAGTTATAAATCATGAATTGATCGATTTACCAGTCTAGCTTATATGTTTTTCCCATTATTCTCTCTTGCTTAGAATAAAATTGTTTGATCGGTTCTTGATTCTTCTCAAAACTCTCTAGTGTTATAAAATTGATTTTCTGTAAAGCAAATGTTTAGCGTTTTCTTTAATTTTATCATCTTTTTTGATCCTCTATTAATATTATGAATTTTTCCCGGGAACTTATTTCCCATAAGTTTCTGTCCAATTTACTGCAACTGTATTCCGCATTTTCATTTCTGTTAAACTTTAATGAAGTTATTTAAAAAATATACACGAAATAAACTGTTAATGAACAGATTAATTTTTTATTAAATTAAAAAAATTCGAATAGATTTAGTTTGTAAATTTAAAATTGTATCCAAATTGTAATTTGATGTCACGTCATGCATGCTTATGAATCACAGATAAATATATTATTATATTATTTTGATATTTGGTTTGATATGTACTTTTGAATAAAGACAATTTATGTAACATATCATATAGTATCCAGATTCAACTAAGTTAAAAGCGCAAGCTGCGCATAGGTAATTATACACGTAATCTAACATGGACTAGTCATAATAGTATTTACGTCATTAGTTGTTATTTCCCGTTATAACAGGGATATTTTCTACTATGTTTTGATTATCGTGTGAAGAACAGTACTCGCAGGCTACTAAGTTTAAGAGGTTTAACATTATTTAATGTGGTTGTACTTGTCCTTTCACTAAGACAAATTTAATTATTGATTATTTGTACAACTGATTATGTGTTATTAATACCCCCGTCGCAGCAAACCTGCATATTCAGCGAATTTCCAATGGAGATATAAATGTCTTAATACTTCATAAAGCCACTTACCAAGTTTCATAAAAATATATTCACAAATAAGCGATATATACAATTTTAATTATTCTCCATAAGAATAACATTGGGGCTGAGTATGAAGGTTTGCTGCTACGGGAGCCATTGGCAAAAAATTATTATTTTAAGCAAATATCAATAGACCACAACCAGATGAAGCCGAATACCAAGTTTCGTCAGTATACGTCCTGAAATAGGCAAGATATAAAATTGTTCTTTTCCTCCATAAGAATAACATTATACAACGTACTGTGTTTAGCACTTTAAATATCTCGGGAACCAACTGATGTAGAGGAATGATCAAAATACCAAATTTGTGTTTTTTTTTTAATGATAAGTAAAAAAATTCAAAAAAAAACCATTTTTGAAGCAGTACTGAAGCAGTAACAGTGTTTATTGATAACAGATTCAAAAGACGATATATCGCTCCATAGCACAGAACCAAAAACAATGCTATGAAAATTATCAATAACAAAGTTACTAAAGAAAACAATAAAAGCAAAAAAAGAATACAATAGATCAGGTATATATAAGATCATTTGTTCAGAATGCCAAAAATATTACATCGGACAAACCGGCAGGACGTTCAACTGCAGATATAAAGAACATGTGCAAGCATTTAAATCGAAAAACAAGACAAGCATGAAATCAAATGTTGCAGATCACATGATAAAGTACAATCATAAATTAAAAAACATAAAAGATGATTTGCAAATAATAGAATATGGGTCAAAAGGAGACAAACTCGACGTTAAAGAAGAATTCAACATTTACTCCAGCTACAAAATAGATCCACAAAATATTATTAACACCATGCAAATTCGTATGCAAAACCCAATATATAATAAAATATTGAAACTAAGATCTATTAAGCCACAATAGTTGAAAAGCATGTTAAAAGAACTGTGGCAAAAGTCATATGATTATACTATCAACAATTTATTGTTTACATTTACTTGGATTTCTTTTAGCGAATTTCCCCTATAGGGAAGAAGCTATTACCGTAGTCGGCATGGTAAGACCTAGGCCCGGGACCATGATAACTTTTCGTTTTGAGGTCCCCAGACCCCAAAAACACCATTCGTTCGAAACTGTATATATATATATATATGTGTCCGTGAGCACGATAACTCTCGTAAAAATTATCCGATTTTGATGAAATTTGGTATAAACGTGTAAAGCAACATTTATGACTTTAAGTTCGAAAACCAGCCAGATCGCTCTATCCGAAGGGGTATTTTGGGGGGTTTTGTACCCCAAAAATGGGTTTTTCGAATTTTTTACATATAATTTTGGAAATAGTCAAATTTTATTTTTTCCCATTGGATTCAGCTTAAAAAAACACACAATTTGGTATTTTGATCATTTCTCTACGTCAATTAGTTACCGAGATATTAAAAGTGCTAAACACAGTACGTTGTCTAATGTTATTCTTATGGAGGAAAATAAAAATTTTATATCTCGCTTATTTATGAACGTATACTGACGAAACTTGGTATACGGCTTCATCTGGTTGTGGACCATTAATATTTGCTCAAAAAAACAATTTTTTACCCAAGGCTCCCGTAGCAGCAAACCTGCGTACTCAGCCCCATGTTATTCTTATGGAGAATAAGTAACGTGTTATCTGCCTTCATTATGAAAATAAATTAATGAAATTTGGTATGTGGCTTTACCTACATGAGTTATCTTGATATTTGTATAAAACCCCATTTTTTTTGTTCCTTACTTCAGCAAACCTGCATACTCAGTTGCCATGTTATTCTTATGGAGAATAATTAAAATGTCATAAATCGTTTATTTATGAATGTATATTGATGAAACTTGGTATGTGGCTTTATTTGGTATTAAGATACATATATATGCATTGGAAATTCGCTGAGTACGCAGGTTTGCTGCTACGGGGGTGTTTAATAGTGTGAAGTTATGTTTTGTTTACGACCATGACTATGGCCTTAAGGTCCGAAACATGTCGGTCTTGAAATAAAATAAAATTTAAACCAGGGTACTGTGTTTAAAATGTTTAAAATAATAATTATATCAGTAGCCTTTTTTACTGAAAATTACATATATATATATATGTATATATATATATATATATATATATATATATATACACAGTTTCGAACGAATGGTGTTTTTGGGGTCTGGGGACCCCAAAACGAAAAGTTATCATGGTCCCGGGCCTAGGTCTTACCATGCCGACTACGGTAATAGCTTCTTCCCTATAGGGAAAATTCGCTAAAACGAGTTCTCACGCAGGACGCTGACGTGAGGGAAGTGAATTTCCACATGCAAAACTTTTAAAACTCAAAACCAGTGTAAAAAGATGCATTTATTCCAATTTTATTGAAATCTGAAAACATTAATTTTTTGGATGTTCTGATGCTCCTGGTTTAATTTACCTGCAATGCTGGAAATACAATTTTGCGCATTATAAGGTTAGGAGAATGTCTAATCAGGCTTGAAAGTAGGCGTGAGGTTGCTGGGAATTATAAAAGTACACCAACAAATGAATATCAGGTTTTTCTAATGTAAACCCCCCATAAGACAACGTACTGTGTTATTCGAGACACATTTTCTTTAATAACTCAGTAAATGATTATGCTAGAATGACGAGAGATGGCTTAAAACTTTCGCTTCACTAATTCCCATCTTAATTCATGCATTAATTTTACATTCGGGGCTTTTCTTAGCCTTTTTGGGCCCAAAAACTCAAAATTTGAAATAGTAATCCCCAAAAAAGGGGTTTAAAGTTTTCCGATTGTTCTGCCCAACGAACTTGTCCAACTGATTATAGAAAGGAACGTCCCTACCAAATTTTAAGTATATCGACAAAAAATGCGACCGCTATAGTGCGTACACACATATATATATATGTACATACACACACACACACACACACACACACACACACACACACACACACACACACACACATATATATATATATCATTTTGAACGACCCCCCAAAACGTATTCATGGGGTTACGTTAGGAACTTCTATGGTGGTCCGAGGTTAAGTTTCACCGTGCAAGTCATGCTAATAGTTCACTTTCCACAGGAAATTCAGTAATAACAGTAAAGTTATTTTTGGCAAAATACTTGTGTGCTTTATTCAAGCCTTCCAATAATTCCTAAGATGATTCGTGGAAATGCCAGGATATTCGAACTGAACAAAATTAAAATCATACATACACAAAAAATACAAATACAAATAATTTATCGTTTAAATGCCACCTTGTTACAGAACAATGTCCTCAGTGCAATAATTGTTTTTTTTTTCATTATAAAATTGAAATCACAATAATTTACAATATTCAATAATAAGTAAACCTTGTAAAGTGTGCCACCTCCCAAAAACAACCTCTAACCCCACCTATGCTGCAGCAATGAAGCTTGGGACGTTTTACACTATATCGATACAGGTTTTCAAATTGTTCATAAGCAGGTAGTCAATGCAGAAACGTATTAATGAGAATGCGCACTCTAACAACAGGAGGGATATTACCAATCGCAGTGCGGTGGTCCAGAAATCCCTAGAACAAATGTCTAATCCAGGAACTGAGCAATCAGTGCACGCCATTTGTTTCTATGTCCAGGAATGTAATAAATAACCAGCATACATTTACAAGCAAAAGGGTTGAATAGCACATACGGCTTGATTAGTATGGCACCAACACTGGAGCTGAGTGTAATCAAACAGTATAATCATTATTCGTAGTAGTTTGTTGTTGTTGTTAATCTTCTGTTAATGGAGTTAAAGGTGCCCCAAGACTCGTTGGAATCGTAAAACTATAATTTACGTATTAAACAAAATCTTCAATTGACATTATTTAAAACCTCAATAAAAAAATACTGTAATTATTTAGTCTAGTGTTTTTAAAAAGCATTTACTGTACAATTGTGATATAATACACTTCCTGGCCCTACAAAGTAGAAACAGACACTCAAATTTAAAAAGACAATTTAAAACATTTATAATCCGGAAGATATTTCGAAATTAATAAATTCCTCAATATTAAAAAAGTAATCTATATTGTAGTATATATAATTTAAGCTATCACTTAGACTTAAACAATGATTTGTTGTAATGGCGATGTTATAAATAAACGGCGATGCCGTTATAAATAAACTGAATTGTTTGGGGTAGATGAACTAATATGATGATTATACATATCAAATCGATGTATTCATTGAAAAATGTTAATATATTGTTGTCAGTGTACTGTGACTTTATGAATTATCGTTTTATTTTGTTTTCATAGTATTATAAACTATGTGTATATCGAAGGATATTTATTACATATTGCTATATTTAATCAATTGTATGTAATATTACGGTATATTTATATTAAATTGTAGTTCTGTATACTTAATTACGTATTTAGTTAAGTGCAAGGTATTTATTTTCAATGAATCTAATATTAAAGTACTTAAATCACGGTTTAAGATCAATACAAGTTCATAAGTTGGTAACCTAGCTTAATTTATGTTATCCTCCATTATCTAGTTATCTGTTGAAATGCTGTTTATTTTATTCACTGATATTTTGGAGATATACATTAAAATTATATAGATTTTTCATTTGCTAATTATAGTGATTTGTTGCATGGATGCTTAATATAAGGTTGTTTGAGCAACTAGCCTTAAAATAATATTTCTCCATTATATAGTTATATGAATTAGTTGTGGCAGTTCTAAGAGCAATACAAAGTATTTTAGTTTAATCAAATGTATGTACCTTTATTTGAAAACCTTGAATAGCGTTTGACAAACAACTTTAACTGACTTTAGTTTATGCATAAAAACTCAATACAACATTTCAAAGAAAATATATTAGTAGAGGAGAAACACCGTTTTAGGGCCGTAATCGGCACTTTTTTCCCATGTTATTCTTATGGGGATCAGTTTTTGGACCGACGCCCGATCCCGCCTTACACAAGTTTCCTGTACTAGTACTCTTGCCACATTTTCCCCATCCTCTATATTTAAAATCTAACTTTGGATTTGTCAATTTATCTAATGCATTAATAAATCCCAAATTAACTATTACAATCGAATTAAAACTGCCAACTTACTGATTTTTGCACCCTAATTTCCGTTTTGACCCTTGCCATACTTTTCCCAATTTTAAAATTTGCATTCATTTTAATACATCCTTTGCAGAAATCCACGAGTTCTGGCTACTTGGGAACCCGAGCCATTTGACATATAATAAATCACCTTTCCTCCTAATTACCTTCTCTACCAAATACATGTCTTTATATTTAGTCTTTAACAATTCTTCTGTATAAAATCCTCCTTTGATTATATTGCCATTTTCATCTTTCAAAATATAAGTCACAGGCTTTGTTTTCTTAACTTCTGCTATTGTAAAAAGCTCTCCCGTCCAGTTGGGGGTATATCCTTTACTAAATACATGTTTATATTTAGATATCCTTACACTATCCCCCACCTTATATCTTGGCTTTTTAACTTGTACTTTAGATGCTAACCTTTCATGTACATCTTTAGAGTTCTTAGCACTTACTTGGTTAGGCTTCATCCCTATGGATCTATGTACTTTATTATTATATATCCTTATTAACTTTGGAAGTAAATCCAACCACTTGTAACTCCCTTGTGCACTAAACTCTCTATACAACCAATTCTTTAAAGTTCTCTGGAACCTTTCCACAATAGCCGCCTTAGTTGTAGAGTAAGTGTGGTAGTGATTAATATTTAGAATTTTCATTAGTTTGGTAAAATCTTCATTAAAAAATTCTTTTCCGTTATCAGATTGAATATTTTTAACTCCCTTTGGGAGAATAGTTTTTATAGCTTCTGTGACTACTAATCCAGTTTTATTCTTTAGTGGAGCAGCATAAGCTTTTTTAGAAAATGTGTCTATTAAAGTTAAAATATATTTATTCCCAGAATTCTCTCTAGCATAATTCCGCATATCTATTAAATCTATTTGAACAGTTTCGTTTATACCCAACACCTTAAAAGACCTTCTAACAAAGTTCTTTCTCGCGGGCTTATGCAATTCGTAAGCAATTTTTTCCATTTTTTATTCTTTATTTTTAATGTTAACGTATCTGCCAGTCTCTGTCGTTTCAAAAACACCTCCATTGCTACCAATTAACATACCATCACTCATTCTTTGATATACATAGTTTTTTGGCAAATATGCCCCTCCATCTAAAGTCTTAAATCCACTTAAAGATGTAGGGTCTGCAACCAACAATTTAGGATTGTACATCATCAAATCGATTTCATTATTGTCTTGCATAAATTTATTAGTTTTATTGTTAAACCTTAATGCATGTGATTTTAAACAAATATCAAATTTAATATTGTCTTGTCTAAAAGTTTTAATATTATCGTCATACCTCAAAACCTGCGACATTAAACAAATATCACTCCTATCTTTGCCTTCAGGTACATTCTTTATTAATTTGTCCTCTGCATCCCACATATCTCTATCTAATGTTAATACATTATAATATTTATCCCCCTGTTTTATTATGCTTTTCTCACCTTTTGTTAATATTTGATTAACAACAGCCACATCATTTGGCAATGTTCCAGGTAAAATGTTTGTTAATTGCTTATTTTTACCATCAAATTTAAGACCGTCTAAAGTCACAGTCTGATGTTTTGTAACACAATCGTTCTCATCAACAGCGGGTTTAACACGAACTAGCCTTTTATTATTAAAATCCCAAAAGTTTAGATCCATTTTTGGTACTTGAGAGACGTTTACAACATCATCGCTTTCTTTACCAGCCAACAAATTACTTATTTTTCGCTTTTTGGCATTCCAAATACCATTCTCCGATTCCAAAAATTCATAATTATTTTTGTCTTGTACAAAGACACCATCTTTTCTTATTAAAGTTTGCTCTAATGTGGGTACATCGGTTGAGCTTTCACCTCGTTTAACATTAGTAATTTTGCGTTTATTCGCGTTCCAATTATTACTCTTGGATTCTAAAAACTTATATTTAGTATTACCTTGTACAAAAGCATCACCTTTTCTGGTTAACGTCTGCCCCAAAGTCGATACATCATCAGTAAACTCCCCACCTTTAACACTACTAATTTTATAATTTAAAGCATTCCAACCATCATCTTTTAGATTTAAAGTAGTTTCTTTAAAACTTCTAGCTTCTGGTTTACTATACGGGTTATATACGCGATAAAATTTATCTATCATCTTTTTATTTAATAAACAATTCCACTTTCCCTCAATTCTTCTATGATAGAATCTATCTCATTATCCACTCCAGAATTTCCCGCCAATCGGCTTAACCAAAGCAGTCTTAACCTATCTACAAGCTCATTAGGATCGTCCCAATAAACATAGTCTATTTTATGACCAGTTACCTGCCTTAAACCTTCACCAACAGTCTTAAACAGGGGTTTAATTATATTAAGATATTTAGTGTGTTTATTACTTGACATCGCCGCACCTGGTTTATAACCCTTTAAATGTGCATTTGTAGCTTCCAAAATCTCTTTATAATTTTGCAAATCAGCCTGACTATAGTTTACGGGTTCTTTTAAAGTTAACAATTCCCACAATCCCTTTGTCCCTTTATAAATTGTTTCTCCAACCGTAACATCATCATTGGCAATTTGAACTTCCTGATTCCCAATAAAAAATTTATTTCCTTCTCGCCTAATACCATATGTGGTGTCTGTCATACTACTTCTACTAAGGTAATTTCCTAAATAGTCTGATGCTAAAAGACCAAAATCTAATTTGTGCGGTGTTATCTGTGTTATTCTTGGTATTCTAGACGGGGTCTTTTCTAAAATCATTGGGAGAACTGGCCTCGCTGTTTTTGTGGCTAAATTTTTTAATTCTTGCAAAGGCTCTATTAACGGTTGGAATGTTTGGAACCTCTCTTCAGCCTCTAGAAATTTACCACGTTTTAACGCCCTATATTTTTCTCTTATTTGTTTTGCAGACTCTACCAATTCTTGTTGAATATTTGTTTTCATTTTATTTACATTTTATTTATCTCATTTGTCAAAGGATTATACTCAAACACCTTATCGTGTATTATTAGGCAATATGCAGATGTGTTTGAAGGGACATTTTCTGCAGTTTCAATTTCTAATTTAATATCTACAACCCCCTCTTTGACTGATTCATTCTGCCTAGAACAATCTATTACAATTAGAGGATATTTCTTTATAAAGTCAGCTCTGTTAAACATAGGATCGGGGACGGTGTTGTAGTAACTCTCCCTAAACCTCACAAACATCTCATAAGCTTTAGAGGCATCTCCATTTTCAAAGTCGAGATTTAAATCACTATAAGGATAATATTCAGAGTTTAAAAACACTTTGAGATTTTTCAATTTACAGTGATCAAATTCATCAGTTCTTTTTCGTGCACTGTTGTCCCTACCAGTTTGGAAACCAAATATAATATACCTGGGCTTCTCCAAACTCGAAGACGTCTTAACTGACCATGTATGTCTCTTGGTTTCGGGGTATGATGGGAGTTCGTGTAGCTCCAAACTTCTAAATGCAATTTGCAAATTTTTATTTTGCAATAACATCTTTTGTAATTGAAGCTTCTCCCCATCAGATGGCACCACATGCGGCATCACCCACTGAATCGATTTAAGTGTAATTTTAGGAATAGGATCGACACCAGTTGGAGCATTAGATGTTGTTAATATACAATTTAAGTCGTTTTTGGATCTTTTCAACACCAATTCTTGTTTAACATTTACTAAAACCTTATTAAAATCCTCAAACACACCCATTAACAGCTCTAACGGGACACAACTACTAAACTTGCCGCTTTTATGGAACTCCTTTAAATTTTCATCAGAATCAAATGCTACATTTGACAATTTAGTTGTTTTATTGTAAGAGCACAATATTTTCATAAGACTGGAAATTCCCGGATTTCTTACAATATCTATTTCTTTACCAGCAACTTCGTATCTAATTTCGTCAAATAAGAATGCAAATGCATTATTTATAAAATGTCCTTTATCATGATTCTCTATTTCTCCTTTAATATACAGATAACTCCTACATGGGAGTGTTAGTAAATCTTGATTATTTATGCATATTCGAATTTCATCGGAATTATTTATTGCTAAAGTGTTGTGTGGAACATAGGAGTGATTTGTAATTTTAACCACGCTATCGTCGTATTGGAATTTTCCTGCAACGTCTAGAAAATCTTCCATTTTTATTAATAGAAAATTTTAACTTCAACCCAATTGATCGCAGAAACCTGGCATTTTGCACACTCAGTCCGTTCTTGTAAATTCTCATATCTTTTTTATATGACAAGTAATTGTAGTTTCTTCTTTATTAAAGTCAATTGGCTTGTCGTGTTGATCTGCAAATGTAATGCTAACAACATCTAAACTTCTCTTATTTACAGGGAAGTATATAATATTTCTGGGGACCTCAATAATTTTGTAGCCGGGAGGAGCTTCTGGGTAAAAACTGTGTATGGTGTGTGATTTGTCACCATTCAAATAAGACCCATTCGCAATATTACATTTTACTCTAATCACATTTACATTATTTATGTTGATTTTATTTACAGATTTAAACGCAATATCTGGAGTAGAAAATCCTTTAAATCCCAATAATTCAGACCCTAAACATGGTTTTGTAAAATCAAACACATGGCTAGAATGTAATGTGGCTTTCATAGTTTTATTATCGGCTATAAGTACAAAATCTGGGAGTTGCTTTTGAATTTCCTTCGCAAGCTCAAACACTTCGTATGTACCTTCAGCAATTTCAATTACAGTTGGAGCTTTGTGATCATAATAATACACATCCTCACCCTCGTCTATAGTTAATTTTGTGTCTTTAAGTTTATTTAATTTTGGAACTAGCCCTTTGTAAAATATAAGTTTGACTTTTGTATTAATTAATGCTACTTTATTTTGTATAATAACTTCAACTTTACCAGCCAATGCCCGGTTTAATTCGTCAATTGTGACCTCCCCTTTTGGGGTTGTAATTTTGTGCATTTTGTAATATGTCAAAGTATTTAGAGGTTTTTTAACATTAAATATAGAATTATAACTTTGAAAATCTACCAGTCCAATTACATAATCACCATTTAATTCTATAGGAGGAAAGAACACAGACTTCAACTCTGGCTCTGTACCCGTAAATGTTATAGTAAATGAATCCATTTTTATAAACTAAAATTTTTCAGAAATGATAAACATAAAATTCCACAAATGGAACTGTTTAAATCTTGTATTTGATCAGTTGTATAGTAAATTTTAGATGGTACAAAATATTCAATTACCTCTTTTGGAGGCTGTATTCCGAAAGGGTCAAAATATATTACAACATCTTTATTTTTACGATATGCTGTCCAATGTGTGCCCCTGTCACTGTCTAAATTAATAATTCCACATTCTCTTACTTTTGGCCTTAGATGTTTTAGCTCGTTTTTTAGGTACACTCCTCGAAAGCGAGGCACGTCTCTTGCTGCCTCTAACAGCTGAAAGTTGTCCATCTTTTTTATTAAATTTTAATCCCATTCCCATTTTTGCTTTGGCCTTCATCAAATTTGTCACTGCATAAGCTGCTGCTTTTTCGGCTAGATTGGCGTCCTTTGCCGAAACCCTAGTCCAAGCCTGGTCCGCTAATCTCATATCTGCCTTGTTCCGGGCGGCTGTATCAGGATTATTCATATAGAATATGTCGTGCTCTTTACAATAAGAGTCTAGCTTATTTTTTGGAGGTACATTTCTGGCTAAATTTTCACGTATCTTAGTTCCAGGACCACAATATGAATATGACGGTATGTGGAGGGGGAAAGGAAGGTTGTTTATAAGGGTATTTAACAAGCCACGGCCTCTATATGGCTTTAAGAATAATCCCTTACCTTGGACCTTTTTACACTTTCTCTTTGCCATTTTTATTATATAAAAAATGTCATTTATTCAACAAAAGAACAAATTTAAAATAGCACATAAAGAAAATACACCAAAGAAGTTGGGTCTATTTCCTAATAATATTCGCTGTCTTATAATAGGGCCCAGTGGTTCGGGGAAGACTGTTGTAATTTATAACTTAATTGTAAAAAAACAAGGATTAAAGTTTACAAATTTATATATAATATCCAAATCTTTAGAACAAGAAAAATATAAAAAAATAATTGAAATATTCCGTCTGTGTGATGAAGTTAAATTACACACATATTCAAACTGTTAAATCACACCAAATGATGTAGAATCACACTCAATAGTTGTATTTGACGACATAAATAGTCCAAATATCACACAATTTTTCTCAATGGGCAGACACAAAAATATTAACAGTTTTTACTTGTGTCAATCTTACAGTAAAGTAAACAAACATTTACGTGACAATGTTAATTTCCTAATATTATTTAAACAAGACGATTTAAATTTAAAACATGTGTATAACAATCATGTGGGAAATGATTTTTCATTTAACCAATTTAGAAATCTCTGCCATCAATGCTGGGATAGGTCTAAATATGGCTTTTTTGTAATAGACAAGGAAAGGCCAAAGAATAATGGGAAATATAGATTTATGTTTGACCAATTTTATAATGACCAAGGGCAAGAGTGTTGATGCCATCCAGAATAAACCTCTTGTCGTCATCAAAAGAGAGTACCTTTTTGTTCATCGTTAATGTTTGAAGATGGTGGTTTGTGGATTTAATTCTTGTAACATTCTCATAGTAATCTTCCCCGGTTGCAAGACAGTGTAAGTAATGTTGGTGTCTTAAGAGATGTTTAACTGTAGCGTTGTCAGCTCCCTTTGCCTTTTTAACCTCTAGCTCATTTTGATTTTCTTTTTCGTATAACCATTGTAAAGGAATGAAAGAGTATAATTTTGGCCTTAAACCACAATATTCATACATAATTTGACCATTTAATTCGTCTTTAAACTTGCCCGTAACTTTTTTATTTTTATCAGAGTATAAGAAATGATCTTTACTATATGAAGAGGTGTCGAAACAGTCCAAGTCAAATTGTATTGCCTTGTAAAAGTACTCTGTTACTATAGAATACATAACACTGTCTGTGTCTGTCATTAGGAACTTTTTATTCTTAAATTTTGACATAAAATTATAGTGGAAATCATACATTATTACTTTACTGATATCTAAAATGGTCATTCCTAGATATATTGGTTTATCAAATTTTACAACTAATTTATTTAAATGTACAGCATGCAATTTGTAATCGAAATTTTTGCTACAGTCAAACCTTGGCTTTGTAACGTACTTTGTTAACTTAGACTCGTCTACAAGATGTATATCACGAAACTTGCGTTGGTTCATAATTGTTCGACCAAAGAGACTGTTATTTAACAGTTTGTAAAAGTCTTTTTCAAAATCGTGTTTAGCTTTTTGTCGCCTTTCAATATTAAAATTAATATAGGGCGCAAGCCATTTTGATTGTCTGAATTTTAAAATTCTGTGGTATTTTGTAACTACCAAACCCAGTTCTTCGTATTTTTTTAGTGCTTTATAATGTAATATATATTTGGTTTTGTCATTTAAATTTGGTATTAATTTTCCATTCATTTTTTCTGGTGCGAGCGGGTAGTCATTATGCAAATCATGTAAACTTTTATCGTATTTTAAATCAACTTCCAAAATAAATCCAAAGTTTTCATTTTGATTGTATTTATAATCTTTCTCATTTGTCCATCTAAAGCCATCAACAGGCAACGACTCGCACATTGCTGTAGAGTATAGCGAGTTACAGTCTAAGTATACAAGATAGGTGCTTTCTTGATTTGGGTCATAATGTTCGCCCATGTACTTATTATTGGCTTTAGCGTAGCGCGTGGAAATCATACTTACACCGCCTCTAATGGCGTGTTATATAAACAAATGCATGTCAGTGTCACGAAATAATTGTAATTTTATGCCGGTCATTCTAAGACACGCTTCCCATGTTAGTCCAGGCAATGAGTACATATGAACAGGGTCGAGTTTATAATCCTTTAAACATAAGTCCCTAAATGTCTCAAACACATCAGCCAATAACAAAACATCTGTTTTAAGGTATAAATCGTGATATTCTTTTAAATTCTTTATATTAAAATGATTCCATACGTTTTTAGCGTGTTCATATTGTGCGGGAGATATACATTCTTTAGTTAGACTACTGTAAAATGCCTCTGTGGGTGGGAGAGGCTCTAAAAACTTTTCTGGTCCTGTCATGTATTCGTACGGAAATTCGCCCTTACGTTGTAGTAGTGGATTGTCTATAAATCTAAATGTATTTAAATTTGAAGCTAATTTGCTTAAGGGAAGGGACAGAAAGTTGTAGGAATCCAAAAATACTAAATCATCAACAGAGAATGAAATATACGTTTCCATATCTTTGGCTATGCAATTCAATTTGCGATTACATTTTCCTAAGTTTTGCATTATTAAATGACCGTCATAGTTTTTAAGATTGTGGAAGAATACTGGAATTTTCTTGGTTACTTTATAGTTTAAATTACAAGAGTTATGGGAGGGCCCTCTGAACTCACCTGTTAGGTGGCAGTGGTCGCGCACTTTATCACACAGTAACGGCTGGCGGCATATGTGGCAGCGTGTAGAGTTTTGAAATAACGTCTCTTGCTCTGGAGTCATTACAAGGGGAACATATACTCCCATCTGACTTTTAATAAAGTCATAAGTTTTAAATAATTTTTCGAAAAACACATCCATTACATTTTCACCACTGTACAACTCTTCGTAAATAATTTTAGAATCTCTCACTACAACATAAGCAAATCCAGAAGCAGTGTGTTTGTTAGAGTTTATAAAGCATTCGAAATCTGCATAAATCACAAAGGGAGCTTTAAGTTGATATTTGTAATTCGTAAATTGTAATGTATCTTTTTTAGACATTTGTACTCTTTGGGCAACAAAGGTTTTACAATATGTTATGTGACGTTCCAATATTTCTTTAGTGTAAAAATGTTGCAAACAGAACTTGCAAAAATATTTCTTATGGTTATCTTTTGTAGAATTAAACATTAACTTATCAAAATCACGAATTAAACAGTAATGTGATTTGCGGCTTTGTTGTAAAAGCAGCAGGTTTGCGTGCGTATTACTATTTAGTTTAGTTATTCTCAATGGATATATTAATTGTCCTTCAATTCCATATACATTAACACTTATATTATTTTGTTTTTCAAATTTATCAATGTCGGATATTTTTACGGGATATTTTATATTTGTCATATTTAACTGACCTATGTGGGGTTCGTAGTAAAATACTTGATTTGCATGTTCTCCATGATTCCTTGGATTTAATTTTGCTAAAATACTCCACACAAAACATTTATTATCACTATTTTTAATATTTAAAACAGCGTGTTTTGATTTTATATTTTCTGGTGTGGGGATGTATGACTTGGGAGTTAGGGGTTTATACTTGTAAACATGCAGCTGCCAGTATTTAGTATGGTCATATATCCATCCACTACCTTCTGATTGAAATTTGTGTAAAGATGTGTCGATTTTTAAAAGTGAATTTTCAATTTGTGTCTTTAATTGTGCTTTCTCAATTGATAAATTAGTTAAACTTCGAAAGTTAGCAATAGTTTCTTTATCAATTAATAATTCACCATTCTTACTAACTGTGTGTTTGATAAATTTCACTCTCCTAATAAGAATCCATTTTATTGGTAAAGGACATGATTGAAGGGTGTTTAATATATCCACGGACTCACCTTGAAACTTAAACACATTATAGGGTCGCTTGTCACATCGTAGGTGGTGGCGTTTCTTTTGACAGTTAATAGCCTTCTTATACACATTACAAGTATTGTGGTTCTCTAGCATATGCATTTTAAAATTGCAATTGTCAAATATTTGATGGCATTTTTTACAAATTTTAGGAATAACTTTGTGAATGTTACGATAGTGTCTGATTAAATTGCTTCTGTTGGAGCAGGGCACGGAGCAGATTGCACAGGACAACATTTTGGGTTGAAATGACTGTAGAGATGTCATGCTCTGCTTTTTATAAACAAAAATTACCATTTTAAAAATTTAAATACGATCAAAATATAAAGATTTTAGACAAAAACACAAATTCAAAATTTTTATAAAAACTAAGCCCTTTATCAAAAATCTGGGAAACTACTTTTTAGATAATTGTATAAAGTACCTCCAAACCAAATTTGAATTTTAATCAGAAATGAAAATGTTTTCAAAAATAACGATTCCCTTTCATCTTCAAAGTTATTAAGTCATAAGAACCACTCTAAATTTTTCTAAGTCCAGAGTAAAAAAGCATATTTTAGCCGAAATTATTTTAACCACTAAATTTTTCTAAGTCCAGAGTAAAAAACCATATTTTAGGCGAAATTATTCTAAGTACTGAATTTTTTCTAAGTCCAAAGTAAAAAAAGTATATTTTAGCCGAAATTATTTTAAGCACTAAATTTTTCTAAGTCCAGAGTAAAAAAGCATATTTTAGCCAAAATTATTTTAACCACTAAATTTTTCTAAGTCCAGAGTAAAAAAAAGCATATTTTAGCCGAAATTATTTTAACCACTAAATTTTTCTAAGTCCAGAGTAAAAAAGCATATTTTAGCCGAAATTATTCTAAGTACTGAATTTTTTCTAAGTCCAAAGTAAAAAAAGTATATTTTAGCCGAAATTATTTTAAGCACTAAATTTTTCTAAGTCCAGAGTAAAAAAGCATATTTTAGCCAAAATTATTTTAACCACTAAATTTTTCTAAGTCCAGAGTAAAAAACACATATTTTAGCCGAAATTATTTTAACCACTAAATTTTTCTAAGTCCAGAGTAAAAAAAGCATATTTTAGCCGAAATTATTTTAAGCACTAAATTTTTCTAAGTCCAGAGTAAAAAAAGCATATTTTAGCCGAAATTATTTTAACCACTAAATTTTTCTAAGTCCAGAGTAAAAAACACATATTTTAGCCGAAATTATTTTACCAATTAATTTTTCTAAGTCCAGAGTAAAAAAGCATATTTTAGCCGAAATTATTCTAAGTACTGAATTTTTTCTAAGTCCAAAGTAAAAAAAGTATATTTTAGCCGAAATTATTTTAAGCACTAAATTTTTCTAAGTCCAGAGTAAAAAAGCATATTTTAGCCAAAATTATTTTAACCACTAAATTTTTCTAAGTCCAGAGTAAAAAACACATATTTTAGCCGAAATTATTTTAACCACTAAATTTTTCTAAGTCCAGAGTAAAAAAAGCATATTTTAGCCGAAATTATTTTAAGCACTAAATTTTTCTAAGTCCAGAGTAAAAAAAGCATATTTTAGCCGAAATTATTTTAACCACTAAATTTTTCTAAGTCCAGAGTAAAAAACACATATTTTAGCCGAAATTATTTTAACCACTAAATTTTTCCAAGTCCAGAGTAAAAAAAGCATATTTTAGCCGAAATTATTTTAACCACTAAATTTTTCTAAGTCCAGAGTAAAAAAGCATATTTTAGCCGAAATTATTCTAAGTACTGAATTTTTTCTAAGTCCAAAGTAAAAAAAGTATATTTTAGCCGAAATTATTTTAAGCACTAAATTTTTCTAAGTCCAGAGTAAAAAAAGCATATTTTAGCCGAAATTATTTTAACCACTAAATTTTTCTAAGTCCAGAGTAAAAAACACATATTTTAGCCGAAATTATTTTAACCACTAAATTTTTCTAAGTCCAGAGTAAAAAAAGCATATTTTAGCCGAAATTATTTTAACCACTAAATTTTTCTAAGTCCAGAGTAAAAAAGCATATTTTAGCCAAAATTATTTTAACCACTAAATTTTTCTAAGTCCAGAGTAAAAAACACATATTTTAGCCGAAATTATTTTACCAATTAATTTTTCTAAGTCCAGAGTAAAAAAAGCATATTTTAGCCGAAATTATTCTAAGTACTGGACCACTGAATTTTAAGTTAAAATCTGCAACACTGAAGGTCTTGTTGGTGCTGGGGCTGTAGGATATGAAGTGAGGACCCTAGCCTGCAGCAGCTCTTTATATAGCCGACAATTCACAAAATTAATTTGTAAAATTACGCATCGGTTACTATGCATCGGTCGCTGCAACACTGAAGGTCTTGTTGGTGCTGGGTCTGTAGGATATGAAGTGAGGACCCTAGCCTGCAGCAGCTCTTTATATAGCCGACAATTCACAAAATTAATTTGTAAAATTACGCATCGGTTACTATGCATCGGTGGCTGTGTCCTTGGTGCCGATCTTGCAGAATCTCCTTCAAGGTTGATTGTCGCGCTTGTGGCGATAACCGAGTGCACTTCTAAGTTGTTTACATGTGTTGTTTATTTGGTGTGGAGTTATTTTTGAACTCATGGATTTTCACAAAGGATGTATTAAAATGAATTTAGAGCAAAATTTAAAAATATAGGGGGAAAATGTATTTAAGGCAAGGGTACTAGTACAGGAAACTTGTGTAAGGCGGGATCGGGCGTCGGTCCAAAAACTGATCCCCATAAGAATAACATGGGAAAAAAGTGCCGATTACGGCGCTAAAACGGTGTTTCTCCTCTACTTATATTTTCTTTAGAAATATATCAAATCAGATCGTTTTTTTGTTAACATGAAATTCAATATCTAAAGGTAGTTTAACTGTTTCCTCATCCTCACCTCTAGAACCTGTCACCGTATAGATCTCTGAAGTGTTTGTATTCAATGGAGAACCCTAAACTTGTTGGAGTCACTTTAATGAAATCACTCCGTCGTCAGGCACTTAGCTGCAAAATAACACTTAGGTTTAGAGAGTTGGAGTAGTTTATGCAGAGTGAATCATCAAGTTTAGTTTTGCTCAGTTCTCTAACTACATGGACTGCGGCTAACACTCGGACAGTTTTCACTAAGGCTGTGGAACGGTCAGAGTAACTTTACAAATCAATTCCCAGGTACTCTCTCGTCACATATTGTTTGCGTTACAGTATCCAGCATTCGAGTTTAGCCGAGATTGTTTTGGTTTTTTATCACAAGCTGTTAGCTTCAATGTTCAAACTAATTCACGATAGTGAGTTAAATACATCTGGTAGTTAAAAATAGACAAACTTATGCTTACTTTGCCTTTTTAATGATTCCATGCATTCTTAGTAATGAATCCGCTGTCTTTTCTTATAGAGTTCTTATGTAAACTACAGTTGTTCTATTTATTGACATGCCCTTGTTGATATTTGCAACAGTGCCCCTTGGCATAAGTTGTTCTAATGTTCATTGATTTGGATAAATTGGTGCGTCAACCTTGAACCAAAATATGACATCTCCCTAGTGACAATAACCCAGAAACAATTGCAACATTGCTGATGGGACTCATGATAACAATCAGATGTTCTAATGTCGAGCTCAACTCGACAGCTAAGTAAACAACAATAAGGCGATATTACACCTCCCTAATGACAATCCATAGCAACATTGGCAAGACTGATAATGACACTCGCGATAACAATCAGATGTTATAATGTGGAGCTCAGCTCGACAGCTAAGTAAACAACAACCAGACGATATTACAGCTACCTAACGACAATCCATAGCGAAATTGGCAACACTACTGATAACACTTACTACAACAATCAGATGTTTTAATGTGGAGCTCAGCTCGACAGCTAAGTAAACAACAATCAGGCGATATTACAGCTACCTAATGACAATCCATAGCAACATTGGCAAGACTGATTATGGCACTCGCGATAACAATCAGATGTTCTAATGTGGAGCTCAGCTCGACAGCTAAGTAAACAACAACCAGACGATATTAAAGCTACCTAACGACAATCCATAGCGAAATTGGCAACACTACTGATAACACTTACTACAACAATCAGATGTTCTAATGTGGAGCTCAGCTAGACGCTAAGGGGAGCAGCTTATGAATGGTTCAAGAGCTATCTACTAGATAGAAAACAGTGTGTTAGGATTAATTTAGTGTTAAGTGAAATGGGAGTTATTAAAAATGGGGTTCCCCAAGGATCTGTTTGAGGGGCTATTTTGTTTATAATATACATAAATGATCTTTGTGAAGCCAATTTTCAAGGAAATCTGACCTCATTTGCTGACGACACGGCATTATGCTACTCTGAAAATAATTGGGAAATAGTTCAGCGGGCAATGAACAAAGACCTTGAAGCGCTCCAATGGTGGTTCACTGTGAACCGGCTAATGTTGAGTGCCGAAAAAACAAAATACATTAATTTCAACCTCAAGAAAAATATAAAATTTAGAGACAGCATTATGTATAAGTGTGCTGATTGCTTAAATAAGCACACGATATGTACATTAAAATGTGCTGTTGTAGATCAAATTGGCGATATAAAATACCTAGGACTGCATGTTGACAGTGAGCTAGGATGGAAAATTCACATAACAAAACTCAAGAATAAGATCAACAATGCAATAAGATATTTTTACTTTTTAAAGGATCTCAGTAATAGTAAAGTTCTGCGTATCTTATATTTTGCTTTAGTACAAAGTAGAATCGATTACGGCATAGTCTTTTGGGGTAATACCTATGAGTCATATACTAAACCATTATATTTGCAGCAGAAACATATTTTAAGATTGATTTCATACAAAAACAGATATGAACTATCAAAACCTCTTTTCATAAGTCAGAGAATTCTTCCGTTTAAATATATTTATGTTTATAAAGTTCTGAAACTTTTCTACAATAAAAGTGGAAATATGCCTCAAAATGAGAATGAGTATAGAAAAAAATTAAGAAAAGCTAACCAGTTTTTTATTCCCAAGCCAACCAATACATTTTTTACAAAAACTTTCAATTTTATAGCTCCGAAACTGTTTAACAAACTTCCTGAAAATGTAAAGATTGCATTTAATATTCAAATTTTTTAAGTAGATTAAGGAAATGGTTATTTCAACTAGAGGATATTGATTTTTTATTTCAAATTCAGCAATAGTTTTATTTTTGATATTATAGCTAAGTAAATTTATAAGGGCGCACTTTGGAGGACTATGCAACACAGGGACTATGCATTGCATGCAATGAGCTTTGACGGCACCTGGGGAGTCCCAACTCCGGAGGCAAGCCTCCGGGGAGGGCCATGAGCCGCCTGGTGGGACAAGTGCGGTGCGCGGTTTGAAAGAGTAAACCTTAGAATATTATAATACATGTATAATTTATATGATAGACTATATGAATCTACAAATACAGTTTTATTTATTTTCTGTAATTAGTTTTTATGCATTGAGCCCATGCTTAATTTCAGTGTTTATGTGAGAAAATAAGGCACGTAAAATATTTAATTTTGTATTTATTTTTTATTTTTTGTATACACATAGGTTGTCTGAGACAATTGTGTTTATTATATTTCGATCATTTCTGTTCGCTTACTTTACTTTATGTTATTTTAATTTAAGTGATGGAACCTCAAAACAGGCATTGCCTTAAGAGGCCCTATTGTTTTCTCATTATTTTATTTTTATTTTTATGTCAGCCTGACAAGTAAAATGGACATTATTATTTATTTAAGTTACAAACAAGCTGCGTAATTAAAAATAAAGTTACAACTATGTATTTTCGTTATGTATTATGAGAAAATAAAAATATTCTATTCTATTCTATTCTATTCTAAGTAAACAACAACCAGACGATATTACAGCTACCTAACGACAATCCATAGCGAAATTGGCAACACTACTGATTACACTTACTACAACAATCAGATGTTCTAATGTGGAGCTCAGCTCGACAGCTAAGTAAACAACAATCAGGCGATATTACACCTGCCTACAGAAAATCCCTCCGCAACATTGGTAACACTACTGATTACACTTACTATAACAATCAGATGTTCTAATGTGGAGCTCAGCTCGACAGCTAAGTAAACAACCAGCAGACGATATTACAGCTACCTAACGACAATCCATCAGCATTACTGATGACAACACTACTGATGACACTTACTATAACAGTCAGATGTTCTAATGTGGAGCTCAGCTTGACAGCAGCTGCTGTGTAAACAACAACCAGACTATAAATCACAATCCCTCAGTCACATTGGCAACACTGCTGATGTCACTCATGTTAACAGTCAGATATTCTAATGTGAAGCTAAGCTCTGCAACAGCTGTGTTTACAAAAACTAGACGATATTACACCACTGAGCTCGATGTTATATTTGGAGTCACTACTCTCAAACTAAATATTTCCCAAATTCGTGCCGTCTATATCAGCTTTTTGGTCTGTTGTGTTATCACCTTGGCTGCGTTAGCTGGACCAATCCAAATTCATTGAGTGGACGCAGTCAAAATTCAAAGTCAAATGCCCACATCGAGTCGTCTGCAGTAGTGTCTGCTGTCAACAGTTAACATTGACGAATGGATTTGAATTTAATATTTGAATCTTCCATTAGATACTGAAGTTGTTATGTTGGCGTGTAAGTTCAATAAATAATTAAATTAATTATCAAAGTGCACGTTGTTCATTACCATTCACTAATGACTCCAAATTACTCAAAAGCGACTTCTGTAAGCAGAACTGCAAAATTATTTTTTACTCGATTTTGACGATTAACAAAGCCTCGATTTTGAGATATTAAAAAAGCCTCATTCTGTAGCTGAAGAAAATGTTTAAATTTGTGTCACTTCCATTATAAAAAGCACATGCCACCATTAGTGCCCACAGTTCGGTCCTCCCAAAAGAAAACCATGAGAACCAATTTTAATTCCATAACAGTAGAACCCCAAAAGATGGGAAAAATTAAATTACTGTTCAACAAAAATTTGCTTAGGAACATGTTTCATGAGCTGAATAATAAGTACACAATCTACTAAGTGGCCACACTACACAATTTCCTTATGTTAACACCTTTTAAAAACATATTTTTGATCCACTAGCTTTATGAATAATACGGATGACCTTTTTGAAGTAAGAAAATTTTTAGCAGATATGTACCGTTAGTTCCTTCCCCAGGTTATAATTCCAAATCTCATCTGAGATGCGAAGAGTACATGGTAAGCTATTTTTGCTATGGTTAGGTCAGTGAATTGTTTAATCCTTCTTGATGCAAAATGGTCAGTTATAGCTTTTTGCGAATGTTTTCGAAGCGATGTTACCAATTTAAATGTTCATCCATTGTTATTCAAGTTTTTTTTGTTTTAGCGAATTTCCCCTATAGGGAAGAAGCTATTACCGTAGTCGGCATGGTAAGACCTAGGCCCGGAACCATGATAACTTTTCATTTTGAGGTCCCCAGACCCCAAAAACACCATTCGTATCAACACCAAATATATATATATATATACAGTTTCGATACGAATGGTGTTTTAGGGGTCTGGGGACCATATATATATATATATATATATATATATATATATATATATACATATATGTGTGTGTGTGTGTGTGTGTCCGTGAGCACGATAACTCTCGTAAAAATAATCCGATTTTGACAAAATTTGGTATGAACGTGTAAAGCAGCATTTATGACTTTAAGTTCGAAAACCAGACAGATCGATTTATCTGAAGGGGTATTTTGGGGGGTTTTGTACCAAAAAAATGGGTTTTTTGAGTTTTTTACTTATACCTTTTGAAAAAGTCAAATTCTAGTTTTTTCATTGGAATCAGCTTAAAAAACGCACAATTTGGTGTTTTGATAATTCCTCTACGTCAAATGGTTACAGAGATATTGAAAGTGCTAAACACAGTACGTTGTCCAATGTTATTCTTATGGAGAATAAGAAAAATTGTATATCTCGCTTATTTATCAACTAATCCTGATGAAACTTGGTATATTGCTTCATATCGTTGTTTTCCATTGATATTTACGCTAAAATAATTGTTGGCTGATAGTTCCCGTAGCACTAAACCTGCGTACTCAGCTCCCATGTTATTCTTATGGAGAATAAGTAACGTGTTATCTCCCTTAATTATGAACATAAATTAATAAAATTTGGTATGTGGCTTTACCTTCTTGAGTTATATTGATATTTGTATAAAACCCCATTTTATTTGTTCCTTGCTTCAGCAACCCTGCATACTCAGCCGCCATGTTGTTCTTATGGAGAATAATTAAAATGTCATTAATCGTTTATTTATGAATGTATATTGATGAAACTTAGTATGTGGCTTGATGTGGTATTAAGATACATATATATGCCTCGAAAAATCGCTGAGTACGCAGGTTTTCTGCTACGGGGGTATTTGATTTAAAAATATTATAGGTTAGCGGAAGTTCCGGAAACAAGTTGCGATAAATACCACCAGAGTCAAGTTTGACATGCTCATTATTGAATTTATTCCTATCCTTATATTTTCCCTTAAAAGTAAACGATTTTGTCTATGCATTCATTAAGTTTCCTTTTTTAAAAATATATTAACTGTCTTCAATTGTTCCTAAGGTGTGGACATGTTCTGGGAGGTGTTTTGCCACATTAGATACTTCCGGTTTGCTGTTCTTCCATGCTGGAATATTATTCTGTTATCTTTTTCACAAATTAACTGATTAAATAACATAAAAATGATCAAACTCATTACAACTGATCACATGTACACTGGGCTTATCAAACTTACTACACAAGATCTTTATATCTTGATTATAAAAGTAAATTTATTTTATTACAGTTGTAATTTATTTAAAATATTTCAACTAATTTCGCCTATTTTCCTCTGTTGTAAGATATGATGAAAATAATATTTAAATGAATAAATGTATCTGTGACAAATGGTAGATTGTTAAATTAAAAGTTATATTCCAAATAGCCAAATTAATGAGCAGTACAGCTAAAAAAGTACAGCTTTTAAAAGTTTGGAAAACTACCTTCTCCGAGGTATCACTCAGAAACAGATGGACCTGTCGGAGAGTAGAGTGACGTAACGCACATTTATTTAAAATATTTTAATTAAATTTATCCCCTCATGCAGGAAATAGCAGAATTATAATTGACGGAAAGTTCTTGAAATTAAGTGAACTTACATAGTTTATTAAAATCTGCACATATTTAATGCGGCTATTAAAAGGTAGCAGATATATAAATATTGAAGGACCGTACATATTTGTTACCTACAATGTATATTTTATTGCGATAATGTAGTAAATATCGATGCACAATGATCTTTGCCAGGAAAATGCAATAGTCAATTAGTCAATTTATATTCTGGAAGGTTGAAATGGACTAATACAACATCGTTTTAGAGAATTTCCCTATAGGGAAGAAGCTATTACTGAAGGTGGCATGGTAAGACTTAAGCCCGAGACCATGATAACTTTTCGTTTTGAGGTCCCCAGATTCCAAAAAAAACTCTTCGCTCAAATTTGAATATATATATACATGTACATGTATATATATGTATATATATGTATTTTAATATATATATGCACATGTAAATCTGTGTGTGTCCATTACCTCGATAACTTTTGAGGAAAATACCCGATTTGATTAAATTTGGCACAAATAAATGTGAAGAGTAACAGTTATGACTAAGTTCGAAAACCAGATTGATCGGACTATGGGAAGGGGGTTTTATGGGGGTTTTAAATTTTCCATAAATCCGTTTTTTGCATTTGTTACCCTAAAATTGTTAAAATAATTAATTTTGGTTATAGTCATTTTATAGAGCTTAAAAAAACTAAAAAATTGTATTTTGAATTATTAACATAGGTTAAGTGGTTGCGGAGAAAATCCAAAATACGTATTCATAAAGTTTCCCATGTTAATCTTAGGGGAAAAAAGTTTTTAGATTTTCCTAATATAATTTTACTAAAAATTTCACAATTCTTTTTACCAATAAGTTAAGCTCTAGAAAAGAATCATTTTGATGTTTTAATTGTTGTTCTATGTCTAACCGTTGCAAAGATATTCAAAGTGGTAAACACAGTACGTAGTCCAATGTTATCCTTATGGAGAATAAATAAAATTTGATATCTCGATTATTTATGAATTTATATTGATGAAACTTGGTATGTGGCTTCAACTAGTTGTGGTATATTGTTATTTGCACAAAAAAATATTTTTAGTTATTTTCCTTGTTGCAGCAAACCTGCACACTCGGCCCCCATGTTATTCTTATGGAGAGCAAGTGAAGTTTTACATCTCCCTTAGTAATGAACCTAAATTAATAATACCCCCGTCGCAGCAAACCTGCTGTGAATTAATAACTCAGCGAATTTCCAATGCATACATATGTCTCACTACTACATAAAGCCGAGGACCAAGTTTCACAACAATTCATTCATAACCAAATGATATAGAACATTTTATTTATTCTCCATAAGAATAACATTAGGGTTGAGGACGCAGGTTTGCTGCAACGAGGAAGGTAAGTAATGTGTTTTTTTGCAATTAACAATATAACTGAACCAGGTGAAGCTACATACCAAGTTATATTAATTTAGATTCATAATTTATGGAGATATACAACTTTACTTATTCTCCATATGAGGAACATGGGGGCCGAGTGTGCAGGTTTGCTGCTACGGGGCCTATCAACAAAAAACTTATTTTTTGTGCTAACAACAATATACCACAACTAGTTGAAGCCACATATCAAGTTTCATTAATATACCTTCATAAATAATAGATATATTAAATTTTATTTATTCACCAAAAGGATAACATTAGACAACGTAATGTGTTTAGCACTTTGTATATCTCTGCAACGGTTGGACATAGAACAACAATTAAAACACCAAAATGATTCTTTTGTAGAGCTAAACTTATTGATAAAAATAAATGTTAAGCTTTTAGTAAAATTATCTTTTCCTTAAGATTAACATGGGACACGTTTTTTGGAATTTCTTCGCATCTACTTAACTTAGGTTAATGATTTAAAATATGAATTTTTTGTAAGCTCTATAAAATGGCTATAACAAAATTCGAGTGTTTTTAACATAATGGGGTAAAAATTGCAAAAAACTGATTTTTGGAAAATTGTAAACCCCCTTCCCATAGTCCAATCGATTTGATTTTTGAATTTAAAGTCATAAATGCTACTCTCCACATTTGTGCCAAAAAAATTGGGTATTTATTTCAAAAGTTATCGAGGTAACGGACACATATACATATATTTGAACGAATAGTGTTTTTGGCATCTGGGGACCTCAAAACGATAAGTTATCATGGTCTCGGACTTAAGTCTTACCATGCCATCTACGGTAATAGCTTGTTCCCTATAGGGGAAATTCGCTAAAATTTTGTATTTAGCTTCATCTGGTTGAGTTGTATTGATTATTGAAAAAAACACATTTCTATCATCATCGTTGCAGCAAACCTGCGTACTCAGCCCTAATGTTATTTTCTTTAACAAATTATTAATAATAATTTGTTAATAAGATTAACAAATCTTAATAAGATATTAATAAGATTTGTTATTAATATCTTAATATCTCTTTAAGACGCCGACTCAACCTGGGTGTATTTTAAGGCGAATATGAATGAATGACGAGTGTAGAATGGGTGATATGCCTGGTGTAGCCTTGCTACTGAATAAGACCGACTGATTTGTAACATTTTATAAATGTCAGAGACTTGGAAGATTTTATAAAAGTATTCCGGGCAGGTGTTACAACATTTATCGGGTTGCGAGAGTCAGTCAATTGCAGTGAGGGGTGTCGAATGTTGGCCATCACATGGATGTTGCGTCATTACAGAAATAGGCTGTCTTAAAACTAAAAAAAAATAGTCGGGCAGTCCTCTTGATTCACAAATGCTAATCCATGCACTAAGCAAGCAAAGTCATGCAAAAATTAAAAAAAAACATCATGCAAAAGTCCATGCACAAACTCATGTAAGAAAAAAAAACACACATGAAAATAAAAATCAAAAATGACTTGTAAGATTGCATACCTTTAAACATCAACTAAATTACTTATCAATATTCATATATTCGTTTATTCGCTGTCAAATTAATAATAAGTTAATGATTTGTGAGTGGTCAGCTTCGTTATATTCTGCAACACTGTAGAACGGATTGTCTATCATCCTTGCTTTGATCATGTCGGCAAAATTGCCATAACCCTTACCCAATACTATACGTTTGAATTTCATTGCAAACATGAATAATGATGTGATATAAATCTTTAGCTAAAATATTAAAGTTTGACAGCGAAGATTTATATAATTCAAAGATTCAGAGCATAAAACATTACGTTAAAATACAAAAATATGTCAAACCAGGTAAAGCAACACATTGAAAATATTATTAATTTATTTACAAATCCCACATTTGTTAATTATTCGCTGTAAACCCAGATGATCTGTTCACTTAAAAAATATCATCTCAAATTAATATCTGATAGTCGTGATAGACGTATGTTGTATCAATGATTTAATATGTTTAAATGGTCTATATATAAATCTGACTAAGCAGTTCAGTTTCAAGGATAAACATCACGGAGCAGTGGAATATGCAGGATGGAATTTATTGCCCATAACTTGGAGGATTACATCTCCTGATAATGCACTCAAAACTAGGCGACTGCCTCGGTGGAAACCGTTCTCTAGACTTAGGACATTTACATTTACTACTCACTTAGGACAGTTTTATTTACAGGTTTATACAATTTTAATTAAAGAATATAACTATTAAAATGTCCAGTTTTAATATAGGGCCTACTTTTCTTACTTTTGATTGGACGTTTAACTGATTATAATCATCGAAAAACCGTCACAAAACAAACAAATCGATGTGTATTCTTCAACTATACATAAAAGTATTTGGAATTTACCATTTGTTTCTAAAAACACATGGATATTAATTAACTTGACTTATATAAAAGAAAAGTATTTAAGGAATTCTCTTTTGTTAGATACGCACTAAAAAAGAGAATATGGTTATTCTTTAAATATACGGATTATGAAGAATATAGTCCAAGAAATAGTTACATTAAATCGGTTAAAACTCCAATTAGAATGTTTAGAATTATAATTAGACTAACGCTTAGTATATATCTTAGTCCTGTGAGTTATCTAAATACTCTAAATAAAATAATTTAACCGTTGTTACCCTTATTTTATGACAGTTCAATTTGCAAACATACTAGTCGAATAGTGCACGAGACATTTGGAAAGAGTCATGCAATTCATTTGGAAAGAGTCATGCAATTCATTTGGAAAGAGTCATGCAATTCATTTGGAAAGAGTCATGCAATTCATTTGGAAAGAGTCATGCAATTTACCATCTTAATATTTACCCTGCGATCGTTGAAAAAGCTGTGGAATTGAAATACAAACCCAAAAATCAATTAGTAAAAGCTACGGGATTGATACAATTTTGGTACTGTCCCCCAATAAATGGAATAACTAAAATGCTTAGAAAAGAATTTGTGACTTGGCATGAAACACAACAGCTGTCTGTATTGCAAGGAAGCTCGTTTTGTTTCATTGGTTATTACTTTTCCAAGACTGTCTTTTGGAAAGTCAGTTTACCTACATCATCTGAACATATGCGATTGAAAGTGGCATACATTTACTAAATTAGAAATGGCATTAATGTATTATTCCAATACTTTACCACGGTACCATGTACTATGTATAAAGTGGAGAACTTACTACGAAGCTATTAGTTTCAATAAATCCGCCTAACACTTAATATGTACGACATATAATACGCTAGAATTCCTTTAAATAGTGAATTCTTTAACAGATTCGAAAAATGTGTGTATACATAAATTTATAATTAACTTCCTGATTTGTAATTAAGGGGTTCAAGTTTAAATATTTTTATTCCAGAGCATAAGGGAGGTTCTCAAAGTAGTTGTCGACCATAGTTAACAAGGTATATAATTTTAATTAATTACATATACATATTATTAATAAACACGGTTTACCAA
The DNA here is from genome assembly GCA_963675035.1 of Allygus modestus. Taxonomy (NCBI): domain Eukaryota; kingdom Metazoa; phylum Arthropoda; class Insecta; order Hemiptera; family Cicadellidae; genus Allygus; species Allygus modestus. The sequence goes on along the minus strand of OY776115.1, from coordinate 100,137,768 downwards.
TAAATACCCCCGTTGCAGCAAAGCTGCGTACTCCGATGCACGCATGCATATGTTTCTCACTACCCCATAAAGCTACTTACCAAGTTTCATAAAAATACATAAATAAATAAGTGATTTATAGCATTTTATATATTCTCCATAAGAATATCATTAGGGCTGAGTACGCAGGTTTGCTGCGAAAAGAAAGAGAAGAAATATGTTTTTGTGCAATTATCAATATAACTCAACCAGGTAAAGCTACATACCAAGATTTATCAATTTATGTTTATATTAATGTGAGAGATAAAACTTTACTTATTCTCATAAGAATAACATTAGGGCTGAGTATGCAGGTTTGCTGCTAAGTGGATGATTAACAAAAATTTTATTTTTGTGCATATATAAATATACCAGTACTACGTGAAGCCACATACCAAGTTTCATCAATATACATTCATAAATAATCGATATATAAAATTGTATTTATTACCTGTAAGGATAACATTCGACAACGTACTGTGTTTAGCACTTTGAATATATCTGCAACGGTTGGACGTAGAATCAAAATTTAAACACCAAAATGATTCTTTTGTGGAGCTGAACTGATTGATGATTGAGAAGCCAAAAACCTTTTTCCTTTAAGATTAACATGGGAGATTTTATGAGTAAGTTTTTTGGATTTACTCCTCAACCACTTAAGCTAGGTTAATAATTCAAAACACTAATTTTTTTCTCTAAGCTCTATAACATGGTCAAAATAAAAATTAAGTTTTTTAAAAATGTAAGGGTAAAAAATGAAAAAACTGATTTTTTGAAAATTTAAAACCCCCGTAAACCTCCTTCCCATGGTCAGATTTTTTTGGTTTTCGAACTTAAAGTCATGAATGTCACTTTACACATTTGAGCCAAATTTCATCTAAATCGAATGTTTTTAACTCAAGTTTTCGCATTTACGGACACATATATACATTAAAAAATATTTTATAAATATTTTACATATATAAATTTGAACGAATAATGTTTTTGGCATCTGGGGACCTCAAAACCAAAAATTATCATGGTCTCGGGCTTAAGTCTTACATGAGACCTACGGTAATAGCTTTTTCCTTATAGGGGAAATTCGCTAATAACCAAATATAAATGGCAAGATATATCTTTGTAGCAAGTAATTTAACGAGATTGGCAAACCATTTATAGCTCAGAAGGTAGGGCTTGAAACCATTTACTATTTTTCCATATTTATTATAAAATTGTGAATATTAAAACGAGTACCTATTAAGTGAAGTGAATTCAAAGTCAGACATAGAATTGTGATGGCGAAGGCTGGTGGGGAATGGGTGAAAGGAGAAGAGATCAGAACGAACTGACATAAGCACACGGCCCTCGACGGCTCTCTGACTGGTCTATACTAGTACAGAGGTCGACATTGGATACAGCAAAATGAAGCTGTCACTGTATTGGTAAGTCTTTTGGCTATCCAGTGTGACAACTTCCCTTCCTTGGTTCCTCTTTGTCTCTTCTGGGGGCTTGACTCCCAGTTGAGCCTGGATACCCAGTCTAGTCCAAGTCCTTGGAGGGAGTAGTGGATCTTCCTTGCAGCCTGGGATGGGGGCCTGGGAGGAAGGGCCCTTACCCGACGGTCTTCGGTCTGCCGGGCTGGGGGACGAACCGTCCTGGGGCCATCCGACCCCTGAGAGGTTGGAGGCTCTGTGCGATGGCGGTCCCTGTCTGGTGGACTTAGGGGGACGTCGGGTTAGAGGGCGAATCGTCCTGGGGTGTTGTCACCCACAGAGCCCGGGAGCTAGGTAAGGATCTCTAAGCTGACTCCATCCTACCACCTTTCCCATCCCTCTTTTCTCTCTTTCCGGTGGCTGCACAATATCCCAAGGGAGACGTGCCTAGAAGGCTATGCCGGGGCCTCCTATTACCCCCAAAAACAAACAACATAAGTACACAAAAAAGTCCTGTTGCAGTGTGTCCCTCTTCCCCCTCCCCCCCACCCAACAACAAACCATCACCTTCCACGAGCATAAAAGCTCCTATTCCTGTCCACTGTAGAAGGCACTCGTTATAAGCAAAAGATAAGTCCTGTTGCAATGTGTCCCTCTTTCCACCCCCCCCTCCCACAAAACCTCATCAAGTGCTAAACCCAATCCGACGGCTGAAGAAGGCCCTAGCGCCCTAAATCAGCCACAGTCGTCGAGCGACTTTCCCGCCCGCTGGAATTTCACGACCACCACCACGATCAGCACTAGATCGATCCTGAACAAAATCGAAAAATGTTGAGAAGATTTGGATCTGTAGCCAGCTGCAATTGGTCATTGGACTAACTGACGATTCTGGTTAGTGAATCAGTCGGTTTTAGTCAGTAACAAGGCTGCTCAAGTAATCTCACTCGTTCTACACTCATAACCCATTCATATTCGCCTTAAAGTACTCTCAAGTTTTCTTTGGCGTCTAATATAATGATATAAGTCTGCCCGAAAATTCATGGTATGTTCAAATTGGCTACTAATCGAGGCCAGTTATACTCGTTTTTATATAACACGCAATACAACGTGAAGAGTAAGCCGAGTCCCATAACAAGCATGAATAATGAATGATGTTTTTTATGGGTTATTACATTGACAATCAACTCTATAGTAGGCTATAACACGCACCTCCGTTCGATTTCGTAGAGATAGGCTTTTATTTTAGCATTACAAACTCTTCCTCTAGTTTAAATTAACAGTTTTACAACGTAAAAGTTTAAATTATCAGATCACAACAATGTTCTTATAAGCAGTTTAAATTTAATTTATTAAAATCTGGGTTAACACTGTTTTTGTATAACACACAATGGTTATAAGAGGGAAATCCCTCGTTTTCTTCCCCTCAGAGTTATATTCCGAATATATTGGTTCTATTGGTTAGTTTTAGCCTCATGTTAAGTTTTAATATCTATAGTGCGATTATTATAACTATAATCGACTGGTGGAGCGGCCGCGCGTGTAATTTGTGATTAGTGTTTTTTTTAAACATCACTATCAACAAAAAATCCTCGGAGTAAGATAACAAATGTTTAACTAAATATTTAAATAAAGTTCAATAACATTACTAGTCATTTGTTTGACGTTTCCACGAGGTTATGAAATAGAATGTTTGTACAAACTCGGTAGCCGCACGGCCTCTTTGCCAGTCACTTTCTTCAATAATCGCACTTTAAGAGATAAAGGATAATTTATTGATTCTCAGTAATAAAAACGTTGGACAACCTGCTGTGTTTACTGCTATAATTTGCAATGCAAACATTATAGAGCATTCAAGATAATACTTGCATTATTTTATTCAAGATAATAGTTTTTTTTTATTTTTATTGCAGGTTAATGGTTTTGTGCAAAGTAATAAAAAGGCATCTTGATCATTTTAAGCCCTTTGACCTCTGACCACGAATATTACTGAAAATGCAGGTTGTGTCGAGATATTCTATTACATCTTAGGGATTTCTATGAATAGGGATCAGTATTAACAACCAAATATTAATCAAAACCTTTAGGAGAACCAATTTGAATTCATAACAAATTTCTTTACACATCCATACGAACAGACAAACATACATTGTTTTGGGTTTACAGAGCATCACAACCAATGATTCCACCGATAAATTAAAACGTATTTGATTCTGTTATATTAAATTTACTATTTTAGTTTGCTATCTTGAAATCGTCGGTGATTATGTATTTAATGGGTTCCCGTTGGAAAATAAATAAATAAACTATAAATAGATTACTCAAATTCGAAAGTTGTAAGAAATAATACTTGTACACAGAGTATGTGTAGGGGAGAAAGTAAACATACAACTACAACCATCCCATATGACATACCGTTTCCCACTTAGTAAAATTTACAAATAAAAATTCCTTGGATCGCGTTGAATACACTTACTTTCTACGCCAGCTCCTAAATTTCAAACTCCAAACTGTATATAAGTAACTATTTTTGTTACAGTTTATCTAATAAACCTATCAACCTATTATTATTTTAAGTAGATTAATGATATATTAGGTGTTTTTTAAATATAATTTAAAGTACCTAAATATCAAAAGTAAGTAGTTTTTTAGCGAATTTCCCCTATAGGGAAGAAGCTATTACCGTAGGTCTCATGGTAAGACTTAAGCCCGAGACCATGATAACTTTTCATTTTGAGGTCCCCAGATGCCAAAAACACCATTCGTTCAAATTTTTATATATGTGTATATATATATATATATATATATATATATATGTGTGTGTCCGTAAGCACGATAACTCTCGTAAAAAAGGTCCGATCTTAGTGAAATTTGGTACAAATGTGTAAAGTACCATTTATTTGAACGAGTTCGAAAACCAGATGAATCGCACCATCCGAAGGGGGGTTTTGGGGGGGTTTTGTATCCCAAAAATGTGTTTTTTGGGGTTTTCATATTTTAATTTATACCATTGAATTCAGCTTAAAAAATCAAACAATTTGGTATTTTTATCATTGCTCTACGTCAATTGGTTACCGAGATATTGAAAGTGCTAAACACAGTACGTTGTCTAATGTTATTCTTATGGAGAAAATGAAAAATTGTATATCTCGCTTATTTATGAACATGAACTGGCGAAATTTGGTATATGGCTTGATCTGGTTGTGGTTTATTGTTGTTTGCAAAAAAAAAACAATTTTTCGCCTATGGTTCCTGTAGCAGCAAACCTAGGTACTTGCTCCCCATGTTATTCTTATGGAAAATACTTAAAATGTTATATATCGCTTATTTATGAATGTATATGTATGAAACTTGGTATGTGACTTCACTAAGATGAGTTCTATTGATATTTGCATAAAAAACTATTATTTTGTGTGCCTTGTTGCAGCAAACCTGCGTACTCATCCCCAATGTTATTATTATGGAGAATAATTAATATTTTAAATATCGCTTTTTTGTGAATACATTTCTTATGAATCCTGTTAAGTGTTTTAACGTGTTATGTTATGTTATGTTATGTGTAATTCATTGGAAATTCGCTGAGTATGCAGGTTTGCTGCGACGGGGGTATTTTATTTCATACGGCATCATTTAAATAGTCAGTGTGCAGCCAGATACCGTAGAACCCAAGTAATCTGAATATATTGAAAGTTTATCAATAGAGTTTGCAACTCGCATTTCAATAGCCAAGTGCTTAACAATAGTAGAGATTCGATAACAGAGAGAAAGGAAGCTTCAAGTCCAGCCAAAGTACTTTCGATTTTGTTTATCAGTTTGTCTTCAAGTCTGACAATTATTTTATACTTTCAACGCATCGATCAGTAATTAAATTTTATTACTGCATCGTGCAAAAATGACGTATTTTCGTCGATGGACAATTTTAGAGTAAGTCTAAATAGTTTTTCAAGACAATTCAAATATCTGTAAATCCTGATAGTTGTATACTACTGAAGACTTCGGTGACAACATTTAATACAATTTTATATAAAAATGCATTATAAAAAGTTTACTAAACAAAAAAATAATACTCAAAATAAACAGGAAAATTTAGCCGGAACAAGAACGTGATATTCAATTTGACCAAAACGATTTGTATACATCTCTACCAAAACGATAGAATCGGACGACTGGGAATCTGTGCGGTTTGGATAAGGTTTCTACTGTGTTTTCAATGTTTCTGTATTCCGGTCGTAGTCATAAATTATTCTATATTAATTTTTGGACCTAAAGGCAGGCAAAAACTAAAATCCCAAAACAACACACTTCAGAGTAATTGGTGTAGCTTCCAGCCATAGAAGTATCGTGTTGTCTAATCTGTTGGTATATGTAAAATACATATTTTGAATGTAATAACCATAAAACAATGTAATACCCCCGTAGCAGCAAACCTGCGTACTAAGCGAATTTCCAATGCATATATATATCTTAATACCACATAAAGCCACATACCAAGTTTCATCAATATACATTCATAAATAAGCGATTTGTGACATTTTAATTATTCTCCATAAAAATAACATGGCGGCTGAGTATGCAGGTTTGCTGAAGGAAGGAAAACAAAAAATGGTGTTTTATACAAATATAAATATAACTCATTTAGGTAAAGCCACATACCAAATCTCATTAATTTATTTTCATAATTAAGGGAGATAACACGTTAGTTATTCTCCATAAGAATAACATGGGGCTGAGTACGCAGGTTTGCTGCTACGGGAGCCTTTGGAAAAAAATTGTTTTTTTGAGCAAATATCAATGGTCCACAACCAGATGAAGCCGTATACCAAGTTTTGTCAGTATACGTTCATAAATAAACGAGATATAAAATTTTTATTTTCCTCCATAAGAATAACATTAGACAACGTACTGTGTTTAGCACTTTCAATATCTCGGTAACCAATTGACGTAGAGAAATTATCAAAATACCAAATTGTGTGTTTTTTAAGCTGAATCCAATGGTAAAAACTAAAATTTGACTTTTTCCAAAATTATATGTAACAAATTCAAAAAACCTTTTTTTGGGGTACAAAACCCCCCCAAAATACCCCTTCGGATAAAGCGATCTGGCTGGTTTTCGAACTTAAAGTCATAAATGTTGCTTTACACGTTTATACCAAATTTTATCAAAATCTGTTAATTTTTACGAGAGTTATCGTGCTCATGGACACATATATATACATATATATATATACTGTATATATATATATATATATATATATATATACATATACAGTATCGAACGAATGATGTTTTTGGGGTCTGGGGACCTCAAAACGAAAAGTTATCATGGTCCCGGGCCTAGGTCTTACCATGCCGACTACGGTAATAGCTTCTTCCTTATAGGGGAAATTCGCTAAAAATGTAACAAGAACCCTATAATTGTTAAATTTCATTATTCATGATTGTAACAGACTAGACACAACCTTTAAATACTTAACACTAATGAATACATTCAATAAATACATATTCACAGTATATTTTGAAAATATACTCTTTATGTGTTCATATCTTATGAATATTCATGCCATATAAACCATATAGTTATTGATTCATCAAATAACCATAAATAATAAATGAGGTTCGATATTCATTCAAATAATGATTAATTTGAATTGATTTATAATAGTCATTGAACGAAGGCCTTGAACTCCACACTCTAATTTCGTATTTTGTAAAAGTTGTTTGTTTATTTAGATGTTTGAGACATCCACTGCTTAGACAAATACGTTAAAATATAATATCCGTTCTGAAATTGGATTAACATATTCTTTATACGCAAAATGAGTGAATATACGCACATGTGTACGGTACTTATTTTAACGAAAACTGAAAAACCAATATAGATTGGCATTTGAATTGTATGATACAGTATATTATTCCTCAGTCATAAAATTACACTAAAATGGGTCGGAAAGAGTAAGTTTTTATCGAAACTTAATCTGTCGAATTTTATAAAAAATAAATTACAATCGCGCTAGTTATAACAATACTTATCACACTGCTAAACAATTTGTGTACATTTAAGAAAAGTTATATGTATGTTTTAACAAAGAATATATTTAGATATTTCATAGTTTGAATTGTTTACTTAAACTTTATACCCACAAATCCGCTAAAGTTCTGGAAAAATATATCTCGGCTTTAACGGGGTATTTTAACTATCCATGCAAAGGGATGAATAACAATTCTGCTTGTGTGGAGGAATGAATAAATTATCGATCTCATGCCGTTAATTATTTAAAAATAAATGGTTATAACTCGAGCAACCAGGGATATTTCGTCACTGACTGAACTGACCAACACAGATACAAAAAAAAAACACATGTGAAACTTGAACAGCATCCTTTTCACCCTTTTGCACCCTTTATGGTGCAATTTTCACTGTAAAATTAAATCAAATTGACAGCAAGTTAAAATGTCGTTAATATTACAGTAAATAAAAAACGACGGTGTAATAATCCATTTAAACCTTCAAGAACATGAATTGCCTGATGGACTGTTGCATTTTACTGGCAAAGATCATTGTGCATCGATATTTATTACTTTATCGCAATAAAATATACATTGTAGGTTACAAATATGTATTGACCTTCAATATATATCTATTATCTTTCAATAGCCTCACTAAATATGTGCATATTGTAATAAACTACGTAAGTTCACTTAATTTCAAGAACTTTCGGTCAATTATAATTCTGCTATTAGCATATCTTTTAAATATTTGTAATCTTATCCCGACGAGTTTATTGATAGTTATATTTTAAAAACACGAATTAAAAATTCCACACGCGCCCGCTCTACCAGTCACTATCTTTCGATAATCGCACTATAGTTACTGAAACATGACTTAGTTACTGAAACATGAAGCTAACACTGACCTATAGAACCAATATATTCGGAATATACTGATAGTTATATATATTACTGTGATTGGAAAGAAACGAGGAATTTCCCTCTTATAACCATTGTGTGTTATACAAAAACAGTGTTAACCCAGATTTTAATAAATTAAATTTAAACTGCTTATAAGAACATTGTTGTGATCTGATAATTTAAACTTTTACGTTGTAAAACTGTTAATTTAAACTAGAGGAAGAGTTTGTAATGCTAAAATAAAAGCCTATCTCTACGAAATCGAACGGAGGTGCGTGTTATAGCCTACTATAGAGTTGATTGTCAATGTAATAACCGATAAAAAACATCATTCATTATTCATGCGGGTTATGGGACTCGGCCTACTCTTCACGTTGTATTGCGTGTTATGTAAAAAAGAGTATAACTGGCCTCGATTAGTAGCGAATTTGAACATACCATGAATTTGCAGGCAGACTTATATCACTATATTAGACGCCGAAGAAAACTTGTACGTACTTTAAGGCGAATATGAATGGGTTTTAAGTGTAGAATGAGTGATATTACTTGTGCAGCCTTGTTACTGACTAAAACCGACTGTTTCATTAACCATAATCGTCAATTAGTCCAATGACCAATTGCAGCTGGCTAGAGATCCTAATCTTCAAATTTTTCGATTTCGCTCAGGATCGATCTAGTAAGCATTAGTTTGTAGCTAAGCACTCTAACCACTACCACTAGGTCGCATTTAAGACCGATTTTGGAGCTGATTGACGAAAGGTAATTAAACCACTTATATATAGTATTTTCTGATTCGTAATAACTATGGAAAACTAGTAAATGGGTTCAAGATGTGTATTCTGGGTAAAAAATAGTTTAACAATGTTTTCAAATTACTTATTACAGAGATTTTGTTTCCTTTTCAGTTTGTTTATCCTATACTCTAATCCTATCCTATCCTATCCTATCCTATACTTACAAGAGTAAGGTTTTCGTGCGTCCGTGCGTCCGTGCTGCTTGCTTGCTTGCAACTCAGATCCCATAAACGGCTCCAACGATTTCCTTCAAATGTTGGAAATAACTAATAATACTAACTGGGATAAAAATAAGTACTAGACAGGTCTCATCCCCAGGAAAAATCAAATAATGGAAAAAATGAAAAGTAAAGAAAATTAACATCGGGTTTATGGAGTTTAAAATCAAAACAAAAGAATTTGTATCAGCTATTCATAATAAACCAGGGAACTGTCAAAGTAATACTCGTGTTGTTTATAATTGTTAACATGTGGTTTCCTGATATCAACGACTAAAACAGTTGAGTGAAGATTGCATATCTTGAGCTATAAATAACAACTGGAGTGATCTTAAAAATGCAGAAAAGAGGCAAATGAGCTATCTAAAATATGATAATCAGTTAGGGAAAGTGGTTAAATATTACTCCCAGTCATCTAAAAAAAGTGGTTGGCCTTCCCCGAGCAAAGCTCGGCCCCTCAGAAATTATTTATATTATGCTTGCAGCTCATTTTTTTATTGGTAATTCATTTTTATTAATAATAGATTCTTTAGATTTTTTTTTTTTTAAATCTGGTTACGGGATTCCTGAATTCACTATTTTTAATGGTGTACTTACAGCCTGAAGCAATCCCATGTTGTCAGAAGTGTGACGCGTTTAGCCGATTACGGCATCATCAGACGTACACATCACACAAAACTAATAGTCATTACACATTGTAATCACCTTGCGGTACGTCAAACACATAAAGTTACATTTAACACGTACGACACCTAATTTAAAACGACAAAACATATTTAAAATTGGGAGCTCCCAGTACTGTAACGATCTGAAGCCCGTGCACGATCTAATATATGGTAAAGATGTAAAGTATTGAAATAATACATTAATGCCATTTCTAATTCAGTAAATGTATGCAATTTTCAATCGCATATTTTCAGGGGATGTAGGTCAACTGACTTTCCAAAAGACAGTCTTGGAAAACTAATAACCAATGCAACAAAACGAGCTTCCTTGCAATACAGACAGCTGTTGTGTTTCATGCCAAGTCACAGATTATTTTCTATGCATTTTAGTTATTCCATTTATTGGGGGACAGTACCAACATCATGTCACACCCGTAGCTTTCAGTAATTGATTTTTGTGTTTCTCTTTCAATTCCACAGCTTTTTAAACGATTGCATTTTCTCACGTCCCGAAGTACTAACTCTTCCTCAGTTAAAGATTGAGTTGGTCAATTGCATGACTCTTTCCAATCGTCTCAAATACTATTTAATTAATATCTTTGCAAATTGAACTGTCATAAGCTTTAGGTAAAACTTATGAATTATTTTATTTTCAAGTATCTAAATATACTCACATGGTCTAAGATAAAATAATGTGTCGATCCAGACCCAAAATAGTCAATTGCAAATAGTCAATTAACAATTATTTTATTATAATTTTAATTGGAGATTTAACTGACTAGCTGATTTTAAAAACAACTTTTTGATAAGTTGATTTTACTGTAATTATATTTAGGAGACGTATATTCTGCATACTTCATATATTAAAAGAATAAGCTTATTATTATTTTTAAGTTATGAATCTGTAGTTAGAAAAAAACGAGAATATGCATATAAATTTCCTCCCATAATTTTATTTTATAAAAGTCCCGTTTAATTTCTCCCTCTTGTCTTTTTAGAAACAAATGGTCAAGTCCAAATACTGTAATCTATATTTAGTAATAATAATTAATAATAATAATTAATAATTAATTAATAATTAATAATAATAAATTAATAATAATTAATTTTTAGCGAATTTCCCCTTCAGGGAAGAAGATCAACCCGTAGGTCTCATGGTAAGACTTAAGCCCGAGACCATGACAACTTTTTTATGAGGTTCCCAGATGCCAAAAACACTATTCGTTCAAAATTATATATGTGTGTGTGTGTGTGTGTGTGTGTGTGTGTGTGTGTGTGTGTGTGTGTGTGTGTGTGTGTGTGTGTGTGTGTGTGTGTGTTTCCGTGAATGCGATAACCTGAGTAAAAAACGTCCGATTTCGATGAAATTTGGCTCAAATGTGTAAAGCGACATTTATGACTTTAAGTTCGAAAACCAGAAAAATCGGACTCTGGGAAGGGGGGTTTTAAATTTTCCAAAAATCAGTTTTTTGCATTTTTTACCCTAAAATTTGTTAAACACTTAATTTTTATTTTGACCATGTTATAAAGCTTGACAATAAAAAACAAACAAATAATTTAGTATTTTGAATTATTAACCTAGGTTAAGTGGTTGTGGAGAAAATAAAAAAAACCTGCTCATAAAATCTCCCATGTTAATCGTATGGGGAAAAGGTTTTTGGCTTTTCCTGAGTTAATTTTACTGTAAACTTTACATTTGTTTTTACCACTAACTCAGCTCCACAAAAAAATCATTTTGGTGTTTAAATTGTGATTGTGAATTGTGGCGTCAAGTAGTACTGATATATTGATATTTTCACAAAAAATTTATTTTTGTTGATTATTCCCGTAGCAGCGAACCTGCGTACTCAGCCTCCATGATATTCTTATGGAGAATAAGTAAAATGTCATATAGTGCTTATTTATGATTGAATATTGATGAAACTTGGTATGTAGCTTCACCTAGTTAAATTCTATTTATATTTGCATAAAAACCAATTGTTTATGTTCGTTGTTTCAGCAAACATACGTACTCATCACCAATGTTATTCTTATGGAGAATAATTAAAATTGTATTTATCGCTTATATGTGAATATATTTTTATGAAACTCTGTATGTGGCTTTATATGGTATTAAGACATATATTATGCATTGGAAATTCGCTGAGTACGCAGGTTTGCTATGACGGGGGTATTTTGTTTTGTAACGGGGTTTTCCAATGATTATACTTATTTAAGGGTCCAATAAAATTAAGATAAGTTTATTAAACTGGACATTTTTATAATTATATTCTTTAATTAAAGTTTATAAACGTTTAGATACAAATGTCCTAAGTGAGTAGTAAATGTAAATGTCCTAAGTCTAGAGAATGGTTTCCACCGAGGCAGTCGCCTAGTTTTGAGTGCATTATCAGGAGATGTAATCCTCCAAGTTATGGGCAATAAATTCTATCCTGCATGTTCCACTGCTCCATGATGTTTATCCTTGAAACTGAACTGCTTGATCAGATTTTATGTGGACCATTTATATTACATCAGTTATACAATATATATTGTATCAGTTATTAATTTGAGATTAGCTTTTTAAGTAAACGGATCATCTAGCTTTACAGCGAATAATTGAAAAATTTGGGATTTTTAAATAAATTAATAATATTTTCAATGAGCTGCTTTACCTGGTTTCACATTTTTATTTAAAATATGTGTGTTTTAACTAATATTGAAAGAAACAACAATTGTAGTATAGTTCAAAACAATTATATTCGAAATTAAGTTTTATAAGTTACGGGTTATATGACAGTTCCACGTATTAATTATATGTATTGCGGTTTACTAATATTTGTTACATTTGATCAGGTTAAAAGGTGAATCTCTTTACTAACAAAGAAGTTTTTTTTAATAAGGTTACATAAAACAGTTATATAAGCACCGTAATAATCAATTAATTATAATAGTTATTGGTCACTGCTACTTTTAGCGAATTTCCCCTATAGAGAAGAAGCTATTACCGTAGTCGGCATGGTAAGACCTAGGCCCGGGACCATGATAACTTTTCGTTTTGAGGTCCCCAGACCCCAAAAACACCATTCGTTCGAAACTGTATATTATATATATATATATATATTTTTTTTTTTTTGTACTGATATTTGATTATAAAATTTCATTATTTTGTATTAACATTATTTTTAGGTAGAATTAATCCAAATCAAATTCAAATGTGTAACAAAATTCATGAAACTGTATTATTATTAATTAATTAATTATAAGTATTTTATTTTGTCTGTTGGGAGCACTGACCAAACAGCTGTTTTGATTGTAAATTAAAATCAATCAGGTAAATTACTTCATTAAATGGCTGGTTCCCAACAAGCAATCTATGCCCGTTGACTTAGTAAGTGTTAAACTCAAATTATTGTATTTAAATGAATTTGTATGTATTTGTATATAAATAATTTCATAACCAGATTTATTATTGTTTTTTTGTATGATCTAGTTTTGCTAATTTATGAGTAATAATGATGTAAATGTAAAGTAATCTATGGTGAATTTTCCTGTCTCTTGCATGTATAATTTTGATCAAAAAGCACATTGTCACTAAATTTTGCAAACTTGAATATTTAATTTTAAAATCAATTTTTATGTAACAAATAATGTTTTAATATGTAATATACATTTTACCTGTTATTATTAAGTTTGGAATTTGTTCCAACCGGGTTTTTCTTGTTCTTTGTCTTTTTCGAAGTACTGCCAGGGAATCAGTCAATAATCACCAACAAACCTGTAAGACCGTAAATGTACTGACATAGTATAGAATATTTAAAACAGTGTATTAAAAAGTGTATTTCAAAAGGAAATTACATTATTATAAATAAACAGGATTTGTAACGGCAATGAACTTCTTCTCCAATCAGTTGTCCGATTTACCATGCATGTAGTGTTGCATTTCATCTGATGGACCACTGGAACTATAGGCTACAAAATAGCGCAGTTATTCTAAATTAAATAAATATATATATATATATATAAGTGCAGCACTCCTGAAATTGGCCAAACTAAGTAGGGGGTGTTGTACAATATATATATATATATATATATATATGTGTGTGTGTGTGTGTGTGTGTGTGTGTGTGTGTGTGTGTGTGTGTGTGTGTGTGTGTGTGTGTGTGTGTGTGTGTCCGTGAGCACGATAACTCTCGTAAAAATTATCCGATTTTGATGAAATTTGGTATAAAGCAACACTTATGACTAAGTTCGAAAACCAGCCAGATCGCTTCATCCGAAATGGTATTTTGGGGGGTTTTGTACCCCAAAAATGGGGTTTTTGAAATTGTTACATCTAATTTTGGAAATAGTCAAATATTAGTTTTTACTATTGGATTCAGCTTAAAAAACACACAATTTGGCATTTTGATCATTCCTCTACGTCAATTGGTTACCGAGATATTTAAAGTGCTAAAAACAGTACGTTGTCTAATGTTATTCTTATGGAGGAAAAGAAACATTTTATATCTCGCTTACTGACGAAACTTGGTAACTGGTTGTGTTCCATTGTTATTTGCTCAAAAAAATTTTGCCAAAGGCTCCCGTAGCAGCAAACCTGCATACTTAGCCCCCATATTATTCTTATGAAGAATAATAAGTGCTAGGTCTCCCTTAATTATGAACATAAATGAATAAAAACTGGTATACGACTTCTCCTAGTTGAGTTATATTGATAATAGCAAAGGAACCCACAAAAAGGAACCCATTTTTGTGTTCCTTTTTGAGCAAACCTGCGTACTCAGCCTCAATGTTATTCTTATGGAGAATAATTACAATTGTATATATCGCTTATTTGTGAATATACTTTTTATGAAACTTGGTAAGTGGCTTTATGTAGTATTACGACATTTATATATCAATTGGAAATTCGCTGAGTATGCAGGTTTGCTGTGACGTGGGTATTTAGTTTAAAAACTACTTTCTCCCATTAAATCATATTATTACAGTAACTATAGATAGGATAATTAGTAGGTTTAAAACAGAATACAGTAAGTACAACAGGTTCATTTCTGGGTGAAAAGGTTAGCATAAATTAGTCTACTGAGGTTCTCATAATTCTTTTATTAACCGCTTATGTATGATTAAATTCAACATTATTAATAGTTTTCACCACGTCTGCAATCAACAGTTTTATTTTATGCGTGGTACCAACCGCTTTCCATGACACGTATATAGGGATAGTAAAACAATGGTAAAACTCATATTGTTATTTGAATGTTTTATGCTCCTAACCATAGATTTATATAAATCTTCGCTGTCAAACGTTGTTATTTGAACTGAATTTTATATTACATGATTATTTATGTTTGGGATGCAACTTAGCCTAATAATAATGGCTAAAGATTACGGCTTATGCCTTATGTGGCGTTTTTTATTGCCTCATATCCAAGTTATTCGTATATCAATACGCTAGGGATTTTTTATTCACAGTCAGAACTCGATAACAGCTGACGGATTTTAACGTTCAAGGTGTAAAATTAAAGGTATTTTTACGTAGATTTTCACATACGTCTCAAAGTTGTAATAAAGGGCATAACTTAAATACAGTGACGGGCTGAATTGTTTGAACAGTGGCGCTAGCCAACGGTGGAAGTCTAAACTATGTGTTGATTGAAATTCCGTTGATATTACCCGTTTTAATATCAGATGTTTTGGTATGTTTGTTTACAACTGAAGAAACCTTTCGTTGGGTACAAACTTGCTCGGATTTGAGCAACAGGACCAAGGTTCGTAGAGCTTTCAGACCAGGTGTGCTTATTAGTGAATTTCCTTTGGAAAGTGAACTATTAGCATGACCCGCACAGTGAAACTTAAGCCCGGGACCACCATAGAAGTTCCTAACGTGACCCCCTGAACACGTTTTGGGGGGTCGTTCAAAATTATATATATATATGTGTTTGCACTCTAGCGGTCCCAATTTTTGTCCGATTTACTTCAAATTTGGTAGGGACGTTCCTTTCTGTAATCAGTTGGACAAGATCGTTGGGCAAAACAATCGGAAAACTCTAAACCCCTTTTTTGGGGGGTTAATCTTTCAAATTTCGAGTTTTTGGGCCCAGAAATGGTCATAAAAGCCCCAGATATAAAATAAATGCAGGTAAAAAGATGGGGATTAGTGAGGCGAAAGTTTTAAGCCCTCTCTCGTCATTCTAGCATAAATATTTACCAAGTTATTAAAGACAATGTGTATCGACTAAACACAGTACGTTGTCTTATGGGGGTTTTACACGAGAAAAGCCTATTATTCCTTTGTTAGAGTACTTTTATCATCCCCAGCAACCTCACGCCTACTTTCAAGCCTGTCTTCTCCTAACCTTATATTGGGTAAAATTGTATTCCCAGCTTTGCAAGTAAATGAAACCAGGAGTATCAGAACAGCCAAAAAATCAATGTTTTCAGATTTCAATAAAAATTGGACAAATGTATGTTTTTACACTGATTTTTAAAAGTTTTTATGTGGAAATTCACTTCCCTCACGTCAGCGTGCTGCGTGCGAACTCGTTTACATAAGAGCAATGTTCGCAGTAAAGATGTCTTACAAGGTCGTCCAGCTGATTCATAAATCAACAACATACCACAAAGTGTTGCCAACCTTAAGGGTATAATAATGGTACAGCTATTTTTAAATTGCCACTGGACATGTAGAAAGAAAATTTAAACCCTTAATCTATTAATCTAATAATACAAATAAATCAAAACAATAAATTAGTTTCATAAAATAACAGCTTCTCATAGAATTTAAGCAGTTAAACAATGTTAATTCTAACTACACTGATGATGAAAATATGGTACTCGTACGATGAATATCGTGTTTCCAGCAACACCGCAGATTGGATTGGTGATCACGTGACCTTCCAGCTGTTTTACGAGGTCTCTTACGGGTAAGTAGAAAACCTTAAATAGATCGACTCAGCACACCTTGTCTGAAGGCTCTACGAACCTTGTAACAGGACAAGTAGTAAATCATTAAAACACAATTTGATTGACAGGCGGAGGGTTGCGCGGTTACGTAACTAACGATTGATCATATAACACTGTCACTAGCAGATCTGGAGTGACGAGTCTGCGTTTGTTGTTCCAATTAGCAAATTGCGAATAATAAACCTGCTATTGTTCTGCGAATAATATTTTTAACGATTTATTCGGTGTTTAAGTAGATATTTATTCCAGTAACCATATCGTGTTACTGTTCAATTAGGTTACCATGTTAAGCCGCTACGCACGACATACTCTTAGCAGGGGTGATACGCAGGTCGCACAGGAATCACTCCACTAAGTGGGAGTAGGTTGGACAACCATTTGCCACTGAAAGTAAGACGGCTAGCGGAACGCAAATTTGCTAACACGTTTAAAGCATAGCTGCTAGATAACCGTTTCTACAGTATTGCAGAATATATCGAAGCTGAACCACTGACAATTCTGGTACCATTACGAAAGAACTATTGTATGAACATTGGTAAGTAACTTAGTTTATGTTTAAAGGAATGCCATCTTATAAAATATTATTAGGCTACTTTTTTTATTATATGTGTGATTTGTCTTTATTTCTTTGCATGTGATTGTGCATTGTTTTTTTTGCTAAACTTTGCTTCCTTTGTGCATGGACTAGCAATTGTGAGTCAGGAGGAAATATTTTATTTTCAATGAACATTAACAATAATGTTAATTTTTAGTACCTTAATCAAGACATGAGTTACTTTAATGCTATGATCTGTAATTGTGTGATGGCTTCAGATCACGCGCTTTTTTATCCTTCAAAAGTGTTTTAAACCCGTATTAATATTCACGTAAGGATTTACATTTCAACTTTTAATGTAAAATATTAATTTGTGAAAAGTAATCCATTGATCATAACAAAATCAATGTTTTACTGAAATTAACAATAAAAAAACTAAAAACTGATTACTCATAGGAGTAACATGGATTTTTAGGGAACTTGGGAATATTGTAAAAAAGCTAAGAATGTGCAAAAATAAACCCCGAATAGAAAATGTAAACAACGAGTCGTTGTATTCAATGAACGTGCTCAGCTTGGCCATGGGTTATCACAAAGTTCTTCATTACTGTACTGTAAACACGGAGAGGCGATTACTCTTTTTCACGCTTCCTCATTTTGCTGTGTCTGTTTGGCCGTTGCTCGGCATTGAATTATCGCAGAGTTCTTCATACGAGATGCTAAATCTGTTATTTTCAAGTATTAGCTAACAGATAAAGTAAGCAATTTGTTATAAACAACATTAAAACAAAACTTATATTAGCTGTTCCGAAATAAGTATGAAATAGTTACTTTCTTACAGTTACACGTACTTTGGCGAAGCGTTTATATAAAAAAGCCTAGGAAAAGTAATAAAAAATATATCTAAACAAAATATTCCTGTTATACAAGTTGTTAAGTTATTATACATGAGGGTCCTAACCCAGCCTAACCACCGAAGCACACTGTACAAGCGGAACTAACATTGTCACATCCACAATAATTGTGTTGCGGCGGTTAGGTTAAGTTGGAACTTCCATGAAAACATAATTAAAATGTATTGATTTCTCAATCATTTACGAACAAAACAAATGTAAAAGCTAGGTGTTAGGTCTGAAATCCCAAGGAGTTAAATTTCTTAAAATATTTATTGAAAGCTCGGCATCAAAACTAATTTAGACCTGCCGAATTCACAGCGGACGTTCTGTAGAATGAAATACGTTATATTTTATACATCGCCTAAATTTTTTGACAATGTATCTGGTTTCACTCATTGCCATTTTATTTTTACTTTATCAGGGGTAAAAGTTTAAAATATCTATTTATTAAAGTAATAAGCCGATATTTGTGAGGAGGCTGCCGGCAAAACCATCATGTCCTGAAAGTACTGTTTGTTACTGTTGTGTTATTTAAAAGCCCTTCACGTATAGATGTGCCTTTTGGGATTTCGGAAACACCCAACTTCATCCCCTGGGCTTTCAAAGATATAAAGTTAATGTTATGGAAGATTATAAATAAATTGGATTGAACGTTTAACAGAGGTATTGAGTACAAAACAGAAGAAAAAAGTGTTTAACAAAACAGAGTACAGAAGCAAGAACAGCCGTTCAGCTACATTTTGGAATGACATCACAATGTAAAAAAAAACCATATTTACAACAAGCTGAGTGATACAACAATCACAAAAGTTGTTCGAATTTGAGTAATTGGATTTGCATGTGTTTACTAAAAAAGTTTAGGTTGTTAGGGTTACTACCGTATGTATATATATTTACTTGGCAATACACGATTATAAATTGTTATGCTGCCACTGTAAACCGATAAATTACACGATACCGCGCCTTTAAAGCTAACAGGATAACAAGATTGGCCGGTTGTTGTAAGTGGCAATAAACCCGGGGAAGTGCTCCTAATACGTTTGTGGCTTTATGGCGATTGAATCAGATATTTAAAGAATTCAGTTCCCTGGTGGAAAATTTGAGTTTCACGAATTTCAATTCACAATACAAACTTAACCCGCAAACCATTATACCAGCAGGTTTTACTATCTCTCAAGCTATTTTTACTTAGTTTTAATAATAAACACTTAAATGTTCTTTCATGGAGTAAATAACTCATTCTTATTGGAATATGATGACTGAATGTTAATTTGTCAATAATTAGTTAATTATACTAGATGTATCAATTTATTATTTTATAACGGCACCACCAGTTTACTGTACAAACTGTGTTATTAGATTCTAATTCATTTTTAGTTATTTTACCAACAAGTCTAGTCTTTGAAGATTAAACAACTTCTTTAAGAAACTATCAAATCAATAATCTTTCATAATCAAGCATGTTTTCAACTAATATATAATCAGATGGTGAATGCGGACATAGTATATACAATATCTGCATTGTTATGAAATGTATTAATCATTTCAACAATGAACCAACAAAATGCACCTTCAATTTATAATATCATCAGCTGCACAGTCTTTTTAGCGAATTTCCCCTAAAGGGAAAAAGCTATTACCGTAGTCGGCATGGTAAGACCTAGGCCCGGGACCAAGATAACTTTTCGTTTTGGGATCCCCAGACCCCAAAAACACCATTCGTTCGAAACTGTATATTATATATATGTGTGTGTGTCCGTGAGCACGATAACTCTCTTAAAAATTATCCTAATTTGATGAAATTTGGTACACACATGTAAAGCAACATTAATAACTTTAAGTTCGAAAACCAGCCAGATCGCTAAATCCTAAGGGGAATTTTTTTGGGGGGGGTTTGTACCCCAAACTGGGGTTTTTGAGTTTTTTACGTATAATACATTATTAAATCAAAATTTAGTTTCCAGCATTGAATTCATCTTAAAAAAATTGTGTGTTTTGATTATTGCTCTACGTCAATTGGTTACAGAGATATTGAAAGTGCTGAACACAGTACGTTGTCCAATGTTATTCTTATGGAGAATAAGAAAAACTGTTTATCTCGCTTATTTATAAACTTATCTTGGCGAATCTTGGTATATTACTTCATATTGTTGTGTTCTATTAATATTTGCACAAAAGAATTTTTGCCGATAGCTCCCGTAGCAGCAAACCTGCGTACTTAGCCCCCAAGTTATTCTTATGGAGAATAATTAAAATGTAATAAATGGTATATTTATGAATTTTTATTGATTAAACTTGGTATGTGGCTTTATGTGGTATTAAGATACATATATATGCATTGGAAATTTGCTGAGTACCTAGGTTTGCTGCTACGGGGATATTGTATTATTAAAAAATTTGTTATTTCGTAACCTGAAGAATCAGTTTTTTAATTTAATTTAACTTTGTTGCACAGAAAGTTATTTTTCAATATTTAAATATAGACTGCAATACTATATATATATTTACAGCTACTACTGCCTACTTGAATAGAGAATATTCCATTCGGATCATGTAATGTAATCTTGACCCACATTCTGTATTGTGTCCGTTTCCATTTGAATTATCATATTAAGCTAGACAGATGTTGCTTTAATGCTTGACTGGATTTCTGTTTAACATTCTAGCTTGTGCAAATGTTCATTCATTCAGTACGGTCAACCGCCATAATATGAATGAATATTCAAATTTCACACACGCAAACTTTATTAGATTTCCTCTCTAACAAAATAAGTAAAAGTTGTATGTATAATTCACTTTTAAAATTAGTAATGAATCCTATGATACCCTTTGATGTACGATATTATACAACGCCACGAGAAATTGGAAGAGTTTGTTAAGTTTGAGTGTAACATGTATTTCTCTGTTTGAAGACTAGTGATAGAGAAACATTACCGGCGTTTATATTTAGTTTATATTCATAGTAAATGGTCTAAATAGTCTTAATTTGAATCATAACATCACCATTTCCCACATGCCCCTCACAGTTATCAAATAAAAATAGATAGTTGCAAGGGGAAATATTACATGTAGAAAACAAATTTTTTGATTTAAATTTAATATTTATGAGCTGCTCGCCCACAATATTTTGCGCATATAATCCTTATAACAGCTGTTTTTTGAATGAATAAAATGCGATTTTAAAACTCGGATTGAAACCAAAATAAAACTATAAATCAAATATTTAGCTTCACAGTGACGTAGAACTTTAAATTATCTTTTAAATAAAAAATAATCATCAAAATCGGTTAAGTATTAATCTTAGGAAGTGAGTGAATAAAGAGAAGGATTTTTTTAATATATAGATTATTTAGTTATTATTCAATTGTGAACATAGTAAAGTGGTTTTAATTTGAAATCTCATTTTAACTTAATTCGTTGCTTATCGTTGAAATTAATAATAAAAAAGTTTATCTAAAATGCATATTTCGAGTAGGTATCCACACTCATCTTCAGTATGTTTGTTTGATGAGTACTTTAAAATGTTGACCCAGCTTGAATATGAGTTTAGATGTTATATATTTCGATGTATATTTATTTTAATAAAAACTGTATTATTTCTTTCAGTGATCGGTAACAAAGTCGTTTTAAAATGTATTGATTTTATCACGACTAATTCAAACTAGAATGAACTCTTAATTTTAAAGAACACCTAATAATAATAAAGCAATACATTCATGTATAGGTTTTAGCGAATTTCCCCTATAGGGAAGAAGCTATTACCGTAGTCGGCATGGTAAGACCTAGGCCCGGGACCATGATAACTTTTCGTTTTGAGGTCCCCAGACCCCAAAAACACCATTCGTTTGAAACTGTATATATATATATATATATATATATATATATATATATATGTGTGTGTGTGTGTGTGTGTGTGTGTGTGTGTGTGTGTGTGTGTGTGTGTGTGTGTGTGTGTCCGTGAGCACGATAACTCTCGTAAAAATTATCCGATTTTGATGAAATTTGGTATAAATGTGTAAAGCAACATTTATGACTAAGTTCGAAAACCAGCCAGATCGCTCTATCCGAAGGGGTATTTTGGGGGGGTTTTGTACCCCAAAAATGGGTTTTTCAAATCTTTTACATATAATTTTGGAAATAGTCAAATTTTAGTTTTTACCATTGGATTCAGCTTAAAAAAACACACAATTTGGTATTTTGATCATTTCTCTACGTCAATTGGTTACCGAGAAATTGAAAGTGCTAAATACAGTACGTTGTCTAATTTTATTCTTATGGAGGAAAATAAAAATGTTATATCTCGCTTATTTATGAACGTATACTGACGAAACTTGGTATACGACTTCATCTGGTTGTGGGTCATTGATATTTGCTCAAAAAAACAATTTTTTACCAATGGCTCCCGCAGCAGCAAACCTGCGTACTCAGCCCCATGTTATTCTTATGGAGAATAAGTAACGTGTTATCTCCCTTCATTATGAAAATAAATTAATGAAATTTGGTATATGGCTTTACCTACATGAGTTATATTGATATTTGTATAAAACCCCATTTGTTGTGCTCCTTGCTTCAGCAAACCTGCATACTCAGCCGCCATGTTAATCTTATGGAGAATAATTAAAATGTCATAAATTAAAATGTGGCTTTATGTGGTATTAATATACATATATATGCATTGGAAATTCACTGAGTACGCAGGTTTGCTGCTATGGGGGTATTTATCATTGGCCTTGTAATTTGCGCAGCCAGACGCTAGGAAATTACATAGTGATTATTGAGCTTACGAATCTTCCACAAGTGAAAACATGTAAACACAAATATTTTACTAATATGCTTTAACTTAGCAAACCGAGATCATCAGTTGAAATTCGTCAGGTTTCAAATACTCTCATTGCTGGAAACACTCCCTGGCAGTTTTGTACACGCTTTTTCTTCCCCACAATTTATTGTTTGTGTTTTACAACCACTCAGGGTTTACAAACTCAGCCCTTTTAAAATTCTATTTACGTTTTAAAAGCCTGGTTTAAAAAAAATCGTTTACATTATATTTTGTTGTAAGACTATACCAAATATTGTTTGAGCAATAAAAGCGATAAAGGCAATAAAGTATGACCTGTTCGAACTCGAGCAACTGTTCTTCTCTTATTTATAAATTACAACACCCCTCAGAGCATTTTGTGCATACTGTGTTGTCATTCCAGTAGGCATTATTCATATAACGTCATTAACTATTATAGTAACATCTGTTTTTTTTAAGCTGTATGCAACTTTAAAAATCGGTGTGTTGCAAATGTAACTTCAGTATGCAAACCGTAAAAATCGGTTCAGTATTACCTTATATATCATTCTTTTTTTAAATCCACTTTTGAATTAATATGGACATTACAGCCACATAACAAGTTCGATTCCTATGAAAAACCTAGCTGATAGCTAATATTTGAACACACTGCCTACAACAAAATAGGAGTTTTAATTTAAACTGAGGTTTAACATCTGTAAATTCAATATTTTGTATATTTATTGTTTTATAAGTAAATACGCTTAAACTTAATATGTGTGAGTTCTTTTAACGGAGATATTAAAAGGGAAGCTCTATGAACGAGAATACAGAAGAATATTTTTCATTTAATATGTTACAAACCATAGATTTGATCTAAGTCGTTGCACATGACAATTTAGTTTTTTTTTTTTCATTTTTTCATACGAAATAATTATCGGACTTACTAACGTATATTCATAAACGTAGGTTGCCAATACCCAAAATATTATACTTGTTGCTTGTTATGTGACGTAGAAATAATCAAAACAACAAACATGAAAGTCAAAAGTACATCCAGCAGTATGGTTTCAGTTGCTTATCGTATAGACGAATTTACTTCAGTAGAGCAGTTCAACTGGTTTTACAAAGCACCACGTCATACGCGGTCGGAGTCAGTAGCCATACCACAACAAAGCAAGTTCTGTTGTTGCAAAGACAGTTGATGTGTTTCCCGGACAGTCGCCAGCAATCCACAAAGCCTTTCGTTATCGGAAACCTTTGAAAGAAACTTGTTCTCATTCTTGAAACAATCAATAAAAAATAACAGCCCAGTATGTGATGTTTTAAAGTTATAGTCACCTATGTGTTTGTTAGTTATAGTCACCCCTATTTAGTCTAGGTTGATTGGTGAGAGAGGGGTGTGACTAAAAACATTTTTCTAAAATCGTGGTTAATACGTTAACTGACTAACCACACATTATCAACAATTATACTTTAATATAAGTTCATTAATTTTAGACACTGTACAAAAGTAAATTCTAATTATAGTACTGATTAGTATTTGTTTTCTAACGGGTAGCTAAATAAATCTTTTTAAATAAAAAATCACATCAATTACTCGATACATCTCGTACATATATACTACATAATATATAATCTTAAAAAAAAAACGAAAAACAACCGTGATTTTTATCAAATATTTGTACCAAGCCTGCTATATTACATGTGAATAGATATAGACGGGGATATAGACGAGGCCACCATTTAGATTCTTTCATTCTCTCATTGCCTGCTGATCGGTGTGACTCGTTGAAATTGATTTCCTTGTACCATTTTTTATACATGTTTACCGTCTTGTATAAGGTTACAGACAAGAGTAAATATACTTTTAAGTGTTAGACGATCTCATTTACGTCCCGTATTCTTTACCAAATTGTACTCAGTGTAACGCACCATTTGACTCATTGTTAGTGTGAATCTACAAATGCATAAAACTCGCATTGCTGGATAACAAGATTGGACGGTTGTTTTAAGTGGCGATAAACCTACTGGAGCGCTTCCGATACTTTTTGGCTTTGGTAAACACCAGAAAGTTGCTCGTCCAACATTGCATGTCTCTATTAAATTACGTTGAATCCCTTATATTCTCAATAACTAGAATAAAAAATACAGAAAGAACCAATCAAAATCGAAACCTTAGGTGCACAATGTTTTTGTGTTATCCATACGTTTGAAGTTGACACACGGTTAGAAAACGGGAATCATAACTGGAAATTAATTGTCTTTACTTTATAGTGAAAAGTAAATGCGTTTATTTATTTCTTGTACAGTACCAATAAAACTATAAAAAAACAGATTAAAATCAGATAAAAACTGTTTACATTCTGAGTAATGTCAATTAATATTAAAGTACATAAACAACGCAAGTAAATTGAGAAAATGTAAACGAAGCAAACTTTCTACATTTTTTACGCCTTTTATAATGTACTATTTGTCCGTTTTCTGGCTAACTTGGGACAACAAAATTGCTATTTTTCAAGATTAATTTAAACACCTACAATTTCAGTCATTCCCTATAATCCTGCAACTTATTATATGTCCACAATTTCTTTTTTAAATGTTTACTTACATAATCAATAATATTAATAATATACTGTCGATGATTCGTTTATTAGAATTATAATTTGTTGTCAAGAATAATACACGTAGAAACAATGAATGTTTTTGTCTTTACGTAATAATAACTTCCTGTCTATTAGTACCTAGATTAGACTTTATTTTAATACTATCTGGATAACATTGGCAAATGGAAATATAGGCTGGACCAAATATATAGGTGACGTTTTTATTGCACAATTGCTTAATCCGAGTTTAAGTATTCCATGTTTCAAAAAATCATTCATAAGCTATAACAAAACGTGTTTTTATCATTATAATTAACATAATATTTGCACAGTATTTTTTTAGTTTGTTATGTAAACCATAAATTATACAGGATCACATGTTAAACCATAATTACTCATGTCTACTTTTTTTCTTGGTATTACATAATTATTATGATGTGTTTAAAAGTATGTTTACAATGTGTGCACACTATACATTATACGTCCCAGAGCAGGTTGTAAAAAAATCCCTACTTTCCAATGATATTCAGTTGCAAGTTATACAGATAGCACACAACGCCAAACACACCACTTATTGTGGACGTTTGGGTTCAGACAGCAATGCTATTACTCCGAGGTATTCTGGGTATTGCTAATTCCTGTACGTCATGGTTTGCGTAGTTATGTCTAGAAAAGCGCCCTATTGTATGTCTTCATAAAATGGGAATCCTCTTTATATGTATGGACATATTTACGTATAGATGTTTGCATTTTTAAAAGGATATTGTAACTGAGCTGGTTTGTTTTCAATTATATTTGTATTGCTCTCTTCGTCCCAGCATTGAAAACGTTCTGACACAAATTATGTTAAAAACTAATTAACATGTCAACAGAATACATCAATTTAAATAATAATTTAAATAATTAACGAAGGTGTGTGTTGATTGCATCAAATGTTAAAAAACAAATTATTATTTTGATTGTATTTAATTAAGTATTATGTTATATTATATTAAATTAAGTATTATGTTATATTATATTAAATTCAACATTAAAATCGTATTAAAATTAAAAGGTCAAAGAGATCCTAGTTAATTTAATAATTAAGTCCCTGTTAAATGTCATTAGGTGGTATGTCAATAAGTTTAATTTTGTCTTGGCCATGAAATACTGAAAACGACAATATAATAACAGTATCGAGCAAAGTAGATCAAGAATGACTTTAAATGATTTAAAATTACAAAATAAGCCGTTTTAAATTTAAATTCAAAGAAAAGCTTTACAGAGTTTACAAAGCAGTACATCGTCATACGCGGTTTGAGTCAGTACCCACCACGCTTAGCGGTTGGGCATCTTACATTTTAGGAGTTTGGACCGATTTCCCTTAAGAGTATTGAAGTATTCGTCTAGAAATATGATTGGCATTTAAATTAAAATAAAACAAGATCTGTTGTACAGACAGCCATCTTTTGAAACAAATTTTCTCCTCGCAAGTACGCCTGTACTTTACAACAGACTCAAGCTTTTATGATAAAAAACTTGTAAAATAAACTTATTTTGACCGTCGATACAGTCAATCAAACAATAAATGACTAAAATAAATTATATTTTTAACTAATGACCTACAGTTTGTCAATAAAATCCAGCACTAGGAAATAAATGTCATACATATAACATAAATAACTAACTTAAAAAAAATTGTAATTAATTAAAGCTGAAAAAACTACTTTATTTAATGTCAGGTTTTTAAATTGTTGGATATGTTACGTATACCCCTCGGATAGTATAAAATCTAACGATGACGGTAAAACATACAATTTGTTATTATTTTTTCAACTTGCATACACATTAATTAAACAATCAATAAATATTATAAATAGCGGTAATGTGATGTAATATTAATAAAATATAAAACTAAACTTTATCTAACCCAATATTTGATTTAAAACATAACTAATTATCATCTCTAAATTGAAAATATGGTAAATAGTAATGTTTAAAATTTGCAATAAGATATATTTTCAAAACTAATACATTGTTAATGACCATTTTAAATTAATTTTACATGCCGCAGCAGATGTAAAAAAATAAACAAATAAAAGTTCATGATAAATTATTTTAGAAAACTGTACAGCTAATAATAGTAATAATGATACCAAATCCCTCCTTCAAAATACATAATTAATATTTTACTAATAACTTCAGATATGGTTCATATTACACGTTAATTAAAACAATATTAATGGTTGTCAGTAACTATCAACTACGCAACTTGATTGCTAATATTGGTACGGTGGATTATTGATTGCAACAAAATGTATTTAGAGTTAATAATAAATATCTGCATCCATTTATTCAGATATTAATAGTGTACTTCCGTTATTAAATATCTTTATGCTAATAACTAAAACTTTTGTAATACATAATATTTATTGAACTAACTTCCTTTTTAAAATTTGTTATAAATCAAATATTAGTGATGTTACTGAAACATCGTTATTGAAAACAACTTATAAAAAATATAGTTTTTTATTTAGGTTGAATTAGGTTCCCATATATATGCCAGTGGATCGATGTTATATGTTGCCAAATAGATGTATCAATTCAACCAATGTTGTTATATAAACGTTTAATGCAAACAGCTAAACTAACAAAAATAAAATTAACTAACATTCTTTTACAAAACAGATTGTTTTTATCCATTACTATTTCTGGCCATTTGATTTAGGCTAATTGCATTCAATCATTATAGTTATGACCTAAAGGTTTTTTCTTATTATTTTCTACTTGCCACGAAAAAGAGTAAATACTTTATTTACAGTGGATGCCAGAGTTGCCAGAGGTTTAATTAGTTCGAGTCCAGTAGTGGAAATATTTCTAGTCCGGTGCTGAAGCACTAAATAAACAAACGTACTTTGTTTTCTGCAAACAAATATTTATTTAATATGAACAGTTTGTTCATATTAAATGAACTATTTTAATACACGATAGGTAAGGATCTTTGAATGACCTTTCCCAAAAAACATTAATGCACTGAAACGGATTTTAGATAATCAATTTTATAGAAATATCAATATATTTAAAGTCGTAAGGGAAAATCCTTTGGTCAGTTCGTCTGAGACTTCTACTGGGCCGATTTGCATGCGGGTTGTACAAAAACAAAGGTTTTCGGTCCTATATTGGCAGGTTTTATTTGTATTTTGAAAATATTTACGTTAAATGGGTCAAAAATGAAAAATAAACTTTTCTTAAGGAGATTTAACATGGGGGAAAATGTCAACTTTTTCAATCCTTTGGACAGTTCGTCTGAGACTTCCACTGGACTGATTTACATGCGGGTTGTACCAAAACAAAGGTTTTTGGTCCTATATTACCAGGTTTTTTTTGTATTTTGAAAATATTTACGTTAAATGGGTCAAAAATGGAAAATAAACTTTTCTTAAGGAGATTTAACATGGGGGAAAATTTCAACTTTTTCAATCCTTTGGACAGTTCGTCTGAGACTTCCACTGGACTGATTTGCATGCGGGTTGTACCAAAACAAAGGTTTTCGGTCCTATATTACCAGGTTTTTTTTGTATTTTGAAAATATTTACGTTAAATGGGTCAAAAATGAAAAATAAACTTTTCTTAAGGAGATTTAACATGGGGGAAAATGTCAACTTTTTCAATCCTTTGGACAGTTCGTCTGAGACTTCCACTGGACTGATTTGCATGCGGGTTGTACCAAAACAAAGGTCTTCGGTCCTATATTACCAGGTTTTATTTGCATTTTGAAAATATTTACGTTAAATGGGTCAAAAATGAAAAATAAACTTTTCTTAAGGAGATTTAACATGGGGGAAAATGTCAACTTTTTCAATCCTTTGGTCAATTCGTCTAAGACTTCCACTGGACCGATTTACATGCAGTTTGTACCAAATAAAAGCTAAACTTTTCTATATTAGCAGGTTTTATTTACTTTTACGTTATCTTACTTTCTTAAATTTAAAAAATCAACATTTCCAAACCTTTGCAATGATTTTATTTTACAGTCCTTAAATCAGCTGATTTTAAAGACACGAGGTATTTTGACTTAACAACAGAAGAAGAGCAAACGCTCAAGAAGCATTTGGTTTATCATGGCCAGTACCTAAAAACGTATACAATTATTATGTATTATCCTTTAAATGGAAATATAAAATAATACAGTTTTATATTATTTAAACTATACAGTTTTATAGCCGGTGAATTAAAAAATAAATAAGTTTTAATTGTTAAATTGTTTAGTTCTACACCTAAAATTACTTAATTATATAAAACAGCTGATTGCAATAACATTAATGGTATAAATGCTTACTACAATGGCAAATTGTAAAGGATCGTATTAAATAAATGATTTATATTCATATTAAATACCATTTTTGAGTATATTAAGTAATTAATGCACCGGTTTTAATTCTACGTTTGCTCCCAACCCTGTGCTTGTAAGGAAATAATCAAAATAAATAGATTTATTCCACTCAGCAAGTACACTCAATTGTTCCGATGTTACGTCGTAATGCTTTATTTTTCCACTACAAACGTTAGCAAAAAATCAGTCTATAGCGCGCCGGTCTACCAAACAGACAAGCTGGATTCGAATCCAACCGGCGCAGATAAACTTTTTGTAACGTAGTTATAAACGGTGTCACTAAGCTCTGTTTTATTAATAATATCGATATTTATTTTAGGTCAACTATAGGGATTACAATATCCATAGGCCTTTGCAAATTCTCGAAAGGCTTATGTCTTGAACATTTTAAAACTATTTTATCCAATACAAATTGATTGTTTTAGGCCTACTTATTTCTGGTGTTTTTGAACCTAATAGAACGCTTTCATTAGGCAACTAAGGTTTAGGCCTAAGTAAACAATTAAATTGTTACGTTTATAAAATACTAAAGAGTATCTGTGTATGCATAGTTCAGTCAGTTATTCCGATGTCACGTCGTAATGCTTTACTTTGCCGCTTCAAACGTCAGCTTTCGTAGATCAGTAGATAGCACTAGATTATGTGTATAAAATATTAGTTAATTTCCCTGATTTTTGAATCCATTTTTTTCTCCTTAAAATTTGCTACAAGAAAAATAATTGGAAGGAAATAGCAGTTTAAAAAGTACATTTTATACCTGTTTCGCAACATCTGCCTAGCGCTCCACTCACCACGAATGGAGCTGTATCCGTCGAGTATGGACGGGCAACAACTAGTAGTTTTTAAATTGCGTGATGTCGAATTTTCCATGTTTTTACTTTGTCCCCTTATACACTGTATATGGATAAAGTATTTTTTTCGTCAACATTTTTATAATTTGAGTGATCGGTAGAAATATCTGTTTTGGTGATCTTTGAACCCAAACAGTAGTTTTTGATGTCTGCCTGTCTTCCGTCTATATGGATGATTACATACATAGAGACCACACCGAAGAGCCGGTTTTGATAACATTTGGTATTTAAGTACTGATTCCCGGTATCCCCAGGCTTTCTTATTCAATTTTAGAATTTCTGTTTTGAAGGGCAATACTCCACCCAAAACTGCTAAAAACCGTGAAAAATCCTAATTTCTCAACAACGGCTCAACGATTTCATTACAAATGTAGTGATTAATTGTGATTTAGGTATCTAATAAACGAAACAACCTGCAATTCTGGAAATATTCGTGTTCGAAAATTATAGGGGATTAAAAGGTAAAAAATTTACGTTTTTGATTGAACATAAAAGCAACAAATGCATATAAAATTTAAATATCACCATAGAAAGCTCTACAAACTAAATACATTTTTATTTTAAATTATTATTCTACAATCAACGGTTACGGAGAATATTTAAATTTTAATTTAGTGGTAAACGCAGTACGTTGTACAATGTTATTCATATGGGGAGTAAAAAGTTGCAATATCTATATTATTTATTTATCAATTTTATTAAAATTTGGTATGTACGTCAAGTCGGCATTGACCAGTAGAGGAATGTGTTACCACCTAACTCTGGTGATAAATGATTCTGTAGTGTCCCCGCAAAAAATTTATTTGGGTTTATATTTCTAAAACAGGTCATTAGAGGATTTTATCTATATGCTACAGCAATTCAGAAAGATTTAGAAATTGATTGATTAACATTGGGCTAAAAAGGAAAATGTATGAGTCAGTTTCCTGATACATTTTAATTTTTTTTCGCATATAGATATTCATTAAACTCCGAATCTCTTATTGGAAAATTTGTATTAATTTTTACACATAATTATGATCAGGAATGAACAACCTTGTATTTTTAAGAGGTATATTCAATATATTGTACCCTTGTTATTGAGAAAAAAAGCTAATTAAAACAAGTAAAGAACTGTAAAATATTGGTTAAAGTGACTCTGGATACTGGAATTTGGATTATCCTGTTAATACATCGATTATTTTTAAGGTATTAAAGGAAGTTTTTACTCAGAGTTATGTGCAAAGAAAAATGCTGTCTTGCTTGTTACTGCAGCGGATAAATTTTGTTTTTAGATCCATTTAGAACAATAAAATTCAGCAAGGGGTGCAATAATTTTTAAACTTCAACAAACCAAGAAACTGCAAACATAATTTGCAAACAGCTTTATGTGAACGCGAATACTGTTCTCAAACCAGCGGCAGAGCGAATATCACATTTCGCGGCCCGCCAGAGTCAGGGGGTTTCTGCCACTGATTTTATCTAATTTTCTCTTCCACCGAATCCAGAACGAATGCATGAAGTCACAATTGAAACACGGTGTTTGTGTGAGTCAACTTTGAATGATCTGTGACTAAAGTTTGCTAGGAGTTCAAAATACAAGCACTAATACGAGAATCATTCCTGACTGACCAGCACAAGTGTAACTCCTGTAACTCTTCTCATGAGGAAATACACACTTTTCATATTGTTGTGTTAAGACAATCATAACAATAATTAAATATAATTGCTGGTTTATGTCATAGTGATTTTAATAATTTAAGTAATTTATTTGGTCTATAGTAATTAAATATCTATAGTAATAAAAGAACTTGTTGATTGCTGATGTAGTACAAACATAAACCACTATTTGTCCACTATCACCACCCTATTTTTTGTTGTTTACGCATGGACCAATATTTTGGGGCATACAGTTTGAATTTTTCAAAATTCAATGTATTTTTAATTCCTAGAGGATTTGTTTCAAAGTAATACAATTAAATGGAATGAGCCCCTCTAGCCCCCTTAGGTTGATCCTGAAACTTGTGCTTCTCATACTAATACTACTTCAATATTTGTGTTCCATTCAAAGTTAATAATAGAATATAACTTATGAAATAATATTGTTTTAATGTGATAAGAACTACTAATTTATTGACCTGAAATAAAATACAGTTCAAGATTTCTGGGTGAAATATTACTCTGTTTTAACTCTTTAAACTAATATATAATTGTGTAAGTTAATTGATCATCCTTTCTCTGAAAAATTAAACAAATATATCTGAATACCACAGTACGTAAATAAGGTTTCGCTTTGCAGTGCACACAAGTTTTCTCCAAACCTATTATGCTTCTGGTTTATAAGTAAAACAGGTACCATAAGCACATGGTGATACAACCTTGTTTTCCATATTATTTTAACTTGCATGATTATTTTTAACTTTATATACGTTATAAACTCAATACTTCTTATCCTACTGTGCCGTATTCTTGCAGCCAGAGAAGTTTACATTAAAGTTTCATCAGTTTAGGTTGGCAGTATTGCTTCCTCCGTCCAGTGCTACCCTCAATAAATCCTTCAGAGGGGCGTTAAAGTTTTATTGGATCTGAGGGACTTTCGTTCCATCACCACCCAACATGTCAACAACATTTTTCTTAAAACAAATCTCACTTCTGTCGAGGTTAATATTGTTTATTCAAACCAAAAATATATCTATGTTGGTACATTTGACCTGTGCTATTTCCATCCTTTAGATTTAATTTTTATATAATATTATATCTATTTTCCAGGAGAATTTATTACTCACTTCAGTATTTTGCACAATAATACTTTAAATACTATTTTATTTTATTTTATGCAAGTAAAAACTCAATAATTATGAACTTAGCTCTCAGTGTTATAATATTTGTATTACTAAAAGTAAAATAATAAAATAATGATATTAGGGATAATTTTGCACTTTAGAGTTTTAAAACTGCTTTTACGATTCATAAATTAGCTATAACCACATATTTGTGTAGATAAGGCGAGAAACAAATAGTTTAAACTGTAAGGTTTCCTCCCGACTCCGAATTATGTGAAACAATTCCAATAAAATATGTCTCAATTAATTTTAAATCCGGTTTGTTTCACGAAAAAAATAATATAGCATTAAAATTAAATATGTTCATGTGTTGTTTTCAATTTGAGAGTCATAAACTCAAGTATGACTTATATATTATTTTATAATGTTCAACTGTTTAAATTTTATAAGCAACAGTAGAATATAGTTTATAAGCCAGTGGCTATATGAACCAATATAAAAAAACATACTTTTGCCATACAACGATTTAAAGATGTTGTCAGCAATGATTTTAAATTACTGTCCATCATTTCGAATATCTAAGTATTCTATAAATAATTAGACTATATATTCTCCATTGTATAAAGTATTGCAATGGGAAATTTGAATAATATATAGGATTACGGCAGATAGCGTACATTTCTCTTCATCTGATCCAAAAGTCTCATTTCAACTGATCCTATAAGCAAATGATGTTACTGTTAATTTAATTTACTATCCGTTTAATTATATACTAATTTCCCGTTCGTCATTACCAAGATCCTTGGTAATTTCCCGTTCATCATTACCAAGATCCTTGGTTCGTCAGTCTTTCGTAAAATGGCCAGAGAAATAAAGAAGCAATCGAAATATAACGGAGATACAATGAACGTTTTATGGTAAAAAGTAAATAATTATTTACTGCATAATTCCACGAATTGGGCTTAAAGTTTTAGTTTAAGTCCCAATTAATTTAAATGTAACAAACCAGTTACAAACCATACTTCCGTGAACTGGAATATTGTTATTGTGATAATCGCTAAATAATTACTTAATAATCGGTTAATTATGGCAAACTTAATTCTAACTTACAGAATTGGATATTTTCATCAAGGCAGAAGCACAGAAATCAGCCTATCGATTAAAAGTCGCAGGCCAATGGAGGGAAGGCCTGTCTGGAACAGGCCATTGCACCATCACCAAAGCTGTTGCTCAAAGCCCTGTGCTTGATATGACATCAGAGGTCATGAGTACGGAGATGGTTTTCACTAAACCTTTTTCTGTTGGATTCTGCTCCAGAGAAGAGTAGAAATCTGAGGAAGGGCCCTATTACAGGAAAGGCAGCCTTGTCTGGTACACGGATGGCTCTCTCATTGAGGGAAAATCTGGCTACGGGGTGTACAGTGAGTCACCTAGAACAGAACTCTGTGCAAGTCTGGGACAAAAATGTACTATTTTTCAAGCAGAAATTTGTGGCATCATGGTTTGTGCCAATCTAGGCATTGCCAGACGCTGTTGCGACAAGCATATAGACAAGTACTCTTGTCAGATTGTCAGGCTGCCCTCAAGGCTCTTGACTCCAACGAAATCAAGTCAAAATTAGTGTGGGAAAGTTACAACACACTCAGCAAACTCGCGACACGCAACTCGGTGCATCTTGGTTGGGTACCTGGCCATGTAGGCATAGGTGGCAATGAGTGTGCAGATAAGCTTGCTAAAATAGGTTCCGGTATGTCATTCTTTGGTCCAGAGCCAAGCTGTGACATAAGAAAAACAACTGCTTTTCACACAATAAAAAAATGGTCCAGGGACTTACATTGCCAGCAATGGCAAGGTTACACTGGTCAAACACTTGGCAAAAGGCTGCTAGCAGACACTAGCTCTTACTTCACTAACTGGTTGGTGAGGTTGGGCAGAGGTCGGGTTAAGCAGTTGATTGCTTTGATAACTGGACACGGCCACTTCAGGAAACATCTCCACACTCTCGGACTCAGAAATGAAAGTCAGGTGTGTAGGCTTTGCAATCAGTCTGAAGAGACTGCCAAGCACATCATACTGGATTGCGAGAGACTCGGGGCAAGGAGAAGGCCTCTGTTTGGTTGTAAGCAACCAGGTGATGAAAGGGACGTTAGTATTGGTAAAAAAAACTCCTGGATCTCGTAAAGGGTACGGGCATTTGGTTTGCCAAACTAACGTACTAGGGACACACAATTAGCTTCGGTTGACGTGTGAGGATCTTTGAATCTTTGGATCTCTGAATCCGTCCCTTCAACAACACATAAACATAACACATAAACTTTAATTATAATTTAATTAATATTTTGTTAACACCAGGTGTTTGCGGTAAAACCCAAATTTAATATTTTAGTATTTTAGAGAATTTCCCCCTATAGGGAAGAAAATATTACCGTAGGTGGCATGGTAAGACCTAGGCCCGAGACCAGGATAACTATTCGTTTTGAGACCCCTAAAAGCCAAAAAAACCATTCGTTTAAATTCACATATATGTAATCAATCATAAATATTTAATATATATATATATATATATATATATATATGTATGTATATTGATTCAAATTGAAGTTCACAAATTAGGGCTACTTTTATTATAAAAATGAAATAAAAACAATAACCAGAGTACCCTATTTTTTGAAACATTTTTTATTACTGACGTGTATACTTTACTGGCATTACTTTACAAACATCCTTAATAAAATGAAAATACAACAACTAAATCCTATATATGAAAAAATAAGAGAATTTAGAAACAATAGACAACAGATATAAAATAGAACCAACTCAACCCAATAAGCTTGAATGAAAAGTTTCTACATCTGTTTATTTTTATATGTTTAGATTTAATTATTTATTTTGGCTAATAATTTTTAGGTTATTTTACTTGTACACTGTGATCATGACTTAAGTGTCGAAACACGTGTCAGTAATAAAAAATGTTTCAAAAAATAGGATACTCTGGTTATTGTTTTTATTTCATTTATATATATATATATATATATATATGTGTGTGAGTGTGTGTGTGTGTGTGTGTGTGTGTGTGTGTGTGTGTGTGTGTGTGTGTGTGTGTCCATAAGCACGATAACGTTCGTAAAAATTGTCCGATCTTGAGTTCGAAAACCAAAAAGATCGCACGATTATAAGGGGGGTTTTGGGGGAGTTTTGTACCTAAACTTGGGTTTTTTGAACTTTTTAAATATAATTATTTTTAAAGCCAAACTTGTGTACACTATTGGATATAGCTTTAAATAACAAACAATTTGGTATTTTGATCATCACTCTACGTCAATTGGTTACCGAGATATAGAAAGTGTGAAACACAGTACGTTGTCCAATGTTAATCTTATGAAGAGTAAGTAAAATTTTATATCTCGCTTATTAATGAACATATATTAATTAATCTTGGGATGTGGCTTCATATGTTTGGGCTTTACTGATATTTGCATACAATACCCATTTTTGTGGTCCCCATGGCAGCAAACCTGCGTACTCAGCAGCTATAATGTTATTCGTATGGAGTATAAGAAACATGTGATATCTTGTTCGTTTATGAACATAAATTAATAAAACTTGGTATCATGCTACATCTAGAGGTGAGCCATTGGTATTTGCATAAAAACCAGATTCTTTTAGTCATTTATGCAACAAACCTGCATACTCAGTTGTAATGTTTTTCTTATGGAGAGTAAATAAAATATCGTATCTCGCTTAATCATGAATATGCTTTGATGAAAGTTGGTAAGTGGTCTCAAGTACCATTTGAAATTCGCTGAGTATGCAGGTTTTCTGCAACGGGGATATTTTAATTATACGTCCGTAATCCTTATGCCTTTATATTAATTATTGTTTTCATATATAATAATGTACGATTTTGTATATATACCGTTCGAGTTTTTAACCGTTGAGGCAAGAGAGACTGAATTGTGGAACTCGGCCGCACGCACAGGTGTAAAACAGAGAATCTAGATTTGTATGACTTATTGTTAAATTCACCTAATCTCCATATATATTTACATTTATAAATTTATGGTAATTGATGCTTTTGACATTACTTCTTTGGATAAATAATAATCTAACTCCCTCCTAGCTTACATATTCGGATCAATGAAGGACAATGAAAAATGACATTAAAATCTCATTCAAAATACTTTTTTTACAAACCCATAGTCGGTTTCACTATTAGTCATTTCAGTGTATCAGGGGGTCGCCCCATTGACCTTCTAAATTCCCATTTTCATGCGAACAGTTATACCGATTTATTTTATTGGATTACGTAAATAATACAGTGATTCATCGAACTAGCTCATTATTTTTACCACTGAATGAAGTAAATGTAATTACAGTGTAAAACTGCAATACAAATACAACAAATACTGTTTTTCTTACTGTTTAATTCCATAACAATTCTATCGGGGAGATTCTAGTTTTATGAAGTTTTACTGTAAACAACATTGTTTAACGCGTGGTCAAGCCTCGTTCAACTTTCATTATGCACTGATAAACAGCGAAAGACAAACATTCGCTGGCAGAATCAGGAGTCACTTTGCAATTAAAGTTTGTTTATGAACGGCGAATGTAAACCATAGTAGCACTTTCGAGACGCAACTTCTATAAATAACTAATGAATGTTTTCAGTCGAAAATTTAAGTTGTTTTCCACCATGAACTGAAATAGTGAAATTATAGTCTACCATTTACACATACTTTAAAATTATTTGTGACTTGATCCATGCAGATAAAATTAGAAAAAGTATTTTTGGCCGGATCAATAGGTGATTCCAATTAAAGATTTTTCAATTCGGTCTCGAAGAGCTACGGTAAAAAATAAATTCACGCACAGTATTTTATTAATACATATATAATCTTCATGACAGAATCTAAAAAAATGGTAGGTTTTTAAAAATGAGACATAAACAAATATGCCTTGATACATCAAGGTTTTAATAGATTTTACTATATTTTTTTAACTTTTAAATTTTGTATACATCAACTTATACAAGATATGGTTTTGGCATGTTCCGTATTTAGCTAGTTCTGATAGAACCTTTAATTTAATTAAAATATTCTTAGTTTCATGAAAGTATTTTTCAGTTAAAATAATCAAAGTTTAAAATATTATAATAATGCTAAGTATAATTCTTAGATGATATTTACTGTAATTTAATTATTATTATATACGAAATTTCTATAATATTAAATTCAAATAGGGAATTATTTACATAAAATCTCATAGCCTTAAGCATTTGAATATTTAGTTAATTTACTAAACAAGGGATTACATATTTAACACTTGATTATCGAGTTGGGATTGATTTATTTGTGTATTAATATTGGTGGATTTGTTATAAATTATGCCAAAACATGTGTAATTAAAAACGGGCGAATGGACTAATCCAGTATTTTCAAGCGAGCTAATTTAATTACAACTATCTGATAAGTAGCAATCTGATTAGCGATAATGTCGATGAGGAAATAATTAAACCATCGGTTGTGTATTTCTGAAACTACATTTTATTTTATTGATTATTGCGATTATTAAAAGATTAAATAATCTAGTTCTTAAACCAAACGGTTTATTTTTTAAGTTGCACTAATCTGTTAGCACCAACTAAACCATATTACGATCTATATTATTTATTTATCGTTTCAAATACAATTAATAAATTAGTAATATAATTAGTTGTTAGACAAGTTACCTAATCAACTTAATTTTTATCCTTTAGATAATCTGTGTTATCCCAGCAAAATATGACAACTAATTTTACCAAGTTCAAAACACAAATTTAAAGCAACGTTCGGAGTAAACTTACACAGTTTTATAAAACATTCCAACATTTTTTAAATGCGTTATAAAGGTTCAGTTCTTAATATCTAATTTTGAAGTGACGTGAAAACTAAAACTTTAAAGCAATTAATTTTTAATAAGTCTGTATTTTTTAAAGCAATAAATTTCAGACTGAATCATTCACTATCTTCAAAATCAAATACCATTTTAATTGAGTTGTTAGGTAAAAAAAGTTACTGTACTTTCAAAATAATATCTATGAGATATGTGATCCGTCGGACTGCAATTTTTCCGAGGTTGTACGCTGGAGCGCTTTAGGCGTCTCGCCATTCTCAATTGCCAATGATTCTTCTCTATTCGTTCGTGGCTGATTCTTTCTCTATCCTTATTTTAAAATGTATACGACAATATATTTAAATATTCGAATATAGAACATTAACATTTAGTTGAGGTTGAGAATGTGCCCTCGCTGCTAGACCCTTATATGTAACATGTTATTTCCCCCCCAGGAACAAGAGCTTGAAGTTCGGAAGTCACTCTGAATATAAAAAAAATATAATTTTTGTCATAAGTTAATTTAATAATTTGTTACGTTTTAGGCTTGTGAAAGATAATATCAGTTGTATTTATAAATTAAATATAGATCCTACTAAAATATATTATATATGAGTATCCAATTTGTCTGTTTTAGAGGAAAATCAGGAAGAAATAATTCTGATAACATTATATATTTTAGTCCTTTTTAAATCTAACTTTACACCTAACAAAATATATAATAGATACTTGTGAGGCCTATGTGATTTGCTCGACTATCGGATTTCTATATTTTAATCAATTGAAGTGTTTAAGGTGATAATTTTACTACGTTTTAACTGCGGTTCAATGTTACAATCTTTTTATTTATGCCCTTTGTTTAAAACTTAGTTTTTCCATGTATTTTAGCCCAGTTTATGAATCCTATGTTTGAAATGTGTACGCTGTAGTTTCCTAACTACATCCTACGTTCATGGATTAAACCAACCACATAAAAGTATTGGTAGCGTTTAACTCGAGTTTATTGCCACTTACATCCGGCAAATCGTGTTATTCCGCTACGTGTAGGCGAAGTAAACGTGCGTTTTAATGCCGTACAAAACATACTGATTATTGGAGTTCTTAAACTAAAGTTATTACCGGAAGACAGGGGAAACCCTAAATAAATCGGTTGTGTACACATTGTTATTTGTCTACGTCAATTGGTTTGTGGACTGAAAGCACAAAACATCCGTTGGCCAATGTTATTTTTATTATGAAGAATAAGCGTGTTCTTTATTTCGCTTACTTATGACAATATTTGTATACAACTTGGTGAGAGACTTCATGTTGTAATGAGGTACATACAAATGCATTGTAAATTCAATAATTTCCCAGGTTTTCCAAAGAAATTTACGTATACATGTGTTTATTTATATGTGCTGCATGCTATTTAAGTCATATAAAATCACAAAGGATGATGGATACATCAGATTTTTTATTTCTTAACGGGAAAATATTATTTAGCGTGATAAGTTTCAATAATTTCTCGAGAAACAACCAAGTTTCGATAAATATGGTTGCCTAGTTTTATTGCATGCCTGTTGCATAATCTTACCCATAATTTAATCCTGTTCCGATTTAATATGTTAGTGTCTTGATATGTTTGTAGCCTAATTAAAAAAAAATATGCGTGATTACTAAATATCATAAAACCATGTTAAATCCCACATTCAATTTAATACTAAACATTACATAGTTTCATTACATCACGAGAGAGCTTCATGGTTCCATGACCCAAGAGTCTCATCTGCCAATATTTTTAGTTACTTAGAAAACAATAACGATTACCAATGTATATGTTTAATGAGATGGTTATTTGCGTTAGAAAAAAAGTAATATAAAAATCTTAGTTTGGGGTTATAAACTCTAAAACCTACTATATGGAATCAAAGTATCTTAAAAAATATATAATTAAATAATTTTTACCCCCCGTGAATTTATGTTGACTATTTAGATTAAAACCTGGATATGCACCAGAACTGAATAATACAACTCGACCGCTAAATAGTTCAGCTACTTTTGTATTTTATACACTGAATCAAAAGCTATAGTTCTCCTATTATTTTATGTTATTTTAAGTTTTTGACTTGACTGTTGTTTGCTGAATGAATAAAAAATAAAAATGATTTATTTCCAAGTTATTTTAGTTAAAAATACATGGAATTATTTGAGGGTCGTGTACAAAATTGTTCCTTGCCATAAAAAGGTAAAGAGCTTTTCGTTCTCCTGGTAACTGTTTTATTGTTCTTCTATTATTTCGTAAGATGCAAAACTATGATGATTGTCATTTAAAATTTATATAAAAAATTCACAATATGCTCTATTATTCTTGAAAAAGACTCAATGATGTCAGTGTCTGGGTTTTTTTAAGTGATAAAAGCCTGGATTAAGTCAATAGACAAACTTATAGACTGTTAAACACAAACTGACAACACAGACCTAATACAAACAAAACAAATTGGGATTTGGTTAATGCTATTATGTCCAATGTAATTTAAACTATTTAGGATTAGAACTAACAATGATTAAGAAAAAAACAACATTTAATGTGTGCTGTAACATTTAATAAATGTAATGTGGATAATCTGGATAACTAACAAATATTACAATATCAGTAAGAATTTCATTTAACAATCTAAAATAAAATATTGCTAAGACTTTAAACAAACCATTGTAATAATAGTATTAAGTTAACAAACCAAAATTAATACTGAGCCACTTTACATATTTTTTGGCTTTGGTTCTCCAAACAAGAGGACATTGTCTTAAGTAAGGTTAATTAGAAAATTCTTAACTATGTAGGTTCTGTGGAGTGAGGCTAGCAATAACCTTACATGAGACTATCACGAACATATCATATTAACAAACATTTCTTTGGATTGAGAAACTTAGTAGAATAATATCTCAGCATTAGTTGTTGAAATTTCCATAGTAGTAATATTTTCAGGAGTTAAACAAAGCTATTTTCATATAAAGAAAGTATATAAAGGAATTATTAGTGAATTTTCCCTGTAGCTAAGAAGAAGCTATTACCGTAGTCGGCATGGTAATACATAGGCCCGGGACCATGATAACTTTTCGTCATTTGGTCCCCCGATGCCAAAAACACCATTTGTTTAAAACTTTATATATATATATATACACACTGTATATGTATATACTTAGGGCCTATGTGTGTGTGTGGGTGTGTGTGTGTAGTTGTGTCCATGGGTTCGATAACTCTCGTAAAATTGGTACGATTATGATGACAATTAATACAAACATGTTAAGCAACATTGAATGACTTTGAGT
Source organism: Allygus modestus (assembly GCA_963675035.1). Classification (NCBI taxonomy): domain Eukaryota; kingdom Metazoa; phylum Arthropoda; class Insecta; order Hemiptera; family Cicadellidae; genus Allygus; species Allygus modestus. The sequence continues at coordinate 100,094,831 of OY776115.1, read as the reverse complement.
TCGATAACCAGCCAGAACGCTCCATTCAAAGGGGTTATTTGGGGGAGGGGTTTGTACCCCAAAATTTTCTTTTTAGTTTTTTACATATCATATTGTAGTAAATTTAATTTTAGTTTCCCACCATTTATTTCAGCTTAAAAATAACAATCAATTTGGTGTTTTGATCATTACTCTAAGACATTTGGTAACAGAGATATTGAGAGTGCTAAACACAGTACGTTGTCAATTTTAGCGAATTTCCCCTATAGGGAAGAAGCTATTACCGTAGGTCTCATGGTAAGACTTAAGCCTGAGACCATGATAAGTTTTCATTTTGAGGTCCCCAGATGCCTAAAACATCATTCGTTCAAAATATTATTTATGTATATACATATATATATATATATATATATATGTGTGTGTGTGTGTGTGTGTGTGTGTGTGTGTGTGTGTGTGTCCGTAAGCAGGATGACTCTCGTAAAAAAGGCCCGATCTTAATGAAATTTGGTAAAAGTGTGTAATGTACCAATTATTTGAACGAGTTCGAAAACCAGACGAATCGCACCATCCAAAGGGGGGTTTTTGGGGGGTTTTACACCCCAAAAATGGTTTTTTTGGGGTTTTCACATGTAATTTTTATTTAAATCAAATTGTAATTTTCACCATTGAATTCAGCTTAAAAAACAATTTGGTAATTCGATTATTGCTCTACGTCAATTGCTTACTGAGATATTGAAAGTGCTAAACACAGTACGTTATCTAATGTTATTCTTATGGAGAAAAATAAAAATTGTATATCTCCCTTATTTATGAAGACAAACTGACGACATTTGAGATATGGCTTCATCTGGTTGTGTTTTATTGTTGTTTGCACAAAAATACAATTTTTCGCATGTGTTTCCCGTAGCAGCAAACCTAGGTACTTGGTCCCCATGTTATTATTATGGAAAATATTTCAAATGTTATATATCGCTTATTTATGAATTTACATGGATGAAACTTGGTATGTGACTTCACTAAGATGATTTATATTGATATTTGAATAAAAACCCATTATTTTGTGTTCCTTGTTGCAGGAAACCTGCGTACTTATCCCCATGTTATTCTTACGGAGAATAATTAATATTTTAAATATCGCTTGTTTGTGAATATATTTCTTATGTTTCCTGTAAATGTTTTAATGTGTTATGTTATATATTCATTGGAAATTCGCTGAGTATGCAGGTTTGCTGTGACGGGGTATTTATTCTTATGGAAAAATGGTATTTCTCATTTATCTATGAACGTATCCTGTCGAAACTTTGTATATTGCTTTATCTCGCTGTGGTCTATTGATATTTGCGCAAAAACTGGTTTTGTTGACGATAGTTCCCGTAGCAGCAAACCTGCGTACTTAGCCCCATGTAATTCTCATGGAGAATAAGTAAAATGATATCTCCCCTAATTATGGATATAAATTAATAACACTTGGTTTGTGGCTTTACCTAGTTGAGCTATAGATGTTTGTATACAAATAAATTTATTGTTTTCCTTGTTTCAGCAAACCTGCGAATTCAGACGCTATATTATTCTTTTGGAGAGTAATTAAAATGTTATAAATCGATTATTAATGAATTGAAACCTGGTATGTGATTCTATGTCGTATTAAGTCACATATGTATGCATGGCAAATTCGCTGCCTTCGCAGGTTTTGCTTGTACAGGGGTATTTTTTTTAATCTTAAACATTTTAGGATTTTAAAACTTTAAGTATTCAACAGGTTTTGTTAGTTTGTTAACATTAACTTCCTGTTGCCACTGATCGAAATGTCTGTGTGGCGATGTAGAGACACTTGAGTTAAAGTAACTGCATTAGTCGCATGACCAAGCCAGCGGTAACCATTTGTGAATGAACTTGGCAGTCGCCGGGATCGAACCTATGCCCGGCCAAGTCGGACTGGTGAGGCCAGCACTGTACCTCTGAGCAAATGGGTCCAGTAAACGAGCAACACTGGTAATTTAACAATTGTTGGTTTGTTCAACTTCAATACTTTTAAACGTCCAGCCAAATTACCGCTCTATTCAAGGTATATTTAACAAAGCTTACGAATTATTCTAGGTCTCAAAGTGCTATTAGTCAAATTCTGTAATTTTATTTTAAATCCTGGATAGGTTCACCTCACAGCTTGCCAGGGACAGTTCTAAAATACTACGCCAGTTTTAGCGAATTTCCCCTATAGGGAAGAGCTATTACCGTAGGTCTCATGGTAAGACTTAAGCCCAAGACCATGATAACTTTTCATTTTGAGGTCCCCAGATGCCAAAAACACCATTCGTTCAAATTTTTATATATGTATATATATATATATATATATATATATATATATATATGTGTGTGTCCGTAAGCACGATAACTCTCGTAAAAAAGGTCCGATCTTAATGAAATTTGGTACAAATGTGTAAAGTACCATTTATTTGAACAAGTTCGAAAACCAGGTGAATCGCACCATCCGAAGGGGGGTTTTTGGGGGGTTTTGTACCCCAAAAATGTGTTTTTTGGGGTTTTCACATGTAATTTTAATTTAAATCAAATTTTAATTTATACAATTGAATTTAGCTTAAAAAACAAACAATTTGGTATTTTGATCATTGCTCTACGTCAATTGGTTACCGAGATATTGAAAGTGCTAAACACAGTACGTTGTCTAATGTTATTCTTATGGAGAAAAAGAAAAATTGTATATCTCGCTTATTTATGAACATAAACTGGCAAAATTTGGTATATGGCTTGATCTGGTTATGGTTTATTGTTGTTTGCACAAAAAAACAATTTTTCGCCTATGGTTCCTGTAGCAGCAAACCTAGGTACTTGGTCCCCATGTTATTCTTATGGAAAATACTTAAAATGTTATATATCGCTTATTTATGAATGTATATGGATGAAACTTGGTATGTGACTTTAATAAAATGAGTTCTATTGATATTTTGATAAAAACCCATTATTTTGTGTTCCTTGTTGCAGCAAACCTGCGTACTCATCCCCAATGTTATTCTTATGGAGAATAATTAATATTTTAAATATCGCTTGTTTGTGAATACATTTCTTATAAGTGTTATGTTATATATTCATTGGAAATTCGCTGAGTATGCAGGTTTGCTGCGACGGGTGTATTAAATATTATTTTATACTTTAAGCAACGACACTTTTAAACGAAAGAGCCTTATAAACATTGAATGGTTTAACGGACCTCAACTAATCTTAAACATGGAATGAGTTATCTAATGCCATTTGGCTTTGGTTTTGTATTGATTAGGCAAAAATGCTGCATATTTGATTGTTTATTAGTGAATTTCCTTCGGAAAGTGAACTATTAGCATGACCCGCATGGTGAAACTTAAGCCCGGGACCACCATAGAAGTTCCTAACGTGACCCCCTGAACACGTTTTGGGGGGTCGTTCAAAATTTTATATGTATATATATATATATATATATGTATATATATATATATATATATATATATATATATGTGTGTGTGTATGCACTCTAGTGGTCGCATTTTTTGTCCGATTTACATCAAATTTGGTAGGGACGTTCCTTTCTATAATCTGTTGGACAAGTTCGTTGGGCAAAACGATCGGAAAACTCTAAACCCATTTTTTGGGGATTAATCTTTCAAATTTAGAGTTTTTGGGCCCAAAAAGGGTCAGAAAAGCCCCAGATGTAAAATTAATACATGTAAGAAGATTGGAATTAGAGAGGCGAAAGTTTTACGCCCTCTCCCGTCATTCTAGCATAAATATTTACCGAGTTATTAAAGAAACTGTGTATCGGCTAAACACAGTACACATAACACATAAGTTGTCTTATGGGGGTTTTACACTAGAAAAGCGTGTTATTCCTTTGTTAGAGTACTTTTATTACCTCCAGAAACCTCACGCCTACTTTCAAGCCTATCTGGACCTTCTACTAACCTTATAATGTGCAAAATTGTATTCCCAGCTTTGCAAGTAAATGGAACCAGGAGTATCAGAACAGCCAAAAAAAATCAATGTTTTCAGATTTCAATAAAAATTGGACAAATGTATGTTTTTACACTGATTTTGAGTTTTAAAAGTTTTTATGTGGAAATTCACTTCCCTCACGTCAGCGTGCTGCGTGCGAACTCGTTTTAAATTTTAAAATACCTTCAATGATAATTCAAAATTTAACATATTTTGACCGTAGATTTTTCTTTTTTTACAAAGTTTTGTTTATTGTAATTATAATCAAAGATAAAAATATTTTTTTCGTTTACTAAAGATACAAGTCAAATGTTATGCATGGTTTTGTTTGCAATTTCTATACAAGTTTTAATATTCAAGGCATTTTAAATCTATACAATCCATAACAAAATGACACAGAACTCTCTGAAGGGAAAGTTGTTAATAAACCATTGTACGGTGGGACGACAACAGACTGCTTTTACTTTACTAACAAAGGTTTAGCTCCGCAGACAACTTGACTACGTGTACTTTGTTAGTGAAACCCGTTTGATACAACAGTTTGACCAATAAATATAACACCTACAATCTAACTTATCACTATAGAAGTGTGTTTGGACCTTGTTTAAGTATTGAGATTATATGGTGAGTATAACTATAACGGGTGTATGATTATATTATATAAACATGAAGTGGAATAAATTTAAATTTATACTAGCAGCCATCGTCACTTCGTGACTTATCTTTTTGAAGTTTTGAGGAACCATACTTGGTTGAACCTAAAAGTAGTAAATCGATCATGTGTCCCAAAAATAGCACGAAAACGCTCTGAATATAGTTCAATACATATTAGATACAAAATTATTATTATATATCGATGTGAAACCAGAAAAACACTTATGTCAAAGTAAATAATTCAGATAAAATATTTGAAAAGTTAGAACACACAAATTGTTGAACACCTCACTCATTCACTTCACTTCATTTCACATTCACTTCACTTCATATGAAATGTCTAAAATTTGCATAATAAACTGATAAATGACGGGGAAATCCTTGATGTAAAGGTATTTAATATATGGTAAAACGTATAACAATTATTACAAAAATGACTGAAATTTCAAAGATTATGAAATAAAACTTAAACACATTCTATTTTAGTTTCAAGTTTAAAAACATATTAAAATTTTCTAGATAAACTATGAACAAATAAAATTACAACTTTTTACTTTAAATTTTATTGTAAATTCTGTAACCTATGTATTCGGGGAAAAACTCTTTCATCTGATTATAAAATAACAGCTTTCAAACACCTACCATATAAGAAACAGTAAATTAGTTGAAATCAAACTTCCTATGTCCCAGATTTACATGAGTGGTACTTTTCTTCGTGGTCAAAATTGAATGATTTTTCCCTCCAAAAATCTATATTTCAAGAAATTAAATGACTTAGCCTATTTGAAAATTAACTTACTTATATCTTTAAAGAAAATACCCCCGTAGCAGCAAACCTGCGTACTCAGCGAATTTCCAATGCATATATATGTATCTTAATACTACATAAAACCAAATACCAAGTTTCATCAATATACATTCATAAATAAACGATTTGTGACATTTTAATTATTCTCCATAAGAATAACATGGCGGCTGAGTATGCAGGTTTGCTGAAGCAAGGATCACAAAAAATGGGGTTTTATTCAAATATCAATACAACTCAAGTAGGTAAACCAACATGCCAAATTTTATTAATTTATGTTCATAATTAAGGGAGATAACACGTTACTTATTCCCCATAAGAATAACATGGGGCTGAGTACGCAGGTTTGCTGCTACGGGAACTATTGGAAAAAAATGTATTTTAGTGCAAATATCAATAGACCACAACGATATGAAGCAATATACCAAGTTTCATCAGGATAAGTTGATAAATAAGCGAGATATACAATTTTTCTTATTCTCCATAAGAATAACATTGGACAACGTACTGTGTTTAGCACTTTCAATATCTCTGTAACCATTTGACGTAGAGCAATGATCAAAACACCAAATTGTGCAAATTTTTAAACTGATTCCTATGGAAGAAACTAAAATTTGACTTTTTCAAAAATTATATGTATAAAACTCAAAAAACCCATTTTTGGGGTACAAAACCCCCCCAAAACACCCCTTTGGATAGGTCGATCTGTCTGGTTTTCGAACTTAGTCATAAATGCTGCTTTACACGCTTATACCAAGTTTCGTCAAAATCGGATTATTTTTACGAGAGTTATCGTGCTCACGGACACACACACACACACACACACACACACACACACACACACACACATATATATATACAGTTTCAAACGAATGGTGTTTTTGGGATCTGGTGATCTCAAAACAAAAAGTTATCATGGTCCCGGGCCTAGGTCTTACCATGCCGACTACGGTAATAGCATTGACTATAAATACTGAAGTAGACTTCCCATTGCCATTGTAAAATGTGTCCCCAGTTTTGTGTGTGCCAGGATTGAAAAAGGTCGTAGTTTACATCAATCACCAACAGAGTATACTGCTGTCAACTATTACTTATCCTCTCAAGGAGGGGATAATACGACAGTTGGTGTGTCAGGAAGCAAATATAAGTTGATTATCACTTGCTTTCTGGGGTGGAGATATTTTAAAAGTTAACGTAAATAACTAAAATAAAAAGTTGACAGCCAGCACAATCTGTCGGTGACCCAATCAAACTACTTCAATTTTAAATTCTAGCATACACTAAAAGTGGGACAGCTGGTCCATATGGATGGGATGTCTCCTTCAGTATTTATAGTCAATGGTAATAGCTTCTTCCCTATAGGGGAAATTCGCTAAAAACAGTTTCATCAAATAAATAAATGCAAGTGCTGTATTCTGCGGTCAAACTTAAGAACTCGATCAAATCATCACCATGTTTTCTTATAAACAAATGCGAATTGGAAAAAGTTCACAGGTTTAACAACAGATAGTAGCACATTCGCTGAGATTTCAAAAGCCTCCTGGACGAAGGCTTTTCATGGGATATTTTCGAAACCCAAAAAAGGCACATCTAGAGAGAAGTAGTTTTAATTTGATGCCAAATATGTATAGAAAAATAAATTTCTAGGGGTTGATATGCTGCAAAGAATAATCGAGAACTTCTTTTAATAATATATATATATATATATATATATATATATATATATATATATATAGAGAGAGAGAGAGAGAGAGAGAAAACAATCAATGATTTATACATTTTACTGGTATAAACCTAATTAGATTAGGTTTGTTATAATAGCGTTTTTCACTAAAACCAATAACGGAGTCAGGGGATGTCCTTCCATAAAATATATATGTAGGGAGAAATTGATCATTAGCTCACTACGTTTAGAATATTGAGACAACTTCTTTAATATATCCTACACTTGAAGAATATTTAAGGTGTATTTAACACTTTATTTTAATTAATCCTTCCGCTTTAGTAATCAGCCGAAAGGGTTGTAAGACGTCAAACAACGCCCACACTAGCTCAAACTTTCGTAAACATTTTAGCATATTCCCAACAGCATTTTTTAAAAGGAAAATAATATTGTGTTTAAATTACAAGTACACTATGCATTACATTAAGTAGTATGACATTTTCCTTACAAGTTTCTGCGCCCTGACGTTACATTAAAAAATAACATTCTAGTTAGTTTATAATTTTAAGTTCATTTTGTTAAGATGGTATTTGGTTTTCTTTAAAAGAGCGGGTAAATATTTATTTTATTGAAATAAATTCATATTATTTGTGTTTCTAATCGTTTCTAAAGATAATTATCTTTTTCTGATTATATTTTTATAACAACAAATATAGTAAGTAAGAAGAACATGCACAGCCAGGAGCTAATTCCCAATAATCCATAAATGGGTTTCTCTTCCCAACAAACAGTAAAGCGATTTTTCGTGTTGCTTCGGCGAAGTATTCATATGTGTTCCTGAGGATATTGCCTTATGTGGGTGGGAGGTTGAGGCTTTTGCATTACACTGGCTATAAATCCTCGGGGTATGAACCGTAAATTCCTTCCCGCATGGTCTACAAGCTCTGAACTAACTAAGGCAATTTAATTTACGAGTTTTTAGACACAAACCGATTAAAAGGTGGGATTTCAAAAAATATTTTCGTTGCAATGTTTTTTTTCTGTTATTTCGATGTCATAAATGACAATTTTGATTTAGATTCGTTTAAAAGAGCGGTCTATTGCATAAATAGGCTAGATGATCAGTATGAGCACCTCGTCTAAAATATTCCTTTCAATTGTATGGTCATAGTTGTTAGTGGAATTAAGTTCTAAAAGAAATTAAACGTATTTTAGTCATATAAAATATGTTTAGTGTACTCCCAAATCCTGGGCTGTGCTAAGTAAAACAGCTTGTTTAATGAAAAATGGGTCAGTGAATGATAAACTCTGACCCTTCAATGTAAATTATGTTTCAATGTAAATATTTAATGTGTTAAAATAAGTTTAAAATATATTTGTAAATCTATCTATGTTACTAACCACTTTACCTCATATACAAATAATAATGTTCCGAATAATTAATACATATCGTAACTTTGTTAGCAGTATAACTTATGTCAATCTAAACATTAGGTTTGCAATTACCTATTCTCTGTTTAGAGACGATCCAATCCATAAGTTATCAGTAGGGACCTAATTGTTAATGACGTTGTTAATATATACACATTACTGAGTAAGAAATTTATTTGTCAGGGTTTAACGTATGAAGTATGTAAAACGGTAAAATTGTTCCTTTTCTTTGCTCACTACAGCACATGTTTTATACCACCGCCAGGACAACTGATATGGTCGACTGGTGGTTACGCAACTACGGACCGTGAAGACACTTGCTGATGTTTAAACAAAAAGTGTTATACTGATTCACTATCACATTTATAATAAAACTATGATATTTGATTCCTCACTTTTATCTTGGATGACTAATACGTTTTCCTCAAGTGCCTTATACTATCCAGAGATAGTGTTTAATAAATGAACCCTACACGCCTGTCTGTACACACGCACTACTCAATACCTATTCCTCAATACTACCTACTCAATACCTACTCAGTACTCTCAAGTATGTGTAAACATAAAACCACTATAAATTTACATTAAATTTACGATATATTCATTTTTTATTGTCAGTTTATTTCTTGTAAGAATCGCCAAAATCCATTAACAGTGAGTTAACCAGAGACAAGAGAGGACAGTTTTGTTAACGCGAGATCTCGTTACAGTGAACACAAACACTGCCAGACAAATACTCTTTTTCATTCAGCAATCGTCCTTTCATGCATTTTTTAAAAATTAACGCTTAAGTTTTTTAAATTAACGTTAGTATTTTATGTTTACTATTATTTCGTAAATATAATCCAGTTGTTTTGTAATTGTCCAGTTGTCTTTGCACATGTGAATGATACGAGTTCTCACGCAGCACGCTGACGTGAGGGATGTGATTTTCCACATAAACAAATTAAAAATCAAAATCAGTCTAAAAACATGCATTTATTTAATTTTTTATCGAATTCTGAAAAAAAATATTTTTTGGGCTGTTCTGATGCTCCTGGTTCCTGATTTAACTGCAATACTGGGAATACAATTTTGGCATTTTAAGGTTAGGAGAAGGTCCAGTCAGGCTTGAAAGTAGGCGTGAGGTTGCAGGGGATGATAAAAGTACACCAACAAATGAATAACAGGCTTTTCTAATGTAAACTCCCCATAAGCCAACATACTGTGTCAGTCGATATACATTTTCTTGAATAACTCGGTAAACATGTGTGCTAGAGCTAGAATGACGAGATAGGGCTTAACACTTCGCCTCATTGATTTCCATCTTAATACATGCAATAATCTTACATCCGGGGCTTTTCTGACCCTTTTTGTGTCTAAAAACTCAAAATTTGAAAGATTAATCCCCGAAAATGGGGGTTAGAGTTTTTCGATTGTTTTGCCCAACAAACTTTTCCAACTGACTAAAAACAGGAACGTCCCTTCCAAATTTTAAGTACATCGGACAGGAAATGCGACCGCTAGAGTGCAACACACACACACACACACACACACACACACACACACACACACACACACACACACACACACACACACACACACACACACACAAACACACACACACAAACACACACACATATATATATATATATATTTATATATATATATATATAATTTTGAACGACCCGCCAAAACACACAGAGGGTCACATTCAGAGGGTCACATTCAGAGGGTCACATTAGGAACTTCCATGGTGGTCCCGTGGCTTAAGTTTCACCGTGCGGGTCATGCTAATAGTTCACTTCCATATAAAATTCACTAAAAAATAAACTACATCAGACACCCGCTATTTAGTTAACATCAGAATTTGGTTTATTGACTGTTTCGAGAATTTGTAGAACGGACCGCTGGTTATTCTACCACTATGGGTGAAGTCACTGAGTTTTTCAGCCTCAACACTTTTACTTTCTCCCCCTTATATATAGTATATGGAGAAAACAGTGTTTTCATCAAAATTGTCTAATTTGAGTTGTTAGTGGAAATATTCAATTTGGTGCTCCCTGGACCCAAAAAAGTGGTTTTTACGTGATGACTGTCTGTGTGTGCGTGGTCTGTGTGGTTGTGTACAGAGCTAGAGCCCTAACCAATGGGCCGATTTTTATGAAATTTGGCATGTAGGTACTAATCCACGATATCTCCAGGTGATTTTTAATTTGTTGTAATTTTTTTATTTTTAATGATAATTATCCCCCAAAAACCACCAAAAACATGAAAAATCAACATTTCCCAAAAACGGCTCTAACGATTTTTATTCAACTTTAGTTGTTTGTAGAACTTTAGTTTCCAACAAAATGACACCACCCCCATTTCTGTAAAAATTCTGGTTCAGAAATTACAGGACTTATAACATCAAAAATTCAGTTTTTTGGATTTTTCATAAAAAAATATTAAAAAATATTACTATCCACCATTAAAAAGAGCTCAAAAACTAAATAATTTGGTATTTTGAATTACTATTCTACGATTGCTGGTTGCGGAGAAAATTTTAATTTTAATTTTGCGGTAAACGCAGTACGTTGACCAATGTTATTCTTATGGGGAATACAAAAATTACTATTTCTCTCTTATTTACTGATCAATTTTATTCAAACTTGATAAGCTTGTCAAGTTAGCATTGACCAACAGAGTAAATTCGAAATATGTTGCCCCTTAATAACCCTGGGGGGAGGGGAATAGGGGGCATTTCCCTCTTAAAAACACGAGTGTTGTAATGGATTCTGTAGTGCCTCCAAAGCAGGGATTTGGATGGATGTTTTTGAAAACAATCTTTTACAAGATTTTCTGTACATTCGACCATGCTTTGTATTCTATATTTAGTAAATAAAAAGTAATTTATTCATTAAATTTGGCTTGAAAGGGAGAAGGTATGTGTCAGTTTCCTGGTACCGTTTATTATAATAATAGTGATTTTGCATGGGAATTTTTAACTACTTTACTTTGTTATACATATATTTCCCACTTAAAATAATTCTGAGAAAATAACCCTTATAAGCCTTGTCACACAAAAATGTATAACAAACAAGTGTATCAATGAATGTCACATAAAAATCTAAATTAAAGCCACCTAAGCTATTTTTTTTTATTTTTACCTTATGTCTGATTGAATATAATAATTTTCTTTCAGCTACTTCCAATAAGAATGAAGAGTCTTCTAAAGAACTAGTGACTCGCCAAAGAACACAACAGCTGTGTTTATATCAAGAAAACTTGCTTTGTCGTGGCGGTTGTCACTGGGACCGACCTCATATGTGACGTCAACTAGGCTGACCTACTCGACCGCACTGAACTCAACTCAATAAACAATTTGACTTCCAGGTATTAAGCAGTGCTGAAAATAGGTTTATCGTACAAAATCAATTTGTTATATTATGTTTTGTAGATTTTGTACTTTTTACACCGTTACACCCTTTGAAACTGGCAGATTTTTCTAAACTTATCTTAAGAGCAAAGCTAGACAACTAATCAGCTAATCCAAATTATTCTGCATTTTTAAGGGATGGTAATTTTTCGTATAAATTAATTTCAAAGACGCAATTTAAGTTTAAATATTTCACTTTGAATTTTACTTGTATAAATGTTTTCAAATCGTAAATATAAACTCGCGATTTGTCACTTACAGTTACAATTACATTTTAGTTTAAAATTAGATTATAGTTTGTACAAAATGTTAATATATGTTGATTTAATTTTCAAATTTTAACTCATACCATTCTTACTTGGGCTCAAACTTTATTACCCATTGGACTGCAAATGTAATCCAGGAGTATATTAATGTAAACCAGATTCTTTTTAATCTACCTTATGTTTATGGAAGCAATGTTTTTGTTATATTAATTATATTGAAATATACTCCATTTTTATTTAAAAGCAAAACTAATATAATCATACAAAAACAAAAATAATCAGTAACATATTAGAACGTATTTGAAACCATGTTACCAAGTCATGCAATGCAAATCAAATTTCTGCAGTCAAAACATTCATATACTTAAGCTTTCTAGGCACGCACTTAAAATATTAAAAGCCATTTTTAGAATTATAACTTAGCCAAAAAGTTCCTTGATATATTGTTTTGTACTATTTCTCTTTAACTTCTAGTTTCCCTTTTATTGACACTTAACTTAAGACTAATAGTACTGTTTATATTCGATAATGAACACTAGAACATAAATGGCAAATGCCTCAAGGATAGATAGGGAGGCAGTATAACCAGGAATACAACAATTGTTAATACTTCGGCAGTGCAAGTTTAGCAGCAAGCAGATAACAAGTTGACAGCTGTGGATCATTCATCAAGATGTTTTGTTCGACAAGAACAACGTTTCCCATAAATAATGATAAGGGACAGTACCAGCTGATATTATATGATAAACCATCAAAATCATCAGAATCATGGTTGGAAATCTTATCGGTAATAACAAGATGTATTATATATTAGTATAACGTACAAATACTAGAACGTTTTGGGTTTAGCTTCTTTATAGCTATAATAATAGCTTTACATTTGTGCTATAATATTTAAATATTACAGGTATTGAGGTATAAGTATTTGAATATGATAGCCAAGTAAACATGTGATGTCTCATTTTAATAAACATGAAATAGTTCAAACATAATCACGAAGTGATAATTAGAATACTGGTACGATTTTAAAAATAGTGTTAATTAAAGCTTTAGCAGAGGCAGAATGATCCGGTAAACAGAGAGCTTATGAGCTGCATGTGTTGTGTAATGAAATACAGTAGTAATTTTAAGAGGAATTTACCTTTGTTAAGCTTTGTTACTGTTGTATGATGATGTTTATTTGTGCCAAATGTAAAACAAGTTAAACATGTTAGCAGAAAGTAATATAATAATATAGTACTGTTTAACTAACTCATATATTATAGACACCCATAATGTATAATATTATGTTCTGGTAAATTTGTTTTACTATCAAATCAAATAAATTCCTAGAATGATTGTTCATCCAATAACTTTTTCATAAGGCTTCATCAAAACCGTATAGTCTATAAATGCTAATTGCCTGGATATTAATTTACAATTAAATATTCGAAAAGACTAAAAATTCTGACCTGGACATCATTAACGGCTTGAAAGTATCAAATTTAAACGATATCACTGAAAGTTCAACGTGATGATTTGTCAGCCTACATTTTATTTTACTTAAATCAGAATGTTTTTTTCCTTAACTTGGTTTGAGGTTTTGGTATTACTTAATAATGCACAAAATTGTATTCCCAGCTTTGCAGGTAAATGAAACCAGGAGAATCAGAACAGCCAAAAAATCACTGTTTTCAGATTTCAATAAAAATTGTAATAAATGTATGTTATTACACTGATTTGGTGTTTTAAAAGTTTTTATGTGGTAATTCACTTCCCTCACGTAACGATAACATAACACATATGGCTTGATTAGGTGTTAGGTTATTACTTTTGCTACGTAGAAGAACAATCATATTTCCGAACGTATGAAAACCTTAACTTATTAGTGAATTTCCTTTGGTAAGTTAACTATTAGCATGACCCGCGCGGTGAAACTTAAGCCCGGGACCACCATAGAAGTTCCTAACGTGACCCCCTGAACACGTTTTGGGGGGTCGTTCAAAATTTTAGATATATATATATATATGTGTGTGTGTGTGTGTGTGTGTGTGTTTGCACTCTAGCGGTCGCATTTTTTGCCCGATTTACTTAAAATTTGGTAGGGACATTCCTTTCTGTAATCGGTTGGACAAGTTCGTTGGGAAAAACAATCGGCAAACTCTAAACCCCTTTTTTGGGGATTAATCTTTCAAACTTTGAGTTTTTGGGCCCAAAAAGGGTCAGCAATGCACCGAATGTAAAATTAATGCATGTAAAAAGATGGAAATTAGTGAGGCAAAAGTTTTAAGCCCTCTCTCGTCATTCTAGCATACATATTTACTGAGTTATTCAAGAAAATGTGTATCGACTAAACACAGTACGTTGTCTTATGGGGATTTTACACTAGAAAAGCCTGTTATTCTTTTGTTAGAGTAATTTTATCATCCCCAGCAACCTCACGCCTGCTTTCAAGCCTGTCTGGACCTTCTCCTAACATTATAATGCACAAATTTGTATTCCCAGCTTTGCAGGTAAATGAAACCAGGAGCATCAGTACAGCCAAAAAATCACTGTTTTCAGATTTCAATAAAAATTGTAATAAATGTATGTTATTACACTGATTTGGAGTTTTAAAAGTTTTTATGTGGTAATTCACTTCCCTCACGTCAGCGTGCTGCGTGCGAACTCGTTATTATATTCTGAGGAAGATCGCATCGTGATACTTTACCCGAGCGATTATTATTTTGAAAGCCCACTGGTTGTTTTTTATCGGCTGATTATTATGATTATTTTGTTACATAAATTCTTCTCAACCCTGGTGTAACCCATAAATATTAATAAGTAGGCTAAGTTTAAGTAAGTATGAGATTTTCAACAACTTTATTATTATTATTTCGTTATGATTTAAAGTTCCACTAGTATGACCTGCCGCTCGAACTCGAGCTAATTTTCTTCTCATACTTCTGATTTTTCACTAAGCCTCATCACAAATTTTGTTTGAATACTGAGTTTTCAGTAGTCATAACTTGTATACTTTCAGTAAAATCTGTTATCTGTATATGTTTGCTTGCTCTTTGTTCTGTTGCCAACAGCTGTTAAAGATACAATTCATTAATATATATACTATAGTTTAATATAAAATATAAGATTTACATTAAAACTTTAATGCCTACGTTCAAATGTAAATTTTAAAAAAATTAAATTACAAGGACATTTTTAGAATGTTTCAGAATAGAAGGGAAATATATAGTCAATATGTGTGTTTAATGTGTTCTGCCCACTTAGTCCTAGAAATTGTCCTTAAATTTATAGATTTGACAATTATTTAATTTCCTTACTACTGCGAATAATGCGAATTAAAATGTATGAATCATTTTATAAAATATGCTACAGTTAAGGCCTTATAAGATTTCATTTATTACCATATAAGAACTTGTTTGTTTATGCATACATATTAACTTCGATGCATACATATTTTCGTCAAACATATACGGTTCGGGAAAAATATATAACAAATAATAAATCCATATTTAAGAGTAGATTTCCAGCAAAGAATTAATTGCTTACTCTTCCGCACCAAACAGCATAAAGCTTTCTGATGTTACTTCAGGGAAGTATAGTAATGCATGTTGTCGGTGATATAGGAGGATGGAAGATCGAGGACGGTGATTTGAGGATGTGATGGGGGTGGTGGGTGGGGGTTGAGGGGTGTTTAGGGGGAGGGGGTTCGGAGGCTCGTTGCATTACCCTGGCTATAACTCATGGAGGTATGAACAGTAAATTCCTTCCACCATATTGTACCTGCTTTGCACTCGCTAATGTCTTCTAATATGTTGAACTAACTTTGATCATAATTCGTCATCAAACACACTGTAACTATTTTTTAATCCATACAAATATGATATTTTCCCTTCAATGACAAACTGTTGCACACTGCACTGTTGGACTTATTAGCTCTGTTCGGTCGTCACATTGATATTTTTCAATCCATTCGAGTGTTACTGCTGATGAACTTCAACAGTTTTAACTGTGCATACGTTTCATGCCTTTTTAAATTACGTTCTATATTTTTAGGCAAGGTTTAACTTTTTCAAACATTCAGGAAAAATAATCAGAAATATTTGTTCATTCTTTGTTCCATTTTATTTTGGTATTTGTGTCCATTTTCTGGTATTTTGTTCCTGGTAAATATTTGCTCATTGTTTGGATCATATTGTATCACGATATACTCAAATATTTTAAGGTGGAACTTATGTTCAACATAAGTTCAATCAAGACGATTCTTATAATCTTATGCCTTATGAGCCTTATGGTCAGGTATAAAAGACTCTATAAAAATTTTAAAAATATTTTAAAGATTTATAAAAGCAAACGTAATTTTTTGGCCTGAGCATGCAACCAATCTGAGCACTTGGATGTTTTTATAGTAACCTTTACTGGAATATGGGATTTCATGTTACCAGAGGAAAGGTGTTTCTAGATTTCTCCAGCATAAGGCACGCAAGCAAAACATGGGTCTAGAACATATATATATTTATATATATATATATATATAAATATATATATAAATTAAAAGTTAATTATAAATAAAATTCTTGTTTATGCTAACATTCGTAGATCATAACCAATCAGAGCCACTTACTAATTTTAATTAAAATATATTTTAAAAGAGATATATAAAATCATTAAAACCCTCAAGAACAATAAGTTAATGCTGAGTAAACAGATTTTATTAGCAAAACTATTCTTACAGGGTTTACAGGGTACACATATGATTTTAATGCTAAGCTGTCCAACCCTTAAAAGTGTAGGGAGATCTCGGATATAGTACCCTTGAAATCAAGAACGAAGTCTAAGACGCTATTCGTTAGACTTGCGAGATGTCTATTTGATTGGATAAGAAGGTTTTTGGAAGAAATAGTTTTTTTTGTAATTATCATCTTCCTACATCTAGTCAAAAACTTGTATTAAGCTTTGTCCGGCCATATAATTAAATAAACGAGAAAACACATCGTATTAAATCCTCCTGAAGATAGTGTTGGGCAATGGAGTATTTACACAACGCGCACCACTTTCATTATCTTAGCAAGATGTAGGACGAGAATTATAACAACTAAAATAATAATATTCTAACTGATTGAAATGCCAATCAAAGTTTTCTTTTACTTTTACTGCTAAATGGTAATGTTTTCTTTTAGGAGAATGATTAAATGGCTTGGTTTTAATTTCCTCTTGATAACATCAATTAACCTTACTTAATGGCTTATAGACATGAATTACTTATTTTTGTGTCTCTTTCTAAACACAACTTTTAGAAAATCAAATTCCACTGCACAGGGGCGAATATAAAGGCCCCCCCCCGGAAGTGAAAACAATTAGGACAAAATTAACTAATCTGAATCCTGAAATTAACCAAGCCAAGGAACCTGGACTTTGTTTTGTAACCATTGTTGAGTTCGTTCGTCATATACTAAGTAAAGCTCATTTTTATGTGTATTCACTCCATTGTTAATTTTATAATTCATAAATAAACCATTTTTGTGCTTCAACTCTTTTAAAACAATAATATTAAAAGAATCTAATTTACCATTTGAATTTTGCCACCAAAACTAATGTAAAACATTGAGTGTCCCTTCTTTACTAATAACTTATTGCTAACGTCTTGCCACCCACTCTAAAGATATTATCTATTTTCGCCACTGTCATTCAAATAATTTTGTTAAACTAAAACTCCCTTTTAACTGCAATAGGTGGCCTTTATTGTTTGTTAACCCATGTAAAGTAATGCGGTCATATATGTGCATACTGTTATACGAGAACCAAATTAATCCAGTTGATAGAAGAACCAACAAAGGTGGCAGCAATTTCGGCGACTTTGTTAGAACATTTCATTGTGGACAGAGCCACCGAAGTCAGAGGGCGATATTGATGCTTTGGTAAACTGGATCACAGAGAATGCAGTTACTCGAATTAGTAGAGTGCAGTGCAGTGGGATTTAGACAGAAAAATATAAATTCTCTCTAACCAAACGCAATTCGTTTCAGAGACTTTTCTGGAATTACATTATCAGGAGAAATAAATGTATGTCGATGATAGCGAGAGGGTCGTGCAAATGAAACAAATTAAACGATATGGAAGGCAACTAATTACTCCGTACAGGAAGTTTAAAATATGTTGATTCTTTTAGAGTTTTAACACGAGTTGGATATTTTTAGCGAATTTACCCAAAACGGAAGTTATTAGAGAGGTATGCATGGTAAGACCTAAACCTGGTACCATGATAACTTTCCCAAATACCAAAAACCCCCGTCACAGTAAAACCTGCATACCTAGCGAATTTCTAATGCAGATATATTTTCCTCACTTCCAACATAAAGCCACTTACAAGTTTCGTAAAAAAGCATAAATAATTATAAGTGATATATATAATTTTATTTGTTCTCCATAAGAATAACATTAAGGCTAAGTATGCAGGTTTTCTGCAAGAAGGAAGATAAGAAATGTGTTTTATGCAATTGTCAATATAACTCAACTAGGTGAACCACTTACCACTATTCCAAGTTGTATTAATTTAAGTTCATAATTAAGAGATATATAAAACTGTACTTATTCTCCGTAAGAATAAAATTAGGGCTGAGTATGCAGGTTTGCTGCAACGAGAATAATGAGCAACAAATTATTTCTTGTTCAAATATCAATATACCACAACTAGGTAGGTGGTATAACAAATGTTATTTATTTTCCGTAAGGATAACATTGGACAACGTACTGTGTTTAGCACTTTGAATATCTTTGCTACGGTTGGACGTAGAATCTCAATTTTAACACCAAAATGATTGTTTTTAGTAAATTTCCTATGGAAAGTGAACTATTAGCATGAAACTGAACGTGAAAGCGTGAAAACGCACTGTGAAACTTAAGCCCGGGACCACCATAGAAGTTCCTAACGTGGTCCTCTGAAAACGTTTTGGGGGTTCGTTCAAAATTATATATATATATGTGTGTGTTTGCACTCTGGCAGTCACATTTATTGTCCGATTTACTTAAAACTTAGGAGGGACTTTCCTTTCTATTATCAGTTGGACAATTGCGTTGGGCAAAACGATCGGAAAACTCTAAACCGCTTTTTTAGGATTAATGTTTAAAATTTCAAGTTTTTGGGCACAAAATGGGTTAGAAAAGCCCTGGATGTAAAATTAATGCATCTAAAAGGATGGGAATTAGTGAGGCGAAACTTTTAAGCCCTCTTTCATAATTCTAGCATAAATATATACCGAGTTATTAAATAAAATGTGTATCGCCCAAACACAGTACGTTGTCTTATGGGAGTTTTACATTCATTTATTGGGGTACTTTTATCATCCCCAGCAAACTCACGCCTACTTCAAGCCTGACTGGACCTTCTCCTAACCTTATAATGTGCAAAATGTTAATCCCAGAATTTCAAGGAAAATGAGACCAGGAGCATCAGAACAACCAAAAATTCAATGTTTTCAGATTTAAATACAAACTGAAACAAATGTATGTTTTTAGACAGTTTTTGAGTTTTTAAAGTTTGTTATGTGGAAATTAACTTCCCTCACGTCAGCCCGCTGCGTGCGAAATCGTTTAGAACTGAGGTTATTGACAACAACAAATGCACAGTTTTAAGTAAAATTAACTGAGGAAAAGTTAAAATCCTTTCTCCTCAAAGATTAACATGGTAAATTTTATGAATACGTTTTTACAAAAATATATGTTTGCCACGTATCACATACTCTATTTTTACCCTTCTACGATGCAACCCACGGCAATAGCTTCTTTCCTACGGAGGAAATTTGCTAAAAAACATTCTTTCAAATTTTTATTTATGCCAATATTTGTTCAAAATATACTGGCTACCTGAATATATATATACATGCCCGTGAGCGCAATAACTTTCGTATAAAATGTCTGAGTACGATGATTTGTAGTAAAAACTTGTAAAGTAAAACTTATGACTTCAAAGTTTTAAAACTAGAAAATTATCACACTATCCGAAGGGGTTTTGTTCTCCGAAGAAAGGGGATTTTGGTTTTTTAACAAAGAAAATTATTTGAAAAACAAATTTGAGTAATTACCATTGGATTTAACAGAAAAATTGAAAATTAAACTAATGCTCTGCTTTTATTAGTTACTTAGACATTGAAAGTAGTAAATATAGCACGTTGTCACGTGTTATTCTTATAGATAAGTAACATTTTATGCCTCCCTTTTTACATTTTTACATGTTAGAGAGAGGTGTCCACCCTGAACACATGGATAAAACTTGTCATGTGGTTTCCTCTACTTAAGATGTATAAATTTCTGCAAAAGACAGCCCCGTAGCAGAAGACCTACATGCACAGTTTCTAATTAGTATTTGTACATTGCTTTACTACCCCATGTTCTGTATCTGGAAAATTCAATCTAGAAAAGTACTTGAAGAATAATTTTGTATGATATCAATCAGTCAGTAAACCAGTCAGTAAGTCAGTTATTGGGGTTTAAAGTTGTTTGGCAATCCAAATTCTATAATTCTAAAAATCCAAGTCAGTTATTAAGATTTATTAGGGTATTAGGTTGGTTTAGTATTGGTTTATACTTTACAGTTGCAGTATTTAGTTCCTCCATGAATTTTAATTAATGCCCAATAAGCATAACGTTACTAAAATTTGAGATATAACTGTTTTCCAATTAAAACTATTCGAAACAAAAAGCTTTATAAACTGCAATTATTGTTAACATGTGTAAAAAGTATAAATCACCTAATAAAAAAGAGCAAGCATGTGGTCTTTATTTATTGTTAGTTTCAAATTAAATTGCATGTGCTATTTAGGGTTAGCCTAAATTATTTTCACAATTTAAGAAATGAATATTGCTGGATTAATACATCGCCTCGTAAGACTATTTGAGTGGGTTCCATTGAATGGGGCAATAAAGCGGTTGTGTTTACACTGGGTTGTATTTATCATACACATACTACCTTACATTTACAGAAGAACTAAAATATGAAATTTCATATATTTAGTGTCATAAATTTGCAATGTTGGAACACACCTTCTGACACGTTATATCAACCATGTAATCAGGCTCTTGCCGAATTTTTAAAAGAGTCTTTTTACGGTTGATTCAATTGGTGCGGTGATACATTGATAGATTCCAGATAATATTTCTGGTAAAGTCGGAGTATACAGAATATTCATTATACTAATTGTCAAAGATCATACTTTGTATTTGATTGTAATCATAGTTGTTATTTGTATGGTGTATAAAATCAATGTAAACAATCAATTTGTTCTTATCCAATTACATTAATTGTAATATCCTTAAGATCAATTAATCCAATAGCATGCATATTTAAAATCGTGAAAATCATTTAGGCTAACCATGTATTTGTGACCTGACTCTAAAGGGCAGGGTAGCTTATGGACATTGTAGTTCTTAATTTACAGAGTATGGCCAAACACAGATTTTACATTGCAAGGGTTTGTTCGTTTTTGTTTATGGCATATAAAGAGCTCTGCAGCAATTCAATGCCGAGCAACGGCCAAACAGACACAGCAAAGTGAGGAAGCGTGAAAAAGAGTAATCGCCTCTCCGTGTTTACAGTACAGTAATGAGCAACTTTGTGATAACCCATGGCCAAACTGAACACGTTCATTGAATACAACGACTCCTTGTTTACATTTTCGTAGTTCTAAAATATTAAATATATGTATTGATATTATTTCAACTTAATTTTTAATTAAATTACACCAATACAAATTAACACTGACATAATTAATTTTGTCATTGGTCCATAATTAGTTTACTTGCTTCGTTTTTACTACGCTTAAGCTTATGTAATCTAAAACATCGACGTTAAAAATAACTCAACAGCGAATAAAATAAAGTAGTAACAATAAATTAATAGTATTTTGCCTTTAGGAATCTGCCCACAGATTTTTAAAACTTCAATGTAAATCGTATGAAAGATTAAAAATCAATAGAATTGTATACTCATCAGATGTTGACGAATTATCCAATATTCACGGCATATAGATAAATTTACATTAATTATATAATAGTATCTATTGGAATTAGAACACAGAATGCATTAATTTCACTAACATACCAACAATTACAGTTTCATAGTTCATTAATTTACATACAAAAACAAATTGTGTTGAATAAACATGAGTTAACATTACATTACTGTTAATACTACACATTTGCATTTTGTACTTAACTAAGAACTTGTAAGCCAATATGTATATCCATAACAGCAAACTATAGTAGTTTCTAATGGTGCCCCCAAACAGCAAAAATACATTAAACCGGCGATAGTTTTATAAAAGTTATTGTTTATAACAGAATATACAAACAATAAATCAATTCAATTAAGTTTTCTTCTAATTCAATTAGTATCCTTGTACGAAAAACCTTATTTTCAGCCAAAGAGCTTTGCATTTTTTTATTCTTTAGTCATAATTATAAAACCACCCCCTCATTGATTTTTGTTCAGACTACCAAGCTCTCTAAACCTAAAATTTCATAAATACACGTATTTTGTTTCCGTAAAAGGTTATTTCTATCATCACTTGCTTCCTTGGTCTTTAGACTCCACCTATAGGCTGCACACTTCTATGGCAATTTCACGTGGTCATTTCTTTTACCCAGCTTTTACAAAACCATTTTAATAAAATAAAGCAACAAATAACGCATAGCGGAGTCAACTATGTTTCTATGTAATGAATGAAGTAAACAACAGGTAAATTAAAGATATGTTTCAATAAATGTTTAATCATTTTCCATACAACCAGTCAGCTAGCTTGTAACGGCTCGCTGGATACAACAGAGTTAAAGCCGTCAAAATAATTGTCCCTGTTACTCTTATTATGATAATGGAGGAATGACTTTGTATGTCCATAGGTCGGCTTACACAGAAGAAATACTAGGGATCAGTGTTAGGAATGAACCATTTTACTCCTTTTCCATCCATTTTTTTTCACTTAAAACTTGATTTTTTCACAGTATTTACATTGATTTCGGAATGAGCCCGGTGGGTAAAAATGTAAACTACAAGTATAATTTAAACTAGCTCTCAGCCTCCCCTGTTACAGTTGTCATATAAAATACCCCTGTCGCAGCAAACCTGCGTACTCAGCGAATTTCCAATGCAAACTATATGTCTTAATACCACATAAAGCCGCAAACCAATTTTCATAAAAATATCTTCACATATAAACGATTTTAATTATTGTCTATAAGAATAACATTGGTAATGAGTATGTAGGTTTGCTGAAACAAGGAACAGAAACAATTGGTTTTTATGCAAATATAAATAGAATTTAACTAGGCGAAGCCACATACTAAGTTTCATCAATATTCAATCATAAATAAGCGCTATATAACATTCCAGTTATTCTCCATAAGAATAACATGGGGGGCTGAGAAAGCAGGTTTGCTGCGACAAGGAACAGAAAAATGGGTTTTTATATAATTATCAATATAGCTCAACCACTTGAAGCTACATACCAAGTTTTTTTAATTTAAGTTCATAATTAAGGGAGTCATTACATTTGACTTATTCTCTATAAGAATAACATGGGGGCTGAGTACGTAGGTTTGCTGCTACGGGAATAATCAACAAAAAATCAATTTTTTGTGCAAATATCAATATACCAGTACTACGTGAATCCACATACCAAGTTTCATCAACATACATTCATAAATAATCGAGATATAAAATTTTATTTATTCTCCATAAGGATAACATTGGACAACGTACTGTGTTTAGCACTTTGAATATCTCTGCAACGGTTGGGCGTAGAATTACAATTTAAACACAAAAATGATTGTTTCGTGGAACTGAACAGATTGGTAAAAGCAAATGTGAAAATTACATTAAAATAAACTGAGAAAAAGCCAAAAACCTTTTCCCATAAGATTAACATGGGAGATTTTATGAGCAGGTTTTTTTGGATTTTCTCCGCAACCACTTAACCTAGGTTAATAATTCAAAATACTAAATTATTTGTTTTTTAAGCTCTATAACATGGTCAGAACCAAAATTAATTTTTTTTTAATTGTAGGGTGAAAAATGCAAAAAACTGATTTTTGGACAATTTAAAACCCCCATAAACCCCCTTTCCCATGGTCTGATTGTTCTGGTTTTCGAACTTAAAGTCATGAATGTCATTTTACACATTTGAGCCAAATTTCATCAAAATCGGACGTTTTTTACTCAAGTTATCGTGTTAACGGACACATATATATATATATATATATATATATATATATATATATATATATAAATTTGAACGAATAGTGTTTTTGGTATCTGGGGACCTCAAAACAAAAAGTTATCGGTAATAGCTTCTTCCCTATAGGGGAAATTCGCTAAAAGTCTTAATCTCCAATACAATGACTGAGTAAACTATTGATGATTAATTGTTAGTTGATTTCCTAGAATATTCGAAAAAGCAGAAAGAAGTAATCAGCTCCTCTCTACTGCTTCGTCTGTAAAACTACGAGTTTTAAATTCGTAATTGTTTACGTAATCTTTAGCAGAAACAGAATGATGACGGCAAGCTAAAATTACCTTATTGCAGGACACAATGCTGAAAACTTCTGGATCACAACTTTATAGGTTTATACAACAAAATATAAAGTGAAATTAAGTATGTTTAGTTAAGTTGAAGTTTTTCAAGCTTGAAAATAGTATAATGAAGAGTTTTTCTGAAGATTTCCATAAAAATAACTAGTATTTTAAAAGCTTCCCATGAGAGTGACGGGCAATACGCAAGTATAAGACACATGCACCTTCGATAGACAGACACTAATTATGAGTACCTACGCCTGCTTTTTTTGTTCCTGATTCAGACTAAGTTAAAAAAATGGCTTGTCCTTTAAAAATATCAAGTAACGATCCATAAAATCAAGCTAAAATAGTCAAGTAAAATTAGCTGATCAATATTGTTTAAAGGCTAAAACTGTACTTTGGGGGCCTCCTGATAATCTTTGGGCCCTTTTTTAACTTGAGACCCTCAAAACACACTTCTAGACGTCAAACACATTCAACTAACACATAATTATAGTAGACCTAATAGTTTGGTCGGTCTCCTTGCACACAAATCTGATTATTCTTTTAATAGGTAGCTAAAATGTTATAAGTTTTTACCTGATAAATGATTTGTTTGTGAACTAGTCTTCAATAATCATCAGTCTAGATGTCTCCAGCACAACAACCTGTGCACTGGTAACTTGGTGAGACTCACAAGCGTTCTTTATAACTAGACAAGTCTCTTTGTTGACTGGATACTCGAGCCAACCGCGTATGACAAGGTTGTACCTTGCAAACTGCCGACCTTTAACCACTAAAGCAAACACTCCGCATGCAATATGATTTTCTGAAACAGCTGCAGTAGAAAACAGATATGAAAGAAATAGTTTTCCCATAATTTAAAACTCTTTTTGAATTCATCCGTGTTCTTTGTAAACTAGACGCAACAGACAACCAAATTTTACATTTTTATTTTGCTGTGGAAACTAAAATGATAAAACTAATAAAAAATAGGTAAAACAATATATTTTGGTAAACTGTAAATCCATTCAACTAAACACAGTGAAATATTATTTTAGGGAGTCTTGTAAATTGGGAAAAGAAACATACTTATTTTCATTGATTTATAGAGTTCGGGATATTTTCTAATCAGTTTTTTTAATGCTTAAAGATTTGTTTAGCGATTAGTTTATTTTAATCAATCACTTTGAGAAAGTAAATAAAAGTAGGTATAATATTCTAAAAGCTATGTAACAAAATATTATCTCATAACTTAAAAACACATTAGAACTATTTAAATTAAATTTGTAAAACCAAAAATATAGTGGTGGTGTTGTAGGAATGCACTCTACATTACGAAGGATGAGGAATATGTAGGATGGAATCTATCGTCCATATACCTGTATTATATCTGCTAATTTACCAATTTATTAATTACGGTACATTTTACAACATTACAACATTAAATTATATTAAGTTTAAGTTTATTTATCTAATAGCAATTGATCTAGTGAATGCACTAAGGCCCTTTAGCCATAATTTTATACTTTCACAACTGGAATCATGGGAAACCTTTATACAATTTGTATATGAACACGTGTCCCAGGTTATCTATTTAATATAGTTAACGATTTATTTGCTAATCAAAAAGTTATTTGATATAGTTTTGACGTTTCTTCGTTGAGCACAAGACATTCAATGATTGCATTATTTGGGATGTTCAATCACTTGTTTCAAACGTTTTTCTTTTAAAATAAACGAACCGCTATTTTCCACCATATAGACAAACTAATGCATCCTTGCCATACCATACGGGAATATGTTTAAGAGTAAAACAGGACTGATTTATTGAGCCTTGTTACAATATATATCTACTGATATATTTTAGCTATCCCCGTAGTCATTAGATGCAAAAATCTCCATTTTTAACGTTATTTTGCTATACGGTATCAGATTTTGTTTTCTTTCGTATTGAGGATAAAACTCAAAACGTAACAGAATTAATTTACAGAGTGATTTACTGAAGATCCTGTTTAGATGTAACAACACGTGTCATGCTATCCAATAAATTATGGATCGATGATACACAAGAAATTGCGTTATTAATGTGACACTCGACCGGTTTAAGTTCGGCGAAGCTTTTTAATAAGTTTAAATGGTTGGCTAAATAATTAGATAAGTATGGAAGAATTCATGCGTTAATAAAACTTTGTATATAGCAATATTCGTAAGATAAGTGGTACTTTTTACTTTCTCCCCTTATTCATAGTATATGGAGAAAGTATTGTTTTCGTCAAAATTTTCGAATTTGAGTTGTTAGTGGAAATATTCGTTTTGGTGCTCCCTGAACCCAAAAAAGTGGTTTTTACGCGATGTCTGTCTGTGTGTGCGTGTGTGTGTGTGTGTGTGTGTGTGTGTGTGTGTGTGTGTGTGTGTGTGTGTGTGTGTGTGTGTGTGTGTGTGTGTGTGTGTGTGTGTGTGTGTGTGTGTGTCCGTGTGTGTGTCTGTTTGGATGTGTACAGAGCTAGAGCCCTAAACAATGGGCCGATTTTGATGAAATTTGGTATGTAGGTACTAATCCACGATATCTCCAGGTGTTTTTTCATTTTTTGGAATTTTTGATTTTTAAGGGTAATTATCCCCCGAAAACCGCCAAAAACATGAAAAATCGAAATTTCTCAAGAATGGGTCTAACTATTTTGATTAAACTTTAGTCGTTTGTAGAACTTTAGTTTTCCAACAAAATGACACCACCCGCATTCCTGTAAAAATTCGGGTTCAGAAATTACAGGACTTAAACCATCCAAAATTTAGTTTTTTGGATTTTTCATAAAAATACATAAATATAAAAAAATATTACTATTCCCCATTAAAAAGAGCTCAAAAAACTAAATAATTTGGTACTTTGAATTACTATTCTACGATTGCTGGTTTCGGAGAAAATTGAAATTTTCATTTAGCGGTAAACGCAGTACGTTGTCCAATGTTATTATTATGGGGAATACAAAAATTACTATTTCTCTCTTATTTACTGATCAATTTCAATCAAACTTGATATGCTTGTCAATTTAGCATTGACCAACAGAGTTAAATCGAAATATGTTGCCCCTTAATAACCCTGGGGGGGGTATAGGGGGCATTTCCCCTCTTAAAACCAAGAGTGTAGTAATGGATTCTGTAGTGCCTCCAAATTAGGGATTTGGATGGATGTTTTCTTTTAAACAACTTGTTTGCAAGATTTTCTGTACATTCGACCGTGCTTTGTATTCTATATTTAGTAAATAAAAAGTAATTTATTCATTAAAGTTGGGCTAAAAGGGAGAAAGTATGTGTCAGTTTCCTGCTACCGTTTATTATAATTTACTGAACGCCTATTAATATCGCGGTCGGGACTTAATATTGAGGTTTTCCACCATCCCCGCACCTGTACTTGTACGGACCCTATACCTCTTACTATGTGTCAGTTTCCTGATACCGTTTATTATAATTTACTGAACGCCTATTAATATCGCGGTCGGGACTTAATATTGAGGTTTTCCACCATCCCCGCACCTGTACTTGTACGGACCCTATACCTCTTACTATGTGTCAGTTTCCTGCTACCGTTTATTATACTTTACTGAACGCCTATTAATATCGCGGTCGGGACTTAATATTGAGGTTTTCCACCATCCCCGCACCTGTACTTGTACGGACCCTATACCTCTTACTATGTGTCAGTTTCCTGCTACCGTTTATTATAATTTACTGAACGCCTATTAATATCGCGGTCGGGACTTAATATTGAGGTTTTCCACCATCCCCGCACCTGTACTTGTACGGACCCTATACCTCTTACTATGTGTCAGTTTCCTGCTACCGTTTATTATACTTTACTGAACGCCTATTAATATCGCGGTCGGGACTTAATATTGAGGTTTTCCACCATCCCCGCACCTGTACTTGTACGGACCCTATACCTCTTACTATGTGTCAGTTTCCTGCTACCGTTTATTATAATTTACTGAACGCCTATTAATATCGCGGTCGGGACTTAATATTGAGGTTTTCCACCATCCCCGCACCTGTACTTGTACGGACCCTATACCTCTTACTATGTGTCAGTTTCCTGCTACCGTTTATTATACTTTACTGAACGCCTATTAATATCGCGGTCGGGACTTAATATTGAGGTTTTCCACCATCCCCGCACCTGTACTTGTACGGACCCTATACCTCTTACTATGTGTCAGTTTCCTGCTACCGTTTATTATACTTTACTGAACGCCTATTAATATCGCGGTCGGGACTTAATATTGAGGTTTTCCACCATCCCCGCACCTGTACTTGTACGGACCCTATACCTCTTACTATGTGTCAGTTTCCTGCTACCGTTTATTATACTTTACTGAACGCCTATTAATATCGCGGTCGGGACTTAATATTGAGGTTTTCCACCATCCCCGCACCTGTACTTGTACGGACCCTATACCTCTTATATTCTTTAAAATACGTATTGGTGTATTCATTACTTTCTGTCACCTATTTTCAGTTAGTTAAACTTTTCTCTGAAAAATGGCGTCGCCAGTACGTTGAAAAATACATAAGGGAGAATCACTAGTTAAATTTCAATTGTTACTGTAAATAATAACTAAATTACGACCTATCAATGTGGGAGACCTAAGCTTTAAAAATTGCTTTAAACATTGTTACTATCGAGTTTTGTTCCTTACGAGTAAGAAATCAAATGGAATCTAAAAAACTCATTTAGACACAATATACTCGTATACTCGTTTATTGGTTTTAAACTTTAAGAGGTAAGTAAGTTACAGAATATTTATCAAAGCACTTAAATATTAAAAAATATTATAATTTTACTCAAAAGCAAGATATGACCGCAATCCTAAACATTTTCATAATCTTAGCTATCCAGTCTAAATGGATAGCAACTAATAACGAAAACAAAGCAATGTAACCTAGAATATTTTATTACAACTCAACCTGAATATCAAGCTGCTAATAGTCACATGTATGAATATTTAAAAGTGTATTTCTGAAGCTGATGTAATCGCACTTAAAATAACATAATTTTTTACAGATAAATAGATGCAGAATCTACTTGGTTAACTTCACAAAGGAGAAATGAGAAGGAATTGTCATTAGGGAGATGCAATAACGCGAAACCAGGTGGTTGTTTACACTGCTGTTGAGCTGAACGCTACATTACATCACCAACACCTGATTGTTAAATAAACTCAGGGTTGCCAATCTCCCAAGATAAAGACAGATAATTAATCCAGGAATGATATAACATAGTTGGAAGTTCTATAATTTCAGCGAATTCTCCCCCTAAACCGAATAACCTGTTACTGTAGTCGGCATGGTAAGACCTAGGCCTGGGACAGTGATATATTTTAGTTTTTAACCCCCCAGATACCAAAATCACAAACCATTCTTTTTTGTATATGCAAATTTAATTTTTAAATATATGATTGACAACTCTCATACTAAAGATACGATCTTCACCAAGTTTGACATAGAAATTTAATGTAGCATTTATTTGATAAAATTAAAAACAAACAAAAAACAGACTGGTTGCCCAATCCGAATGCTTTACCCCAAAATATATATTTCTGTAGAATTTGTTAAAATAAGATTTTAGTTTGCACCTTTTCATTCAGCAACAAAAGATTTAGTATTTTGAATCATTGGTTTTTGAGATACTGAAAGAGCTAAATCCAGTATTGTACGTTGTCCAATGTTATTCCTGAGGAGAATAAGTTAAGGATTTTGTTTGTCGCTTAGTTATACTGTACTTACCAAACTTGGTAAGAGACTTCATCTGATAATAGTCTATTGATAGTTGCTTAAAACCCCTATTTTTAGAGTCCCTGTCGAGCAAATCACTAAGAGTAAATAAAATTGTATTATGTCTTATTTATTTATGAAGTAACATTGGTGAAACTTTGCAAATAGTGTGGTAGTGAGGTGAATGTATTGGAAATTCGCTAAGTATTCGATTTTCCACAACGGGGATTTTTAGTGAATTTTCTATGGAAAAGTGAACTATTAGCTTGACCCGCACGATGAGACGTAAGCCCGGGACAACCATAGTAGTTCCGAACTTGACCCCCTGAATACGTTTTGGGGGGTCGTTCAAAATTATACATATATATACCATATTATACATAAATATATATACTAATATTTATTTATTTATGTATATGTGTTTGCACTATAGCTGTCGCATTTTTCGTCCGATTTACTTCAAATGTGGTATGGACGTTCGTTTTAGCGAATTTCCCCTATAGGAAAGAAGCTGTTACCGTAGGTGGTACGGTAACACGCCCGAGACCATGATAACTTTTTATTTTGAGGCCCCCAGATACCAAAAACACCATTCGGTCAAATTGTGTATATATGTATATATATGTATATTTATTTATTTATATATTTATGTATTTATATATTTATATAATTATATATTTATATATTTATTTATATGTCCGTAAGCACGATAACTCTCGTAAAAAAGGTCCGATCTTGATGAAATTTGGTACAGACGTGTAAAGTAGCATTTATTTGAACAAGTTCGAAAACCAGACGAATCGCACCATCTAAAGGGGATTTTTGGGGGTTTTCAAATATAATTTTTATTTAAATAAAAAATTTAGTTATACCATTGAATTCAGCTTAAAAAAAATTTGGTATTTTGATCATTGCTCTACGTCAATTGGTTACTGAGATATTGCAAGTGCTAAACACAGTACGTTGTCTAATGCTATTCTTATGGAGAAAAATAAATGTTATATCTTGCTTATTTATGAATATAAGCTGACGAAACTTGGTATATGGCTTCACCTGGTTGTGGTTTGTTTTTGTTTGCATAAAAACCAAAATTTTTACTTATGGTTCCCGTAGCAGCAAAACTAGGTACTCGGTTCCCATGTTATTCTTATGGAGAATAATTAAAATGTTATGTATCGCTTATTTATAAATGTACATGAATGAAACTTGGTGTGTAACTTTACTTAGATGAGTTCTATTGATATCTGCATAAAACCCCAATATTTTGTGTTTCTTGTTGCAGCAAACGTGCGTACTCATCCCTAATTTTATTCTTATAGAGAATAATTCAAATTGTATTTATCGCTTATTTGTGAATATTGAAACTTGGTATGCGGCTTTATGTGGTATTAAGACATTGGAAATTCGCTGAGTATGCAGGTTTGCTGCGAAGATGGTATCTATAATCAGTTGTACAAGTTCGTTGGACAAACAATCGGAAAACTCTAACCCCATCTTTTTTGGGGATTTTAAGAGTCTTCATCACCGGAAGTTGCTAGACGCCATCTGGGAGTTTTCTTCCATAAGGCCAATGTTAACTTTGTGCCTCCATTACTCCTCACCTAATCGTCTCAAACAACTAATTTTGGTGTCAAATTAAAGGGTTCGTCGTCCTCTAGGGAAATACAATGACGAATTCCTTAATTTGGGTACCATAGTTACATAATAAATAGTTTAATTTTGAACTGAAACACTGTACATGTTCTCATCAATTTGCAACAAAATCCAAATTCGACTATTGCATTTCCCTAGAGGACGACGAACCATTTAATTTGACACCAAAATTAATTGTTTGAGACGATTAGGTGAGGAGTAATGGAGGCACAAAGTTAACATTGGCCTTATGGAAGAAAACTCCCAGATGGCGTCTAGCAACTTCCGGTGATGAAGACTCTTAAGTTTTCAAATTTTGAGTTTTTGGGCCCAAAAATGGTCATAAAAGCCCCGGATGTAATAGTAATGCATGTAAAAAGATTAAGATTGATGAGGTGAAACTTTTAGGCCTTCCCCAATCATTCTAGCACAAATATTTACCAATTTATTAAAGAAAACTATTTTGACTAAATAAAGTACGTTGTCTTGGGGATTTTAAATTAGAAACCCCTGTTCTTCATATGTTGGTGCAGTTTTATCATCCCCAGTATCCCCATGCCTACTTTAAATCCTTACTAGACCTTCTCCTAACCTTATTATGACGTGCAACATTGTTATCCCAGCATTGCGGGTAAATAGAACCAGGAGCAACAAAACAGCCAACAAACTAAATGTTTTCAGATCTCCATTAAAATTGGAATAAGACTATGTTTTAGTACCATTACTGATTTGTTAAAGTTTTTATGTGGAAATTCACCTACCTCAAGTCAGTGTGCTGCGTGCGAATTCGCTTTTATTCTACCCAAGTGGTGCCTAGGCTCTCAAGTAAAAATATTTGTTACATAAAACTACGACCGAATAAGTTTGAGTTCAAGTGATAACTTTCGTTTTCAATAGACTCTACTGTTTTTATACGTCACTATAACATAACAATCACTACCCAACGATCGTTCTAAAGTACATAAGGGTCGGGAGCTCATTCGTTAGTAAATTGCAATGTGGCACGAGAGAAAATACTGTTTTCTGTAATCCTAGTTAATGACAGATTGGATCAACAAACAACACTCAATTATTAAATGTTTGACCAGGTTTACAAAACTTGATGAAGCTTGTTTAATTCGATTAATCAAGCCCATTAAAACGAGCTATCTGATCTCATTAGTAGTTTGTGATAGTTTATATATTTTTAAAAATTTTGTGATTTCATAAACTAATTATAATTCACTACTTATAATATTAATCAAACCACAAACCTCTACCCATATTTATAAAAAAATTATTAATTTATCATCATCTTAAAAGGTTAAAATGTGCTATACTGAAATAAGTAGCCTTTTAAAATTAAAGTATTAGTTATAATAATTTTACACGTAAAACGTAATTGCGCTAAAACCCATAAATCTTTAAAATTAACATTGGGAATTTTTATGGATCTCATCTCTCAGTAAAAAATGTCTAATGTCAGTTCAGTTAGATGTTTTCATTATTGTCGTCGTAAGCCTTACATTGCAGGACCGATATTTGACCAAGAAGTAAATCATTAAGAAGCCATAAATCTATTAAATTGTGTACGTTAGTTGTAACTGAAATACACATTATAAATGAGTTATATCAGCAAACAAAAATATGAGTAGCATATTTTAGCATAAATACGACTCTATCGTAATTCCTTGTCGCGTGTCCTTGTTAGACAACATTAAGTGCATTAGTTTGTTTTGTGTTTTTTTTATGTTTTAAGGCAGACCTAAGAAAATAAAACCTTTTCAAATTCAGATTCATTAATACTTTGTCACTCTAAGCTCAATCAATACTCGCTCAGAACCTGATCTGAATATCGATGTAATCTTTATTACGAGTACGATTTATAAAGTATATTATATGACATATATATTGTTTATAACATTTTTTGATCGAAATACACTACGTGTGACTCATTTATTTTCAAGAACAAGTTAATGTTACCCCGTCCTCTACACCATCTGATGTAAAATGATAAAACCTTATTTTTATTTTTAAAAAAGGTACTAACTTTTTACAACCATAGGATTGCACATAAACCACCGTAGTTCTTCCACAAGATTGCACATTAACCACCGTAGTTCTTCCACAAGATTGCACATTAACCACCGTAGTTCTTCCACAAGATTGCACATTAACCACCGTAGTTCTTCCACAAGATTGCACATTAACCACCGTAGTTCTTCCACAAGATTGCACATTAACCACCGTAGTTCTTCCACAAGATTGCACATTAACCACCGTAGTTCTTCCACAAGATTGCACATTAACCACCGTAGTTCTTCCACAAGGACATGAAACTCACACTAATATTTCAACAGTCGTCTCGTCTTAGCACATCCTTTAATTTCACCATGGATGACTGATAACTGATTTATATCTTATGAAAATAAACATCAATACATTTAAAAAAGTTAAACCTGGGTTTAAAGTTAATTTTGGGTTTTTAGAGTTTAACTGATAAATTGAATCAAGCTATGGATTGTTTTTAATCCATCACGAACAAACTCAGCTGAAATGTAATAAGAAAGCAGCTAATCCATAAAAAGGACATACATTCCTCTCTGCCCGTTTCGAAAATCACTTGGGACTCCACCCCTTTAGGCTCGGCTGCCATTAGGAGGAATGCCAATCAATGACACATAACCACGTGACTGTTACATCGTCAGGTCACAGGTTGTTTTTGATCAGCTGTTATGATCATCTTCCTGTGATTTTAAACTCCATAACCCACTGTTGACATTCTTAATCTTCAAATGAGTTTTATTGCAAAAGTTTGAGTTTTCCAATCTGTTTCATGACGCCCAAAAACCATAATTTGAAAGTTTAAGAAAACATATTCCGTTGGACTTCAAAATTCACCCTGCATATATACATAAATAGGCTACTAATTTAAACCGTCAAAAAGTTTATGCATTTTTAACATTAAACCTGTATTTAGTTGTAATACATTAGTAATACATCTACATTTGCATATATAACTTTTTTTCTAGTTGATGCCTGAAAACAAACCGTGCGATGGTAAAAACAAATTTGTTATTGATTTTAATTACATTATTGTGATACATTGGGTGACTTCCCAAGATTTGGTTAGCATCAAATCAACTTTACTGCGTTTGAACGTGGGTGTATGTATATTGCGATCCATTTTTTTGATTGATTAACATTGCTGTTTGTTTAACTCAATCACATCATTATTGATGATTTTTGTTAGGTGAGCTACCTTTTATTGGATGTTTCAATTTTATTGTTTCTACATTAACAGTAGTTATTGAGCTAATAATTTATACCATACACATTTGTGACAAAATTTGTATATTATTGTCCTTTGCAAGAAATCAACATGTTTCGTGTTTTTTTTTTTTTTTTTTTTTTGTATTAGTCTTTAAGTGATATTTGTTATGTTTTGAATACTGTCGATTTCATAACTCGCTTTGAGTATAGTAATATTAGTTTAGCTGTTTTGTTAAACTTTTAATAGTAAGTAATATGTATTCGGTTCAAAATTTTGCATTGTAAAAATAAGTTACTCAATGGTTCGGTGTAACATGGAAATGAGCAATATTGTATATTGGTATTGCGATATAAACATTTTAAAAGAATTAACATGGGCCCCCACATTGATGGGTTCATAGAAATATCAATATTGTTTATTTGTTATTTTTGAGATGTGCTTACTTCTTTAGTTAGATTACACTATTTCTTTATTTGTTCAAAAATCAATTAATAAACATAAAAATATTATATGTTTGTCACCCATACAATTTATAAGTGTGCACTGTGCTAGTAAATATTTGTCTGGATAACAATTGTAAAAGAGCTAGTTGTTATTTTTTAATTTAAATGTGTTTAGTTAAAATTTTCTTGGGCTTAACCGTAGGAAAATAACTAAAACTATAATTAAAAATTCAGTATTGTTCAACGGTTCTAATGTAATTACTTTATGTTTAGCTTAACAAAAAGTCCATTAATAAAATTAATGCTAACCCTATGTTGAGAATGTTTATGACGTAGTTAACTAAGTTCATGGTCTAAACCAACCACATAAAAGTATTGGTGGCGTTTTACCCAAGTTTATTGCCACTTACATCCGGCAAATCGTGTTGCGGTTTGTAGGCGAAGTAATGACCTATAAAACTTACTGATTATTGGAGTTCTTAAACATAAGTTAAGGCCGGAAAACAGGGAAAACCATGGGATTATTGTGGGGTTGAATATGCTTAAAAAATAGTACGTCAATGTAATATTGGAAATATAACTTTAATTAAATTATTGTGTACTATATAAATGTAAATATGATCACTTAGTCAGTCAGTAAGTGAGTAGTATTTGCAAATATGGATGCACAAGCCTCTAGAGTTCACTGGTTTACCCAGAAATGTATTAGTTTTGTATGCGCTGCATCCTGTGGCTAACCTTATAACCTATTTCAAAGAATTAACATCTTTTAATTCTTTTGAGTGGTAAAATAAACTGCATGACCTTAAGAATTACATTGACACTTTGACAACCCGTGGTCAGGTTGGGATCAGAAGACTGTACTTCTATTTTAGACAAAGAATCAGTGTAGCAAATTTCACCCATCCTTCAAACCGGGAAGTTTGAGAACCATTGATGACATTTGATATCACTCCAAGGCTTTGTCTTTTATATAATACTATCTGACGTACCCGTTCTTCGCACAGGGGTTTTCTTTACCCGTTCTTTAGTCAATGCAATTTGTATTTTAGTTAGCTTGAAACGGCTGATCTTGCTTCAGCTCTTTAAGCTGTCAAACTGAAGTGTCCTCAGCTGTTTGCATTACAGTTTCTGAATGTTTACTTTCTTCTGAAATGTAAACATTGAAACTTAGGACGTTCATGGGGCGTAGCCCGAGGGGATTTTAAGGAAGTGAATAGGCCTATGTGTTGCATGGGTTCAAGATCTACCTTTGTGTAAGGTTTCAGCCCAGTCGGTTCAGTAGTTTTTGCGTTCACTCGGAACATCAGACACACAGATAGACAGACAGACAGAAACCACCTCTTCTTTATAATATTACTAGCTGATGTACCCGTTCTTCGCACAGGTGTTTCTTTACCCGTTCTTTAGTCAATGCAATTTGCAATTTAGTTAGCTTTAAACCGCTGTTCTTGCTTCTGCTCTTTAAGCTGTTTAGCTCTTTAACCACCTCTTCTTTATAATATTATAGATAGATTAGCATGGTATTATATGATGTACAACAACACAATTTCTTTTTTAAATGAGGCATGCAAGAACATGAATCAACTCCTTATTAGAGCTTTGTGTTTGAATGTCCAAATATATAAAGCTCTCCAAACTACTCTAATAACTCGTATTTTACATAAATCATTTAGACTGTTTCCTGAAATAATTCACGTTCAAAACGATTGATTTCTGTGTAATTTTAGTTAGAAATACCTGGAGTTCTTCTCAAGTTGGTAACAATGGTTCTTTGCGATAAAATTTTAATGAGCTTTTCACTGTCTTTGGAATTGTTTTCTTTTATACTTATTTCGTAAAACACAAAAGAATAAGAATTTAAAATGTTTATTTTACAATAAAGACCATTTAAAACACTGATTATTTTGTAAAAGCCGAGCTTTACTGATTGCACTACTATCTGTCTTTACCTTACATCGTGTGTTGGTTTGTTTGTTGTTTTTGTTATGTGTAATTAGATGTATTCCAACTCATTAATTCGATGTTACCAAGGTCGAAAAAAGAGTCTGAATTTGTATATGAATAAATTTAATAATCAATACAATAACCTCATAACATATTATTTTGCTTTGTCTTTTTAGACGAGACAAATAACATTTTCAGTAATATTAACAGAGGACATTCTTGACGAGCTGACTGTGTTATGGAATTCGGTAGAAAAGGACTATTACAAAGATAGCATATGAACAAACATTCTTTGGATGAGAGACCTGATAAACTAAATAAAACATCAATGGGGTAAAAATATCTATCTTACTAACATTTTTACTCTTAAAACCATGCAATTTTCTGCTGAACAATTGTAATTTGTCTATGATAGGTAATTCATTTTGATCAAATATGGAGAGGAGGGAATCTTTTGCTTAGGATATGCAGTTAATTTATAATTTATGGAATTCCGTACCTCAATGAGGGGTTGGCCATTTAAAATTCAGTATTTTTCAGCTATCGAATGCAAGTATTTCACAATTATTAAACATATTTTACAGAAAATTATTATAGATACAAATTATTGTTTGATGATTTCTTTTTATCTCAATCCTGGAGAGGAAAATTTAAAGAAATATTCTCTCCAATTTTTAAACATAAATTTTCATTTCACTTTAAACGCTTATAAGGCTTTAAACAAGTTAATATGTGAGTCAGAACGAATAGTTAACATGGATAGCGAATACTTTAATATATTGTGTACCTTTGGCTACATAACGATCAAATAACTACTGTATATTTAGTTAGCTACATAATATCTCCATATCCCTTTAATTCATCACTGTGAAATTTAAAAGCCATTTTAACATCTTGTGCTGTTAAACTTTCATATAGATTAAACCATTGTACGGGTGCATTTACTTTGCTAATGTAAGTTTAGTTATGCAAACAACTTCGCTACCAACTTTATTTATCAAAACATCCATTTGATACGATCAGTTTGACTAGTTAATTCAACATTTGAGTGCCTACATTATGCCTTTTTAATATCTAGTTTACAGGCTGTTATGAACTTTACAAGTAACAACATGGCGTAGTTTGTAAACATATTATTCATTGGTATTTATTTAATCATACCATTTACAACCGTTACTTTTAATTACTATAAAATAAAAACGAGTTGTTATTAACACCACATATTTATTGTTATAATAGCAGAACTTGGGTAGGAATATTTTCATTAATTATTTGGATGGATACTGGACCAATTGCAACCCATATTTCGAATATTGATAAACTGCATATTCAGATCAACTTGAAAGACTTTATACTTTTAAACAACTTTATCCTATACTCTTATATGAGCAAAGTTTGCTTGGTTGGTTGGTTGCACAATTATCTCGAAAACGGCTCCGATAATTTCCTTCAAATTTTGGAAATACAGTAACTAAGTTCTGGTATAAAAATATGTTCTAGACAGGTCTCATCCCCAGTAAAAATCAAATAATGTTAAAAAACGAAAATGAAAAGTTAAAAAAATTAACATTGGGCTTATGGAGTTTATAATCAAAACAAAATAATTGCAACAGCTGTTTATTATCAATCAATGAACTGTCAAAGTAATACTCATGTTGTTTATGGTTATTAACATGTGGTTTCGTTAGAGCAGAGAATAAAAGATTTTAGTGAGTATTACATATATAGAGTAGTAAAATAAATCAAAGGGGCATTGCGCTATAAATAACAATTGAGTGACCTTAAAAATGTATAAAATAGGCAAATGAGTTATAAAAATCCAATTATCAGTAGGGAGAAGAGATTAAATATTACTCCAAGTAATCTAACAATCTGACTGGCCTTTCCCCGAGCAAAGCTCGGCCCCCAGGTACTATGAGTAAGGTTTGCTTGCTTGCTTGCGACACTGATCTCAAAAACGGCTTCAACGATTTCCTTCAAATGCTCGAAATAACCAATTTCTGGGATAAAAATAAGTTCTAGACAGGCCTCATCCCCAGGAAAAATAAAATAATGTAAAAAAACTAAAATGAAAAGTTAAAAAAATTAACATTGGGCTTATGGAGTTTCAAATCAAAACAAAATAATTGTAGCTGTTCACAATCAAACAGGGAACTGTCAAAGTAATACTCATGTTGTTTATGATTATTAACATGTGGTTTCCTGAGAGCAGAGATTAAAAGATTTGAGTGAAGATTACATATATAGAGTATTAAAATAAATCAAAGGCACATTGAGCTATAAATAACAACTGGAGTGACTTTAAAAATGTAGAAAAGAGGCAAATGAGTTATACAAATCTGATTATCAGTAGGGGGAAGTGGTGAAATATTACTCCAAGTCATCTAAACAAACTGACTGTCCTTCCCCCGAGCAAAACTCGGCTCCCTAGGTACTATACATTTAATTTTAAAAACCAGCTAGAAGTAAAAATCTACCAAACCATTTGAGTTATAACAACATATTTTCTAATTATTATTCTTTTGTTTGTATTTTTGATTTTACATAATTTCTTTAAACCATCTTGATAATGATAAAACATCATCCTTATAGGAAACCTTTATATTGTTCTCAATTGTGTAACTTCTTACAAAACCGTACGCATTAATCGACCTCTAGCCTAAGACTGCAAAGGCTTGTTGAGGTGTATAGTTACTCTAACATTGTACACCTCCAGCAGATTTACCTTAAAGAATGTGCGTCATTATGCGATATTGTGGCAACGAGCACATGGATGAGTTTTCTTTGCGGTATCCTTTTTTTAAATTTTGTGGAATGAGGTGGAGATAGTTGCGGGATGGTTTAAGCCTTTGCATACTTTTTATTGACTAAATCAATTTGTGCCTTGTTGTTGTTTTTAAGTGTTTCATTGCAGTTGCAATTGATAATATGATAAGTCATCACATTTCTTTTGATAGTTTTTAAGAAGCGTATCTGTTATTTTTTTCTAATTATTGAAAAACTATTTATTAAATCCCAGCCTACTAAAATATAATTTATAAAAATTGGT
Organism: Allygus modestus; assembly: GCA_963675035.1. NCBI lineage: Eukaryota > Metazoa > Arthropoda > Insecta > Hemiptera > Cicadellidae > Allygus > Allygus modestus. The sequence continues at coordinate 100,054,036 of OY776115.1, read as the reverse complement.
GGAAGAGTGTAAATAGTTTAAAATGTAACAACTATCACTGATTTTAATAAATTTATTTGTTTCACCAAACGGAGTGAGTGGCACTTCCCCTCAACCATCTCTACATTTAGCAGAGCAGGAGCATGTGTTGGGGTTATGCCTTTTCCTCCCCTCCACGCGCAAAAGATTTCCACGCAGGGCTCAGTCAAGATAACAAAGTTAATAGTCATATAATGACACCGACTTCACAAAGTTCACAAACGTTATAAATAACCAATTCGCGTTATATTCATTCTAAGCCCTAGGTTTACATGTAAAGCTAAGTTTTATTAAATAAATTTTAAAACATATAAAAGTATGGTTTAAAATTATCGTTCGGTATATTAACTTTTTCTTTTAAAAGCAATTGCGACCTTAAGGAGCATTTCATGAATAATAAATCGTTTTCCCTTACGTTCCTAGTCAAGGTGATTAAAGTATATTAATGCCCTTAGTAGGCGTGTCCTCTAGACTTTGCAACATTTATGGGTATGTTTGGCTTTGTTAGAAGATAAAATAGTAATATATCTATGTCCAACCATTTATAAAATTCATTTATTTGTTATAAAAAGAATTGTAACATGATGTTTTAAAGTAATAAGATTAATGTAATTATACTATATAATGTTAAAAACATATCTCGTTTATTTAAAAGTCTATTCTAAAACGAAACATAAACCATGTTGTCCGCTTCCATACCAAGCAGTAAAGAGATTTTTCGTGTTGCTTCAGCGAAGTATTCAAATGTGTTTCTGAGGATGTTTCCGTAACGGAGGGGGGGGGTTGGGGCTTGTGCATTACCCTGGCTATAAATCCTCGAGGTATGAACCGTAAATTCCTTCCTGCATATTCTACTATTGTCTGAACTAGCTAATGCCATATAAACATAATGAGTTTTTTAATTGCAGTGGAAATGAATCGTGCTTTATATAAGCTAAGTTTGAAATATGTTTATAAATATTATATGTTTCGTTTTTTTAAGGACTTAACTGTACGGAATAAGTTATTTTTAAAAGGTTTATTTGGTTCCCGGTTTAGTATTTATGCCACTTAAGAAGTTATTTTGTAATACAACATTTGTAAGCGAAGTAATGTAATTGTAGTTGTTATAACTACTGTCTTCACACCTAAAGTATAACTAATATGAAAGAAGATTGTAATAAACTTAAATGTTTATAATTTTGTAGTCCCAGGACGAATTTTAAACTGGTTTGAGGCACACCAGTTGTGAGGCCACCATTGGGTGCAGCACAAGAGGATGGAACATCATAGCATGAGGGTAGTCCTTTGGCTATCAATCATCGCAATCATCATATCAAATCAAATCAAAATCATCCCTCTTACCTTGGTCTCTTGGTCTCTTGGTAGGCAGCAGGGGACGGAATCTCTTCCCAAAGATTGTGGTGCCTAGTTGAACATGAACATCGCGTCCCACTTTTTCCATTCCTGCTACTTCGTTTTTTTCCAGTGACCTGCCACTGCCCAAAATTCCCAAGCAGAAGACGTGCCTAGTGGCTCTGCCGGGGTTTCCTAATCAACCAATCTAATATCTATATGTTAATTTGTTTCCCGAAGGCTAGCGTTACAGCGTTGTTTAATTAGGATTACAACTATTAAGTTGATACAATTTTCATGTTATGCCCTCTTTACTCTATGTGTCACGCTAAAACTCCGTCTACAGAGAGTTTATCCGGCTAACGAGCTATAGGTCTACAGGGAGAATCTAAGAAAATATGGGTTGCCAAATTAGTAGTTTACAAATTCCCTAATACAATAACAAAAATAAGTTTACAGACACATTTTAATTTAGTATGAATATGAATTAATTTTGTTTAATGTATATATTACTGTGCTGATTGTACTTAAAGCCTAGGCTTTTCAGCAGTTTTGCATGCCTGTACAAAACTAGGAACCGAGGTCCCATAGACTCTTAAGTCGATTTCCAAAACCCCTTTTTTAATACTGTCACACATTTAATACAGTACCTAAATGTGTGTGCAAATACCATGATGATATATTGCAAGCTTTGATCACATATAAGAAACCTTAAGCCTAATAAATTTGTAAATAGATCATATATTATAATGTGTTCCTAACACGGTTCGTTGCCAGTTAATGAACGCACAACATCCATCAACAACGTTAATGTTGTCAGCAGCGGCCAGAGAAGAGAACATCGTCAAAGCGCGATCTCGTTACATTAAACACAAACACTGCCAGGCAATTATTATTCCATTCATACAACAATCTCCCTTCGTGTCTTCTAAAATCGTAAATCCTTTTTAATATATAGTAAATTAACTTAAAAGTTTATTTTGAGTTTTAAGTAACAGAAAGACTCACATAAAACATTTTTTATCAAAGGTAGTCTGATTAGCTGATGGTTAGAGATTAAATAACGTTTTAAGCCACCAAATATTTACTTATAAACCTTTTACAAAATCCCTTTCTCAATTTCAAACTAAACCCGATTTCAAACCAATTTCACTTACAAAATGTAGGCCTATAGATCTTGAGGGATTAAAGAAGAACGTGTAAAAGCTTACTTTGGTAGATTACGTGACGTGAATAATACTACGGCGAAGAAAGTAATCAGATTTGGTTGTTAATATTCACCTAAAAGCCGTCCCTCCAGATTATTCTTTCTACAAGAGTTAGACCAGTGTGGTAATCCCTTATTATTTTCAAACTATTTAAATGCATGGTAACGCGTTATCCTATACTCTAATATGAGTAAGGTTTGCTTGCTTGCTTGCTTGCTTGCGTGCTTGCTTGCTTGCGACACGGATCTCAAAAACGGCTCCAACGATTTCCTTCAAATGTTCGAAATAACTAATTTTTGGGATAAAAATAAGTTCTAGACAGGCCTCATCCCTAGGAAAAATCAAATAATGTAAAAAACCTAAAATGAAAAGTTAAAAAAATTAACATTGGGCTTATGGAGTTTCAAATCAAAACAAAAGAATTCTAACAGCTGTTCATAATCAACCAGGGAACTGTCAAAGTAATACTCATGTTGTATACGGTTATTAACATACGATTTCCTGAGAGGAGAGATTAAAAGATTTGAGTAAACATTACATAAATATAGTAGTAAAATAAATCAAAGGGACATTGAGCTATAAATAACAACTGGAGTGACCTTAAAAATGTATAAAAGAGGCAAATGAGTTATACAAATCTGATTATCAGTAGGGGGAAGTGGTGAAATATTACTCCAAGTCATCTAAACAAACTGACTGGCCTTCCCCCAAGCAAAGCTCGGCCCCCCAGGTACTATTTTTAATATCGATACCGTAGTAGTTTATTTTTATTAACATATATAATTAACTCTTAGTACACATTGAATGAAATATATTTAGTTTATTTCCAACTATATGTTATAATTTAAAAAAATCATATATTCCTTATTAGATATAAATGTATAAAAATAATAACACCAATAAATGCATTTCAAATATCCCTATTGTTATCTTTTGGCGTGGTTTCGGAGCTAAGGGAATAATTTTCTTTCAGCTGTTTCCAACAACAATGAAGGATTTTGAAAGGAACTGGTGACTCGCCAAAGAACACAACAGCTGTCTTTATATCGACAGAACTTGCTTTGTCGTGGCGGTTGTTACTGGGACCGACCTCATATGTGAGGTTGTGACGTCAACTAGGCTGACCTACTCGACTGCACTGAACGTGTCACCGCATAACATTATACTTCAATCACAAAAACCACTTGTGCAGAAAATAAGCTTCTCGTATAGTTACCTTTTAGCGAATTTCCCCTATAGGGAAGAAGCTATTACCGTAGGTCTCATGGTAAGACTTAAGCCCGAGACCATGAAAACTTTTAGTTTTGAGGTCCCCAGATGCCAAAAACACTACTCGTTCAAATTTATATGAATGTATATGTATGTATATGCATGTATGTGAGTCCATTAACACGATAACTTGAGTAAAAAAAGTCCGATTTTGATGAAATTTGGCTCAAATGTGTAAAATGTCATTCATGACTTTAAGTTCGAAAACCAGAAAAATCGGACCATGGGAAGGGGGGTTTATGGTGATTTTCAATTTTCCAAAAGATTTTTTGTATTTTTCACCCTAAAATTTAAAAAAAACTAAATTTTGGTTTTGACCATGTTATAGAGCTTAAAAAAATAATATAGTATTTTGAATTATTAACCTAGGTTAAGTGGTTGCGGAGAAAATCCAAAAAACATACTCATAAATCTCCCATGTTAATCTGATGGAAAAAATGTTTTTGGCTTTTCTTCAGTTTATTTTAATGTGAACTTCACATTTTATTTTACCAATCTGTTCAGTTACACAAAACAATCTTTTTGGTGTTTAAATTGTGATGTTACGCCCAATCGTTGCAGAGATATTCAAAGTGCTAAACACAATACGTTGTCCAATGTTATCCTTATGGAGAATAAATAAAATTTTATATCTCGATTATTTATTTATGAATGTATGTTGATGAAACTTGGTATGTGGCTTCACGTAGTACTGGTATGTTGATATTTGCACACAAAATTGAAATTTTTGTTGATTATTCCCGTAGCAGCAAACCTGCGTACTCAGCCCCCATGTTATTCTTATGGAGAATAAGTCAAATGTAATGACTCCCTTAATTATGAACATAAAGTAATACAACTTGGTTCTTGGTATGTAGCTTCACTTGGTTGAGTTATATTGATAATTATATACAAACCCATTTTTTCTTCATTGTTGCAGCAAACCTGCTTTCTCAGCCCCCATGTTATTCTTACGGAGAATAACTAGAATGTTATAAAGCGCTTATTTATGATTGAATATTGATGAAACTTGGTATGTGGCTTCGCCTAGTTAAATTATATTTATATTTGCATAAAAACCAATTTTTTGTGTTCCTTGTTTCAGCAAACCTACGTACTCATTACTAATTTCATTCTTATGGAGAATAATTAAAATCGCTTATATGCGAATATATTTTTATGAAACTTGGTATGCGGCTTTATGTGGTATTAAGACTATATTATGCATTTTAAATTCGCTGAGTACGCAGGTTTGTTTCGACGGGGGTATTTTACTAAGCTGAGTATAGGCCGAGTATAAATAGGGTATCCATTTACGGAATTGAAGTCGGCCAGTAAAAATGCAAAATAGTGTATAGTACCACAGTATTTCCTCCTGTGTCCTTAGGTACTGCACGAGAGACTCGCGCGACTGCAACGCTATCGTGTATTGTTTCTCGGACATGAGCGACACCATCGTACTTGGAAGCGATGTAAAAATTATCATCCTTTTAAAGATAGTATCCGTATAAATTAAAAATAAACTGTGTATCATTTTAAAATGCTATTCACCAACAAAATAATAACAAGAACACAATTTACAACAAATAATTTTCAAAATTAATATTTTAACTGATAGTGGTAGCGTTCTATAACATAAAACGTGTTTTTTGTTAGTTTCACTGATGACCTTCCACCAAAAGATTAATTATCACTCGTTAACCCCTTAAAACGCTTAATATTTTGTTCAAAGTGTTTCCACCCTATTATTTTGGTACTTAATAGTATTGGATATTACATTTTTTTAACAGACACTTATGCCCAACATTGGTATCTCAGAAACCATAATAAAGTTTGCACGAAACTCTACCCCGCTCTAATCTCCTCACCTCGTGGCCTTAGTTTGACGAGGTTCTAACTAGCATTTTTATCAAAATTGAGTTATATATATTATATGGCTACACAAAACTAGCTTTATTCTAATATTTGACTTTTACATTAATAACTTAAAAAATAAACAATCTATTAATTTGACAAGGTTCTAACTATGAAGGACTCCATTGCAGTATTCAGTTTGACCAGGTCCTAACTGCGGTTTGGTCAGCTGTTACAGCTTAGAGTCTGTTCATAACAGCTGTTATGCAAGTATTCCTTGGCAGCAGCTATAGGTCCTATTGACCAGGGGATAATACTATCAATGAGTAACAGCGTCGCGTCAAGATACCTTAGATTAAATTGTATAAACTCGACTATTATCAAACGATTGTCATAGTAACGTTTTTTTCTTATTTTCTAAAACCTAGGAAACAATTTTGATTAATTTGTTATGACTTTACACTCAACCAATACGCTTTCATCTCTATTTCGTCACATAATTCATTTCTACGTCTAGCCAAGGTCAAGGAGACCTTCTTTGCCTCCAATCTGGAGTTTCGGAGAATAAGGTCTTCATAAGCCAGTCGATGACCAGGATAACAGCCTCATCATGGCGATGGCAAGGTCGGAGTACGGGGTGGACATTTCAAGTACGCGTGGTTCCGGTGCGGAAGGATGCTGATCAGGAAGGATGCTGGACAGTCCGCCATCCTCGTCACCACCCGCGACCATCTACGCGCTCTCATCGCTGGACCACAGACAGTTATCACGGAGGGACATCGGAAGTCAACCAGCGTCCAAAACAACGGCCAGAGTGATAAATACTTCGACCTACTACTTCAAGGTATTCTAACGGTTAGTTAACAGCTTTTGTACACTTATTAACTTATCTGAATTTATTTCCGTTACAATTTTTAAAGGGCATACAGAAGTAATTTATCATAATGATTTATGTTAGGTGCTAAGAGCCCTTTATTTTATGTCATTAAAAAATATAGACCTATTTTTACTTTCTCCCCCTACACATAGTATATGGAGAAAGTATTGTTTTCGTCAACATTTTCGAATTTGAGTTGTTAGTGGAAATATTCGTTTTGGTGCTCCCTGAACCCAAAAAAGTTGTTTTTACGTGATGTCTGTCTGTGTGTGTGTGTGTGTGTGTGTGTGTGTGTGTGTGTGTGTGTGTGTGTGTGTGTGTGTGTGTGTGTGTGTGTGTGTGTCTGTGTGGATGTGTACAGAGCTAGAGCCCTAACCAATGGGCCGATTCTTATGAAATTTGGTATGTAGGTACTAATCTACGATATCTCCAGGCGTTTTTTCATATTTTTGAATTTTTGATTTTTAAGGGTAATTATCCCCCAAAACCGCCAAAAAACATGAAACATCAAAATTTCTCAAAAACGGCTCTAACGATTTTAATTAAACTTTAGTCGTTTGTAGAACTTTAGTTTTCCAACAAAATGACACTACCCGCATTCTTGTAAAAATTCCGGTTCAGAAAACATCAAAAATTCAGCTTTTTGGATTTTTCATAAAAAGACATAAATATACAAAAATATTACTATTCACCATTAAAAAGAGCTCAAAAAACTAAATAATTTAGTATTCGGAGAAAATTCGGTTTTCGGAGAAAATTGAAATTTTCATTTAGCAGTAAACGCAGTACGTTGTCCAATGTTATTCTTATGTGGAATACAAAAATTACTATTTCTCTCTTATTTACTGATACATTTCATTCAAACTTGATATGCTTGTCAATTTAGCATTGACCAACAGGAAATTCGAAATAAGTTGCCCCTTAATAACCCTGGGGGCGGTAATAGGGGGCATTTTCCCTCTTAAAACCACGAGTGTAGCAATGGATTCCGTAGTGCCTCCAAAGCAGGGATTTGGTTGGATGTTTTTTAAAACAACTTTTTTACAAGATTTTCTGTACATTCTATATTTTCTGTGCTTTGCATTCTATATTTAGTAAATAAAAAGTAATTTATTCGTTAAAGTTGGGCTAAAAGGGAGAAAGTATGTGTCAGTTTCCTGATACCGTTTATTAATTATAGGTTTCCCTTTAAATTTAATTTAGATTTATTTGATCGCACTTCCAACATGTTTCACCACTATTTTTGTGAAAGTTGTTGTGTTATACACAATTGCATAATTTAGATTTTTATTCAGTTCTTAAAAACCAAAACAGACCCTCTCTAAGGAACATCATTATAATAAAAACTGTAGCTTATCTGAACGACTCTTTTTCTACAGATCATAATTGTTGTGTTTTGTATGCTTCTTCGTACTGGACGCTAGATGTGAAATCGACAGCATCTGATAACACATCTGAGCAGGAGATGGTGGACCTTGTCACCGATTACGTGGAAAAGTGCTTCGAGGATTAAGGTCAAAAATGGAGGAGTTGGAAGAGGATGAAAGACTAAACCCTACGGCAACCCTCTGCCGAAATCCAGCAGCCTCAGACAGAAGAAGAAGATACCTCTTTATAGGAGGAGGAGGAGGTGGTGGTGGTGGCTGCCACCGAATACTAAAAAAATACCCACGTCACAGCAAACCTGCGTACTCAGCGAATTTCCAATGAATATATATGTCTTAATAACACATTAAACCACTTACCAGGATTCATAAGAAATATGTCCACAAATAAGCAATATTTAAATATGAATTATTCTTTATAAGAATAACATTGGGGAAGAGTACGCAGGTTTGCTGACACAAGGAACAAAAAATAATGGATTGTTATGCAAATATCAATATAACTCATCTAAATGAAGTCACATACCAAGTTTCATTCATATACATTCATAAATAAGGGATATATAACATTTTAATTACTCTCCATAAGAATAACAACAAACCACAACCAGATGAAGCCATATACTAAGCTTCGTCAGTGTATGTTAATAAATAAGCGAGATATAAAATTTTAATTTTTCCCCATAAGAATAACATTAGACAACGTACTGTGTTTAACACTTTCAATATCTCAGTAACCAATTGACGTAGCGTAATGATCAAAATGTTTGTTTTTTTAAGCTGAATTCAATGGTATAAATACAAATTTAATTAAAAATTACATGTGAAAATCCCAAAAACCCATTTTTGGGGTACAAAACCACCCCAAAACCCCCCTTGAGATTGTGTGATTCCTCTGGTTTTCGAACTCGTTCAAATAAATGGTGCTATACATATTTATACCAAATTTTATTAAGATCGGACCTTTTTAGGAGGGTTATCCTGCTTACGGACACACTATATATTATATATATATATATATATATATATATATATATATATTTGAACTATGGTTTTTTTGGCATCTGGGGACCTCAAAGCAAAAAGTTATCATGGTCTCGGCTTACCATGAGACCTACGGTAATAGCTTCTTCCCTATAGGGGAAATTCGCTAAAAGGTAGGATGATGGAGGTATCAATTGGAGACGCTGGAAGAAGATGAAGAATGAAACCCTACGGCAACCATCTACCCGCTTCCAGCAGCCTGTAGCAGAAGAAAGATGAATCATAAAACTTGCAGTTTCATGAAATCTAGTCCGGAAAACGATTACAGGTGCACTCTGCATGACCCCGAGGTGCCATGACCTCCAGCCTCCAGGTGAGGATTATATCTTGTCTACTAATATTGTCAAGAATAACATTTTGTGAAGAAGAATATAAACAAAATTATCTATAATTCACCGCATGAAGACTACCTACATGTATTTAAACAACATATAAAATATAAAATTTTAAAATATTCTATGTAAAATGTAAAAAATCAATCGATTGAGGAACCAAGTTATTGAAATTACACTTCACATTTGGGAGGTCTTAGGTTTCATCCCAGACCGTCCATTCTGAAATGAGTTTGTAAGGTTTTCCATCTCACTTGGGCAAGGTTAGTTAGTTTGTTAGGTTAATTTGTTTTGTACTAATAAGTGATAAAAAATGTCCACAAAAATGACTTTTGTGGACAAAAATAACCTATTACTTGTATTACAGTTTATAGAGGCAACAATTTTATTTTCACATAAATACTGGCAAGAAATGTTATAGTTTCATCAACAAAAAACTTGTTTAAAAATTAATTAAACTACAAATTAACTGTGTCAAATTGCTTATTCCATAACAATTATTAAAACAACTTATCAAATGAATATTTTTCTAGACGCCTGAAGCTAATTACAGTAAATGATGTTTTCAGAACAATTCAAATTAGAATAACAGTCATCAAGACAAACAACAACTAATTAACTTTTGACAGAGAAAAATTGTTTCCGACTTTCGCAGAACTCTGGAAATGTACGGTAAAGTTGACATGGAAGCAGTCTTCAAACATTAATTAGTTCAGCAGAAAATATCCCTTTGTTTTCTGCACTTTTGTCAGTTCCGTTAGAATTTTCAAATTTGTCAATTAAAATTGTTTGTTGCCTTAAATATTGCACTCCCTATTTCATTAAATACTCTTATAAGTACAGTTTTAAGTGAGTTTTATTTCTCTGACCATTTTACCGCCATCCTACGTTCAATTGTTGTCATATTCTCATAAACTCGTACATACATATGTATATATAAAATATATATGTACTTTATATATTCGGTACTTTATGTATATTTACTTTATGTACTTTATATATACATATATTTTATATTATATAAAACACGTACATTTTCTTTTTAATACAATACATTTTTTATTATCCTAAAATTGGTATGTGCCTTCATCTGGGCTGAAATATTTTGTATTTGTTATCATTGACAAAACACTGAATATTCAAACGATAGGTTTTATTTGCCTGTACACTCGTGGAATGTTATATAACTATTCATATAAATATTATAAAGCTGAAATTTTGTGAATTCAATTGTTTGTGGCTTAATCGGCCTTCGAGTGCTGATCGGACAGAGCTGGTATTTGGTAGGAAGATAGCTAATATCCTAAAATAAGACATAGGCCGGTTTACATTTTAAAATTCCTTTAGGGATTTGCCAGTAAACTCCCCATGTTAATCTTATGGGCATTAACATTTACTTGATCAGATGATAACAAAAATAGGCGTCCTTCATTTCAGATTTTGAGTTTATTTATTTGCTTATATTATTGTTTAAACTTTTGATGGACGTTTTACCACGAAAATACCTGCATAATACAATTTCGGGGAAACGTAAATCAAATATGTCTCAAAGTTTGAAAAAGCCCGACTTAATAAAGCCTGGATAGAAGTCAGGAAACTTCAGCCAAAATAGAAGTTAGAAGGATACAAGCTCTACGGCAGTCAGAACACAGAGCTAAAGAAACGCCAAAAGAACAGCAACTTCGACGTGAAGAGTAAGCTCAGCGGCAGACCAGTTTGAGAACAACTTAAATGGCACTATGATAGAGCAGTGATCTACAGAAACTGTTGAGGAAACTGAAGCTCGCAGACGAGCTATTGTTGTAAGGGCTATGTCCAGAGGCGGCAAACGTTCTCCAGAAGTACGTGGGGTGTCTTTGAAATTAATGTCTTTGAATACGACTGACTCTAGGGTGAAAACATAGTGGAACGGCGAGTTAGAGAGTCAAGTCGCGTAGAGTGGAGAAACAAGCAGCGCGTCATCGGTCACAAAGGGCCATTCTATACTGACAGCAAATGCGTCGCGCTAATGCCTAATGCCGCTAACGCCCAGTATTGAAAACCGACCTCTATACGGACGCAAATGTCGTCGCGCTATCCGACCTCTATACGGACGCTAATGTCGTCGCGCTATCCGACCTTCTATACGGACGCTAATGTCGTCGCGCTATCCGACCTTCTATACGGACGCTAATGTCGTCGCGCTATCCGACCTTCTATACGGACGCAAATGTCGTCGCGCTATCCGACCTCTATACGGACGCTAATGTCGTCGCGCTATCCGACCTTCTATACGGACGCTAATGTCGTCGCGCTATCCGACCTTCTATACGGACGCTAATGTCGTCGCGCTATCCGACCTTCTATACGGACGCAAATGTCGTCGCGCTATCCGACCTCTATTCGGACGCTAATGTCGTCGCGCTATCCGACCTTCTATACGGACGCTAATGTCGTCGCGCTATCCGACCTTCTATACGGACGCTAATGTCGTCGCGCTATCCGACCTTCTATACGGACGCAAATGTCGTCGCGCTATCCGACCTCTATACGGACGCTAATGTCGTCGCGCTATCCGACCTCTATACGGACGCTAATGTCGTTGCGCTATCCGACCTTCTATACGGACGCTAATGTCGTCGCGCTATCCGACCTTCTATACGGACGCAAATGTCGTCGCGCTATCCGACCTCTATACGGACGCTAATGTCGTCGCGCTATCCGACCTTCTATACGGACGCTAATGTCGTCGCGCTATCCGACCTTCTATACGGACGCTAATGTCGTCGCGCTATCCGACCTTCTATACGGACGCTAATGTCGTCGCGCTATCCGACCTTCTATACGGACGCTAATGTCGTCGCGCTATCCGACCTTCTATACGGACGCTAATGTCGTCGCGCTATCCGACCTTCTATACGGACGCAAATGTCGTCGCGCTATCCGACCTCTATACGGACGCTAATGTCGTCGCGCTATCCGACCTCTATACGGACGCTAATGTCGTCGCGCTATCCGACCTTCTATACGGACGCTAATGTCGTCGCGCTATCCGACCTTCTATACGGACGCAAATGTCGTCGCGCTATCCGACCTCTATACGGACGCTAATGTCGTCGCGCTATCCGACCTCTATACGGACGCTAATGTCGTCGCGCTATCCGACCTTCTATACGGACGCAAATGTCGTCGCGCTATCCGACCTTCTATACGGACGCTAATGTCGTCGCGCTATCCGACCTTCTATACGGACGCAAATGTCGTCGCGCTATCCGACCTTCTATACGGACGCTAATGTCGACGCGCTAACCAAGGTCACGCCAATTTTTGAGAGTTGAGTTGAGATGCCAACATGGAAGCTGAGCACATCGGGTGTGTTGGGTTTCAGTTCCTTCTCGAGGTATATTTGGATGGAACTAAGCGAGAATTAGGCGTTGGGGTACTCATGCTGTTCCAAACAATAGATTGTCTACTGGTGTTTTTCATGTGATGTTTGAAAAGCACAGACAATATGAAGATGAATTATTCCAATACTACAGGATGTCTGTTGCCTCGTTTAACGATCGATTACATCTGATCGGTGGTTTTACAAGACAGATTGAGGACACCGAAATAAAAAACCTCGCTTGTCGTGACGCTGTGACGTCAATAGCGTCCGTATAGCAGGAACCTCGCGGCAATGCCGTCGCGTAAATAGCGTTCGTTGCAGGACAGGTCGCGTTGCGTGCGTCAACTCGGAGCGGAGTGAGCAGGGCTTCCGCGGGCGGCAAGAACGCCCGTATAGATACTACACATAAACTCCATTGTCCTGAAAAACGGAATATAGCGCGACGCTAGTAGCGCAACGCATTTGTCGTCCGTATGGCGACGTAATGGCCCAAAGTGGAGATGCGAGCGACGTGTCATCAGTCAAGGATGAGTTTTTGTTTGACAACGTTGCACTCCGAGTTTTACAACTTCTTAATACTAGGAACCATTAACAACCGGTAAATAAAAAGATCGCCATGGATACGGAAAATACCATCACTTATTTCCTCAGCTAAAGGAATATCCTGCTAGATTCTGTCAATGCATACGAATGCAATAATGAATACACACCTTCGAGTATATATTGAACCTCATCAGTCCTCACATGGTGACCAAGTACACCGGATAGGCTGCATCCAAATTCACCAATGGTTGAAGGGTCAGGCAAAACATCCAAATTCACCAATCCCAAAACAGGTAGAAAAATCAGGCCGTCATAAGACATCCAAATTCACCAACTTTTGCCTGGTCGGGTTTTTGACCCCTGGGCCTTGTGTTTGTTTATTTCCTGCATGAATTGGCACCAATTCAACAATCCTTCCCTTCCAGTCTAATTTAATTTTTTTGTTTTAAGATAACAGTCTTGTTATGAATCCGCGTTTCTGTGTTTTTAGCCGGAAAGTTTAGCTTTTTGGTATATTAAAAAGATTAAACTTATGCCAAAGTAATATTATTATACCTATAACTAGTGTACCAAAAATTCTGTTAAATTTATTTTTATCACATTTTTTACGACACCTTTTTTAGTAATGCACCTTAAACAGACAAGTTCCTTTCACTCTAAGTTAAGAAATTCATTAAAAAACTGCAAGAAAGAGACCTAAACTAATGCATTCGTTAACCTATTTCACCAATGAGTTTAGTTATGTATTCGGCAGCAAGTGGATTCTCGAAATTGGTGAATTTGGATGTTTTGCCAGCCTGGATTTTCTACCTATTTCGGGGTTGGTGAATTTGGATGTCTTGGCCGACTCTCAAACCATTGGTGAATTTGGATACGGCCCATCGGATAGTACAAATTGTTCTATATATCCATGTTCATCATCAACTGATCGCACAAGCAGCCCAAAGTCAACTGCAGCACAACTTCATTTGTGAATTCCCAAGCTTCGAGTCAAGATTCATGTCGGATGCATGAAGCGCTTGGCTCCTCACTGTGTACGGATCAACTTAGATGTTTGGAGGATTTAATGAAGCACTGCTAGGCTCGGCACTTGACTGGATCGCCGCTCCACTATGTTTTACCCTATATTAGTCAATTAACATAAAATATGGGTATGGATTTTAGTGGAGGGAGGCCGCCAATTAAGCGGGAGTTCTCCTCGTCTAACTCCTGCACTTCTTTTGTTTTTTCCTGTGCAGGTGGGCCAACGTGCCGGTGTGACCAGTGTGCTTGACGTGACTTCCGAAACAGAGGAGTGGCCGGCCGAGCTTTTTATCACGAGCCGGGAGTTGGACCCGGGCCCGCTGGATGATAGCTCAAAGCTCTACAATTGTAGTTTATGTAGTCATAGGCTCTACCACTGAGCTACGACCGCTGCCATAATTAACAGTTATCTTACAAACGCAATGTAGTAAGCGCGGGCGAAGCCACAGCTATTCACTAGCGGGTCACAGCTAGTTTTATAATAAATGTATGCAATACGACATTAATACAAACAATTACGAGCTTTTCGATGGCACTTCCTCCACGTTTGTAGAAAATTCAGTTTGTGAATGACCAGTGTTCGATATTACTAGATACAAAATGCTTTTGGAATTTCCTTGGCTTTAACTTTGATTCCGGTACAACACATTCCTTTACACTGTTGAGAGTCTGACAACGATGAATCCATCGTCCGGATGGCCCGTGCAAAACAAACTTAACTGCTGACATCAACAGCATTTCTCCTGGTGGACCTGGGATTCCTGGCATTGGCCATAAGCGTACGTGGAGAAACAATATTAGCATACTTCTCCACAGATCAGAATATCTGGTCTTTCCAGCTCTGCTTTTTGTCCAACATGACCCAATAGTACTGGCGGAAGGAGTGGTTCGGTTACGTGTCCGGCATTACAAACAAATTTATCTCAAAGAAATGTATTGTTTTATGAAATGTTATACTTGAAGAAAATATATTTACTATTATTTAGCCGTTGATACGTTTTAAGCTTCCGTTTTGGCAAGTATAGAGTGATTGAATTGATAACCAACTGGATATAATAGTTGTATCAATGTTTAAGCTACAACTGTAAAGATCATCAATCTATTTTTTCACTGACACACGTACCTCGAAGGTGCATACTGTGCATAATTTTTTCGCACATAACAACTTGTGCTGGTATTATTGCGTGAAAATTTTCATCCGCAATGTTATTGAATTACATAAATTATACTACTTAAAAGCTAGACGGGTTCACTCATTCACTGACATAAACTATGAGGCACTTACCGTAATCTAACCCCCCTCAAACAGCATACTTGAATCAAAGCTCTTGACGAGAAACTGCCAGAAAAGTCTCCAAAGGTTAAAATTTTTGAGTTTTTGAGACATTTTTGGGGCGGGGAAAATTCTACTTTTTTCAATTTTCCCACTTTGAGCGCGTTTTGTACGGAAACGGTAAGAGATGGCAAAAACTCTTAAATTCAAAAGTTGTAGAAAATTTAATTTCAAACTAACGATTGATCGTCAGATTTAAAATCCGATCATCCGTTTAGCCGCTATTCATTGGAGGAGGAGTAATTTTGAGTATTTTGGCCCATTTAAATGTTTACAGTTTTGGAAAGACGTTTAAATGAAAGCACACTATCTTTGGCTAATACCACATGTGCCAATGTGGTACCACATGTGCTGATTTAAATAAACAATAGCTGATTTATTTAGTAGTGTAGGCGATACTAATTTGCTCACATGAGGTGTATATAAATCAGCTGTTACTTAACAAGGTGAGCACATTATCGCCTACACAGGAGGTTCAGTCTCGCGAATATGGTTTGTTACTAATCAAACCGATTGTTTCTTCTATCGAATGAATTTAACCCAGTAGCCCAGTGGATATGTTGGCAGATGATTCAAGATCATGTGCTCATGGGTTTGAATCCTACTTTTGATGCTTACTTTTTGAGGTCTGCAATTTATGTTTAATTTGACTTTATTTTGTTTTAACAAATTCATTTATTTGTAATTACATTGCTCAACGAACAACCACCATAAAGCGCCCTGCGGAGTTAGGTTAGGTTAGGTTACTATAATTTTGTCGGGAATTGAAGTCTAATTTGTTGTTATTTTTACACTTAATTCCATTTGTAGAACTCCAATTTAACATTGCAGCCGGTTGGTAAAATCATAGAAAAATAAACCACGTACCTGTACCAGTGGACCTGTTAAATCGAGCAAAACAAACTTTTATTGTTTATATCAGTTATCAGCTGTTCTTATTGTTTACCTGTATTTTACTGTATCACCACCTGTTCAGAATGCAACTGAATTCAAACTACTCTCCATGTTATATTTATGGGAAAAAATTTAACTTTGAGGGCGGCCCATGTCCTTCAGCAAAGCAGTATTGGAAATTGAAAACCACTTTGCACAACTACGAATCTGGACCATTTTTTGACTTCTTAATCGTCAAAATCGGTCCAGGAATAACGGAGGACTGTTCTGTTTACAAAAATCGGCTTAGCGTATTTCAAAAACAGGTGACAATGAAACAAGTCATTACACAATACTAAAATTCACACTTAGTACTTCTATAACAATACACACAGCATATTTTTACTTTCTCCCCTTATACATAGTATATGGAGAAAGTATTGTTTTCGTCAAAATTTTAGAATTTGAGTTGTTAGTGGAAATATTCGTTTTGGTGCTCCCTGAACCCAAAAAAGTGGTTTTGACGTGATGTCTGTCTGTGTGTGTGTGTGTGTGTCCGTGTGTGTGTGTGTGTGTGTGTGTGTGTGTGTGTGTGTGTGTGTGTGTGTGTGTGTGTGTCTGTGTGGATGTGTACAGAGCTAGAGCCCTAACCAATGGACCGATTTTTATGAAATTTGGTATGTAGGTACTAATCCACGATATCTCCAGGCGTTTTTTTCATTTTTTTGAATTTTTGATTTCTAAGGGCAAAAATCCCCCAAAAACCCCCAAAAAACATGAAAAATCCAAATTTCTCAAAAACGGCTCTAACGATTTTGATTAAACTTTAGTGGTTTGTAGAGCTTTAGGTTTCCAACAAAATGACATCACCCGCATTTCTGGAAAAATTCGGGTTCAGAAGTTACAGGACTTAAAACATCCAAAATTCAGTTTTTTGGATTTTTCATAAAAAATCATAAGTGCTGCAAAAGATTACTATTCACCATTGAAAAGAGCTCAAAAAAATAAATAAATTAGTATTTTGAATTACTATTCTACGATTGCTAGTTGCGGAGAAAATTGAAATTTTCAATTAGCGGTAAACGCAGTACGTTGTCCAATGTTATTCTTATGGGGAATACATAAACTACTATTTCTCTCTTATTTACTGATCAATTTCATTAAAACTTGATATGCAGGTCAAGTTAGCATTGACCAATAGAGAATGTTCGAAATATGTTGCCATTTAACCCTGGGGGGGACAAGGGGGCATTTCCCCTCTCAAAATCTCTTTGTTTAGCAACGGAATCTATAGTGCTCCAAAAAAGGGATTTTGGTGAATATTTCTGAAAACAACTATTTTAGACAATTTTCAGTTCATTTATCTGTACTTCATATTCTATATTTAGTAAATAAAAAATCTTTTTTTCATTAAAGTCTGGCTAAAAGGGAGAAAGTATGTGTCAGTTTCCTGATACCTTTTATTTTATAATTGTCTTACATTACAACAGCATGCATACAGTCAAATGAGTATGTTATGAGATGCTATAAAAGTATACACATCAACAGTGTAAAGCTGACTATACGTCAAAGCTGGACAAAGGTGAGATAATTGTTAAGTTTGTTTAACAGGATATAAGGATTACTTGTTCAAACCAGTTTTTAGTGAACAACATTTTCCCTCTATTTACTTTTACTGTTAATTAGTAACAGTCTAAAAATAAACCCTTTGTATTTTACGAGCGAACGGTTGTCAAAACACAAAATACAAAGTGTGACCACGTGGCGTAGAGTAATTGTCGGGCAATGTTTACAGTGACGCACATCCTTTACCGGCACTCGCTGGATGTACAGTAACGCTAGTTTAACTTTTATTGGAATATCATCTGCGATTTTAGAACATTTGAAGTTTTTTTACAAATATACAAATTATTCTATAAGATGTTTACTTTTTTACTGTAATCGTCCCCTCGTCCGGTTACCCTGTTTTACGATTTAGAATAATGGTCCTAATTATTTCGGACTTTTATAAATTTTGAATAAATTGCCGTAACGTTATAATGATTATTGATGTTTTGATTATTAGGTTGGTGTTTATTACTAACCAAAAATAATATTTTTGTTAAATACAAACTAATAAAATGCTTATCAATAAAAGTTACAACAAATTTTAATTATTTGTTAAAATAAACTCTTTTAATTATTTGTTAATCTTAACATATAAAATCCAAATACCACTGACTGACTGACTCAGGCACTCATTCACTCACTCATCACGAAATCTCAAAAACCACAGAACGGATTGCAATAAAATTTGGAACATAACTTCCTCTTGGGCCTTAGGTGCTCACTGAGAAAGGGTTTTAAGAAATTTCCATAGGGCTCCGCCCCACGGGGAGTCAAAGTTCCAATCCTGTGTCATTCTTATGGACATTTACTTAAAGTTTGAGCTGATGAAAATACAAACAGCCGATCTTGATTCGTAGTAGTTCCACGGGTTAACCATAGAATGCAGCACACACAACTGTCAGTTTTAGCGAATTTCCCCGATAGGGAAGAAGCTACAGTTTGGGTCACAATGCTTGACGCCTGGTTAGCGTATGCTCTGGAATGACTTTTCACCTCTATTTGGCTTTGTACCGTTAGTGTTACAGTATACTTTTGTTAACAGAAAGCGAAATTACTTTATTTAATTTTAAAACATTGGTTTTGGTTATTTTCGATATTGTCTGCTTTTATTTACGAAAAATTTGAGTTGTTTCTCGCCTTTCCCAGGCGCCAAGCACCGTGGCCCGAACTGTATTACTGTAGTAAGACCTAGTAAGACCTAGGCCCGGGACCATGATAACTTTTCGTTTTGAGGTCCCCAGACCCCAAAAACACCATTCGTTCGAAACTGTATATATATATATATATATATATATATATATATATATATATATATATATATATATATATATATATATATCATATATATATATTTATATACAGTATATGTATATATATTATATATCTATCTATATAAATAAATCACAATCCCTTTTTTTGACGTGACTCCATAACTCGAGAACGAGTGCACCAAATTGGACGATTCTTTTTTTGTTGTGTTCCTTAATGCCTGGGGAAGGTTTGTATGAAAGAAAATTTTTAATCCACCCAACCATTATTTAGTAATTTGACTTTAAAAATTGTAAAAAATGCCTTTAAATTAACATTGGTGGAAAATGCTTTTATTAAACTGTAGATACAAAAGAGATAATTTCCAATTACAAAGAAACTATCATGATTAAATATCAATCAAATACATTTCATGAAACATAACGTACTTAGTATATAGTGAAAGGTTTTCCCCAAATGAGAAAAAGGGTTTATATTTATAATTCGTGAACAAATAAATCATTAATATAAGAATTTGAGGGACAACGTTCTCCTGTAGACTTATCCCAAACCATTAACAATTTATCCCCTAGATGGCAGCACCTGATATTTGAAAATTTCCAATGCCATTTTTTGGTTTGATCATATGAAATCAATACTAAGATTTGAATGAGTTAAAAAACATGTGTTTATTTGTTTACATTTTGATTTTAGTGAATTTCCCCTATAGGGAAGAAGCTATTACCGTAGTCGGCATGGTAAGACCTAGGCTCGGGACCATGATAACTTTTCGTTTTGAGGTCCCCAGACCCCAAAAACACCATTCGTTTGAAACTGTATATATATATATATATATATATATATATATATATATATATATATATATATATATATATGTATATATGTCCGTGGGTGCGATAACTCTCATAAAAAAGGTCCGATTTTGATGAAATTTAGTAAAAACGTGTAAAGCAGGATTTATGACTTTAAGTTCGAAAACCAGATGGATCGACCTATCCGAAGAGGTAATTTGGGAGGGTTTCGTACCTCAAAAATGGGTTTTTTGAGTTTATTACATACAATTTTTGAAAAAGTAAAATTTTATTTTTTCCCATTGGAATCAGCTTAAAAATACGCACAGTTTAATGTTTTAATCGTTGCTCTACGTCAATTGGTTACTGAGATATTGAAAGTACTAAACACAGTACGTTGTCCAATGTTATTCTTATGGAGGATAAGAAAAATTGTATATCTCGCTTATTTATCAACTTATCCTGACGAAACTTGGTATATTGCTTCATTTCATTGTGGTCTATTGATATTTGCACAAAACCCCATTTTTTGCCCGATAGTTCCCGTAGCAGCAAACCTGCATACTCAGCCCCATGTTATTCTTATGGAGAATAATTAACGTGTTATCTCCTTTACTTATGAACATAAATTAATAGAACTTGGTATGTGGCTTTTCTTAGTTGAGTTATATTGATATTTGTATAAAAGCCCATTTTTAGTGTTCCTTAATTCAGAAAACCTGCATACTCAGCCATCATGTTATTCTTATGGAGAATAATTAAAATATCATAAATCGTTTATTTATGAATGTATATTGATGAAACTTGGTATGTGGCTTTATGTGGTATTAAGATAAATTAATATGCATTGGAAATTCACTGAGTATGCAGGTTTGCTGCTACGGGGGTATTTATTTTTTCAAGGATTTAGAAATTGTACTTAGTTCAAAGCTTTTTTTAATAACCAAGGTAAAAAGTGTTATAATTTGAGCTGGAATCTTTTCATTTAACTGTGCTATAATGTGAACCAGAATCTTTATATAACTTTCAAGTTTTATTTTTGTAAATATTTGTTGTGTACAGTCGTTTTTAACCTTTTTTATATATTTATTGTTATTTATTCCATTTCACATTTAATATTCACATTAAAGACAGGACAACGTCTGTCGGGTCATCTAGTATATACATATATATCCGTGGGTGCCATAACTCTCGTGAAAACGTCCGATTTTGATGAAATTTGGTACAAACGTGTAAAGCAGCATTTGTGACTTTAAGTTCGAAAACCAGACAGATCGACTTATCCGAAGGGGTATTTTGGGGGGATTTTGTACCCCAATAATGGGTTTTTTGAGTGTATTACATACAATTTTTGAAAAAGTAAAATTTTATTTTTTCTCATTAGAATCAGCTTAAAAAGACGCACAATTTGGTGTTTTAATCATTGCTCTACGTCAATTGGTTACTGAGATATTGAAAGTACTAAACACAGTACGTTGTCCAATGTTATTCTTATGGAGGATAAGAAAAATTGTATATCTCGCTTATTTATCAACTTATCCTGACGAAACTTGGTATATCGCTTCATTTCACTGTGGTCTATTGATATTGGTACACAAACCCATTTTTTGGCCGATGGTTCCCGTAGCAGCAAACCTGCATACTCAGCCCCATGTTATTCTTAAGGGGAATAAGTAACGTGTAATCTCCTTTAATTATGGACATAAATTAATAGAACTTGGTATGTGGCTTTACCTAGTTGAGTTATATTGATATTTGTATAAAAGCCCATTTTAAGTGTTCCTTATTTCAGCAAACCTGCATACTCAACCGCCATGTTATTCTTATAGAGAATAATTAAAATGTCATAAATCGATTATTCATGCATGTATATTGATAAAATTTGGTATGTGGCTTTATGGGGTATTAAAATAAATTAATATGCATTGGCAATTCGCTGAGTATGCAGGTTTGCTGCTACGGGGTATTTAAATATTAAGATTACTTGCGGGGCGAAGCCTGCGGGAACAGCTAGTTATTATCACAGAGTCCTTTGTCTGTGTTATTATATATTCCCTAATACTTATAACAACTTGCATACTTTGGCTGAAGTATAATAATCTCTACATACATCAAAACATGTATAATGTATTTTATTATTATCACAATGTCAAGGAATTGGCAAACATATATTGATATTTTAGCAATGTACATAAATGACAAGAACTAATCTATTAACATCCAGATCTGACTGTTCCAATCTACACACCTATACTGTATATCAAAGTGTATTGTGTCTTCTAACAATTTTTTACAATATTACCATGAAATAACATAAATAAAAGAGTCATAAATCTTGACAAGCAAAAAATATAAATATGCTATTTAATTTAATCTATGTATAATTTAGTTGTTATAAAGTAGAATGCATAACAATGTATTATATACCCTTTGAAATATATAGTATTACCATGAGTAAAATATATATTTTGTTAAGATTCAAGTTTCTGATCACCTGTGATATTAGATAGGTAAACTACGAAACAAAAAATAACTTAACAGTCGGATGACATACGCACATCTTGTACAGCTAGTAAAATATGCTAGCAGAAATACACGGTCCATATCTGCAGGATTTATGACCAGGGAAGTGCACAGAGTAGTGCGACTGTCCTTCCATTCTCCATATCCCCAGATACACATTCGAATTCGTCGCTGAAACAACACTAAGAAGTACTTTCTGATTGATGCATATGAAAAATGAATGAACTAATTCAAACATAAAAGTTGCAGAATATATGCATACCCCGCAGTTTCGTTACTCACGGGATAAGTTATAATGCATTTAGGATCAATAATTACTGAATTAAGTCTTAGTCTAAAGTTTGTGAAACAACTTTTAATATGTTTAATTTAATGAATAGATATCCTATGTTCACATCCTAAAGTTAAAGAAATTTTAAAATACGTCCATTAACATCTGCGATGGTTTAGTTTCCCTCTGCTTAAGCCTAAATATAAATTTTTAACCGCTACATTTTTCTATGCTTATATGAAGCTAATACATAAATAGAAAATCCTCTTAACTATAAATATGGAGATGTTATCGTGATAAATTCATATTTTAAATAGCACGTAAATATGTTTCCTCATGTATCATCATTCAGAAATAAATTAAAATTTCCTTAGGGATTTACTCCATCGGCCTCTATACGGTTTTACTATAATGAAGGTAATGAGGTTTAATTTACAGTTAGTTGATTGTAATAGAATACTAAATTAAAATATAATTATTAACCTACAATTTCTTTAGTTCCCCACAGCTTGCAGTACAATATTACAAATACGTAAATTGTTTCGCTCCCCATGAATTTTCACGGTGCGGGATTTGATCGAAAACTGATGCGATATAACGTTGAATCGTGGGTCCCCTGATCCGAAGCAAGTTAGGTTTAAATGAGTAGCTTTTAATGATCTCTTTGTACCTAAATATTTTAATTTGCTCTTCGTAAATTACCTGTATTTGTTAGCCTGAGATTTATTATGTTTCAAACCCAAATAAATTATAAATTATGTTGTTTGTGAAGTACTTTCCCCACCCCCCATGTCTGGCAGAAAAACGCAAAATAATGAATAACATTTTGTTTTGTTTAGTATTTAGAAATTGATTCATTTACATTTTTTAAAATCGCTCACAAGGAAAATGTTTACCTTAAACAGCGCCGGATTTAGGAGCTGTAGGCCCCTAGGCTCTACCACTGGTGAAGGCCCTTGTTGCCGTCCAGATCAAAGTTGGTGACCTATCTTTAGCGAATTTCCCCTATAGGGAAGAATCTATTAACGTAGGTCTCATGGTAAGACTTAAGCCCGAGACCATGATATTTTTTTGTTTTGAGGTCCCCAGATAACAAAACACTATTCGTTCAAATTTATATATACGTATATCTATGTGTCCGTGAATGCAATAACTTGAGTAAAACCGTCCGATTTCGATGAAATTTGGCTCAAATGTGTAAAACGACATTAATGACTTTAAGTTCGAAAACAAGAAAAGTCAGACCATGGGAAGGGGGGTTTACGGGGGTTTTAAATTTTCCAAAAATCAGATTTTGCATTTTTCACGGCAACATTTAAAAAATACTCAATTTTGGGCTTGACCATTTTATAGAGCTTAAAAAATACAGTATTTTGAATCATTAACCTTGGTTAATTAGTTCGGAGAAAGTCCAAAAAACTTGTTCATAACATTTCCCATGTTAATCATACAGGAGAAAGGTTTTTAGCTTCTCCTCAGTAAATTTTACTGAAAACTTAGCATTTGTTTTTATAAATCAGTTCACCTCTACAAAAAATTCATTTTGGCGTTTAAATTTGTATTCTACGTCCAACCGTTTCAGAGATATTCCAAGTGCTAAACACAGTACGTTGTCCAATGTTATCCTTATTTAGAATAATTAAAAATTAATATCTCGATTATTTATGAATGTATATTGATGAAACTTGGCATGTGGCTTCATCTAGTACTCGTATATTGATATTTGCACAACAAATAATTTTCTTTTATTGTCCCCGCAGCAGCAAACCTGCATACTCAGCCCTAATTGATATTCATAGGTATATTAACATTATGGAGAATAATAAAAATTTAATATCTCTCTTAACATATTTTTTATTTTTCTTGCTGCAGCAAACCTGCGTACTCAGCCTTTAATGTTATTCTTATGGAGAATATATAAAATGTTATAGATCACTTGTTTATAAAATGTATTTTTATGAAACTTGGTAAGTGGCTTTATGTGGTAGTGAGAAACATAAACATGCATTAGAAATTTTCTGAGTACACAGGTTTGGTGTGACGGGGGTATTTTTGCTTTTATCAGGCTGTTGCACGTAATTCTGTGTGGTGCCGGTCTGTGGTGCGGGCGGCTAGGCGTGCACCTATGTAGCCTATGCCATAGATTAAGAATTTTTAATCTATGCCTATGCTTAAATCCAGCCCTGCTTAGATATCTTTAATAAGGCTCCATTCATAATTTTCTAATCATAAATAAACGAGAGATTGATCTTTTTACTTTTAACGCAAGTTCTTTTAAAGTATAAATCCCACATGACCGAAACCAATGTTCTGTATACACATAGTCTCTTAAGTGCTACATGTACCAAGATGTATACATGTACAACCTGTTTATAATTTCAGCCTGACTTAATATAATCATTAATACCAAATGAATCCATCAGTTGCTCGATTTCGAGCAAATATTTTCCCCCTCTTGGGATTTTCCAGCTCATATGCAGTTTTATTAGTTTCAATTGTGATACCATTCCATAAATGGCTTGAAACATATGTTCTTGCTTCTTCCCAATGCAAAAATGATCATAGAGTATTATTGAATACAACCAAAAATAGTATTATAAAATATTATTTGCAGTATTATTGAGTACCAATAATATTCAATGCATAAATTTCACAATGATACTTGAAATTACTATAGGAAGTATCATTAAAAGTATTATTACAATTCTATAATACTCAATAATACAATAATTTAAATTTTAATAATACAAAGTATAAAATCTATAATAATGAACTATATTTTTTATTTATTTAAATGGTTATTTTAGTTTTGAATATTATGATTTTTTTCAATTAAATTACTTAATAAACCAATAATATAAATTTTAAAATATTTTGGTTGCAAAAATGTCATTAGCAGGTCAGGTTTCGAACCTACGATCTTTGGCTTATTGTCCACACGCCTTAACCACAGCGGCCGTTCCAACTTATGAGAACACAAGGATGGAGTGGGAACACAAATTACCAATATCCTACACCTACACGACTCGGGCAATACTTTAGTTTTATTTGTCTAATCAAATATGCTCGAGCACCTCACTGAAATAAAAGTAATCAAAGTTGGATCAAATTAATTTGGTTCATTTGGTCATTTTATGCATCTATTCTTCCCATGTAATATGATAAACTGGGAGAAAATTAATATATATTTAATATAATTATAATAATAATATAGTTAAGATAATTAATGCTAAAATAATTATAACAGTGTACCCTTTAAATCGTTTTATTAAGCTACTAATATAATATAATGTTAATACAATTTATAGAAAAATTAACCAATCTTGGTCCAACAATATTGACAGTATTAAAAAACGATTGCACCACAGATTATGACCGCTTTGAGGATATAATTCCGTCCCAAAATAATCCCGAGATAAGATAAATCCTGCCCGAAAAATTTCCGAAATTTCAGTAATCATAAGCTAAGGAACAACTAAACTAACTTTCTGTCAAACTAAGGGCGCGCAGAAATAAAATTCCCTCTAGCCAATTAATCACCGCACTTCTAAGATTATTTAATAAAAACATCGAGTTCCTTGGTTGACTGGCGCCCTAAGCTGCAGCCTAGTCAGCCTAAAGGTTAACCAGGCCCTGGTTTTCGCTTGTGCAACACACTGTATTTCATTGTCATTGACTTATAAGTTTGATAGTAAAACCCTCTAAATAAAAAATTGTTTATTAAAAATTACTATCTTCCTCCTATTAATTATCATACTAAATAATTTACTAACTGTCTGTAGAGCTATTTCATTACTGATTTCCAATTACATGATTTAAACAAGATTTAATGATATGTACTACACTAATATCACCCTGTATAATTCAAACTATAATTTAGTGTTATAGCTTCAAGGATGCAGACTACACTTAATAACACTCTTTATAATACCAACTATATCATATAACAACAGTACAATAATACGTATTTCACTCAATAATACTGTATGATTCAGTTTACTGGTATTATAACAATTTCCTATAGTACTTTCATGTTTATAATACCCAATAATATATACCTTAAATAATACATATTTCATTTAATAATACTGTATAATACAGTTGACTGGTATTATATACAATTCTCAATAATACTAAATTTGTTTTATAGCCAATAGTATATATTATTTCTCACTGATATCACATACCATATTATTGAATATTATAACGTATCATTATAATACTCAACAATGATTTTTGCATAGGGTTAGCTGTGTTTTATTATCCGATCCTATCCTATACATTTCTAAAAGAAAGGTGGTATTTGTCTGTCTATCTGTCTGTTGACTTGTATGTTCCGTTTTAACGTATAAACTACTGAACCAATCAAGCTGAAAATTTGTATGTAGGTAGACAATTTTTCTGGGCTACAGGCCTTTTCCCTCCTTGGCAGTCCCTTAGGGCTCCGCCCCAGACGCCCTTAAAATTATAATGTTCTTATGGGCAATAGGTGTAATGGATCAGAAAGAGATGTATAGTTGCAGCAGGAATTTTAATCAGCTTTCCAGAATTCTTTGTGCGAAGCACGGGTAGTCAGCTAGTCAAATAATAGATTTGTTGTAATAAATTAATTGTATTCAATAGAATAACACTTTCCCAATAGTCGGGGCTGCCTCCTTTTTAAACAAGGCACAATAATTCAAAACGAGTTCGCACGCAGCACGCTGACATGAGGGAAGTGGATTTCCACATAAAAAAACTATAAAAACTAAAAATCAGTTAAAAACATACATTTATTCCAACTTTTATTCAAATCTAAAAACATTGATTTTTTGGCTGTTCTGATGCTCCTGGTTATATTTACCTGCAATGCTGGGAATACAATTTTGCGCATTATAAGGTTAGGAGAAGGTTAAGTCAGGCTTAAAAGTAGGTGTGAGGTTGTTGGGGATGATAAAAGTATACCAACAAATGAATAACAGGCTTTTCTAATGTAAAATCCCCATAAGACAACGTACTGTGTTTGGTCAATACACATTTTCTTTAATAACTCGGTAAATATTTATGCTAGAATGCCAAGAGAGGGCTTAAAACTTTCGCCTCTCTAATTCCCATCTTTTTACGTGCATTTATTTGACATATGGGGCTTTTCTGACCCTTTTTGGGCCCAAAAACTCAAAATTTGAAAGATTAATCCCCCAAAAAAGGGGTTTAGAGTTTTCCGATTGTTTTGCCCAACGACCTTGTCCAACTGATTACAGAAAGGAACGTCCCTACCAAATTTGAAGTAAATCGGACAAAAAATGCGACCGCTAAAGTGCAAACACACACACATATATATATATATATATATATATAAAATTTTGAACGACCCCCCAAAACGTGTTCAGGGGGTTACGTTAGGAACTTCTATGGTGGTCCCGGGCTTAAGTTTCACCGTGCGGGTCATGCTAATAGTTCACTTTCCAAAGGAAATTCACTAATAAACAATATACATATTTTATAGTAATACTATTGAATTGGTGTGCTTTTGAGGCCAAATAAATGATTACTTTAATTGTAAACCTAATATTGTAGAGTAATTGTGACTTTGTCTTTTGATTTTGAAAAGAATTGTTTGAAAACGTATCAGCTGAAACTTTAGGTATGGTTCCGCTTGCGACAGTTAATTAATTAGTTTTATGCTTATTTCAATATTTTTTAGATTGTTTTTCTTTATAAAATTGTACGGTTGGTTATTATCTACTGTTAAATGTCTAATTAAATGGATTTATATTCTTCAATAAGGTTAACAATGAAACTTTCAAATCCCAGGGGGCAGAGACCTAAAGATGAATGTTAACCAACTCCTTAAAAGGCAAATCTATACGTTAAGGACTTTATTCAAATAACACCATATTTTCAAATAAACCGGGACTAAGACATAGTAGTTTAAACAAATCGCCCAATTTTGTAATTAGATGATGATGATATTCTGGAATTCAGCTGTCCTAATAAAATAACAATAAAATTACGGCCATGGTAATCAATAGATAAAGTAAAATGCCTGTGCGTCTGCGTTCCTGTAAAAATAAGAATAAGGTCTTATTTATTAAATTTCTGAATTAAATGAACAATTAGATTACTTATAATGTATTTCGGTTTAAATGTACAACATAGTGAGGGAAAGATATAAAACAAAAATTATAGAGAGTGTTGTACCTTGGTCATAGTGTACTTTGGATCAAGTGTCAGATCTTTGCAAGTGCTGCCATCAAGGGTGGCCAGGTAGTTTTAGTTGGTGTCTTTGGTACCAGAGTGTGCTGTAAAAAGGTTTTTGTTCAAATAAGAGCCAAATTATGCTAGTGAAAAAATATAAAAGTTTTAATGTCGTAAAAGTAAGATTTGTCGATTTTTGTTTACGATTTTTCATATTTTTGTGTTTAGGTACAGCGCCTAAATCAAAGTATCAGTTTTCTCTCCATTATTTGGTTAATACTTACATATATTTCATTTAACACTAAACCTAACCTAGAAAAATTAATCTAACATTGAAAAAAGTGTAACTTGTTGTACACTACATCACTTGTTGATCAGAGAAACATCTTGTACCTTGAATCACGTACGATCTTGCCCCTTATAATGTTAAAGAGGCTAAGAGCTGTTGCATTAAGTTTCTTAAACATTTTTATAGTGTTTTATATCTATAAAATATTACGTTAGACATGTTAGACTTAAAAATGTAATAGGCGTTAGGAAAACGTGAAATAAATATAATAAACGGTATCAGGAAACTGACACATACTTTCTCCCTTTTAGCCAAACTTTAATGACAAAAATATTTGTTATTTACTAAATATAGAATATGAAGTATAGATAAATGTACAGAAAATTGTCTAAAATAGTTGTTTTCAGAAATATCCACCCAAATCCCTTTTTGGGAGGCACTATAGAGTCCGTTGCTACACACAGTGGTTTTGAGAGGGGAAATGCCCCCTTGCCCCCCCAGGGTTAAATAGCAACACATTTCGAACATCATCTGTTGGTCAATGCTAACTTGACCTGCATATCAAATTTTAATGAAATTGATCAGTAAATAAGAGAGAAATAGTTATATTTGTATTTCCCATAAGAATAACATTGGACAACGTACTGTGTTTACCGCTAAATGAAAATTTCAATTTTCTCCGTAACTAGCAATCGTAGAACAGTAATTTAAAATACTAATTTATTTAGTTTTTTGAGCTCTTTTTAATGGTGAATAGTAATCTTTTTTAACATTTATGATTTTTTATAAAAAATCCAAAAAAGTGAATTTTGGATGTTTAAGTCCTGTAATTTCTGAACCCGAATTTTTCAAGAAATGCGGGTGGTGTAATTTTGTTGCAAACCTAAAGTTCTACAAACCACGAAAGTTTTAACAAAATCGTTAGAGCCGTTTTTGATAAATTTGGATTTTTCATGTTTTTTGGTGGTTTTGGGGGGATAATTACCCTTAAAAATCAAAAATCCAAAAAAATGAAAAAACGCCTGGAGATATCGTGGATTATTACCTACATACCAATTTTCATAAAAATCGGCCCATAGGTTAGGGCTCTAGCTCTGTAAACATCCACACAGACACACACACACACACGGACACACACACACACACACACAGACAGACATCACGTAAAAACCACTTTTTTGGGTTCAGGGAGCACCAAAATGAATATTTCCACTAACAACTCAAATTCGAAAATTTTTACGAAAACAATACTTTCTCCATATACTATGTATAGGAGGAGAAAGTAAAAATTAAGAATGTCGTAGATTAACTACAACATTTGTATCACTTGTCTTAACTTTATTGTATTTGGTTGGACTTAAACCATGGAACTCTATTAATACACCTGGAACGCTTGGGCTGTGTAAAGAAATCGGTCTTTACCCCCACCCCTTCAAAGGCACTCACGGCCGCTCAGTGGATTTCAGCATTGTGCGCCCTATCGCTTACACGCTTTTGCGCCTCGCCAGATTCACGTAATTACAATAAAGTTTATATATTATTGATCTGTATGAACTACAGAATCCAACAGTATAAACTTCTTGTAGTTTGGTAATTTATTTTATCGGTAGTAATGAAAACTAGTTAGTGTTTTAAAAGTGGGAAACACGAAAAAGTCACGAAGCGTAAAATTTTTTGTTGTGGGGTTAAAAATAAAATTCCAAAGGAAAAGTTGTAGATAATTAGTTGATCCACAATTTCTATCACAAACATTTTTTTTTATAAGTTGATTTATTTGTTCTGTAAATATGGTAACAACGTTTCCCGCGCACAAACCAATTCGTGCCGCACTCATTCTAGCTAACTGACGCAACACTTATTTGTTATACAACACGAATTTTATTGTGTTAACAAGCTGAACTATGACTTATTATTTTACAGGCAGTAAGTGGTCTATGGTTGCTACTCTTTTTTATTTTGAAAATAGACATTTGTTTCATTGCCGCTGTTTTTTAGCGAATTTCCCCTATAGGGAAGAAGCTATTACCGTAGGTCTCATGGTAAGACTTAAGCCCGAGACCATGATAACTTTTCATTTTGAGGTCCCCAGATGCCAAAAACAACATTCGTTCAAATTTTGATATATGTATATATATATATATATATATATATATATATATATATATATATATATATATGTGTGTCCGTAAGCACGATAACTCTCGTAAAAAAGGTCCGATCTTAATGAAATTTGGTACAAATATGTAAAGTACCATTTATTTGAACGAGTTCGAAAACCAGATGAATCGTACCATCCGAAGGGGGGTTTTTGGGGGTATTGTACCCCAAAAATGTGTTTTTTGGAGTTTTCACAGGTAATTTAAATTTAAATCAAATTTTAATTTATACCATTAGGTTGAGCTTAAAAAAACAAACAATTTGGTATTTTTATCATTGCTCTACGTCAATTGGTTACCGAGATATTGAAAGTGCTAAGCACAGTACGTTGTCTAATGTTATTCTTATGGAGAAAAAGAAAAATTGTATATCTCGCTTATTTATGAACATAAACTGACGAAATTTGGTATATGGCTTCATATGGTTGTGGTTTATTGTTGTTTGCACAAAAAAACTATTTTTCGCCTATGGTTCCTGTAGCAGCAAACCTAGGTACTCGGTCCCCATGTTTTTCTTATGGAAAATACTTAAAATGTTATATATCGCTTATTTATGAATGTATATGGATGAAACTTGGTATGTGGACTTCACATACATGAGATCTATTGTTATTTGCATAAAAACCCATTATTTTGTGTGCCTTGTTGCAGCAAACCTGCGTACTCATCCCCAATGTTATTCTTATGGAGATTAATTAATATTTTAAATATCGCTTGTCTGTGAATACATTTCTTACGAATCCTGTGAAGTGTTTTAATGTGTTATGTTATATGTTCATTCGAAATTCGCTGAGTATGCAGGTTTGCTGCGACGGGGGTATTTATTAAATAAACTGAATCACAAGTGGAACCAACATATAAGGTACCATGTAAAATGACACAGGGAACAGGTTAATATTCAAAATGAATTTGAAACCCAATTTTAAATGATATTTTATTATAATATAAGATTATAAAGTTGACCTTACGCATCTTAAGTGTTATTAAATAAAATTAACTTATTTAATTTCTGCCTTAGGCTCATTGATATGCTTTATTTTGTTCCATTGATTGAGTCCAGGTTAAATCATGGCATAATAGTATCAAAATAACTGCAAATCGTTTTTACAAGTTGTAACACATGCCGATCATCATAATGGGAGGTGATCGGATTTGAACAAAATATGTTGCCACCAAAGTATTTTATATCTCTGTTTATAAAATGAGGAATTCCTCCAGCAAAAAATAAAAAACTGTAGTCACTGCCTTGTTTTTAGCGAATTTCCCTATAGGGAAGAAGCTATTACCGTAGGTCTCATGGTAAGACTTAAGCCCGAGACCATGATAACTTTTCATTTTGAGGTCCCCAGATGCCAAAAACACCATTCGTTCAAATTTGTATATATGTATATATATATATATATATGTGTGTGTGTGTGTGTGTGTGTGTGTGTGTGTCCGTAAGCACGATAACTCTCGTAAAAAAGGTCCGATCTTAATGAAATTGGGTACAAATATGTAAAGTACCATTTATTTGAACGAGTTCGAAAACCAGATGAATCGCACCATCGGAAGGGGGGTTTTTGGGGGGTTTTGTACCCCAAAGATTTGTTTTTTGGGGTTTTCACAGGTAATTTAAATTTAAATCAAATTTTAATTTATACCATTAGGTTGAGCTTAAAAAAACAAACAATTTGGTATTTTTATCATTGCTCTACGTCATTTGGTTACCGAGATATTGAAAGTGCTAAACACAGTACGTTGTCTAATGTTATTCTTATGGAGAAAAAGAAACATTGTATATCTCGCTTATTTATGAACATAAACTGACGAAATTTGGTATATGGCTTCATATGGTTGTGGTTTATTGTTGTTTGCACAAAAAAACTATTTTTCGCCTATGGTTCCTGTAGCAGCAAACCTAGGTACTCGGTCCCCATGTTATTCTTATGGAAAATACTTAAAATGTTATATCGCTTATTTATGAATGTATATGGATGAAACTTTGTATGTGACTTCACATACATGAGATCTATTGGTATTTGCATAAAAACCCATTATTTTGTGTGCCTTGTTGCAGCAAACCTGCGTACTCATCCCCAATGTTATTCTTATGGAGATTAATTAATATTTTAAATATCGCTTGTCTGTGAATACATTTCTTACGAATCCTGTGAAGTGTTTTAATGTGTTATGTTATATGTTCATTCGAAATTCGCTGAGTATGCAGGTTTGCTGCGACGGGGGTATTTAATCGTATTCTAAGGCTACCAATTTAAATTAATCCGGTTTGAAGTGCTGACTACCAAGTCTACTTGAATCTGACGGAAATAGTGATTTATTTTCGTATAAATTGATCAATTTTTCTTTAAGGCCCAGGTCTGAAGGTATACTGGAAATAAACCACGGGAAATAATGATTAAGAAATGTTAGTGAGTTCGATTTAATTATTAGTTAAGCTTATTCCTTAAACCGGGTTTCCCATAAATTATCTTTACAAATTGAATCGTGTGTAGAACGTAATATAGTAGTATTTTAGTGGGGATAGATTTTTTTCTAACACATGTTCTTAAGTTTGTTAATTTTTGCATAGTCTTTACTTATTTACTTCATCAAAACTATCTATTTTAAAAATTTTAATTGAAGTGAAGGCAAGGTGTGTTTTAGGTTAATTAGTACAAATTCTGATATTCGAGTTCGAAATAATGTTGAAAACTTAATTTCAACAAAAAAATATGGAACAGGAATTGTACTCCACCCAATAGAATAGTACTTGTCAAACCAAGCCACACAGCTTGCCCTTCCTTCAGAAGAAAACGCATTTTTTATTATAAGATAGTTACAAAATTAATAAAAATAGGATATCATGGAATAAAGGTTGTTTCCGGCGTGGGACAGCAACCGCGACGCGACGGCGGCCCGGCGCGGCGGTGGCGATATCAAAATAAGCGCGCGTTTGCGCTTTAAATGTGAGAAATCTAAAGACTGTACAAACAAATGTTTCGAATAAAAGTGTTTATTCAGCTCATTTGCAACATTTTTCTCGCTTGAAGTTTGTTTCTACCCCAAAAATAAAAAAGTTTACGCTTACTAACTTTTGATGTTCCAATTGGTTTAGCTAATTATATTTTGTAGTTTTATAATTCTGTTAGCTGACTTATCTGTAAGATGTTTACTCCGTTAGAATCCTCAGTTCTTCCAGATAATAAATGTATAAGTGTCATTAAAATCGGATGATCCCCGTGCGATGGAGGAGCGTGTTAATGAGTGCGCGCATTAAAATATTTTCCGGCAGAAATCGCTCAGTTGACGAAGTTGACCAAGAAGTGGAGGGGGAAGGGCAATTTTTCGCATCAAAAACTCCACTGCGCTAGCATTCCAGGTGTATTAATAGAGTTCTATGACTTAAACACACCTATAACATGCAATAAACACATTACTTCCCATTTTAGCGAATTCCCCCTATAGGGAAGAATCTATTACCGTAGGTCTCATGGTAAGACTTAAGCCCGAGACCATGACAACTTTTCATTTTGAGATCCCCAGATGCCAAAAACACCATTCGTTCAAATGTTTATATATGTATATATATATATATATATATGTGTGTGTGTGTGTGTGTGTGTGTGTGTGTGTGTGTGTGTGTGTGTGTGTGTGTGTCCGTAAGCACGATAACTCTCGTAAAAAAAGTTCAATCTTAATGACGTTTGGTACAAATGTATAAAGCACCATTTATTTGAACGAGTTCGAAAACCAGACGAATCGCACCATCCGAAGGGGGGTTTTGGGGGGGGTTTTGTACCCCAAAAATGGTTTTTTGGGGTTTCCACATGTAATTTTTATTTAAATAAAATTTTAATTTTCACAATTGAATTCAGCATAAAAAAACAAACAATATGGTATTTTGATCATTTCTCTACTTCAATTGGTTACTGAGATATTGAAAGTGCTAAACACAGTACGTTGTCTAATGTTATTCTTATGGAGAAAAATAAAAATTGCATATCTCATCGCTTATTTATAAACATAAACTGACAAAATTTGCTATATGGCATCATCTGGTTGTGGTTTATTGTTGTTTGCACAAAAAAAACAATTTTTCACCTATGGTTCCCGTAGCAGCAAACCTAGGTACTTGGTCCCCATGTTATTCTTATGGAAAATAATAAAAATGTTATATATCGCTTATTTATGAATGTATATGGATGAAACTTTTGGTATGTGACTTCACTAAGATGAGTTCTATTGATATTTGCATAAAAAACCCATTATTTTGTGTTCCTTGTTGCAGCAAACCTGCGTACTCATCCCCAATGTTAATCTTATAAGGAATAATTAATATTTTAAATATCGCTTGTTTGTGAATATTTCTTATAAATCCTGTCAAGTGTTTTAATGTGTTATGTTATATATTCATTGGAAATTCGCTGAGTATGCAGGTTTGCTGCGACGGGGGTATTTGTGTTTTTTGTTCTTAGTGAATTTCCTTTGGAAAGTGAACTATTAGCATGACCCGCACTGTGAAACTTAAGCCCGGGACCACCATAGAAGTTCATAACGTGACCCCCTGAACACGTTTTGGGGGGTCGTTCAAAATTTTATATATATATATATATATATATGTATATATATATATATATGTATGTATATATATATAGACATATATATATATATATATGTATGCACTCTAGTGGTCGCATTTTTGTCCGATTTACTTCAAATTTGGTAAGGACGTTCCTTTCTATAATCTGTTGGACAAGTTCGTTGGGCAAAACAATCGGAAAACTCTAAACCCATTTTTCGGGGATTAATCTTTCAAATTTCGATTTTTTGGCTCCAAAAAGGGTCATAAAAGCCCCAGATGTACAACTAATGCATGTAAAAAGATGGAAGTTAGAAAGGCGAAAGTTTTAAGCCCTCTCTCGTCATTCTAGCATAAATATTTACCGAGTTATTAAAGAAAATGTGTATCGGCTAAACACAGTACGTTGTCTTATGGGGGTTTTACACTAGAAAAGCCTGTTATTCCTTTGTTAGAGTACTTTTATTACCCCCAGCAACCTCACGCCTACTTTCAAGCCTGTCTGGACCTTCTCCTAACCTTATAATGTGCAAAATTGTATTCCCAGCTTTGCAAGTAAATGAAACCAGGAGTATCAGAACAGCCAAAAAATCAAAGTTTTCTGATTTCGATAAAAATTGGGCAAATGTATGTTTTTACACTGATTTTTAGTTTTTAAAGTTTTTATGTGGAAATTCACTTCCCTCACGTCAGCGTGCTGCGTGCAAACTCGTTTGTTTGTTTTTGTTATCCTCGTCCACTTCAAGGTACTTTAAAGTTGGTTTTTGTATAGTTGTTTTATAGGTGAATTTATTATATTTTTTATTTAAGGCATGCTCTATAAAAATAATGTTACTTTTGTTATTTTTATAATGTAAAATTCTGTTTGAAAACAAATGTTTTAATGTTTATATGATCCAAGGTACAACAGTTCCCTAAAAAACTCTGACCGAGTGATAGTGAGCAATTTAAAGTAAATGTCATATCAGTCGGACGAGTTAGGTGGAGGAAAGGCAGGAAATAGTAGTCAGTGCCGGACAGGGTAGTATATTAAGTGTTGGTCT
The DNA here is from genome assembly GCA_963675035.1 of Allygus modestus. Taxonomy (NCBI): domain Eukaryota; kingdom Metazoa; phylum Arthropoda; class Insecta; order Hemiptera; family Cicadellidae; genus Allygus; species Allygus modestus. The sequence continues at coordinate 100,016,908 of OY776115.1, read as the reverse complement.
GATGCGCCAGTAACCTGCCGTGATGATAAGGTTGGCCTCGACCAAATTAAATTTATCACTTATCATTAAAAACAAATGTTTTTTTTACCAATAAGTATGGAAAATGTAAAAAATAATCCCTTAAATACCTTAAATTTATGCACCTATTCTTTGACACGAATGTTGAATCAAGTTTGTTAGTTGGTCTTAATTGTTTTTATATACATACAAAGCTATAAATATATTGTTATTTTATATATTTTTAGTGTGGGGGTCTTTGGTTCTGAACACAAAAATCATTCTCAGACTTCCTTCTCTATCATTTTAGTGTTCTTTGGACGTGAGTTTCCGGTTCAATTCAGCGCAATGGTAAGTCCTCCGATGTTTGTCATAGGTTAATCCGTTATTATTATAAATAATCTAGTAAAGTATTTTAATTTAATACAAATATAACTTACCCTTTCTTCATTGAAGTTCCGTTTTCATGCGATACCAAATACTACATACCAGATATCTCTAACCGTTTTATAACCTCAAAGTTTTGATAGAGAACGCATCGCAAGCAAACCCATTTGAATCATTTCTCTTTTTACAGTTATAAATACGAGGTCTTAAAACATATTTTTTAATCCAGGCCTATTCTATTTTATATCCCAATCAAGAGCTTAGTCCCACCTCTAAAATTGTTTAATGTACCTACTTCACTGTGCTCGGTCTAGGCCCCTGTCACGATATGACTTCTTTATTTTTAACAGCATTATGTAGATACTGAGGCCCTACATTATCAGGATTGCAACATATTTGATAAATTTAACTGGTTGTTCCTGTAAACACCAAAATTCCTTTAACTGTGATTGTTAACTGTCACTGTCAGAGATGGAAAGAGATCAGATTATAATAGCGGACATCCAAGTAGACAGTTGGGCTGTTGTCAATTGCATGGTTTTACACTGCCACTGATATTTTACTATATTTGATATTTTTCCATAGAAAAATATCACTCTAATGTTATTCCGATCAGCTGGTGTGGAGTTTTGGCAATGCAGCATGTCTACTATTGGCTGATCTTGGTTGATAGCCTGGTAAACCACACCCTCTATTGGTAACTTAACCCTCCAAGTGTCGTCTTAATTTTAGCCTATTTTTGGTGATTTTGCAGTGTTTTATTCAAATAAATGTAAAACACTCCAAACTGCATTATTGTATATTTGGTATTGTTCAGAAAATCATGGGCTTCAATATTGTGTATATAACATCTCTTAAAAATTATAATAGAAAAATTATGTGATGTTAAAATAGGCCTAAAAATAAATAAACAAATTTTAAAGTTTGCGCTCCATCAAATTATAAACGTTTCTAGAATATACAATTTTCAAAATAGCTAATTTGTTTTAAATTTTATAAGTTAAGGATACTAAATATATAAACAAATAATCAGGTAAAGCAGCAAATAAAAAGTTTTAGATAATACTAATCCGTTGTTGCGTGCTATAGCAAATGAGCAAAATGGCCCTGGCGATGTTACAGTCAGAAGGATAATTTACCTACCTCAATATCACTGCCGCCTATTTCTTCAGGAACATCAACCAACCATTCATCACTAAACTTTTCTTCTAAAGCCCCACGTACGTCAATACTATCCATTTTTACAAATAAAAACAACGAAAAAATCGCAAAACAACACCATTCCCGAAGTTAGGTTAACGACGCACAACAAACTTTCACACTTCAGCTGTCTGCTCAAGTATGACTGGCACAAACGTAAAAAGCGTCTGCAGACAGACAGCGGGAGAAAGCTTAGAATCTGCCGTAAACCGTGATTCCAATTTTGATCCAGTTCATTAAGATTCAATGCGCCCCAGAGCCTATTCCGTAATCGCTGTTTGACTGTCGACGCAGCGACAGTAAACACACCAGCAGATGTGTTTTGTGTCGCTATAGCAACACATAACAACTAGAGGGTTAATTGTCCGCTGCTACGAGATATAGGGATTTATCAGAAACTTATCAAATTTTCCTCAACCCCTCGAACGATGGTCCTAAGCTATAGCCTACTGTTGTTTTATGTTCGGTTGTTTGTGTTTAAGTACTGGTACGGTATGTTAACATATTTTAAACTAAGATTCTACTAAGCGATGTAAAGTTCAGTTAAATATGAGGCCTGTGTGAAACTTCATTAGGTTAATATCCTATGAAGAAAAATAATCTTTGGAGGCAGACCTCAGACTGGCTTATCTTAATTCTCTGTTGGTTTCCGCACACTCCCATTTAAGACTATGGCGGCTTGCTCAGCGATAGTTTACAACTACACATATTGTGATGTAGGCTACCAATCTGGTGACGTAAATGAATTTTAATATTTAGCTAAGATGTCTAAGTTTTCCACTAACTTAGCCTAGGTAGCCTTATTTTTAACTTCCTACCCCAGCCCGATTACTCAGCACATATTGAAACTTCTCAGTTGATGCAAGTGTTATCAAAAGGTTACTATACAAATGTCACTAGTAGTATTTACCAGCCTTTACAAATAAAGACACTCCTGTACAGTTCACAGTTCATTTAGGCCAAGTAATCTACTACTAACACATCCAGTGCGGCCGAGTACATTTTTAGGCCTATCCATAGAGCTTGATTTTTATCTGATTATGATTATGCTTGTATTTCTGTGGCCTGGTCACTTCAGGTAGTGAATTTCAATTTAGATTTAGTTTTCACTGGGGTTTATAATGTAGAATGTACTTGGTTTCTATTTAAGTATGGTTAAGGACAGTGCTCGGTGATGAAAGAGCGCAGCCTTTATGTACTCTTTATATACTTTATAGTACTCTTTATGTGTACTTTTTCCTCTAATTTTACCATGTTTCTACTTTTGAATGGTTAAATCCATCATATGCTAGTCTACTTTTATTGATTTTTGTATTTCTTTATTCAACTTACCTTTTTTCGAGAAATATATTTTTGCTTTGTAGGTTTTTATTAGTGTTTTACTGTTACGGGTTTTCCTGTGTTTACAGCACTTTTAACATTCTAGGAGCCTACGCAAAACAAGGAATTTATCAGCCACTGGGTATTTCCTATTATTTCCTCACATTCAGTGTGTTAACTAACTTAACTTAGCAATGAACTTTAATTCTTACCCAGTATGCTAACAAGTTAGGGGTATGCTCGTTCACTGAAACCCTTTCAGGTAGGCATATTTAAAAACACTTCTCTAGTTCTATTACGAACGGTACTGAAATGGATAATAGGCCTAAGTACAGTTGGTCACTAAGGGAAAACATTTTTAAAAAAACTGAGAGGGATAGGGGTCTTAACCTTATTGAATGAATCATCAAAGTTTAACGTCAAGTGAGCATGACAGCTATTTTAAGATCTTAGTTTGTCTAGATCTCAGCACTTTAAATTAACCGTATATTATATCTAGGCCTTTATAGCTTAGATTGATAATTTTGTTTTTGCAGGGTCGCGTAAGAACAAAAACTGTCAAGAAGGCAGCCCGTGAGATCATCGAGAAGTACTACACTCGACTCACCTTGGATTTCCATACAAACAAGAGGATATGTGAAGAAATTGCCATCATTCCTACCAAACCCCTTCGTAATAAAATCGCAGGGTAAGTTTTCTTTAATTGTTGGTCGAACATAAGTGATTCTTCGGGCCAGTAATTGTAAGACCCAAGGTAAAACCCTTTCAGCTTCTCTCAACGCCCTCCAACTTGCAGCAGATAAGTGGTACTGACTCTGTAAGGTGGCTACTCAACCCGGAATAAGTGGAAAACCAGTAGGCAATCATCTACTTGACATATTTGTTTTGATCAGCATAACCTCCAAGCGAGTTGGAGACGCGTGACCGATGGGTAAATAAAGACACATTTCATCTTTTAAACTTTATTTATTATTTGGAATGTAGGATAGGGTTGAAAGGTAGGAAAAAAAGGTTAAAAATATATAATCTAGTTTCTCATTTTTTCATGGTGACCTAAGTTATCCCATTTGGTGGTATTGACCCTTAAAACCACTGTGTGTTGCAAAGGATTTTGTAGTGACCCAAAAAATGGGATTTGGATACAAATTTCAGAAAAAATATTTTTAGAAGATTTTCTGTGCACTAATAATACCATATAGGCTACTGTATATTCTCTATACAGTATACTCCCGATTATCCACGACCGGATTACCCGCGTTGCGGCTTATCCGCGATCGGCAAAAAAAAAACGCAACTGCGGCAAGCGAAGTTTAGCGCGTAAACGTCTATCCTCGCACCTGCAAATTATAGCTACCGCGCGCGACGCACCTGGCCTTGGGCGAGAGAAAGGGGTTACTAGCGGTCAAACGGAAGCCCGCCCGCCAAAACATTAGTCATCTCGCGCCATCCCTCCTGACCGCCATATCGTACGCAACTACCCGCCATTATGCAAAGGGATAATTGGACTTCTTGGAAGGGTAACATGACACCTCGTTGTGCGATCTCATTGTTTATTTTCCTCGAAGCCAATAAAGACGGCAACTTCGACATTAGGCCTGTAATATAGTGCACTTGTCTCACGTATTGGACTGTTTTTTTACCGATGTGAAAATATTGTTTGTAAAATAATTGTGTGTTTATTAAAAGGTTCGTACAGTAATCTTGTATTTGAAGTCTTTCACATTATTAAACCTAACATTCAGTAGCCTAAAGGTTATTATTTTGCTCTCACAGTCGTTTTTAACTATTTCAAGTGTGTTTTAGGTTAGGTTTGGTTTATCCGCGATTTCAACTATACACGATCGCTCAGCCACCCATTACCGCGGATAATCGGGAGTCTACTGTAGTTAGTAAATAAAAACCAATTTATTCATTAAAGTTGGGACAAAAGGGAGAAAGTATGTGTCAGTTTCCTGACACCGTTTATTTTCTAATAAGTTTTGATCATCACTCAGTAGTGCTTTGCGTTTATGAATAAATCAAAATTTGTCCTTGACTCGTATAAAATAGTAAGCATTTTCCCTGACTTTTGGCGTTTTTCCAACTTTTTTCCTAACTTACAGTACCAGAAAGTGTGAACCATGTTGTATATAGGCTATACATTTTTAATACACTTCCTAATTTGCTATTAAAAGTCAAACCAATATTAAAAATTCCGCTTTTACGTGTCCAATTTCACAACAATGACAATCTTAGCTACCCTGAAACTGACAAGCTATACAATCAGGAATAGTGATAGGCCTAAGTTATATAAAATCAAATTGAGTACAGCCCCAATGATCACAGCTTATATCCCAAAGAAACTCGCCTAACCAGGGTGTCTACTGGTGACATTTGATTTTGAAATTCCAGTATAGGCCTACAATATATTTGTGTTAACAAAATTCTAGTATTACATGACAATTTTACATTTAAATAGGAAGGGAACAATATTAATAACACTAATATTAGATTATGATTCAAAAGAAGACAGTCAAGAAATTGTTTCCTTCATCATACAAAATTTAAATTGTGCACTAACAGAGTTTCTACAGAATTTCTATTTTCTATTTCCCTGACTTTTCCCTGATCCTTCTGTAAAACTCCCCTGGCCAGCTTTTGAAATATGTCAAAGCATTTTCGCTTTATATATAAGCGTGTATGCACAATTATTATATATTTAATATGCAAACCATTATTTTCTATATCATGTCATAAATATTAGTAAAATAAAATTAAATAAATTGATCTCAATAAAAACTCAATAATTGACGGTTACAAGATGTTAAGAATAAACTCCTTAGGAATCCTTAAATCGTCAGCCAACCATTGGGACTCCTGAAAAATACTACTACAACATATACACACTTAACAGTACCGGTCACGTGAGAGATCTGTTCGTGACCGATCTGTATATTCGAGACATTATTTTTAATAGTCGTTCAGTTAAGCTTTGTAGGTTAACCACGTTTTGAGGTTGTGTTTAGTTCTTGTTAACTTTTTATGATATATTTAGCTTTTTCATAAAAGAATAACATGTTATGATCTATAAGTGTGACCGTACTGTTTTTTAATTGAGGTACGATAATAAATTCTTCCCTGGTTTTGTAGATGTTTCAGGAAATCTATAACTTTAATAGTAAGTTTCATATTTTATAGTAATGAATAAGTTTTATTGTCTTTTAGATGTATTATGTTACCTTGGACTTACCTTTTAGTTGTATAAGTTACGTGAGTCTACCAAACGGTCACTGTTGTTACTCGTCGGTCACGTCTGCTACAGGCCGGTCACGAGGTAAAAATACTAACTAAACGACGATAATAAATATATTTTTATTTAAATATATATTTATATAAAACTGATGAAAAATGTATTCACATCTCACAATAGTAAAACATTATTTTAAAATATTTTCCAATGAATCAATTTTAGGTATTAGGTACCGAATTATGATACACTTCCAACTTCAACGCCATTTTCTAACTTGTAAGGTTAAAATGATGGAATCAGGAAATAAATACACATTATTTTTTTGTTATTCTTTATTTAATGAAACATTCTGTCAGTTGTTTGGATAAAATGTATTATCTCGTTTTTGTGGGAAGTTATGTGAGTGTGACCGATCCCTGTGTTGGTACTGAAAATGTTAGTTTTTTCATATAACAAATGAAAATGTTGCTCTGCTGCAGCATTGGAGTGTTTCCAACAATGTATGAGACTAAACAATCAATAGTAGAAGACAATTTGACTATCTTAATTTTAAAAATGTTCCTCAACCTAAATTATCTCATTTGGTGGTGGTATTGACCCTTAAGAGGGGAATCACCATTTTATCCCCCCCAGGGTTAGGGGATTCATATTTTTGAATATCCTCTGTTGGTTAATGCTAACTTGACCTTCATATCAAATTTAAATTAAATTAATCATTAAATAAGAGAGAAATTATAATTCTTGTGTTCCCCTTAAGAATATCATTGGACAACGTACTGTGTTTAAATGAAAGTTTCAGTTTTCTCCTCAACCAGTAATGGTAGAATAATAATTCAAAATACTAAATTTTTTAGGTTTTGAGCTTTCTTTATGGTGATACGTAAATTTTATTTAGCATTTATAATTTTTGATGAAAAAAAACTGAATTTTGGAAATTTTAAGCTCTGTAATTTCTGAACCCGATTTTTTCCAGAAATGCAGGTGGTGCCATTTTGTTGGAAACCTAAAGCTCTACAAACTACTAATGTTTTATTAAAATAAGGGATGAGTCGATACCAAAATTTATCGATTCACGATACCGATAACTGAAAAATCTATTCTCGATACCGATACCATCGATACCTACGATTTTTCAGTACCTATAGTTGTTAAAACTATTGTTAAAAACAGTTGCCTGTGCAAATTTATGTTATGTACAATTACAATTATTTAGTAGTATTTTATAGTTAATTATCAAACCAATTTTTTAATGCAATTTTGTACATAATTTAATAATTTCACTAATATGCCATAGTAATATATATATAAAACAAAAACTACTTATTATAGGCCTAAATTCATAATAGGAAAAACTTTGTTGTAAGATAATGACTCAAAGAAATAATGTTGGTATGCCGACTGATTTATTGCTTTCAACCGCTCCCAAGCCCTCCCTTCCCATCCCTCTTCCTTTCTTATCTCCAAAGTAAGATTTTTTGCCGCCGACCCAAACACTCCCCAGGCCTTTTGTAGTGCGGGTAAACGCCGGGAGTATCTCTTCCCGTGCAACGGGGGTATCGATGGTATCGGTATCGACATTGAATGAATGAATCTCGATACCAATACCAATGTCCAAGAATCTATGGTATCGAGAATCGACTCATCCTAATTAAAATTGTTAGAGCCGTTTTTGAGAAATTTGGATTTTTCATGTTTTGTGGTGGTTTTTGGGGGATAATTACCCTTTAAAATCAAAAATTTAAAAAAATAAAAAAATTGCATGGAGATATTGTGGATTAGTACCTACATACCAAATTTCATCAAAATCAGTCCACTGGTTGTCTCTAGCTACACATCCAGACAGACAGACGGACAGACATCACTCAAAAATCCCTTTTAGCGAATTTCCCCTATAGGGAATTAGCGAATTTCCCCTATAGGGAAGAAGCTATTACCGTAGTCGGCATGGTAAGACCTAGGCCCGGGACCATGATAACTTTTCGTTTTGAGGTCCCCAGACCCCAAAAACACCATTCGTTCGAAACTGTATATATATATATATATATATATATATATATATATGTGTCCGTGAGCACGATAACTCTCGTAAAAATTATCCGATTTTGATGAAATTTGGTATAAACGTGTAAAGCAACATTTATGACTTTAAGTTCGAAAACCAGCTAGATCGCTTTATCCGAAGGGGTATTTTGGGGGGGTTTTGTACCCCAAAAATGGGTTTTTTGAATTTTTTATATATAATTTTGGAAATAGTCAAATTTTATTTTTTCCCATTGGATTCAGCTTAAAAAAACACACAATTTGGTATTTTGATCATTTCTCTACGTCAATTGGTTACCGAGATATTGAAAATGCTAAACACAGTACGTTGTCTAATGTTATTCTTATGGAGGAAAATAAAAATTTTATATCTCGCTTATTTATGAACATATACTGACGAAACTTGGTATACGGCTTTATCTGGTTGTGGACCATTGATATTTCCTCAAAAAAACAATTTTTTGACAAAGGCTCCCGTAGCAGCAAACCTGCGTACTCAGCCCCATGTTATTCTTATGGAGAATAAGTAACGTGTTGTCTCCCTTAATTATGAAAATAAATTAATGAAATTTGGTAAGTAACTTCACCTAGTTGAGTTATATTGATATTAGCATAAAACCCCATTTTTTCGTGTTCCTTGCTTCAGCAAACCTGCATACTCAGCCGCCATGTTATTCTTATGGAGAATAATTAAAATGTCATAAATTGTTTATTTATGAATGTATATTGATGAAAATTGGTATGTAGCTTTATGTGGCATTAAGATTAATATATATGCATTGGAAATTCGCTAAGTACGCAGGTTTGCTGCTACGGGGGTATTTTGGTTTTAGGGAGCACCAAAAGGAATATTTCCATTAAACGAATATTTCCCTTAACAACTCAAATTCAAAAATTTTGATAAAAATAATAACATTCTTCATATACGTTGTATAGGGGCAGAAGAAAGTAACCGAGCAGATTCTTAATCACAAGTCAGGGAAAATTAACTTTTTATTTTCCACCCTTTAAACATAGTTTATATGGAGAAAGTATTGTTTTCGTCAAAATTTTCGAATTTGAGTTGTTAATGGAAATATTCGATTTGGTGCTCCCTGAACCCAAAAAAGTGATTTTTAAGTGCTGTCTGTCTGTTTGTATGGATGTGTACAGAGCTAGAGCCCTAACCAATGGTCCGATTTTTATGAAATTTGGTACGTAGGTACTAATCCACGATATCTCCAGGCGTTTTTTTTTAATTTTTTTGAGTTTTAGTGAATTTCCCCGGGAAGAAGCTATTACCGTAGGTGGCATGGTAAGACTTAAACCCGAGACCATGATAACTTTTCGTTTTGAGGTCCCCAGATGCCAAAAACACTATTCGTTCAAATTTATATATATATGTGTGTCCGTTACCGCGATAACTTTTGAAAGAAACACCCAATTTTGATGAAATTTGGCACAAATGTGGAGAGTAGTATTTATGACTTTAAGTTCGAAAACCAGATTGATCACACTATGAGAAGGGGGTTTTATAGGGGTTTACAATTTTCCAAAAATTATTTTTTTGCAAATTTGACCCCAAAATGTTAAAAACACTCAATTTTGGTTATAGCCATTTTATAGAGCGTAAAAAAACAAATAATTTAGTATTTTGAATCATAAACCTAGGTTAAGTGGTTGCAGAGAAAATCCAAAAAACGTGTCCTATGTTAATTTTATGGGAAAAAGGTTTTTAGATTTTTCTCAGATAGTTTTACTAAAAACTTCACATTTCTGTTTATTAATGTGTTTAGCTCAACAAAACAAACATTTTGGTGCTTTAATCGTTGTTCTACGTCCAACCGTTGCAGAGATATTAAAAGTGCTAAACACAGTACGTTGTCCAATGTTATCCTTATGGAGAATAAATAAAATTCTATATCTCGATTATTTATGAATGTATATTGATGAAACTTGGTATGTGGCTTCAACTAGTTGTGGTATATTGATATTAGCACAAAAAACAAGTTTTTTGTTGATAGTCCCCGTAGCAGCAAACCTGCATACTCGGCCCCCATGTTATTCATATGGAGAATAAGTAAAGTTGTATATCTCCCTTAATTATGAACCTACATTAAGAGAACTTGGTATGTAGCTTCACTTGGTTCAGTTGTATTGATAATTGCAAAAAAACACATTACTTATCTTCCTCGTTGCAGCAAACCTGCGTCCTCAACCCTAATGTTATTCTTATGGAGAATAAATAAAATGCTATGTATCACTTATTTATGGATGTATTTTTGTGAAACTTGGTAAATAGCTCTATGTAGTAGTGAGTCACATATATATGCATTGGAAATTCGCTGAGTACACAGGTTTGCTGCGACGGGGGTATATTTTATTTTTAAGGATAATTATCCCCAAAAACCGCCAAAAAACATGAAAAATCAAAATTTCCCAAAAACGGCTCTAACGATTTTAATTTAACTTTAGTCGTTTGTAGAGCTTTAGTATTCCAACAAAATGACACCACCCGCATTTCCGTAAAAATCAGAAATTACAGGACTTAAAACATCAAAAATTCAGTTTTTTGGATTTTTTATAAAAAAACATAAATATAAACAAATATTACTGTTCACTATTAAAAAGAGCTCAAAAAACAATATAATTAAGTATTTTGAATTACTATTCTTCAATTGCTGGTTGTGGAGAAAATTTAAATTTTCATTTTGCAGTAAACGCGGTACGTTGTCCAATGTTATTCTTATGGGGAATACAAAAATAACTCGTCTCTCTTATTTACTGATAAATTTCGTTCAAACATGATATGCTTGTCAAGTTAGCATTGACCAACAGAGGAAATTCTAAATATGTTGCCCCTTAATAACCCTGGGGAGGGGGGGAGTAGGGGGCATTTCCCCTCTTAAAACCATGTGTGTAGTAATGGATTGTGTAGTGCCTCCAAAATAGGGATTTTAGTGGATGTTTTTGAAAACAACATTTTTACAAGATTTCCTGTACATTAGACCGTGCTTTGTATTCTATATTGAGTAAATATAAAGTAATTTATTTATTAAATTTGTGATAAAAGGGAAAAAGTATGTGTCAGTTTCGTGATACCGTTTATTTTGTTAGAGAAAGTCAGGAAATAAAACCAAATATAAGTGTGAACCATGTTTAATGGTTTTTAATTAAGTACCTAATTAGTTAAGTTATTTCCTTTAATTGTATCCAAACCTTTTTGATAGTTAATAGTGATATTGTTATAAAAGCAATATTTAAAAATTTGTCACTTAAGTTTACCCCCTCCCTCCTCTTTTAACCTGACATAATTTATGGAATCTAAGGGCTTTATTGAATTGAAAATAGGCCTTCATATTGACTCATTTTCTTACTCCTTGGGGCCAAGTTTATTGTGCAAGCCCCTACCACCATAACCTCGTCGCCTCTCAAGTGGCTTATCCTTTCACATAGGGTGCGTTCTTGCAGAACGCTGGTTACAAGCGCCTGGACCTGAGCGCAAATAGGCACGAGTAAAAGTCTGCGTTGTTTTAAGTGTGTGCGTTCACAGTCAAAGATTGTCCAGACATATAAGCGCAAGCTGCAAGCGCCGACCGGCGAACAAGAATTTTGAAACATTATTTCCAGCATTTTATGTGCTGATGGACTCCAACTATGTATGAGTGGAGTGCAGTTTTGGTGATATTTGCTGCGTTTTTTTTTTGTTTTTTTTTAGAAGAACTTATATCTCACGTTTTTCAAAGACCAGCCATATGGAATACCCCCGTAGCAGCAAACCTACATACTCAGTGAATTTCCAATGCATGTTTATGTTTCTCGCTACCACATAAAGCCACTCACCAAGGTTTATAAAAATACACTAATAAATAAGTGATAGCATTTTATTTATTCTCTATAAGAATAAGATTGAAACCTGAGTACGCAGGTTTGCTGCAACAAGGAACACAAAATATGTATTTTTATGCAATTATCAATATAACTTAACCAGTCAAAGCTACATACCAAGTTTTATTAATTTATGTTCATAATTAAGGGAGACATTACATTTTCTTATTCTCCATAAGAATAACATGGGGGCTGAGTATGCAGGTTTGCTGCTGCGGGGAAAATCGGCTTACAATTTTTTTGTGTAAAAATATCAATATACCAGTACTAGGTGAAGCCACATGCTAAGTTTCATCAACATTCATTCATAAATGATCGAGATATCAAATTTGTTACATTTTGCACAAGGATAACATTGGATAACGTACTGTGTTTAGCACTTTGAATATCCCTACAAGGGCTGGACGTAGAATCACAATTTAACAGCTTTGCTGCGTTTGTTATGTATAAACATGAAAATCTCATATATTTCAATGTTGAGCGATGTCCCGATTTCGGGGCACCCGCAGCGAATGCGTTAAACACCAAAGGGATTGTTTTGTGGAGCTGAACTGATTGGTAAAAGTAAATGTGAGGTTTACATTAAAATGAACTGAGGAAAAGCTAAAAACCTTTTTCCCATAAGATTAATATAGGAGATTTTATGAACATGTTTTTCAGATTTTATCTGCAACCACTTAACCTAGGTTAATGATTCAAAATACCATATTATTTGTTTTTTTAAGCTCTATAAAATGGTTTAAACCAAAATTAAGTGTTTTTAAAATTTAAGGGCGAAAAATGCATAAAACTGATTTTTGGAAGATTGTAAACCCCCATAAAATCCCCTTCCCATGGTTCGATTGTTCTGGTTTTCAAACTTAAAGTCATGAATGTCACTTTATACATTTGAGCCAAATTTCATCGAAATCAGACGTTTTTTACTCAAGTTATCGTGTTAACAGATATATATATATATATATATATATAAATGTGAACGAATAGTGTTTTGGAGATATATAGTAATATAGAAGTCGAAAGTAAGATTTGTTTCTGCTGTTAACATACATTCAATCGTCAATTGCACTTGTACTAAATAAATGACTTACAGGCTTTCTCATCCGCAGAGAATAACATTTAAATTGTTGTGGGGGAAAAAACTGTTTAGGCAAAAACGCCTGATTTTAACGTTGAATGCCTTTTATAAAATATATTTATCACTAAACTATCAATCGAATATATTTTGAGCCTTGTTTACTATTAGTTTTAATTATCTTTTATTTTACAGAATTATATAATAAGTGTTCTTGCAAAATTGACCAATTTCATATTGTACTCAGTAAGTGTATATCCCATGAACTCCTACTCTCTTTCTTGCCAGCTTCAACTCAACATTTTTTATAAGAAAAATGTCATTCATCGATACTTGATGGTCATCTCGATGATTGAGGGCTCGAACTTGTTTTCGGCTTTGTACGTGAAAGGCCTTAAGCATTTGCCCGCGCTTGTAGGTGCCTGAATTAAGCCGCCGGAATCTAGGTGCTTTTAGCCAGCGTTCTACGTGAACGCACCTTTAGGGCTAACTTTGATAAATATTACAGTCATAAGAAATTCTTGATTCAACCAAAATTATACCTCTTCATTACACATAAATCACGTTTTTAACCTCAAATGTTACAAATTTATAATAACCCCAGAAAAAAATCAATTTATCTCTGTATGACAAATTTGTAAATGTAGACCCTCTACAGTCTACATAGCGAAAGTTACCTTTATATAACAGACTGTCCACGTCTCAACCCCGGTGTAACAAACGTAAACAAACATAAATTCCAGAAATCAATTGTGTCTCAACTTAAATCCTCAGAGTCAGTGTGTCAGTTGACGTAGGAAGTGTGTACACGAAATAACGAGTTGTGCAGTACCAATGGCGGGCAAACGACAACGGTGTCTATTAAGCGTTGAGATAAAACGTAGATATACCATATACTATGTACAGTATATCACCGTTATTAACAAGGTTAAATTCAGTTTGGTTTGTAGCTAAGAGGTTAATAAATAAGTTTGTAATCCTCAGTATATAGAAAAATCTTAGCTAAACTAACCTCAATTTAACTTACATCATCGTAACATGTTCCCTTGAAATATCAAAAAAATGCAGTTCCTTCAGATTTTATATGTCATGGCATGACTGTGGAGTAAGTAATTATGTTGATAATGTTTTTGTTTTAATACACCTGGCTAAATTTTAGCATAAAATTGTCCTACGTTTTCCTATACAAATTTTCATGTGGATTGTTTTGTTTGAAGCTATAAATCTACAGAATCCTCCCTTTTTAAAGCACTCTTTTTGTGTTTGTTTGCTTCAATAACTTGTGCTTGTGACAGCACAACAAACAACACGTAGCCAGAGGAGGAAGTAATGGCAATCACAGTATATCAGTTTTTGTCCGCGCGAGAGTTGCAGCTGACGCAAATGTTAATTGTACATTCTCTGTACTAATTTATTTTCAAAATTTGCATTCGAGTTTCATCAACACCAAGTGATGATGTCTGGCCCAATAATTAAAATGTGATGTTCTCGTTACAACGTAAAATGATCTAATTAACAAAACCTCGCACCTTGCCCTCAGGGCGTGTTTCACGGTGGGTTATTTTTGTAAAATGTTGTTTTTGATTGAATTCTAGTGTTTCACGGTGGGTTATTTTTGTAAAATGTTGTTTTTGATTGAATTCTAATGGAATGTATTATTGTTGGCTGTCAGCAGTGCCTTGTAGTATTTAAAGAATATTTTTATTTACAGTAAAATCTTTTTATACAACAAATTTTGTGTTACTGAATTAGGCTTTTATAAGTTTAGTTTATTTTCATCTTATATATATTATTGCATTAATTAAATACACATTTCATCCAACCTATGTGGGAAATTGTGAAAGGTAAAGTTAGTAATAAGTTATAACACACACACAGCATACACAACACACGCACATAGCAGTTTTTCTTTAACGATCACGATTCCAGAGCATGCTAATTACAAGCCGTTGTTTATATGTGTTGATAAGTTGTTTCAAATGTTTTGACTATTGTCTGTGCACAATGTCAGCTGATTGCCCCATTTCCCGGCAGCGCTGCTGTTATGCTGTCTTGATTACCCGTCATTACCGTCGGAATTCCAATTTAACGCAGGCTTCACTAAATGGCCACTTTTGTCAAGGGGAGTTTCTTCCTTTCATCAGTTGTTGTCTTTTTATTTTTATAGTAATTTGACTGTTGTCTTCAGGAAAACTAGTCTCTGTCTGGCCGGGAACGAGAACTAACAGTAACATTTGTGTAGAGTATTTAGTTCACCTCTCTCTTTAAAAAGTAAGTCATCCATTAAGATCGGTTGGTTCATTAAGCCAATAATAACTCATACTTTATCTGTCTAAGGTTGATATTAAACTTACTTAACTTAATAACCTATGGTACCTGATTTTAAACATACAAGGTTTTTTAAAATTATTTATTTATTATTATTAGCATCGGTATATAACAGTTAATTCATGTACAATAGCTATATATTTGGGACCTAGTCACAATATTATATGAAACTAAATGTATCAAAACAATCTACCTGTGTTTAAACTCTACTTTTTGAATGAACATAACTAAATGTGAAATTTACCATGCCAAATTTGAAGGTATTCGTGGAACAAAACCCTCATATTTCATATATCAAAATGTTTGTTACAATTTGTGGGATTCGTCAAACTTCAGAACATGTCCAATTAGCATCTCAGGCTTCACCCCATTGGTCTTAAAAGTTTCTATGTTTATCTATGATATGCGATGATTTTATTATCATGTTTATGTTAGTCGGAAAAGTTCTTAGGTTTGTCCAAACAGTTCTCAGTATGCAGCACAAAAAATGTTTTTCACACTTCCCAGATCTTCCCAGTGTAACTGGAATTATCAGGCCTGGTAATATTTGAGGATACAAAATCCAACCATAAAGTAATGTAGGCCTACTTAGAAGTTAATGCTTATTATTAAGTAGCCTAACAAAAGAAACAGAATCTTTAAAATTAAAGAAAGTTAAACAATTTTACCCCAAATAATTTTTAGTGACTGAAAATCATTTTTAGTGAATTTCCACAATATAGAAAGAGCTATTACTGTAGTCGGTAGCCAATGCTAAAAAGTAAGACCTAGCCCACGACCATGGTAATTTTGTTTTTTTCCTAGATGCTCAAAACCAAGGTTTAAGCTGGGAACAATATTCTTTGAGCAATTTTATTGTATGTCATTACTATTTTTTGTTGTAAGTTTTTTTGCACATATTTGTTTAAAATTTAAATAATAGGCTATGAATAAATAAATAACTTTATTGTCATTGGGCATTAAAAATAACATATGACAGTTGTTAACAGAACAACAAATTTAGATACAGTATAGTACATTTATTTACTTAAATTTCTTCTAGGTCCAATAATTGTTATTCAAACATTCATCAGTTGTGTAGGGGCAGTCATTTAGTAAAATACTCTTGATTTTATTTTTAAAGCTTCTTTCACTTACATTTTTTTCTAATCAGTCTGTAATTTATTAAAAATTTGGATAATCATTTCATTGAAATTCCTTTTGCTTTTTGAGAAACTATTTGAAAAATGCAACTTGAAATTTATTTTGATTTCTATATCATTCAGAGTCTACTTTTATTGGTAAATTATCCATCTTCACCACTAATATCTGTAGTGGAAATATACTAATCATTCTATTAGAATCATGTATAGCACCAAACTACTGAAAATCAAAACAACATAACCTCAAAGCATAACACAATCTCATTTGCGCGTCACCGATTTTGAGTTAACTGTTTTTGCTAAGGTACCTCTACACTTTCGCCCAATCGTTCGTTCGAGTGACTCGGGCGAGTGACTCGTGCTCGTGTGACCATCCACATTGCAGCGAGTCGAGACCGCGAGCGTCACTAACTATGGAGGACCTGCCGATCGTCTTGGTCACAAAAACCGACAATAATCGGAGAGATGGCAAGGCAAGCGCAACTATCCCGAGCGGTGGCGAACTAGCCCTCCATATTCTCGCATTTGGCATCGCTCGGCTAGACTCAGCTACTACAGAGTGCGCGCCAAGCCAAGTCACAGCGCATTACGTCTGCGAGTCGGTTAGCTACTGTCACTGTATAACTGTCATTTCAGTAACTTGCGCGTTCCGTTTACACGGTACACAGTTGAAACTTACTCCGAAGTGATTGGTAAACTGGTGTTGTGAATGACTAACACAACGTTGACAAGCCTCCACAACATCCCAACTGCTCTTCTAGTCTTCTGTTTGGTTGTGGATCGTGATCACATCGCGTTGCATTCAATATTTAGCTCATATTTTAAAGTAACACAAACCGAAGCAAATGGACTTTTAATACCATTTGTATTGTTAAAACCAGATTTTATGCCATAAAATTAAACAATTTCTACACTTTTCTTTGTAGCAAAAAAGTGATAGCCTGCCCAAATATTATCACATTTTCGTGGTGCATGTCACATTTTGCGACAAATTGGACTGCCAGCTTAAACCCTGCTCAAAACCCCTTTTGTTCAAATTGGTGTTCCTATTTGTGTGTGTGTGTGTGTGTGTGTGTGCGCGCGCGCGCACGATAAGTTCTATAAAAAAAGTCTGATCTTGATGAAATTTGGAAACTTGTAAAGCAACGATATTAGGCTATAAGTTTGAAAATCAGAAAAATCATATTATTCAGAAGAGGGGGGTTTTGTACCCCAATTTTAAAATTATATTACATAGGAATTTTTAAGATATAAAATTTCAATTTTCACCATAGGATTTAGCTTAAGAAACTAATAATTTAGTATTTTGAATACTGCCCTACCTCAGTTAGTTACTGACATATTGATAGTTCTAAGCACAGTACGTTGTCCATTGTTATTTTTATTTAGGAAAGTTTAATTTTTATATCCCGTTTACATACATAGGGTACCTCTATCGATGAAACTTGCTATTTGGCTTTATATAGTTGTGGTTCATTGATATTTTGCATCAAATCCCCGGTTGTAGTCCGTGTTGCATAGAAACTGTGTATTCAGCCATTTATTACTATATATCCTCAATATAAAATATAATTATTTATAATTATAATTTTATAATTTATATAACTATTGAGGATAAACATAAGATATAATTTAACTTATTCACAAGTGGAATACTGTAATTTACTTACCGGTATCTATGTTGTTCTGTTTGGGCAGAGATAGTGATGCGTGGTAGCAAGTGGTTTGAATAAAATTAACTAATTTAAAATGACACATTTGTATGACTCCAAGGCTGTACCTTCTTCATAGCTAATTGGAACATTTTAAATAATGTGGAGGCTAGCTGATTATTATAGGTACTCAAAAATAGCCTGATGTGGATTTAATTCAAGTTTTAAGTATTAGGCCTATTGATTAAGTATTATTTGATTTATTATTAATATCATAAATAATAAATAATTTTTTGTATTTCCTTTCATTGGAATTATATTTTGACATAATAATCTTATTAATTATTTAAAACGATTACACAGCTATATATGTCTATAAGTGCTCTCTAATTTAAGGAAATAGTGAAAATTTGAGAGGCGAGGGTTTGTTTACTATGAACTGTGCATGTGCTTATGAAGACATTTAGTATAACTGTAAAACATTGAATATTGTTCTTATTCTCTTAGACTTTACCAACTCAAATTATCAACCATTATCAACTCACATTCAGAACATATAATAATACATTACAACATTAAATCGGATTAGCATTTTAATTTCAAAAACATCTCTTTAGGGGTTTTAATTTTGGTTAGCGAAACAAATGTTGACTGCTGCTAACGAGTGGCTAAACCATCCTATAGCATTTTGATTGTTGTTATCAAAAGTTGCAGAATAACAACTTAAAACCATGCAATAGAGAGTTTCAATCATAGTTTGCTAAATCTTAGTTTTGATCGTAGTTAAAACCTCTTATTTGGGGAATTTAAATTCTTGTTAAAGATAGGTTTTTAATAATTTCCTATGTAATGTTTAAATCTGTGTTGTGCTAATGAGTAAAAATTTGGTTTAAAAAGGTCAGTAACTTTAAAATATTTTGATTTAAAAAAATAACAATCTAAATGTTTTGATTGCAACATCTTGCATTCGTGAAACCCTAGAGGGGGTGAATAGCAGAGATTTACTTTATAACTTCTGCTTGCTGTGATTTGATTGTTAGTTTAAAATGATTAATGATTCATACTGATAGTGAAGCAAAACTTGAATTATTATTCATACACACAAATAAAGAACCGTGTTTGATATTACGGTGCAGTGATTTACTTTATAATTTCTGCTTTCTTTGATTTTTATTTTAAAATGATTAATGATTCAGACTGATAGTGAACCAAAACTTGAATTATTATTCATACACTCAAATAAAGAACTGTTTGATATTACGGTGTATTAGAGCTCAGTTTGTTTCATCCCTTCTTGAATATTAAATTGCTTCTAATAAAAAACAACTGAGAGAGGGTTGATGGATGACAAACATAAACTTGTTACAAAGGGAGCTTTGATGATGGGGTGTAGATTATTTTTAATTAAGGCAAACACTGGCGGCTAATGAATCTAAAATGCAAATCAAGAACGTAAATCAGAGAGCGACTGTGCAATTATCATTCATGTCAGATATGGTACAACACTGGTGGTGTAACGCTGATAAAAAGTGACACAGTGTGCCGTGATAGCCTCGTCCCCACCCTTCACTCCTCACTAAACGTAATTTGTGCTTTGTCTGGCTCTCAGCTTTAGCACTGTTTTACATTTTTAATATCTAACGTCCACATCGTTGTACTAGAGTGTTCTAGTCTCAACGAATTTTAGTTACGTTATTTATTAAGCAGTTAAAAATTGTTTAACACACCTAATTCATTTTAAATAACATTTGTTTAAATTAAATTTAAAGTGACTTCCATCCCATATTGCATAGATAAATCAGTGATGACATTGCCTCTTCAGGTGTCTCACCCAAAGTGTGGGGCAAGATTTCTACTAATCCTTAGTGTCAAATTTGAAATATTGCAATTATGAATCGCCAACAATATTATGCATGTTTATAAATAATTCAAAAGGTTGTGATGTTAGGATTTTTCAAATTTTACAATTAGAAAAGTCCTAATAAAAAATTTTAGTTATGCAGTGTGTTTTTGGGTCTGTGATATCATATTCAAACTTGTCTCATTACACAATTGTTTTCTACCCAGGACCCAGTGGCACCCTCACTTCCTGTAGTTTTTGGGGACATACTGAACTCTTTAAACAGCCCCCCTCCTTAATGTTACTGCCCCAAACTTGTGTCATTATTATTTTGGTAATTCTTTTAAGTAATCGGTTGCTGAAGCCATGGAGTACAATCGGCACTGACACTGATTGTTTGATGGCGGAGCCCAGTAAGACACACATTTCACTTTTAGGCCAGTAAGACACACATTTCACTTTTAGGCAACAACTTACTTTTACACTTGTATATTTTCATGTTTGTGGTACAATAGAGTAGTCTCCAAAAAACAACTCCCCAGGAAACTTGAAATCTCGTACGTATGTTCTACTGTAGTAAATGAACGTCAAGTAAGATAATTAAGGAGCTATGCTTTCAGTACTATATCAGTGAAGATTTTATTTGTTATTTATCTATGTAAAATCTGCAGTGGCCTACTTCTAGGCTAGGCTTATTTTTTTCATTGTCAAACCGGTAAATTGGTTATGCACACATTTGAATAACCAAACTCTGCATTATATTTAGTTTGTGAGACTACACTGTACTTAAGGTGGGTCTTCTGAACAATCACTGGCTCAGTACTTTATCAGTCTTCTAGAAATGTCATCACATTTTCTAACCGTTGCGGTTTACCAATAGTCTTTTCTGTAGAACCTATTGTGCCCTCAGTAAGTGTTGATGTGATTGTACAGGTTCGTGACTCACCTGATGAAGAGGCTGCGCCACTCGCAGGTGCGCGGCATCTCCATCAAGCTGCAGGAGGAGGAGAGGGAGAGGAGGGACAACTACGTGCCGGAGGTCTCGGCTCTGGAGCAGGACGTCATCGAGGTCGACTCAGAGACCAAGGAGATGCTCAAGATGCTGGTCAGTAAACGTAGATCCCAACGTAACGGTTCTAGGGTGTTTCCGATTTATTTGGAAAGGCCCTATTCAAATTTTAAACGCTTGGTCCACCATTTATAACAATACATTCATATCAATTAACTAGGCAAACAAATATCAGCCCTTGAAAAATGTTATATTACAGATATAGTCACTATAGCCACTTAGGCTAAATCAGATATAATAATTTTTCTGGACAAGTGTAATCATTATTTAGTTGAGCTTTGTATATGTAAGCTAGCTTTAATTTAATTTATTAATAAAATATGACGTTACATAATATTTGAGACATTGTATATGTAAACAAATGGAATATGTAAATAAAGGACTGTTGACTATTGACAATATAAAAAAATTGGACACCTTCATGAAATGAAGAAAAGGTTGCTACAAAGGCATGTCCTAAAATGCTTTGTCCAATTATTTGGCTGTGTGTAATTTTTAATTTTATTATTCCAAAACCAACGATGGTAATAAGGTGAAACATTATATTTGTTAGAATATTATTTGGTTCAACAATATTTAGAAGATACATTCACTTGTTTAGAAATAACAAATTAAAACTGCTTATTTATGAAAGAAATAGTAGATGTTTGTTATGTTTTTCTTTTATGTATCCGTGATATCTAATTAAGAAATTTTGATATAAAAATATGGTAAAGGTGGTAACGGACCACAGCACCCTTAGGAGCAGTGTTAAAAAAATGCAATAGGATATATTCTAAATAATTACAAATCTCAGCTGGCCCTTAGCTTCTGTTTAAAAGGGGCTGCCAGTTAATTTGGATGTAATGGCACATTCCGACATCAGTATATACTCCCCAATCCTCGGAGGGATTGCCTCACTAATCCAGATGGAGCAATTCCCGTAACAGCTTTGTCTTTATTGCGAACACTGAAGGAAATTTCAGCCGGTGTTTTCTAATTCATTTGGATAAAGAGTCGTTTTTATGTGGAATGCTAGCGAATGTTTGTACAAACACGGTTTTCTCCCCAGGGATGTCATCACATCAGTGAAATTGGTTGTCTGTTTAACAGCGCATGTTTACCCTCCAGTATTGTGCACAAAAACACCTTTATCACCGCACCGACACTGCGTGAATGGGCGCGACATGTTTAAACACTAACTGCTGTTTTTAATTATTAGCTGTCCGCCGTGTTCATTTTCTTTGTGAATACTAATAGCCTGTAGTTAACGCTGAGCTGTTTGAATTTACTTTGTCGTTAAAACGTCCGCTTCGACCTACTTAGAGATAATTATGCTAAATTGCAAGTTAAATATGTTATCACCATTTTGTGCACATAATTGAAAAAAAACTAATGCTTGAAATGTGTTGAATTAATTATTATTATTAAAGTAGGCTATTATATTATAACTTTTTTTGGAAACAAAATTGGTTATTATTATAGTAATTTGTTAGCTATACTAGTTAATAAAAATGTTAGCGGTGACCCTACTCTCTTGTTATTTTCTTTAAACTAAATCAAATCCAGTCATAATAAAATTCAGACTAAGGGTTTTTTTGAGGTTTTTTGGTCCTGTACTATGTGTGATCAAGTTTCACAGTTGATTGAAATTAAACTCCAAGATATCTTAGTTTTTATTAATAAATAATATAAGTTGTGTTTTTTAATGAATAAATAAAGGAATTTGATTATAAAACACTGTAGAGAGTTAACTTTTAGAACTACTTTAACAAAAGGTCGTTTGTATAAATAATGTGATACAAAGCCTAAAATATTTTAAAAACTAAAAATTGTTGTACCCGATTGGATGTGGCAGCAACGTGTTAGTGCCACCAACTATTTTTTTAGTTTTATTACCTTTTTTAGTAGGCCTAATTAATAAAAATAAAAGTATCCAATCGGATACACCAGCTCTACGTGAGACTGTTGATCAAAATAATCAGCCATGTCATAGTATGACAGATGTGTATATCATTTGTATTACTGAATAATTTTATAAATATAAAATTAATTGTAAATTACATGCATATATGGTATAACAAGTAGTTTGGTTCAATTCAGATTGGCAGAAATCAGGGCTGCCAAGAGGGGAGGAGGGCAATGGGGCTCTTTGCCCCAGGCCCCCAAATTCTGCGGGCCCCTAATTGCCTTAAGACAGTATTGGCAGATATGGCTGGTATTACACTAAACTACACTTAGTTTTAATCATGTAAAAGAATTGTAGAAGCATCTTAGAAGGATTATAAGTTATGTTGTTTTACTTTCTCCCCCTTGTGCATAGTATATGGAGAAAGTATTGTTTTCGTCAACATTTTTGAATTTGAGTTGTTGGTGGAAATATTCGTTTTGGTGCTCCCTGAACCCAAAAAAGTGATTTCTACGTGATGTCTAGGTGTCTGTCTGTCTGTATGGATGTGTACAGAGCTAGAGTCCTAACCAATGGTCCGATTTTTATGAAATTTGGTATGTAGGTAATCCACAATATCTCCAGGCATTTTTTCATTTTTAATTAATAGGTTAATTATCCCCCAAAAAAACATGAAAAATCAAAATTTCTCAAAAACGGCTAACGATTTTAATTCAACTTTAGTCGTTTATAGAGCTTTCGTTTTCCAACAAAATGACACCACCCGAATTTCTGTAAAGATTCGGGTTCAGGAATTAAAATATCAAAAATTCCATTTTTTTATTACTATTCACTAGAGATGTGGGTACTCTAAATTTCGAGTTCGGCACTGAAACTCGAAAGTTTTGAGTGAGTTTTACTCCCGCCGTTTACCCGCGCTACCAAGGGCATGGGGAGGTACCCCCGCCGTTAACCGCGCTTCAAAGTTAAGCGCAGTCTGCGGCCGCGCGTAGTCTGTAAATTTAAATTGAGTGTGAACACATTTGAGGTGTTAAGAGTTGTGATGTGGATTTTAGTGTTTTATTAATAAATAAGTAAGTTGTGGCTTGTAAATTTGTGTTACTCTTAAAATGGAGTATTTACCAGGACCTTCAGATTGAGTTGTATGAACAGTGCCTATATAGTCCACTTTTAGTTTAACCTAACCTTGTAATTTGTTAAATTAAAATATCAAAAACATATCTGTAATGAAATCTAATAGGTAAGCATAAGTTTGTGCTTGTTTTTTATTCCGTATTGATTGAAATTGAGTGTGCTTGTTTTTTATTCCGTATTGATTGAAATTGAGTCAATCCATTAGTTTTAGGCTCAGCTGTCCTTTGGCATTGAGCTGTTTTTAAAGACAAGTGATTTGTTGTGGCCTTGTTTAAGTTTCATTAATAAATAATTTGTAATATTTGAAAACTCAATTTAAGACATGGCTTCACTTTCATCAATTGATTTGCCAGGCACTTTCAAACATATCTTCATGTTGTTACTGATAGTTCTTATTAGAACTATTAGTGTTAAAATTAATGCTAAGATATGTTAGTAAATACATTTTGCATGGTAAGTACGTAGGCTAATATTTTACCATGTAATAGGCCTTTTAAATATTAAAATAAAACTTTTAGGTCTAAATGTAATTTTATTTTCTCCATTCGTAGAAAGATGTAGCTTAGACCTAAACATAATATATAAAACAAAAAAAAGGGATAAATAAAAGGGAGGAAATAAAAAACTGAATTTTTTATGAAACCGTTAATTAATACCGTACAGGCTATAACAACCTTAATACCAAAAGATTAAAAGTATTTTATCTTCATGGAAAATGTTATGCAATAACTTTGGTATGATTTATTTTCAGATAAATGTACTTACCTTTTTCCAATGAAGCAGGAATCTATATATTTTACTCACTATTATTATTTTCAGGTCATAGTGACTAAAAAGTATATTTTAATAACAACATTTATAAATGGAACCCTATACACTGTTTGGATCCAATCCAACTCGACCTGTGTTTTTTTTTATTTTTATACTCGACTCAAACTTGAGATTCAAATCTTTTGCCATTTACTCAACTCAACTTATAAATACCTTCACTCGCACATCTCTACTATTCACCATTAAAAAGAGCTCAAAAAACTAAATAATTTAGTATTTTAAATTACTATTCTACAATAATTGCTGGTTGCGGTGAAAATTTAAATTTTCATTTTGCGGTAAACGCAGTTGTCCAATGTTATTCTTATGGGGAATACAAAAATTATTATTTCTCTTATTTACTGATCAATTTCATTCAAACATGATATGTTTGTTAAGTTAGCATTGACCAATTGAGGAAATTCAAAATATGTTGACCCTTAATAACGCTGTGGGGGGGATAGGGGGCATTTCCCCTTTTAAAACCACGTGTAGCAATGGATTCTGTAGTGCCTCCAAAACAGGGATTTGGGTGGATGTTTTTAAAAACAACTTGTTTACATGATTTTCTGTACATTCTACCGGGCTTTGTGATCTATATTTAGTAAACAACAAAAAGTTGGGCTAAAAGGGAGAAAGTATGTGTCAGTTTCCTAATACCGTTTATGTTAGATAACATTCTTTTCAAATGAAAGGGGTGGAATGCACTTTTTCCATAAATGGGTCTACATTATATTAAATTTGGTTTTAATAGTATATTCTCTGTATCTGTAGATATAATTAGTTGGTGAATATATATTCTTTTTATTTCATCATTGACCTATTAAAAACAGTTTAAAATAAAGTATTTTATATACCAACACATGAAATAAATGAAATAATGATTTATTCCACCCAAACTTACAACAATCAAACACATTAATTTTCTTGGAATTACGTTGTCACATCAACCAGTTATTGTGACAACGTTAAAGATACAAAACGTTAAACATTCTTTGCAAGGAATAATATTCTCGTAACCATCATACAAATTGTATGCCTTGTTAAGTAGTCTAATGGAAATGTAGCTGTTGAGAATTCTTTGTAATATTTTATTTTTGTTTTCAGGAGTTCAACAACATTGGCGGCCTTCAGCTTATCCAACCCACAGCCCAGACATTCGGCCGCAGACCGTGAAAGAATAAACATATTTTTATTGTTTATATATTGCTTTTTATTTCCTTGGCCTTTTTTATATATTTTAAATTTATATATAAATGTAATAACATCAGTTCTAAAGATGGTGGTAATGCTATACAAAATAAAAATACCACTAACCTGAACCAAAAGTAATCTAGCTTTATTATATTACAACCCCTTATTATTCATACAATTGTTACCACAGTCATTGCATTTTGTTGTTCAATTTTGTGTAATAGCTTTAGTGGATGTTAAACTTCTTGATGAGAATTATGCTTGAACACATTTGAATGTAAAATTTGTTTGATTTGTTATTAGAATGAAGAATATTATTGTAATTTCCCATTTTGTAACAAATTAGAATTTTTATTTTTAGCGTGGGTGGAACTTTCTTTATTAAACTATTGAGATAATTACCAAAAGACTATTTGATTAAATTTATTCAATACAAGTATAACATATGAAGAAAGAAACTATTCAGTGCACACAAATAGTCTTGATTTTGAGGTTTACCATTTCTAGACCAGTGCAGCCAATGCCTGATTATATAAGAGAAGGAAAATTGCTCCTGGTTACTGACCCCGCAACCTTTTACATTCATATTAAAAATAATGCAACCCTTTCAATCAAGTAAAGTTTATCATGATAATAAAGAACAGGTAATCACAAAAGATGTAGTGTGCATAGTAGGTGAAATTCAAGGATACCTTTAGAAAGGTATTGTTATGTAGATTTGTGAAAATCCCTTATAACTGACATCGATCCATTGGGCTACTTTTCCTGACTTCCTGACTACATTGGAAGTAATAACAACCTCAATTATTGTATCTTATTGAATAAACATCAAAATATTCCCCACAATTTTGCATGCTCAATTATAACATTTTTCCGCTGTGAACTTGTGAAGGATTTGTGCTAACCAATATAGTTTCTATGTTTTTAAAGAGGTTTTGGTTTGAAGGTAGGATTATAACTAGGGTTCTCAACCCCGGGACTTGGGATCCCAGTCAATTTTGGGTACCTGCAAATCCCAGGATTTTCTGGATTGTCCAATATAATTATATTTATGGTTTTTTGAAGATTTTTGATGCAGCACAGTGGTTAGCGTGCTCGCTTCATGATCTAAAGTTCGCCAGATCGATCCTGAGAAAGTTTTGTGAAGGTTCGATACTGAATCCGGCTGCCGTTGGTCATTATATTAGGGCCTAATTAATAATCCTGGCTAAAGAATCAGTTGGTCTTAGTCAGTAAAGGCTACACAAGGCATCTCACCCATTCTACACTTATCATTCATTCATATTCGCTTAAAATACTCCGTAGTTGCGTCGGCGTCTTGCAGTGATTTAGTAAAACTTGTAAACAATTTTTTTAGGAACACTTTAAAACCCTAATATCCAAATGATCAGCGATTATCTTAGTATATGGAATAAATCCGGTAAAACTTGGTTACAGTTAGAACGCATATTTCCCGTTGTTCTACCCCCATCATCCACATAGTCTACTTGAGATGTTCGTCCCTGCAACTACTTTACAGGAAAAATCCGAAAACCAATGCATCTTTCTCTACCAGTTCCAAGATGGCGACCAAAAACCGGAAATTGCAAAAAAATGCTTGACTTTCTTGCTTCCATACAAGCTAAACAGTTAGTCCGATTTAACTTTAGAGAGAAAATTGTTAAGTTATAAATTTAATTTTCTACAACTTTTAACATTTTTATCCTAGGCATCAGAAACACAAGTAATAATAAATGTCACTCCAAAAACAAGGTTTCCGATTTTGTAAACAAGTTATGAGTTGTGCATGTACTTCTAGTAGTGTTGCCAACTTTTCGGTTGGCCGGAACCGGACACGAGCCCCACGGAAGGGGGGGGGGGGGTAATACACCCTAGTAAGGGGGATGGCCCTCTGGAAAATTTTGTTAAATTAACCATTTTAAGCCTCTTTGGCTGCTAACAACACCTTTCAATCCAGAAATTAAAGTAAATTTTCTGAGAAGCTGTTGGTTAAATCGGTAATGTGTAGTAGATGAAAATGTGTATTAAATTAAGTTTGTGATTTGTAATAACAGTTGTAAACTACAGTGTTAAAAAATAGCCCTAAATTTAAACGTAAACGAGCTGGTGCATATCATCTGTAAATTCATTATTATTAATTAATTAAATTTGAAAAATAAATTCGTATTTTAAAGTATAAATTAAGGTAAATAAAAAGAATAAACATTATTAGTGGTTTTGTGTTAATAATAAATTACCCTAAATATTAATCTTAACTCCGTCTGACTCGACTGGAATCTATGAATTTTTTACTGTAACCTATTTCTTATCGACAAATTTGCCGTCCGGTTGGACGTACCAACCGGGCACCGAACATGTATGAGGAAAACCGGACGGTTGGCAACACTAACTTCTAGCTGTTGTATACCCCCATCAACCACATACATGAAATGTTTGTCTTATTAGAAAAACCGGAAAACCAATGTAATTTTTAACACTACTTTCAGGATTACATTCAAAAAAGGGATTCTAAGGTAATGCCGATTAATTTGGCCTCATTTCCCCTGATAAATCGTTCGTCGGAAATTTAATTTCCTACAACCTTGTGATTTTTTAATTTCTTCTATCTTTTACGGTTAATCACGGTAAAAGATACAAATACACAAAAAGTAAAGAATGTCACTAGAAAAACTCAAAATGAGTTTGTTTATTTGAAATCTTTATTAAATCAGTTAATTTCTTTAATTTAGCATCAAACTTAATCACATGTTTACATTATCCATAGAATGTTTATTAGAGTGGTATTGTTTGCTATGTTTACATAATAATTTTTAAGGATATGTTTACTTACTTTTACTTTCTCCCCGTATACATACTATATGGAAAAAGTATTGTTTTCGTCCAAATTTTCTAATTTGAGTTATTAGTGGAAATATTCATTTTAATGGTCCCTAATTCTAAAGATATGGTTTTCAGAGTGATGTCTGTGTGTCTGGATATGTACAGAGCTGGAGACTGCACCAGTGGTCTGATTTTGATGAAATTTGGTATGTAGGTACTAATCTACGATATCTCCAGGCGTTTTTTAACTTTCTTTTACAATTGATTTTTTTGGGGGTAATTAGCCCACAAAAACTGCTAAAACTTATTCAAATCCAAATTACTCAAAAACGGCTCCAACGATTTTGATTAAAATGTAGAGGTTTGGGTTTCCAACAAAATGACACTAACTACATTCTAGGGAAAATTCGGGTTCGGAAATTATAAGACTTAAAATGTTCCAAAATTCAGTTTTTTAAAGATGTTTTATAAAATTGATTAATGTTAAAAACAATTTACATACTGCCAATCAAAAAAGCTCAAAAAACAAATATCTTGGCATCTGGAAATATATTCTACGATTACTGCTTCCGGAGAAAATTAAATTTTCATTTAGCGGTAAACACAGTATGTTCAATATTCTTATAGGGAATATAAAAATTACCACTCCTCTCTTGGTTACTTATCAATTTCATTCAAACTTGATATGCAGGTCAAGTTAGCATTGACCAACAGAGGATACTCAAAATATGTTGCCCCTTATCCATGGGGGGGGTGAGGGGGCATTTTCCCCCCTTAAAACCACTGTGGAAGCAAAGGATTCTGTAGTGCCTCTATAAAGGGATTTGGGTGGACATTTCTGAAAACAAGGTTTTTAGAATATTTTCTGTACAGTCTATCGTACCTACTTAATATACAGGGTGTCTCTGAACTCTCTACCAACCTTTTCAGGTATTATTCCTGGACCATAGACAAGCCAAAATATCATATTCAAAATTTCAAAAACTCAAAAGTTACTCGTATAGCCGCCATTTTGTTTTTTTCACATAGGAAATCTTAATTCGAGAACGGCTAGTTATAATGAAATGAAATTTGGTATTTAGCTTTATTGCCTAAAGACCTAATTACAGAAAAAAATTATTTTTTTACAATCATTAATTTCAAAATGGCGGCTGCCTAAAAGTTTCTAACGTAAATATCTTAAAAACCGCTCATAGTAAAAAGTTACAATAATTACGTTTTATTTAGAGAATTTAATTGCAAATCTAATGACACCAAATTTACGGAAATCGATTCATAAATAACGGAGAAAATCCATTTTTAAGATATTGCATTCTTGTCAATATCACCTGTTATCATTTGACATCGCTGCTAGTGAGCCACGTCGATCAGCTGTTTCAAGTATAATTCCACTAAACAGCTGATTGATAAATGTATTGTTAAAATTATTACAGTTTCCTGTTACAATGTGTCTTTTTCCTGTGTGTTGCTTATTGTTAATCAGTGTGCTGCTTTTTAATAGTAATCTGTGTTAACAAGTATTTAGTATTCATATTTATTGATAAATGGCTAATTATAGTGTTGCAGAGTATTGCGATATGCATTTTTATTATGGAGCTGCATTTGGAAATGCAAATGAAGCGGGAAGGTTGTATAGCGACTATTTCCCCAATAGACGCTGCCAAAACGTTCACTGCTGTCCACAATCGTCTCCACGCAACTGGTACGTTTCATGTGAGTATGGCAGATACTGGTGCTGCGAAGTCGGTGCGTACAGTTGAATTTGAGGAGGAAGTCCTTCGTAAATTTGAAGAAAACCCTCGAACAAGTACTCGAGATGGGGGCAGGCAAAGACACCGTGTGGAGGATACTCAATGGAGAGAATTTATACCCATATCATCTCCAAAAGGTTCATGCCCTTGAACCTCAAGACTATCCAGGTCGGGTAGATTGTTCCAGGTGGTTCCTGCACAAACTGGCGGACGATCCAGATTTCTTGAAATCCGTTCTTTTAATGTTTGGGCTGGAGTTTTTGGGGATAATTTAATTGGCCCCTACATTCTCCCAAATAGGTTGAATTCCCCCACCTATCTTGTGTTCCTGAGGGACATACTCCGAGAACTTCTGGAGAACGTCCCCTTGGCAGACTTACAGAACATGTGGCTGCAACATGATGGTGCTCCTGCACACTTTGGGCAAATTGTAAGAGATTTCCTCAACCAAAATTACAATCAGCAGTGGATTGGTCGCGGGGGACCGGTGTCGTGGCCTCCGCGATCACCTGATCTTACTCCCCTAGATTTCTACGTTTGGGGGAGGATGAAGGAACTTGTTTATTCAACACCTGTGGAAAATGAACTGGACCTGATCGGTAGAATTGTAGAGGCGGCTGCGGTCATCCAAGAGAAAAATGAATTTGAAGCTGTCCGGCAATCCATGACATCTAGGTTCACGATGTACAATCGACTTGGCGGTGGGCATATTGAACATCGTTTGTAAATACTGTAGAATTGTAGTCATATCTCATGTAAATAAATCAATTTTTTTTGTAATTTTAACGCATTTTTGATATTTTATGTTTTATTTGAAGCATTAGTGAACCCTGGGAATCGTAAGGGTATCAATCAGGTGATTGGTGCAAATGAACTTAATAACAGCTGGTTAATGTTTTAATCAGATGTTTGGTGGAATTATACTTGAAACAGCTGATCGACGTGGCTCACTAGCAGCGATGTCACATGATAACAGTTGATATTGACAAGAATGCAATATCTTAAAAATGGATTTTCTCCGTTATTTATTAACCGATTTCCGTAAATTTGGTGACATTAGATTTGCAATTAAATTCTCTAAATAAAACGTAATTAATGTAATTTTTTTACTATGAGCGGTTTTTAAGATATTTACGTTTGAAACTTTTAGGCAGCCGCCATTTTGAAATTAATGATTGTAAAAAAATAATTTTTTTCTGTAATTAGGTCTTTAGGGAATAAAGCTAAATACCAAATTTCATTTAATTATAACTAGCCGTCCTCCAATTAAAATTTCCTATGTGAAAAAAACAAAATGGCGGCTATACGAGTAACTTTTGAGTTTTCTAAATTTTGAATATGATATTTTGGCTTGTCTATGGTCCAGGAATAATACCTGAAAAGGTTGGTAGAGAGTTCAGAGACACTCTGTATATTTAGTAAATAAAAAAATGCATACAGTTGGGCTAAAAGGGAGAAAGTATGTGTCAGTTCCTGGTACCGTTCATTGGCACTGGCAATCATTGTCAAGTACGTTTCACTGTCTGTGTGTTTTAGCGAATTTCTCCTATAAGGAAGAAGCTATTACTGTAGGTGGCATGGTAAGACTCAAGCCCGAGACCATGATAACTTGTTGAGGTCCCCAGATGCCAAAAACGCTATTCGTTTAAATTTATATATGTGAATGTGATAACTTGAGTAAAAACCGTCTGATTTCATGACATTCATGACTTTAAGGTCAAAAATCAGAAAGATCGGACTATGGGAAAAGGGTTTTAATCTTACGGGAAAAAGGTTGTTTGCTTTTCCTCAGTTAATTTTATTTAAAACTGAACATTTGTTTTTACCAATAACCTCAGCTGTAAAAAAACAATTATTTTGGTGTTTAAATTGTGATTCTATGTCCAAGTTGGAGAGATATTCGAAGTGCTAAACACAGTAAGTTTTCATTCAATGTTATCCTTAGGCGGGTTAAAAACTGATGTCTGAAGACATCTGTTATGCCTGAGGCATGTCTCACACCTGAACCATCCTGTGTTATTGAATGGGAACTTACACACTGCTTGAGACAACGGTGTGACGTGTCTGGATGATGCGTGAAGTTGAATTAAAATATATAATTCTAAAAGAAATAAAATAGTTATAATTCTAAAGGAAATAAAATTAAGACATGATTGGTATGACCAACACAAAATTGTATTTGTTTATTTACATATTATGTTAAAATTAAAAACATCTGCAATAAATATGTCATATGATACTGTCTGTCTATTTTGTTCACTCTTGTGGATTGATTTGTATGTAGTATTCACCATACCGGCCGCCTTGAAGTAGCATGGACTTCAACTTAATAACGTCTTATTTTCAACCAATTGGCAGAGGAAAAATCTTTTTGCTGGTCGATCATATATAGATGTGGTTACTCGTTGTAGCTATTCACCATACCGGCCGCCTTGAAGTAGCATGGACTTCAACTTAATAACGTCTTATTTTCAACCAATTGGCAGAGGAAAAATCTTTTTGCTGGTCGATCATATATAGATGTGGTTACTCGTTGTAGCTATTCACCATACCGGCCGCCTTGAAGTAGCATGGACTTCAACTTAATAACGTCTTATTTTCAACCAATTGGCAGAGGAAAAATCTTTTTGCTGGTCGATCATATATAGATGTGGTTACTCGTTGTAGCTAAGTCCAAGATGACTTGAGTATAACTGACCATTCTTCTTGTTGGTTATTCAGTAGTACTGTTAGTGGATTTAGTTTAAACTTGTGCGAAGTATCAAGCGTAACGGGAATGAATTGAGTTGTAGGCCATTCTTGAGACGGTAATGCAAGCCAGGATGGACCATTCCACCAAAGAGAATGTTTTGTTAAATGAGACAAAAGTAAACCACGTGATGCACAATCAGCTGGGTTATCATCAGATGAAATATGATTCCAGGCATCAGTTGGAATAAGTTCTTGCGTTTGAGATACACGATTTGCCACATATGTTTTCAAGCGATATGGAGGAGTTCGTAACCAAGTTAGTGTGATCATAGAATCACTCCAAAGATGGACTTTGTTCAGTGTTAAGTGTTCGGGAAACAATGAAATGCAATGCGCCACAAGTTGCGCAAGTAGGTGAGCAGCGCAAAGTTCTAGTCTTTGTATGGTAACACGTTTCAAAGGTGCAACTCGACTTTTCTATAAAACAAGATTGACAGTTGTGGTACCGTTAGGTTGTACACATCTGAAGTAGATGACAGCTGCGTAACCGCTTTCAGACGCGTCACAGAAACCGTGCAATTCTAGTTTATGTGATGCGTTAAGGTTTAATGAGCGGGATATCGTGACTTGCGATAAATATTTAGTGTCGCTTAATAGTAAATTCCATTGAGATTGAATGTCTTTTGGTAATGGTGCGCCCCAGCTTAGACCTTTTGTCCAGATAAGTTGTATGAAACATTTAGCAAGCATAATAAACGGAGCGGGGAATCCGCAAGGATCATAGATTTTTGCAATAGAGCTAAGAACCGTCTGTTTGGTATGAGTGTTCGTTGTTTCAGGTAAACAAAAGGTATAAAAAAATGAGTCTGTAACCGGTGACCATTTCAGCAATTTCAGGCCCAAAACCGTGAAATTTGGATCTGGAGAGTTAGGTAAAAATGTAGGAGATTCAATATGGGAGTCTGGAACATTACGTAGTAGCTGAGGGGAATTAGATACCCATTTACGTAACTCAAAACATCTACGATTTAATAATGATGTGAGTTGATTTTGCAGTTCAACGGCTTCTTCGACGGTATTCGCTCCCGTGATGATGTCGTCAGGGGCGGCCCGTCAGTTTTTCAGCGCCCGTGCAAAGACCAAACTTGCCGCCCCCGCCATCGTCCGAACCCTCCCCCCCTCCCCATCATCGAAACCCTCCCTCGCTCATGGATAGCTCTAAGATAAGACTGACACGTGCGCGCCTCGCTTTGTTACGTTTGCGTTGTTACTGGTTCCGTGCAATACTTATCACTTATCACCTGAAATGACAAGCTATGGAACACATTCAGTTCAGAGACTTGTGTAAATTAAAATATTGATTTCATATTATCGCCCAGGAAATGCTGAGTTTCGATAATATATAAATTGTTACAACAGTCATATCTGAATTGCTGTTCTGAAAAACCTGGAATTAAAACAGAGGGAATCAATTAAGCAAATTTAACAAGAACGGCCGGGTCTGCACTAACTTATGTGTGACTGTTTATTTATGTCGGGTCACACACTATAAACAAATGACGGGTCGTGCATTTATTTATGTGTTGCTACGACTACAATATACCCTGTACAGGACGATCTCATGTCATGGAGCGGCGCGCGACGCGGCAGTAGGCTACCTGCTACGATCGCTCGGTTCCCTCACACTGACACAAGGGTAGACTCTAGGAATTAGCTCCCGGCCGCCCTCATGCAATGTGACTCGCCTACTAGATTCGCTCGTAGGGGGGTAGCCTATCGCCATGAGCATGATATTCTGTACAAGGTATACAAACACATAGGAATCAATAGTACTAAATCATTTTTTCTGATCAAAAGAAAGTTTGATTTGATTTGGATTTATTTAATTTCTTTGGAAGTTGTAAATACTCTGCCAAATTAAAATTAAAATTATTAGTCATAATAGATATTGAATAAAGAACTATTGTCCATTGTTTTTAAAAATGTAGAAGAGGAAATCATTGATAACATTTTGTCCGTATAAACAAAAATGCATTTATTACAGGCTAAATATCGGAAAGTGCTTACATGTTACAATACATTTTTGATTTGTTTCTACTCCTGTGAAAAATGAATTCTCCTTGGTTTTTTCTCTGCAAACTCTGAAATAATAAAATTTATATCTAAATTATTGAGTTCTTCAAACTCAATCGACATGATTGCCAGACCAACTAAAGCGTTCTTGCGACATTGTTGACCTCAAATAGTTCTTTATGATTTTAAGTTTAGAGAACGATCTTTCTCCAGATGCCACAGTAACTGGCAGAGTCAGCATGACTCTCAGCACTATAGTTAAGGGAAAGTTTTCAATAAATTTGCTCAAACTTATAAACTTTAGAATGTCTATGGGGGTTTTCATATTCTTCCTTTCTTCATCATTATAACGATTCAAGATTACACAATTAAAAGCATTTGGGTTAAAACACATATGGAAACAGGGATACAAAACCAAACCGAACGATATAGACCATATAATTATGGGACATTTTTGTTTATTTTAAGCCCAGGAAAACTTCCTACAGTTTCCGGAGAGAAATAAGAAATATCCAGTACACTATACAAACAAATCCAAAGAGTTCAATTAAATAAATTAACATCTTCAATGCCAATGCTCTGGCGGTCTAAAGTGAGATATGTTTAAATTGTAAGTATTGGGACAATTCATAAAAATCCCTGTCCCAAAAACAAGCAATACTTGAAGTATTTTTATGCGATACTAATTCATTTAACAAATTCTTTGATAAGTTGTAATTAATCTGAGCTCGTTAAAACTCTATTAATTTTTATGTTAGGATGTAATAAGGAATTCTACGTCAGAATGGCTGTATTTGTATATTTTAGGAGGAAATTACCCAAAAAATAATAAAGATCCAGGAACCAATTTTAGTTAATTTACTTTAGTCGGTATTTTAGAACATTAAAATAATATTTTTGTATATTCAAGTACAAACCTAACAGAGAATAGGAACAGACCTTCGGAAGTCTGGTCATAGTTAATAAGCGAAGTGCCTAAAATGAAACCAAAACTCTTTAGTTCCTTTTTATGGTAATTACTAAAACTAAAAATTACCTTTTCATTGGAGGTAATCGTAATTTCAGTTAATGACTTTGATGGTCCTGCATCTTTTCTTGCTTCTTAGGATCCGTTGTAAACGATGAACAGCTTGGAGTAGATGTAAAATATTCGGAAACCTTTTTGACACTTTTTAACAGATTTTGTTCCGTTTCTTCTTTTACCTTCTTCCGTTTCCGATATTCCGCGCCACTAAACTTTTTTGACATTTAAAAATAACAAATAACTCAAAATCTCAAATAATTTAAAAATTTAAAAACGATAGACTCACACACTTGAAGTCAACGTATCACAATACACTGCTTATCAACAGAGAACGATGTGCTTCTTTAAGAAAATTACAATGAAAACAAACCTCAAAACTGAGTAGGAAGGGGGAAGTGCATACTGATAACAGAACACCTGTTCTAAGCGTGGGAAAGATTTCGTGCAGGGGAAACAAAACAATCATCAATACCGACCAAGATTTTGACGGTTCTGGGAATTTAGACTGAGTTTACAATGACAACAGCAATGTTTGTTGTTAAGAGTTATTTTTATTTTCGTCAAAACTAATATTTTCTAAATATAATTTCGGTTTATTGTGCCCAATTGTGTCTTAATTGTATTACACTTTTTTGAGTTATACAGACTCTATTTTCGCGTATTTAATCTTAAAGGTTTTGTATAGCTATAAAGCTTAATTTGTTTGATTCTCTAATATATTTAGTATTATCTTATAAAAGTGTTTGTATCACTTAAATTTAATACCAGTGACTCTAAAAACTCAAGTTGGGTGAAAACATATTTTTTTCGTTTGTACAAAACTGTGATATGCTGCCGCAATTTTAAGTACTGCAACTTTGGAAGAAATACAGATGATTAGTCGATTAATCACGACCAGAGCGCAAGTACAGTAATCTGTAATGGCGAGAAGTATTTTAATAGTTAACATTTCCTACTTCTTCTCCAATGTTCCAAAATGACTCAATTAAAAAATAAGAACTTGATTGAAATAGTACTCAACAGACGGAACGATAAACGATATTTTCAAAGTAAACTAAAGGAGGAAACCTTACAAGTAACGATCGAAGGGGGCGCATCATATTTTCCGCCTTATTACATAAAATAACAATATTAAACTCGATTTGTTGTAGCTTCAATTAAATATGAAATAATTGAAATCCATAT
The DNA here is from genome assembly GCA_963675035.1 of Allygus modestus. Classification (NCBI taxonomy): domain Eukaryota; kingdom Metazoa; phylum Arthropoda; class Insecta; order Hemiptera; family Cicadellidae; genus Allygus; species Allygus modestus. Next base: position 99,979,195 of record OY776115.1, on the reverse strand, counting down.
TTAATCCTCTCTTATCCTCAAACCATATCTAGGAAGTAGTTTAAAACAATTGAAGAGGGCGGATTGAAACAATAAGTTGCATCGTGTAACTTTATATTTTAACTTCGCAATATTCTTGCATCATATTGCGAATTTTATTCACACTCTCAATACCAATAAGAAAGCCCTGAAGTTATCACAAAACAATAGTGGTGAAAACAAGTTCTCAATTTGGAATAGAGGGGAGCGGAAAATATCTTATCTGTAAATTTAATGTTTAAGTATAATGAAGGTGCAATATGGTGAATACACAACTTTCTAATTATGTCTTTCAACAACTTACTAATATACACAAAATTTACAAAATCAGTCAGGTGTTTATATATTTACAAATACTTTATTTTAGCGCTGCAGATTACGCCACCCGCCCCCCGTCCCGCTACCCGTCATAAGCGCCGAGCGCCGCCCCCCCAAAAGCGCCGCGCCCCGCGCGCCCCGTGCTGGAGCACGGCTCGCACTGCCCTAGAGCCGCTCCTGGATGTCGTCCACGTATGTGTGGTTGCGTATGGCATGAGCTGCTTTTGGAAAATCATGACCATCGTCATCGGCTAGTTGGTGTAACGTACGAATGGCTAAAAATGGTGAGCTGTTCATGCCGTAAGTTTAAGTATTAAGGCGATAAATGCTAACTGGTTGATCAGTATTTTGTCTCCATAAGATTAGCTGAAAATTGCGATCATCAGGATGAATGTTAATCTGCCGATACATTTGTCGTATGTCACGACAAAATACCACGTTATGACGGCGGAAATGTATGAGTATGTTAGCGATGTTAGTCTGCAACTTTTGACCAGTGAAAAGCAAGTCATTTAAAGAAAACCCAAAACTATAGTCTTGCAGCTAGCGTCAAAAACTGTGCGTAATTTTGTAGTGGAGCTAGCTTCCTTCAGAACACCATGATGCGGTAAAAAGTAATGTGTATCAGATACGGAAATATCCTCGCATTTTGACATATGATCGAGGGAGATATAATCGTCCATAAATTCATGATAGAGTGATGAAAAGCGTTTGTTAGTGGTGAATTTACGTTCCATAGCCCTTAATCTCAATTCGGCGGCATTGCGAGACGTGCCTAATGTTTTGTCCGAATTTTTGAATGGTAAACGTACAGTATAACGCCCCGTTTCGTCACGACTGTGTGACTCAATGAAGTGTTGTTCACAGAGAATATCTTCTCGAGATTGGATAGAACATGATGGAGGTTCCTCTTGAGTCCAAAAACGTTGGATAGAGTTATGAATATCAGTATCATTAATTGAATGGAGGCACACATTGAGTGTACTGGTTTGTGCAGAAGTGAATAATGATTGTGATGATTGCTGAATGCATGGAATAGTACCCATGACAACATATGACCGAGAGGAGTATCGATGATGTGTGGCATATTAGGGCCTAGAGAGGTCTGTTTTCCAGTGAAAATTTACGGAAACAGTGCGGCTCCCAAAATGATATCAACACGATTTGGTTTGTGGTACGTAGGATCAGCAAGGTTATACTGTTGCGTATATTGAACAATATCTTGTGAGACAGGCATGCGGGGGAGATCGATGGTAAGTTTGTCTAAGATGAACATAGAGTGATCTGCGATGATCTGAAGACCAGACAATGTTTCCAATGTTGCGAATATTTGTCCCTTATTTTGAGTAATTTGTTGATAATGCCCGAGATTGGAACGTCGCACCGATGACGTCGTGCATTTAGTAAGCTGACTGCATGTTCAGTAATTAATGTGCACATGCTACCTGAATCAAGCAGTGCCCTGAATGTATGAGATACGCCATTTGATATGCGTATTTTAAGCATGACAGTGCCAAGTAAAACCATGGTTGGTTTATTGGTCTGGGTAGACTGATTTTGCGAACGTAGTATAACGGATGTATCCGCATTGTTTGGATTGCTGACTGCGAGATCAACGGAATTGCGGTTGATAGTATGAACGTTAGAAGTGCACGAATGAGAAATGCCATCCGATTTGTTAGAGTTGAAGTGTAACAAAGTGTTGTGTCGTTTGTGACACATTTTGCAAGTTGATTGAGACCTACATGTCTTCAAATCGTGCATCCCAAGACATGAAATGCAATGATGATTAGCTTTCACCAATTGAAAACGTTCTTGTGGGCTTTTTGCGAGAAAAATGGGACATAAGTAGGTTTTGTGGTTGGATTGATTGCATGCAGTGCATAGGTTAGATGTGCTGTTATCAGGAGAGGTCATACTATGAATGGAAGTGACATTTTTCTTTTGAAACGTTGAACGTTGAGGTGTGGATTTGGGACAGATGTTAGTAAGCTGCACGTCGTTAAGCCGGGTACCGAGCGAAAAAGTGGCATCTTCATGTTGTATGCATTCATGATTGAGAAAATCTAAAATTTCTTTAATTGAAGGTAAGGTATGGATTAATGGATGAGGACATATTTCGCGATGATTCTAGGCGTTTGCATAGTTCTACATCCATTTTACGCAATAAAGTTGCAATTAACAAAGGGTTGGGATCTGGCATTTCACATTGAATAGCATGTAACGCTTGAGTTCTCATTGTATGCATTGACAAACTGTCGGATTCCGGGCACATAACTGAGAGAAATTTCCGGAAGGTCAAGAAGCTGATTTAAGTGCATCAATTGCAATCGTCGGTCATTTTGGTACCTATCACGAAGCAAGTTGTAAGCAATTACATAATTTTCATCAGACAAGTTTAGGTTGCGAATTAAATTGAAAGGTTCGCCAAATAACACGCTTAGTAAGTACTGAAACTTGATGACATTTGACAATGAGTTGTTAAGGTGTATCGAAGTATCAAACAAGTTAATGAACGTTGTCCAACTTGATAAATCACCGTTGAATTTTTTAAGTTCAAAATTAAAAACATCTGCAATAAATATGTCACATGATACTGTCTGTCTATTTTGTTCACTCTTGTGGATTGATTTGTATGTAGTATTCACCAGTGTCCATTGCAGTTTATCATCCCACAACAATAACATGGTAAGAAAATAGATACATATAAATCAAATGAACCAAATGAATTTGTTCCTTTTATTCCAGTGATGTCTATGAGTATAGATTCACTTAGAAAAATAAAACAAAAGTATTGTCCGAGCAGTGTATAAAAATAAAACAAAAGTATTGTTCGGGTCGTGTAGGTATAGACTATTGGTAATATGTATATCCCACTCCATCCTAGTGTTCTCATGAGTTAGAATGGCCGCAGTGGTTAAGCCATGTGGACCATAAGTCTAAGATCGTAGGTTCAAGACCTGATCTGGTAATGATATTTTTGCAACTAAAATCCTTTTTAAAAATTTGTATTATTGGTTTATTTAACAATTTAATTAGAAAAATCGTATTTTTAAACTATTAAAAAGAATTATAGTTCTGGCCCAGTACTGGCCAGTTCTTGCCAATTTTGGAAGTATCCCAGAATCTGGGCCAGTACTGACTCAATAAAAATTGTTCCCACATGGGTCTTGAACTTACGATATAACTAAAAGGCTGAAATTTGGTCCAGTAATTATTTTGGTCTAAAATAGAAAAAGCAAAGGGTTTTGATACAGATTTTTCTGTAGAAGGCTTTGCTCCATGGGTTGTCAAAGTACCCATGTTATTCGTATAGTCATTGAAGTGGTAGCGTAAACCGATATTACTTATTCAAAAATATAATATACCAGAGTAAAACATAAGTCTATTCACGTTCCGAAAATGTTTTAGGGCTCTACCGCCTAACCTTTACGGTACACTGAAGGAGGTGTCTGTTGCCATGTGTTCCGGTCTAACTTGAAAATTACTTAACCGGTTGATGTGCTTATCCGGATTTCAAAAATCCCTTAAGGCTATAGGCCCCACAGGTCTTCAAAGTTCAAATATTGTTCTAATGGATACGGTATTCATTTGTTCATTAATTTGTTGATTGTTACTATAGAAAAATTTAAAATACCCCCGTCGCAGCAAACCTGCGTACTCAGCGAATTTCCAATGCATAATATATGTCTTAATGCCATATAAAGCCGCATACCAAGTTTTATAAAAATATATTCATATATAAGCGATATATACAATTTTAATTATTCTCCATAAGAATAACATGGGAGATGAGTAAGCAGGTTTGCTGCAACAAGGAACTAAAAAAATGGGTTTTTATGCAAATATCATTATAACTCAACAAGGTGAAGCCACATAGCAAGTTGTATTAATTTATGTTCATAATTAAGGGAGTCATTACATTTTACTTATTCTCCATAAGAATAACATGGGGGCTGAGTACGCAGGTTCGCTGCTACGGGGATAATCAACAAAAAATCAATTTTTTGTGCAAATATCAATATACCAGTACTACGTGACCCCACGTGCCAAGTTTCATCAATATACATTCATTAATAATGGAGATATCAAATTTTATTTATTCTCCATAAGGATAACATTGGACAACGTACTGTGTTTAGCACTTTGAATATCTCTGCATCGGTTGGACGTAGAATCACAATTTAAACACCAAAATGATTGTTTTGTGGAGCTGAATTGATTGGTAAAAGCAAATGTGAAGTTTACATCAAAATTAACTTAGGAAAAGCCAAAAACCTTTTTCCCATAAGATTAACATAGGAGATTTTATGAGCAGGTTTTTTTGGATTTTCTCCGCAACCACTTAACCTAGCTTAATAATTCAAAACACCATATTATTTGTTTTTTAAGCTCTATAACATGGTCTAAACCAAAATTAAGTGTTTTAAAAATTTTAGGGTAAAAAATGCAAAAAACTGATTTTTGGAAAATTTAAAACCCCCATAAACCCCCCTTCCCATGGCCCGATTTTTCTGGTTTTCGAACTTAAAGTCATGAATGTCACTTTACACATTTGAGCCAAATTTCATCGAAATCGGACGTTTTTTACTCAAGTTATCGCATTCACGGACACATATATAGATATATATATATATAGATATATATATATATATAGATATATATATACATATATATAAATTTGAACGAATCGTGTTTTAGTCATCTGGGGACCTAAAAAAAAATTTGTCATGGTCTCGGGCTTAAATCTTACCATGAGACCTACGGTAATAGCTTCTTCCCTATAGGGGAAATTCGCTAAAACATCTGGGGTTTTAAGATACCCGTGCAAAGAATAGAACACTTATTTAATTCTGCTTGAATCATCATCTTACAGGTGAAGCCACAACGGGTTTGCTAGTTAATTAATAATTAATTCTAAAACTACACTTATCGTTCAACGAACGACGAGCACTACTCAACTCAACAATGACAACTTATTTCCTAAAGAATAAAGTTGCCCGCATCCGTACCTGAATGATACCTGGCGCGCAGAATATTTTTCTTACTGCTCCAAACTTCTGGTGCGCTTCCTTCGGTTGACTTTATTTTTGATGGATTTATTCTAGTCTTACTGAGCCTGAGGCAATATTATCAGTTGCTATGCGGTTCTCGTGAACAACGGTGCGAATTTGTTACGGTTTGGCAGTTACCTGTGAGTGTGTGTGCAGTTTTCAGTTTGTGTTTTATCCTTTCCTAAAGGGTGGTCAAAATGATGACTTATTTCTAGTTTATCTAAGGAAATATAAAAGTAGAGGGCTTTCCAAGAACTGGAGACGCGTGAGGTAGGTTCAACTTCGGAGGTGTGTGAGATACGGCAACAACAAAATTGCCGATTTCCAACCAGACACGCATTAAAAACATTGGTGTCAGTTTTAAATAAATTGTCCAGATACACGTAGAGTTACCCAGAGTGTTGAGTTTGTAAGAACTTGGTTAATTTATTGTAGATTTGAGAGAAAATGTATTTAGCATTGTTTTACGTAGTTGGAATATTCTAGATTTTTATAATCCCGGAATCGTCTTTAATCAATACCTAAATCCCGGGATTGGAGTTTTGGTCCAGAATTGAGACACCTAATTATGACCTTTAAAATTATATGGCTCAAGTTGTTTGAAAATAAATTTTTATACTAGTAAATGAATAATGAAAAATGTGATGAGCCGCTGAGAATAAATTTTTATACTAGTAAATGAGTAATGAAAAATGTGATGAGCCGAGCAGCCATTTTCCAAAATGTATTTACCAAAACGGGAATAACATGACAAATTAATTTGTTACCCAAAGAAGCTCCACATAACAGTATTTAATAAAAACAGATAAAATCATTAAGATTTTTGTTTATCACAAAATATTTGGTCAAAAACGGAAATTTGAAAAAATTTAGTGATATTGGAGTTAAATATCAAAATAGGGGGAACACATAAAAAGTTGAGTTTTGTGTTAACTTACCTGAGGACTATCATTGACTATAACCATTGTCTATATAGTCAATGGTACTATTTATGGTGTTAGTATCATTTTGTGTACAATCTTTCCAAGATATGAGCATCAATGTTAATGGTAAAATACAATTTGTCCCAGCCGTTGTTGCTCAGTAGAGTAAGCATCCAAATAATTTGATGCTCACATTTGAAAACTTTTAGTTAACATAAAAAATATTATATAAAACAATATTACTGTGCAGTCGGTTTAAGTGTTGTGCTAAACACAGTACCTACGTTGTCTAATAATATTCCTATGGAGAAAAATAAATTTTAAATCTCGCTTATTTATGAAAAAAAACAGATGAAACAAAATTTTCACTTATGGTTCCCGTAGCAGCAAACCTACGTACTCCATCCCCATGTTTTTCTTATGGAGAATAATTAAAATGTTATATATCGTTTATTTATAATGTATATGAATGAAACTTTTGGTATGAGACTTTACTTAGATGAGTTCTATTGATATTTGCATAAAACCCCACTATTTTGTGTTCCTTGTTGCAGCAAACCTGCGTACTCATCCCTAATGTTATTCTTATAGAGAATAATTAAAATTGTATTTATCGCTTATTGGTGAATATATTTTTATGAAACTTGGTATGCAGCTTTATGTGGTACAGTATTAAGACATTGGAAATTCGCTGAGTACGCAGGTTTGCTGCGACCGGGGTATTTTTTAATTTACTTTCTGCATGCACAGAAAATTAATCTTTAGGAGAATATAAACATATGTCACTACATAAATAAATCAGAAGCTTAATACGTTAACTGCTGAAAATGGTTAACATTGTGCCCCCTAAACTGCGGAAAAATTATTGTTGATGACTTTCCGAATAAATGATGTCTGGATATCCAAAATGTCATAAGGAGATGGAATGGCAGGCATTTTGATGTCTAGCTGTGACGTCACTTCCGAGTCCAGAATTCCCGTCATCCAGTGTCTGGTGCCGGTTTCGGTCGCCATCATCTGTATTAATTGCGGTTTTTCAGTCGAAAATGTCACTAAATAGTTATTAGAACACTGTGGTTTAAACACACTGGCACCCCACATTGTTCAACCAAATAATTTAAAACTACCTAATTACGTGTATACACTATATATACTATATACAAAATCGGCCGACCAAGAAATGAAGCGCGCAAAAATAAACAACGAGACCGGCACTACACCCGGACAGCGACGCTTTAAAGAAAAAAAAAATTAAAACTACCTAATAAAAATACACGCTTTAAAAATACACTATAAATATACTATACACAAAAATGGCCGACCGAGAAACGAAGCGCGCCAAAATAAACAACGAGACCGGCACTAAACCCAGACAGCGACGCAACCTTCCCTGGCAACAACTGAGCTTAAACTGAAGCAATGTATTGGGAGGGAGCCAGTGACGAGAATTCACGGCACGCGCACCAAGCGATAGTGTCGCATGACGAGAATTATCGTCAACCACAGCGAACGTGTTAAATGACATTATGAATAATCAGCTGATCATTAGTTCATTTGGCACTGATGATTATAAAATGGATTACCGTACATGTAAAATATATATCCCAAAATGCTTATGTACTGGCAATAAACTTCTCACCATTTAATCTACGGCAAGTAAGTCATCGTAGTGGTCAAGGTGACGGACTCCAAAACCATGGCAGTGGTCCTGTCATGGGTTCAAATCCCATTCCTATATCTAAATTTGTTCAGTACTGTACAACACATACCGTAACGGCTCACCTCGTTCTTTGCTGGATACATTCCACACACAGATCCTCCTATGTGCGGGCAAAGTAAGGCAAAAAGAGGCTGCCAACCTATTTTTTTTATCAGTCGTAAAAATGAATGACAAAATTTTATAAAACAGATTTTTAAATTTGTAGAATTGTGCAGGATCTCCAAAGAATGCCAAATGCCATATGAGAACACCTTTTGCAGTCACAGAAATTATAACAAGATTCGACTGTCTCAAATACAAGCAGAAATTGCTGATTATTTTTAAATTTATCTTTTATAACCTAACCTAAATTTTTTACTATGGAATATGTTAACCCTTTCCACTCTCATTTTTTTACTTGCCTATTCCTATCCAGCTGCATTTAAAATCACAGCTGGTCACTTAATTATTATTATTTTTGTTTTTTGTTAAAAAAAGCTAACTTTTGGGTTTTTAGCGAATTTCCCCTATAGGGAAGAAGCTATTACCGTAGTCGGCATGGTAAGACCTAGGCCCGGGACCATGATAACTTTTCGTTTTGAGGTCCCCAGACCCCAAAAACACCATTCGTTCGATACTGTATATATATATATATATATATATATATATATATATATGTGTGTCCGTGAGCACGATAACTCTCGTAAAAATGATCCGATTTTGATGAAATTTGGTATAAACGTGTAAAGCAACATTTATGACTTTAAGTTCGAAAACCAGCCAGATCGCTCTACCCGAAGGGGTATTTTGGGGGGTTTTGTACCCCAAAAATGGGTTTTTCGAATTTTTCACATATAATTTTTGAAATATTCAAATTTTAGTTTTCACTATTGGATTCAGCTTAAAAAAACACACAATTTGGTATTTTGATCATTTCTCTACGTCAATTGGTTACCGAGATATTGAAAGTGCTAAACACAGTACGTTGTCTAATGTTATTCTTATGGAGGAAAAAGAAAAATGTTATATCTCGCCTATTTATCAACGTATACTGACGAAACTTGGTATACGGCTTCATCTGGTTGTGAACCATTGATATTTGCTCAAAAAGACAATTTTTTACCCAAGGCTCCCGTAGCAGCAAACCTGCGTACTCAGCCCCATGTTATTCTTATGGAGAATAAGTAACGTGTTATCTGCCTTCATTATGAAAATAAATTAATGAAATTTGGTATGTGGCTTTACCTACATGAGTTGTATTGATATTTGTATATAACCCCATTTTTTGTGTTCCTTGCTTCAGCAAACCTGCATACTCAGCTGCCATGTTATTCTTATGGAGAATAATTAAAATGTCATAAATCGTTTATTTATGAATGTATATTGATGAAACTTGGTATGTGGCTTTATGTGGTATTAATATACATATATATGCATTGGAAATTCGCTGAGTACGCAGGTTTGCTGCTACGGGGGTATTTTTTATCTCGCTTATTTATGAACGTATACTGACGAAACTTGGTATACAGCTTCATCTCATTGAGGTCTATTGATATTTGCTCAAAAAAATTGTTTTTGCATAATTCTCCCGTAGCAGCAAACCTGCGTACTCAGCCCCCATGTTATTCTTATGGATAATAATTAAATGCTCTGTCTCCCTTAATTATGAACATAAATGAATAAAAACTGGTATACGACTTCACCTAGTTGAGTTATATTGATATTAGCATAAAAACCCATTTTTTGTGTTCCTTGTTGCAGCAAACCTGCGTACTCAGCCCCAATGTTATTCTTATGGAGAATAATTAAAATTGTATATATCGCTTAGTTGTGAATATATTTTTATGAAACTTGGTAAGTGGCTTTATGTAGTATTAAGACATTTATATCTCCATTTGAAATTCGCTGAGTATGCAGGTTTGCTGCGACGGGGGTATTATTTTGATACAGTTGATTGGGAACCAAAAAATAAAAAACAATATAAAATAATAAAAAATGCATGTGCGGGTCAGGCCTGGCATGCAACAACACAGCAAAATGTGGTGGGCCCATCAACTACATCCCGTTGAACCAAGAGTGGATCGAGGCTCTCCTTCGAGGTAGGAGGGCTAAGCTTTCTTTTCACGGTGAGACGGTCGAGGTAAGGACGACCAGAGGCTGTCCTCAGGGTGGAGTCTTGTCTCCTCTCTTGTGGAACTTGGTTGTTTATGATCTCATCCGGGGTCTCAATGACAACGGCGTTTTTGCCCAAGGGTACGCTGATGACATCGCTATCCTGGTGATAGGTAAGTTCAATAACACAGTCACAGACCTCATGAATTCTGCATTGAGGGTGGTGGGCCGTTGGTGTGGAGAGGTTGGCCTCTCCGTCAACCCGTCAAAGGTTGTTGTCAACCCTTCACAAGGAGAAGGAACATTGCGGTTATCGGGCCGTTTCGGTTGCAGGGGTCTACCATTGTTCCTCAAGACCAGGTAAAGTATCTAGGGGTCATTTTGGACAGAACCCTACGATGGGGGCCGCAGTTGCAAAGGGTCATTGATCGAGACAAGTGGTCCTTAGAGCGCCTTCACACTAGGTCGCCGCCACCCGTCGAAATGGCATTTAGCCTTACGGAGCCCTTCACACTAGTGGGTCGCAGCGACCCACTCGGTGGCCACAGAACTGCGACGCCAGGCAGTGGCAGCAACCCTGCTTTTTAGCGACTCAACCCGCTAGCGGGGCATTGAAACATATGGAGCCCTTCACACTCGGTGACTGCGACTAAGTTTTCGGGATGTGCGCACAGCTTGTTTTGGTCATCTGCCTGCCTCCTTCCTATATGTCTGTCATTTGCTGACGACTCGTTTCGCTGATCCCACTGTTATGAAACTATCTTTTTTGTGTCTGTGTTGTTTAGCGTTTATAGTTTATTGTGCCTTTTTTTAAAATTGAATTGTACTTCACACCACAAATTTAAATAAATGTATAAATAAATCATTCATAAATAAAATAATAATTATGTAGTATTATAATATTGTATTTATTATATATAATATATTTATAATATGTAATATTAAGTTATATTTATATTATACAGGGTGTATACAACAAGAAAGTATGTAACCAGTTTGTATACACCGAGTTTATATATTATTACAATATAATATAATTACTTATAAATAATAATTCATTATAACAAATAAATTTCATAAAATTCATAAATTTTTAAAAATTTAATTGTGGGTCCATTCTTTGTTTTCTTGCCCACCTTCTTCGTTTGCATAGCAAAAGCACAAGCAGGAGGTCCTCATCCTAATCACTTGAATCCATCTTGACAAATTAATTAAAAAGATAGTTTAGCGAGACTGCTATAGCGAATGGCAGATACACGTGACGACCAACACAAGCTGTGCACGCATCCTCACAACTTGGTCGCAGTCACCATATGTGAAGGGACAGGCGTGGCTGCGACTTCAACAAGTCAAGTGGCTGCCACCCGGTCGCAGTGACCTAGTGTGAAGGCGGCCTTATTTATCTGCAGGCGGATGGTAGGATCTACCTGGGGGCTTAAGCCCAAACTAATGCATTGGCTTCATGTTGCAGTAGTAAGACCGGCGATGACGTTCGAATACATCGTTTGGTGGACGAAACTGGATGCTGGCGGGCGTTCAAAGGCTCGCAGGCCTAATCAAATCAAATCAAAATTCTTTATTCAGAAAAGCATATACAGTATATACAATGAACAAGTCATGAATATAACATATACAACATAAGCCTTATGAATCTACTGTCTTAATTTATCTACTATTTAAAAATTTGTCCAATGAGTAAAAAGCTTCCTTTACTAGGTATTTTTTTAACAATTTCAGAAAGTTGCAGATGTTACTCTCATCTTTTAAAGATTTGGGCAAACAGTCAAAGAATTTAATCCCTTTACAGGAAGGTTTCATTTTAAATATTTCCAGTCTGTGTTTCTCGACATATCTTTGAGATCGTGTATTGTAGCCATGACTTCTATTTTCTGTTAAAAAGCTATTTGTTTTAAAATATTTTATCGTCTCATAAATATACAGACCATAAACTGTTAATATATCTAATTCATAAAAATCTGTTCTACAGAATCTTTACTGTTTAGATTAAATATGATACGCTGTGACCTTTTCTGTTGAATTAAAATTTTGTTCATGTTTCTCTTGGTGGTTGTTCCATATATACTAATTCCGTAAGCTATATGTGACTGAATTAAAGCAAAATAGATAGATTTTAATGAATCAGTGTTGCATTGTTTTGCCATATGTCTTAAGGCATATAGACCACTCGAAGTTTTACACAATATATGATCAACATGTTTGTCCCATCTCAAATTTTTGTCATTAATCAAACTTAGAAATTTTGTGTCTTGTACTTGATCTATTAATTCGTTCTCATCAATAAAAATACTTGGGTTCGGTCTATTTTTTGCCTGATTAGTCAAAAATGAAATGAAGCTTGATTTGTCAGAATTTAAAAGTAGATTCTTACTATTTACAAATTCTTTGATCAGTGACAAGCCAATGAGAGATGAAACTTCTACTGTCTCTTCAGTTTTCCCAGAAATGACTATAATTGTATCATCCGCATATAGACCAATGGAACTGTTTACTCCCCAAATTACATTTGGTAAACCCTTGAAATAACAAAGAAAAAGCAAAGGGCCAAGTATAGATCCCTAAGGTACACCAAAATGGATCGGAAATGCCTGGGATCTACATACTTCTTTATATCTAAACTTTAAGTGTTCTTTATACAAATTAATTCCTACAAACTGTTTTCTCCCAAAGAGATATGATTTAAACCATGCCAATTCAATATCTCTTACTCATAAATTAAAAAGAACATCCACCAGCTCAGCAGAGCTCTCAACAGCAGCCTGGTTGCCACTTTGGAGTGTCTCCTTGATCTTTTTCCTATAGACATTCATATCAAGATGGTGGCTAGAATGGGTGCGTATCGTCTCCAGTGTGAGAACCTCTGGGTGTTGCGGGGCAAACTACTTGGCCACACAAAGATCATTCAGGTGTTCAGAGTGAGGTCTTGGACATACCCTCTGATCACCTTCCCACAACTTTCTCCTTCAGCAGGTCGTTCCGGGTGTGCATTCCCAGCAGGGATGACTGGAGCGAAGGTGTTTGTCGGCTCCCTCCTGGCGACCGAGAGTGGTTCACGGATGGTTCCAAGTCTAAGAGCGGGTTAGGCGCTGGCATCCACGGGGTGCAGGATGGTGTCAGTCTTGGGGTGCCAATGGGTTCTTTTCCCACTGTGTTCCAGACGGAAATTACCGCCATCATGGAGTATGCAGGGGAGATTCTGAGGAGGGGACAAGAGGGCCTCTCTATCAGCATCTTTTCTGACAGCCAGGCTGCTCTGAGGGCGCTGGACTCTTTGAGTTCAGGTCTAGGGTTGTCTGGGTTTGCTATAAAACAGTGTTTTGCGCTGGAAGATATAACATGGTCACTCTTTGTTGGGTACCTGGCCACTCTGGGATTGTGGATAGTGAGGTGGCGGACAGGTTGGCTGACTCGGCTGCCATGGCCCCCCCCTTTTTGTGGGATATCTAGTTCTTGTGCTTCGCAGGTGATCGGCGCTTGGGCTCGGGACTGGCACAGAAGGAGATGGGTAAAGCTCCCTCTCCACAGGGTAAGCAAGCTCAACCACCAGGGACCATCCCAGCAGGTCACCAAGAAGCTCCTGGGCCTCAGCAGGCTGAACATCAAGCGAATCACAGGTATGATTACGAGCCATGGTCACCTAAAGAAACACCTCTCTCAGATGGGCGTCTTCAATGGTGACCCTGCATGCAGGAAATGTGGGCAGTACGAGGAGACTGCAGATCATCTGCCCTTTGATTGTGATGAGCTTAGGGAGGTAAGGGCATCAACTCTGGGAACAATGGTCAGGGGTGGATACCTGCCTCCTGAGGAGGACGTCGATAGGTTGATGCAGTTCATCAGGCTCTTGAACCTGGAGGAGCTCTGAAACCTTTCTCATTTCTTTTCGGGGGTGCGCAATAAGCCCAATGTGGCTGAAGTGCCTTGGGACCCATGTCCGCCCCTTCTGATGATGATGATGATGATGATGAATGCGGTGGGCGGGGCTGCCCCGGGATTCGAGCGGAATGGGTTAAAAAGTTTTCTTCTAAGCATCTTTACACTTAATTCGAAAGACCTAGGGCACGAAGCCCTAAGGTAAATTTGGATGTTTTCTGAAATTGATACATTTAGGAACCTTAACGGACATTAAGATACACAATATGTTTTGTCAGATTACACACCTTTAAATTTGGCACGGTAAATTTCCTATTTGATTACCGGTAAGTTCATTATTAAGTTACTATAATAGTTGTTATACATTACTTTTCAAGGGTGATTTTTGACTGGCACAACTCCATAAAAACCAATTACCTTCACCACTAAATGCAAAAAAATAAACAATATAAAAATATAAAAATGCTATACTCTGACTAAGATTGCTTGCTTGCTATTTTAATCTCAAAAACGACTCCGAGAAAATATGTAACTAATTACTAGTCATATTTCTTGTAAAAAATAAATTCTAGACAAGTCTCATCGCCAGGAAAAATTCAGTTCTATAAAAACATAATTTTAAAAGTGAAAAATTAACATCGGGCTTATGGAGTTTAAAATCAAAACAAAATCATTACAATAGCTGTTCATAATAAACCAGTGAACTGAAAGTAAAAAGTAATACTAAAGGAATCTTGGTAATACTAAAGGAAACTTGGTAATACTCATTTCCTGAGTACTCTACCACAATGTGGTTTCCTAAAAATAATTACTAAAACCATTGAATGAACCCCATCATATCTTTTCCCACTCACAATGGGTTAGGGGGTGTTTCTCACCAATTAATTTGTCAACGACCCACTGGTGGCATCATCTTATGGCAACAAGTTAAAATAACTCAAAACAGGTGTTTCAATGTGCAAACTAGGCATGGTCTAGTATCCAATTAATGACTAGCAACAATTCATTTATGATAAACAATTGGTATTAATGACCATCCAAATTGGTCACTTGTCAAATTAAGCCCATCAAATGATCTCTGTGAATATTCTCATAAAACCAATAGGGATGAAAAATAAAATATCTTGGCTATAACCAAACTATTTACTAACTATAGAGAATAATTGCAAAAATAGGCTTATTTAATGTGACAAAACGTGTCTTCCTTTCAAATATCTTCGCATTATTATAGCTCTGCCGCCTGGAGTTTTCATTCTATTCAAGAAACTCTTCTTCAGTCGCTTCTTCTCACTAGGTCTGGGCCAGAAGTTCCTGATTTTAGTCCTGACAGAGACCAGAGACCAGGGGGTAGAGGCAATATTTCCTGTGGTAGACCCACTAGCCAAGGACCCTTGACCTGTGAGTGGGCTCATTATGGAGTGGAAGGAATTCTGAAGGCATGCTTGACTGCCTAGTGTCCAATTGAAATACTGGCCCCTGTAAAATCAACATTTTCTCAGTGATGTATTTAATCTTTTTGCCATATAACTGTAATATGTGTAACATAATATGCAATTTAATTTCTTCACCTTTCCAACTTCTGCTGGCTGCTAAATACAAACATAACGTAGCAAAACCTTCCTAATCACTGCCAGGCTGTTGTAATTATTAATGCTAAGGGGTTGTTGTCATTATTAAATTTACTAATAGGTTGCCAATGTTGAACATTATAAAGTTAGAAGGAGGAATTATCAGGATAACAAGTTGGTATAGGGGTGTGGGGGGTTGATAACGATATTAAGATATGAAAAACAGCCTTTTCCAGTGTTAAATCTCTATAAGACAACGTACTGTATTTTGACAATTAACATTTTCTTTAATAACTCGGTAAGTACTTGTGCTAGAATGATGAGGGAGGGCTTAAAATCTTTGGCTTTTTAGTACAATAAGTTAATGTGCAATAAGTGTACGTTTGGAGCTTTTCTGACCCTTTTTTGGCCCAAAAATCCAAGATTTGAAAACTTAAAATCCCCAAAAGAGGGAGTTAGAGTTTTCTTATTGTTTTGCCCAACTGATTATAAAAAGGAATGTCTCTACCAAATTTGAAGTAATTGGACAAAAATTGCGACCACATATAAATCACAGAGTGTTTGAGTGGAAACACATATAAATATATATATATATATATATATATATATATATATATATATATATAAAGTTTTGAGAGACCTCTCAAAACGTGATCAGGGGGTCACCTGAGGAACTTCTATGGTGGTCCCGGGCTTAAGTCTCACCGTGCGGGTCATGCTAATAGTTCACTTTTCCATAGGAAATTCACTAATAATCCCCCCAAAAAAACTTGGAAATTGAATGTTTGCCTTCCTTATATTTTTGTATTTGGCTTTGAAGTTGCAGTATATAATATTAATTAGTTTGGGTTTCAGAATAAAAATTTCATCTTTTGTGGGTTGCATGGGACAGACAAGCAAACATGGTTTAGGAATTTGACAATTTCTTAAAATCTATTTAACGTTTTATTTTTATTTTTCAAAGGTTTAGCAGACTAGATTTCCAATTATTTATCAGTGTAAGTTATTTAAATAGATTAACTAGTTTACCCATTCAAATTGTAACTTAAACGGTATCAGGAAACTGACACATACTTTCTCCCTTTTAGCCCAACTTTAATGAATAAATTACTTTTTATTTACTAAATATAGAATACAAAGCACGGTCGAATGTACAGAAAATCTTGTAAACAAGTTGTTTCAAAAAACATCCACCCAAATCCCTGCTTTGGAGGCACTATAGAATCCAATGCTACACTCGTGGTTTTAAGAGGGGAAATGCCCCCATTCCCCCCCAGGGTTATTAAGGGGCAACATATTTCAAATTACCTCTGTTGGTCAATGCTAAATTGACAAGCATATCAAGTTTGAATGAAATTCATCAGTAAATAAGAGAGAAATAGTAATTTTTGTATTCCCCATAAGAATAACATTGGACAACGTACTGCGTTTACCACTAAATGGAAATTTCAATTTTCTCCGAAACCAGCAATCGTAGAATAGTAATTCAAAATACTAAATTATTTAGTTTTTTGAGCTCTTTTTAATGGTGAATAGTAATTTTTTTAAATATTTATGTCTTTTTATGAAAAATCCAAAAAACTGAATTTTGGGTGTTTTAAGTCCTGTAATTTCCGAACCCGAATTTTTACAGGAATGCGGGTGGTGTCATTTTGTTGGAAAACTAATGTTCTACAAACGACTAAAGTTTAATCAAAATCGTTACAGCCGTTTTTGAGAAATTTTGATTTTTCATGTTTTTTGGCGGTTTTTGGGGGATAATTACCCTTAAAAATCAAAAATTACAAAAATGAAAAAAACGCCTGGGGATATCGTGGATTAGTACCTACATACCAAATTTCGTAAAAATCGGCCCATTGGTTAGGGCTCTAGCTCTGTACACATCCACACAGACACACACACGGACACACACACACAGACAGACATCACGTAAAAACCACTTTTTTGGGTTCAGGGAGCACCAAAACGAATATTTCCACTAACAACTCGAATTCGAAAATTTTGACGAAAACAATACTTTCTCCATATGGGCTACTATGTATAGAGGGAGAAAGTAAAATCTAGAAAAATGTCCCACCTTCATGTAATGGGAAAAATGTCCCACCTTCCCTTGTATTTGAAGCTTCATTTCAGGAAAAGTATTCTTTTTGCAAAAAATAAAAATTTCAGCTAGGTGAAATTTAATTATTTTTTTACTTGTAAAACAATGTTTCACCTAATTTTACCCAGTTTAAAAAATAACAAAGCAGGACCACTTCCCAGAGAATCACCCTGTACTAAACTTGTTCACATATATACTCCTAAAGTAGATGATCTAAGGAATCAGAAAACATATATTTGAAGGGGATTATTATATATTTATCGGGGTGTTACACACATTAGAAACACTTTCTGACTTTATGTTCAAAGTAAGCCCACATTTCAAAGTAGCCCCATCTGACGGTAGTTATTTTGAATTAGGCCTAGATTATTAAGTTTTATTTGATTTAGATCCTTTAACCCTTCGACTACCCAATGGTAAACTACTCAGTGCCCCTGACATTTTTGCGATTGACATTGTTTTAAAAATTCACAATAGGCTACAATGCAGAATGGATGAAACTCATCAATATGAATATTCAATTTGTTTGTAAAAGACAGGAGAAGTAAAATGTGGTAAAACAAATAAAATTTAGAAGTTGGTTTGGGGGGATTGCAAATAAAAGGGATAAATTTTAACTAAAATTTGACCAACATTTCAATAAGGCCTAGTAAAACTGTGTGTAATGAGTAAGTAAACCATTTTGTTGGTTGATTTGGTTGGAAAATGCTAAATGTACAAAGTGCTGACAATCTGATTCCCTACATAGAAATATACCTGTAGCAATTTTGGTAAAAATGTGTATAGCTTATATAAATTATATAATAAGAAATATCCTAGGTGTAAATCGTCGAGTTTTACACAACTGTTAGAAATGGTAATAAAACGTATAAAATAAATAAATAAAACAATACTATTATACCCTTGCAGTTCATAAAGTTATGATCAAAAAAGCAGCAGAAAATCACACATTTATCATACTATTATTACAGTTGATATAAGATAAGGTAGGCCTAGTGCATTTTCTCTAATAAGGTTTTTATTCAAAGATAACTTATATAGGTTTTCAGAAACTCCTTACACTGTGAAATAATATATGGAAAATGCCGTCTACATGACCATTTCAAGCTGAATAGGCCTAGAGTGATTCCACATGTTTCTGGATAAAACCAAAATTTATACTTAGAGACACGGGTTTCAAGGCACAGTTACCAAGGTAGAGCGTCCCGTCCTAATTCTTTGTTGGCAAAACAAACTTCATTAAGTACCTTAACCCTAGGATTGCCCTGGCCTAATTTATGATAAATTGCTCGGTGCCCTAGCAATTTTTGCCATTTGCAGATTTTTTTTAACAATTCACAGTGCCTAGACTACTGTTTATAACCTAGTCATATGCATACTCGTTTTGTTCAGAAAAAGAAGGAGATTTTGAATAATATATAATATAACGAATCCCTGTTGTTTTTTTTGCAAAATGTGAAAAAACAAAATTTTATAATCATTTTTGAAATAATTGTCAAAAGTAGGGTCCTAGCAATTTTACACTAATGTTTTTACAATCGAAGATATACAAAATGTAAGCAATTTATTTCCCTTCGTGGAAATGTGTTTGATTTATTTGAAAACTTTTTTACCCGAATTATGGAAAGAAATATGGAAACCGGAGAAAGTCGACAAACTTACATTCTACATTTGAAAAATAAAAATAAAATCAGAAGTATAAAATTTACATACCAAAACTGTTATATTACTAAAGGTAATTAACAATTACTAAGGTAATATAACAATACAATTATTGGAAATAATGCACTTTTGTACAACATAACTGTTTTTATGACTGTATATGAGTTGAAAAACAAAATTTGAGTTTCGCCGAAAGCCAAACTTAGTTATTTGAATCTAGATCTAATTTTTGTACTTCATTATAATATAATCAATGGTACATATATTTATAGTAAATACATTTCTGAACAAGTATATATACCGGTATATATATACAGGGTGTCACAAAAATCCGGAACTGGCTATACATAACCATATTCTATATACAAAAATAAATCGAAAATGTTCAGTAAAATTTTTCGATTTCAACTTCGTTTAGCCGCTATCCGCCATTTTGTTTTTTCACTTAAACATTTCTATTTCCGTAATTGATTAATGTATCAAGTAAAAATTTGGTATGGAGCTTTACAGGATAAATTTCTAAATCCACAAAAAAAATTATTTTTTTCCGACGTTTATTTTCAAAATGGCGGCCACTTTAAATTTTTAAAGTCAAATTCCATGAAAACTAGCAACTGAAACAAACTTTTACAAGATATACAATTTAAAGCACTTTGTAATCCAAATCTAATTTTTTACTGTAAAAATCGGTTAATAAATAAAAAAGTTATGGCAATTTTTTATAATAAATTTCAAAATGGCGGCCATATAACATTTTCAAAGTCAAATTCCTAAGTGCATTTGACCAAGTCCTTTGAATTTTATGTCTTGTAAAATTTTGTTTTAGTTGCTAGTTTTCCAGGAATTTGACTTTGAAATTTGTATATGGCCGCCATTTTGAAATTTATTATAACAAAATTACCATAACTTTTTTATTTGTAAACCGATTTTTACAGTAAAAAGTCATTAGATTTGGATTACAAAGTGCTTTAAATTGTATATCTTGTAAAATTTTGTTTCAGTTGCTAGTTTTCATGGAATTTGACTTTAAAAATTTAAAGTGGCCGCCATTTTGAAAATAAACGTCAGAAAAAATAATTTTTTTTGTGGATTTAGACATTTATCCTGTAAAGCTCCATACCAAATTTTTACTTGATACATTAATTAATCCATTACGGAAATAGAAATGTTTTAGTGAAAAAACAAAATGGCGGATAGCGGCTAAAGGAAGTTGAAATCGAAAAAAGTTTACTGAACATTTTCGATTTATTTTTGTATGTATAATATGGTTATATAGCCAGTTCCGGATTTTTGTGACACCCTGTATATATATATATATATATACAGAGAAATATGAACAAATAAAGGATCAATAAAAAATAACGATTTTTCAACATAAATTTGCAGCAAAGCCGTATTTGAGCTAAATGAGCAGAGGTTACTTCAAACCGTCTCTGTGTCCAAACCATAGAAGATAAACCCTATCATATGCATACTCTTTTTGTTCACAAAAAACCAGAGAGTTAGAATAAAATAAAATAAATAAAACACGGATCCCCTAGGCCGCTTCTTTTCATGGTGACCTAATAATGCACATTTGAACATAAATAATAATATTTAGGTACCAGTAGTAATATGGATAAATATTACTACTAACTCACACACTACACGACAATACACTTGTTTATCACTAAAACACTGATTCGATAATAAAATACGAATACCTAGCCGCACTAAAAACTGCACATTGCCTCTGACTAGCACAAAGAATAAACACTCGTATTTCCGGCTACGTAATTCGAGTCACCTGACGCTCCATACAGGAAGGCACCGCTACAAAGAGGAACAACATTTTCCTGACTTCAAAGAGGTATGTGATTTACGTAACGCTAAATCAATTATCGATATATTTATTAGTGATTTATATTTAGCCGAATTTTCGGCTAATGGGGCAAATAAACAGCTGACATAACAGCTGATTTCAAAATTATTTCTCAGACTCTCTGAAGTCGTATGACAAAGTTATCATTACGAAAAGAAAGAACAACTAACTTAATGTTGTTTCCAATGGTACCAACCACTTCCTGTTTGGGCCAAAATACAGACACTAAGATTTGTTTTAACCCTCTAGGTGCCGTATCAATAAACCTGAATTGTCACGCCATTTTTGGCACTTTTGCAGACTTTCATAAAAAAATTCTATAAAAAACTTAAACGTTGACCTAATGGTATAAAAGTATACATTTTCTTAACTTAAAGTACAGTAAATGGGCTTTTTATATAAAATTTGAGGCCTAAATGTATGGTATAACAGTCCGCACTTGGGTTCAAATCCAGAAAAGAAAATGTATGTTACGAGACCCGTAGAATATATGTAGACATCAAAAATCAAAAATCTAAGATATAAATTTTGTTCAGAATTTAATAAGGAAAAAATATATGATGCTATGGGGTTTGTAAAAAAATTAAAATATATACCGGTACCTAAAAATGTCATTACCACTTGAGAAATCTCCTCTTCGTCCTCCTCCTACATGGTTTGGGCCTGTCAATATTCACTATCCATATTATATTCATCAATATCACTTAAAGTCACGTTCAATAGATCTCGATAATGTCATTGGATCAAAAATCAATCATAATTAAAGGTTAAAAACAATCCACAACATTGTAACAAAACACAACATTATTCGTAGTATAAAAAAACAAAAACTGAATAGAAAAAAGAGCTGTACAAGTATTAGTTAGGAAAAAGTCAAACATTATTACCGTAGTTGCTATGAAGCCCAGAAATCCCCGATCACTTTGGTATGCTCGATGGTTCAAAACGACTGATCGTAAGCTAAATATCTGCGCTAAACTGAATGTCTGCAAAGTCGCCTGAAATCAGGCAATTGATACTGGGAGAGGGTACAGAACGGTAATTGTTTACTATATGGTAAACTCTTGGATTTTTGTAAAAGTGGTTTTAAATTGTTCCTTTCATTATTCTATAACTAGTTCAAGAGGAATTTAGCCGCGGAAAAGCCATTTTCCGCCATTTCCGACGACTTTAATATGTACGTGTAACCTCCAGTCAATCTAGGGGACCCAGTGGGATTGCGGGGTAATAGGTGGGGAAATTTCCCGCGAGCAGGGAAAAAGGGTAATTGAGCGGGATAGTGGGGTAATGTGAGGGGACATTTCCCGCGAGTAGGGGAAAAAGGGTAATTGATGGGAAGCTTGGGGTAATTCCCCTTAAATCCGGGTAAATTTAGGAATTAGTAGGGTATTTCATGGAAAAAATGAATTATTTAAATTTTTTAACTAGAAATTTTTCTCAGAAAAATTTGGTTACTAAAAATATTAATGGTTTACTAAACAAATTATTAAACCTCCTTTAAAACCTTATTATATATATATATATATATATATATTTTAATTTGTGTAAAATTCCCATAGGGCCACCAATAGTGATTGGATGGTATATACACGTAGTAAAGTGGTTGTAATTGGAAAATAATGGCTTTTCTGTGGGCTGATGCCTTTTGAACTAGTTATATAACATTTAAAGGAAGAAATTAAAATTCAAGTGTTGTTATATTATTAGATGTTATTAACTAAATCTAAAATTAGTTATACTAAACCTGCTAAACCTAACCTAACTAGGGGTTTGAGAATGGAGTTACATGTCTTATATTTATTCAACAGCTATGGAAAACCTGCCGAGCCTAACCAAACTAGGGGTATGAGGATGAAATTACATGTTTTACATTCTATTTGTTTATAAGCTATGGTAAACCTGCTGAGCCTAACCTAACTAGGGGGATGAGGATGAAAATAGTTCTAAGTTCGGGTGGTTGGTTGTTGGGGTCAGTATGGCGGCCTGTTAGGTTAGGTAGCTTGGGTTAGGTTGGGTTTTCAAGTTTCATAATTGTCTTCTGGGTTTGTTTATTTTTGTTATTATGGTCCATGTTTGGTTTGCCGGCAGGCATGCCAATCAATAATTTAAATGAAAACAATACTAATAATCCATAACTACAGCTGACAACCAAAGGTAAGCGTTAATCAAACAAATTAATGACGATACATATTTTAATTTTACAAATACTAACAATCCGCAAGTGAACTACAAAAAATCACAAATCTAAGCACTAACTTTTAACAATTGTTCCACCAACAGAACTAAATTTATACAATGTACATTTTTATAAAATATCAAATTGATGAGAATTCAATATAGGCTAATAACCAGAAGGAAAATGTTAACAACAAAGGTAATAAAATATTCAGATTAAAAGTTAAATTGTAAAATTTTAGTTTACACTCCAAACAGATAATTAGTACGGTAGGCCTAATGGCGGCTGTACAATAAGAATATTTGGTCCCACCAACATAAATAAAATACTACAAATATATCACAATAATATGAAAAAACATTAAAGTTGAAGAGAATTTGAAGTACTCACCAGAATAAATCAATAGTTTGAAGAACAAAAAAATAAGGCCGAAAAATAATGAAAGTAAATGTAATGAAAATTTTAAGTTTTAAATTTTAGAAATACCGCCAAACAGAACAGATAACAGATGAATAATGGCCGTACCGGCGTTAGTTGAACAAGGAACTATGGGGCTGTTCTAACTAATGCACAAAACCCCATCCGTAATAGGTAGTATGTCTAGACTACATTCAAGAGAGTCAAGATATAAAAGGAATAACATTAACAGTAATTACTTTACATTAACGAAAAACGTAATATGAAACTAAAATAATTATTTAATGCGTATCAAATAAATAGTATATGTCCATAGCCGACTTGTTTAGGGGGTGGGCAAATTATGGTATTCTCGGGAAGGCGATAATGACGTCACGACAAAATGAAACGGAACGACCATAACCACCCAATCATCAACCGATTGTTTGTTTTATCGAATGAACTTTCAATTACGATTGTTTTTGTTTTGTGGTGGAAAAGCATAAATAGTGATTCGATTGGGTTAAAATTCAAACAGATATAAGTTAAATCAAAAGTTGTGGATAAAGTGTTAAATTGGATCTAAAAATGGATGTACGTAAACAACAACTAGGTTGCAGTTCACGACAAAATTATAGTAACCTAACCTAACCTAACTCCGCAGAGCGCTGTATGGTGGCTGTTCGTTGTGCAACATAATTACAAATAAAGGGATTAGTATAAATAAATAAAAGTCAATAGTTCACGACAAAATTATAGTAACCTAACCTAACCTAACTCCGCAGAGCGCTGTATGGTGGCTGTTCGTTGTGCAACATAATTACAAAGAAAGGGATTAGTATAAATAAATAAAAGTCAATATCGCCTTCCCAAGAATACCATACTTCGCCCACCTGTTTAGGGTAGAATTAAGAGTTTAAATTGCATTCATAACATATGCTAAGGTCACCAGTGCTACTGATATCAAAACAAAATTATTGTATACAAACATTTCAACCTTAAGCCACTAAAACTATCGTAACCATCGTATTAACATCATGCTAAAATTGTCGTACAAGTACAATAAATTATTGTATGACAGGCAGCACTAATATGCGCAATCCACCACTATAACCTCAATTACCCTTTTTTCCCTGCTCGCGGGAAATTTCCCCACACATTACCCCGCTATCCCACTCAATTACCCTTTTTTCCCTGCTCGCGGGAAATTTCCCCACCCATTACCCCGCAATCCCACTGGGTCCCCTAGATTGACTGGAGGTTACACGTACATATAAAGTCGTCGGAAATGGCGGAAAATGGCTTTTCCGCGGCTAAATTCATCTTGAACTAGTTCTAGAATAATGGAAGGAACAATTTAAAACCACTTTTATAAAAATCCAAGAGTTTACCGGATATTAAATAATAACCTAAAGGGTAAGTGTTTTACGAGATTTCGCCGCTCGCGAGTTGAAAATGTATCGCACACTAAATTTTGTTCAAATTATAATTATATATTGATCTGTTACAGCTACGAGGTTGGTTTAACTTATATAGGTATGAAAATTTAAGTTTAGAATCCCCTCTTTAAAATGGTATCAACATTATTATGTTTCAGGATCATTTTCAATGCATTATAAGCAGTTGAAAAAATGACCCAACTAGCCGAATTTTGTCTATAGTAGGTACATCCACACATGCAATAGGTGAATATTCGGCTAAGGGCAGTCCTAAGGTTAACTACGTTAGGCCTACTTAATACGGACAACTACTTTCAGTTGAAACTGACATCTCCTGTCGGGTAAAATCCACAGATAACTTGTAGTGTAACTACCTAACTAACCTTAGGCACTAGGCTGTGTAAGTTATTCAGACCCTGAGAACGATTTATTTACCAGAGAAGCATTACGAAGTCTTAACTGTCACTTTGCCTAGGCCTAGGGCATATCTTAGGCTAATTTTATCAGCATGAAGAACTTATTATCAATACATCTTACTAAAAAATATAAGCATGTAATTTACTGGTTTCATAAAGATTGACAGACTTTTCAACAAATTTACACTAGCGAAGTTAAGTCAAGTTAATGCCTAAATGTAGAACTTAAAATATTATTGAGAAATATAACTAACCTAAAAAGACTTTCTCCGACTAGTTTTCTAAAAATTATTGACATTTCTGGATTTTCTCAACAATCGTAAGCTCAAACATAAACTGAATACTTAATGTTCTTCGGTAAACAATTATGTAGAAGGAGTTCCACTAGCACCAAATTATTTCGTAACTACATCTATTATCTATTTGTCCAACTTTTTCACTTGGGCTTTTTCTGTATTCTTATTCTTAGTATTCTTTCTCTTTCGTATTCGTGTATTGTATTCTGCTCAGTGTTGCCAATGCAAATCTTCTAAATTCCCACCTGGACCTGAAAGAATTACCACCTGTTACCTCAAATTACCACCTCACACAAGTATATCTATTTATGACCAATGCGAACGCGTTATCATCGACGTTATCGTATTAAAAACGTGTTGGTACTTTGTAATTCGCTTCAATATGTGCAGTAATTATTATTTTTTTTATAGTTTGGAAGTTTAAAATGATGTATTATGGAGATATTTA
Organism: Allygus modestus; assembly: GCA_963675035.1. Classification (NCBI taxonomy): domain Eukaryota; kingdom Metazoa; phylum Arthropoda; class Insecta; order Hemiptera; family Cicadellidae; genus Allygus; species Allygus modestus. The sequence continues at coordinate 99,952,817 of OY776115.1, read as the reverse complement.
GAGCCCTACTACAATAGAAGCCAGAAGGCATACAGTTAATCAAGTTAATAAAATATAGAACCCATGTAAAAGTAAACAGTAAACTCAAGCAAGAGTCATCGTAGATCGTAATCAAGACGAAAACATCAGAATATATTGTTTTAACTCTAACGCCGCGCCATTGACACCGCGACACTGACACTACATAAAGTACTAAAATCGAGAATACTGCCCCAACTCGATCCCAAAGAACTAAAAGCATAGACTAACTAACTCTAAAAGCTTAGAGTATGAAATACAGCATCTCAAACCGGAATTAAATGAATTTATAAGACGGAAATTTGCGGATTTTGAAATAATCCAAGATTGTTTAATGCAAGAATCACGAATTTTTATTTTAATCAATTTAATAGACTGCTCCGAAATTACCACCAAATTACCACCTAGTATACATTTACCATCCATTGGAACATAATAATAATTATAGTCAACAACAGTATCTTTAACATAAACGTTGTGTTGCATTTGTTTTTGTCAAATAAGGTTCTTTTTAGCGAATTTCCCCTATAGGGAAGAAGCTATTACCGTAGGTCTCATGGTAAGATTTAAGTCCGAGACCATGACAATTTTTTTTTTAGGTCCCCAGATGACTAAAACACTATTCGTTCAAATTTATATATATATATATATATATGTGTGTGTGTGTGTGTGTGTGTGTGTGTGTGTGTGTGTGTGTGTGTGTGTGTGTGTGTGTGTGTCCGTGAATGCGATAACTTGAGTAAAAAACGTCCGATTTCGATGAAATTTGGCTCAAATGTGTAAAGTGACATTTATGACTTCAAGTTCGAAAACCAGAAAAATCGGGCCATGGGAAGGGGGGTTTATGGGGTTTTAAATTTTCCAAAAATCAGTTTTTTGCTTTTTTTACCCTAAAATTTTTAAAACCCTTAATTTTGGTTTAGACCATGTTATAGAGCTTAAAAAAACAAATAATATGGTATTTTGAATTATTGAGCTAGGTTAAGTGGTTGCGGAGAAAATCCAAAAAAACCTGCTCATATAATCTCCTATGTTAATCTTATGGGAAAAAGTTTTTTTGCTTTTCCTAAGTTAATTTTAATGTAAACTTCACATTTGCTTTTACCAATCAACTCAGCTCCACAAAACAATAATTTTGGTGTTTAAATTATGATTCTACGTCCAACCGTTGCAGAGATATTCAAAGTGCTAAACACAGTACTTTGTCCAATGTTATCCTTATGGAGAATAAATAAAATTTTATATCTACATTATTAATGAATGTATATTGATGAAACTTGGCACGTGGGGTCACGTAGTACTGGTATATTGATATTTGCACAAAATATTGATTTTTTGTTGATTATCCCCGTAGCAGCGAACCTGCGTACTCAGCCCCCATGCTATTGTTATGGAGAATAAGTAAAATGTAATGACTCCCTTAATTATAAACATAAATTAATAGAACTTGTTGAGTTATATTGATATTTGCATAAAACCCCATTTTTTTAGTTTCTTGTTGCAGCAAACCTGCTTACTCATCTCCCATGTTATTCTTATGAAGAATAATTAAAATGTTATATAGTGCTTACTTATGATTGAATATTGATTCAACTTGGTATGTGGCTTCACCTAGTTAAATTATATTTATATTTGCATAAAAACCAATTGTTTGTGTTCCTTGTTTCAGCAAACCTATGTACTCATCACCAATGCTATTCTTATGGAGAATAATTAAAATTGTATATATCGTTTATATATTAATATATTTTTATGAAACTTGGTATGCGGCTTTATATGGTATTAAGACATATATTATGCATTGGAAATTCGCTGAGTACGCAGGTTTGCTGAAACGGGGGTATTTAACATTTTGGGGTCAAATTTGAAAAAAACCGATTTTTGGAAAATTGTAAACCCCCATAAAACCCCCTTCCCTTAGTGCGATCGATCTGGTTTTAGCGAATTTCCCCTATAGGGAAGAAGCTATTACCGTAGGCGGCATGGTAAGACCTAGGCCCGGGACCATGATAACTTTTCGTTTTGAGGTCCCCAGACCCCAAAAACACCATTCGTTCGATACTGTATATATATATATATGTCCGTGAGCACGATAACTCTCGTAAAAATTATCCGATTTTGACGAAATTTGGTATAAACATGTAAAGCAGGATTTATGACTTTAAGTTCGAAAACCAGACAGATCGACCTATCCGAAGGGGTATTTTGGGGGGTTTTGTACCCCAAAAATGGGTTTTTTGAATTTTTTACACATAATTTTTGAAAAAAGTCAAATTTTAGTTTTGACCATTCGATTCAGATAAAAAAAAACACACAATTTGGTATTTCGATCATTCCTCTACGTCAATTGGTTACCGAGATATTGATAGTGCTAAACACAGTACGTTGTCTAATGTTATTCTTATGGAGGAAAAGACAATTTTTGTATCTTGCTTATTTATGAACGTATACTGACGAAACTTGGTATACAGCTTCATCTCGTTGAGGTCTATTGATATTTGCTCCAAAAAATGTTTTTGCATAATTCTCCCGTAGCAGCAAACCTGCGTACTCAGGCCCCATGTTATTCTTATGGATAATAATTAACTGCTCTGTCTCCCTTAATTATGACCATAAATTAATAAAAACTGGTAAACGACTTCACCTAGTTGAGTTATATTAATATTAGCATAAAAACAAATTTTTTGTGTTCCTTGTTGCAGCAAACCTGCGTACTCAGCCCCAATGTTATTCTTATGGAGAATAATTAAAATTGTATATATCGCTTATTTGTGAATATATTTTTATGAAACTTGGTAACTGGCTTTATGTAGTATTAAGACATTTATATCTCCATTGGAAATTCGCTGAGTATGCAGGTTTGCTGCGACGGGGGTATTTTACATATAATTCTGTAAGCGAAATTTTTAAGTCAAAATTGTGAGAGTTTGGCAAATTGCACTTGCAGGATGGTGGGTGAGGGTACAAATTATAGGTTTTGATCCCAGGGACTCAGGAAAAATAGCAGCATCTCTAAAAAGTTACCAGAAAACGAGAATTAACGTCAAATATCCCCCATAAGAAAAGCATGGGGATTTAAAAACGTCTGCTTTGTTTACATTAAAACATTTGATCAAGTACCTATTTAATTTGTTTACGAACAGACAGTAAAAAATCAGTTATGGCAGAGTATTGGGGCAGGGTTAGAGGCTATGGCCAACGGAGGTATCGCTATGGCCCCTTCAAGCCACTATAGTATACACGTACAGTACAGTGTAAATATATCTTAAGTGTTGTAAGACGTCTTTTATTACATTCCGTTTTAAATATTGAAACAATGTATATATATTTTTGTAGTACCTTTACTTGTTCAATAATAAATGAATAATTGTAATGTTATTATGAATGCACTTAAGTTATATAATGATGTTCTTTTACAAAACTTGACCTTAGTTGTTTGCCTATGTAGCCTATGCTTAGATCCGGTCCTGCATTGGGATTTAGGGTAAGGTATTGGTTAGGGTAAGGTAATGGTTTAGGGTATTGCTTGTGAATAGTCGGGAAAATGGCGGCGGGGCCCCCTTATAGGCTTCACTTTTTCTTGGTAAACTAACATGTGTTGCATATTTCGATCGTTGTTTATAGAACATTAAAAGGTTCGATCTAATGGGAACATTGCTGGACGAGGGAGAGGTTAGGGAATTCAGTCTATGGTTAGGGGGAAATCTCAGATGACTCCGACGAGGTTAATATATCTTCGCGTCTCGTGTAAAAAAGTGTAGCCTCTACCTGGTCGACCACCATTTTGCCCATCTGTAAAACTCTGCTCCCTTGTCAACCAATCAAATCTCCTCATCACAAGTTACATACTAAGAGTACGCTTAAATATTCACGTAATGGGATGACCGGACTCAGAAATGGTAGATAAAAGCATAGAAAAATAAACCAGGTACAGAAGTGTCACGAAGTGGGGAATAAGCGTACACGGGTATCTTGGAAATGTAGGCGCTGTCGCGTCGATCAAGTCTGAGTTCGCGGTGCCTTGTTGCCAAGTCGGGCAGCGCGGGATTACCAAATTCCCGCAGGGAGCAAGCTCGGTCGCTTCCGCCACGGCCGCGGCGTCGGTAGGCGGTAAGGCTGATCTGATAAACGTGTGGCTGTGGAGATCACTTTCCCGTCGTATGCACAGGAAGTGGAGGATGTGCACAAATCTAGTTTCGAACTGATCTGATATTTATTACATTTCTGGAATGTTATTATTACAGAAATATAAAACATGAACTGCATTAGAAAAATTCAACCTTTTAATTCCATAAGTTGCAATGGTGATTAAAAATAAAATACCCCCGTTGCAGCAAACCTGCACACTCAGAGAATTTCAAATGGTACTTCACTACGTCATGTCGTCATGAACCACTTACCAACTTTCATCAAAGCGTATTCATAAATAAATGAAATATGACATTTTATTTATTCTTCATAAGAAAAACATTAGGACTGAGTATGCAGGTTTGCTGCATCAATAACAACTAAAATCTGTTTTTTTACAAATAAAATAGATCACCATAACATAAAGAAACATTTCAAGTTTTACTAATTTATACTCATAAACAAGCAAGATATCACTTGTTTCTTATTCTCCATGAGAATAGCATTATAGCTACTGAGTACGCAGGTTTGGCCAAATGGCCAAGAGCGTCGCCTATGCCAATCTACGTTTACACACTCCGGCTATATTCCACAAGCATTCCCACATTTGTTTCCAAACGGTGCTACAGATTCCCTCGACATACTTAACCAAACATTAACCCTTTGAGTGCCAGAGTTTTTCGGTCGTCATATCCCTCGAGTGCCAGAGTTTTTGACACAGTATATCCAAAAAGTGCCAGGCACAAAATCAATAGTTTGCAAGGGTTTGCAAAAAAATTAATAACTTTTTTATTTGGTAAGATATTATTATGAAGCTTTTTTTGTTTTGTAAGTTTAAAGTTTAGCTATGATATTGTGCACATATATAATATTTAAAAAATAAAAAATAACAAATTTGAATACATATATGTATGTGGGAAATTTCTTTTAATTTTTTGTATTTGTATCAGGTAAATAAACATTGTTCAAATATAAGATTTTCACCAAATAACTACTAGATTTATAGAGGACATGTTTCCCAAAATATTACCTGAAAGTTTCATCAAATTTGGGCTTTAGGCGGACAAGTTATTTCCATAAATGTAAAAAAATATATAAACGGCAAATTAGTACACAAGACAGTAACCTAACTTTATTCAAGGGTTTAAGTTTTATTACAATTTTATTTCATAAGGCAGACTAACTATAGGCCTCGTATATTTATGGAGTATATGTTTACCTGAACATATCCTGGAAATGTCCTGGAAGAAATAATAAAAAGTAATGACGTAAGAAAAGTTTTCTATAACAACGATTCACAAAATCAACATTTTGCAAGGGTTTTGTACATAAAATCAATAACTTTTTTATTTTGTAAGATATTATTATGAAACTGTTTTTGTTTCGTAAGTTTAAAGTTTAGCTATAATATTATGCACATATATATATAATATCTAAAAAATAAAAAATAAAAAATTTGAATAGGTACATATTATACATTATTATATATTTTTTATATATTTTTTTCAGATAAATAAACAATGTTTAAATATAAGATTTTCACCAAATTACTACTAGATTTTTAGAGCTAGAAAATATCCTGGAAATGTCCTGAAAGAAATAATAAAAAGTAATGACGTCAGAAAAATTTTCCATAACAACGATATATCGTTGCAATGTATTTTTCGGTAAGACCACCGACGACGATATATCGTTGTGAAGTATTTTTCGGATGTTCCGCGCACAGCGATATATCGTTGCGTGGCACTCAAAGGGTTAAGGTATAATTTCGAGAGTGGTGTGAGTTTATTATGAGATATGAAGACAAGCGGTTTACTCAAGATCCTCGATTCCAATTTGTTGTCTGAATACAATGTAAAGACGCGATGCCTGTCGACAGAGTGCTATCTTCCCTAAGAAAAATTACTTCTCTATCTGGTAATGTCCAACAATTAGTGGTCAAAGTCAACCGAAACCCGTCGATAATAAATCGTTTGCTTACATGGGATTCCAAAATCTGTGGCACGTCATCGTTCTGGTACCAATGGCGTTTAGAGCAACAGTCAATGGTCTATCAGCTGGGCGTGCCAACGCTGTTCCTTACGTTAAGCGCTGCAGACCTCTGATGGAATTGTTTGGTGAGACATTTCGGTATATCTACCAAATAATTAAATCTACTTACTGAGAAAAAAGCAAGCTAACTGATGCAAGAAAAACTTAGTGAAAACCCACTTATTGCGGACGAGTACTTCTCGAAGCGTGTTTGCATTTTCATGGACATATTGAAGGAAAAGTTGAACATTACTGATTTTTGGTACCGTTTTGAATACCAACACCGTGGAAGTCCCCACGTTCATGCTGTTCTTTGGCTTGAAAATTCGCCAGATGTCCGTATGTTCGACTCTGCGTCAATCGATGATTTAGCAACTTATAAAGCTTATTATGATGCTATCGTATCAGCGTACAACCCTGGAAAACACGCACCACGAGTTAAAAAGCATCCTTCAAGTGTTTGGGCGACTGACATAGTACTTGGAGATCCAACAGATGTCGCACAACTATTGAACAGAGTACACCCCCATGAAAATTATTTTATCAGGCCTGATCAAAATTGATCAAATTTGAACAGAGTTGATCAAGTTTGAATAACTTTGATCAAGTAGTTGAACAGGCCTGATCAAGTTTGTTCAGGCCCGATCAAACTTGATCAACGTTGTTACATGTTGCTTGAATGAATCTCTATTATATTTCTATTCACATTTAATTTGTCTATTACAGAAATGCAGAGCGAGTGTTGCTGGGCCCAAAAACACTCGTGGATCTCTGATTTAGTTGTGGGTTGCTTGAAAGAAAAATCTGATTGCAAGAAACTATTTTATTTAAATCTGAGCAAAGACATTACAACATATACATATTTAAATTAGAGCCGGAAAAGAGTATTTTATTTTAGTCTAAAATGGATCACCTTAGAGGTTATGGCTTTGGTCGATTTCTGGCCTTTTTAGTTTTAATATTTTTTTTGTATTTGTGTTTTAAATAATCAAAAGCAGTTCTCAAGTTAAAGTATCAAAATGTGGTAATCAGGAATTCCTAGTTAATCAAATGGCGGTTCATTAAAACAAGCGAGTGGTCGGGAATAAATAACAATATTTTAGTCCTCCTAACTAAACCTCCTGACCTCCGACACACTCTATCCTCCTATATCTTTTTACCACCAAATTAAATTACACATTCAAATGATCCATGATTAACTTATTTAAAATCTGTTGTGGATCCTGATCTGAGCTCTGAACTGCAGATTAATTAATTTTACTCTTTTTTTTGTTGAAATCAACCAAACAGTAACACTCTGTTATATAAGTACTAAATTTCCTAGAATTTTGGATTCTACTTAATTTCCAGCTCTTACAATTATTTTAGATTTGAGACAATGTAATTGAATTTAAATATTTTTCAAAAGTATTCTTGCTTAATATAAATTAATTCTTGTACAGCAAATATGTCTTTAAGTTAAATTATAACAAATAGAGAGTTACCTTAAATGATCTGTAAATATGAAATTACATCAGATAAATTAACAAAGATAAATGAATTTAAACTTAACAATTATTAAACGTTGATCAGTACCAGTTATGACATGTGCTCTATGAAATATGACCAAGTATGTAAAACAAATAAATATTACTTACATGACCATTGTAGAAAATTACATACACAAAACGCTCACAATATAAATACACACTGTAACACTACTAATACACTAAATACTAATAATACCAGTTGTTTAATTTATCCCCAGAAAAACGACAAGAATTTCAGTGTTAAAACCTGCTCTTAGCACGTGTAATTTAGAAAAAAGTTTTATTAATTAATTAATACGAATGCGTGATTGTACCGCGAATTTCGGCCTTTTCTTTAAAATAATTTGCGAAATAGAGAACGTATGGGATGCACCCCGTTAACAAATCGACGAACTTTTGGAATTGGCAAAGAAACGCGGTATTGAATTTAGAAAAAGGTTTTAGATGATGTTACGCCGAATTGTTCCGAGCTAAGAGAACGAGAAGCCGCAGTCGTCCAGTTTTATGAGCGAGGCGGGTCACGTGACTGCATTGTTGTCAGTTACTCCTGTACGCGGTAGTGTCTTCTAGATGTTTCTGATATGGCGGCAAGTTTGAGTTTGAACTTGTAATAATTTTCCCCCCCTCCAAAAGAATTTTTAATTTTTGTCTAACCTAACTTGGGATAAAGAGAGAGAAAAACAACTTTACACAAAAATTAAAAATTACTAAAGTTAAAAGTAACAATACTTATAAAGATAAACATAACAATATAGTATCATTAGTGAGAGAGATAGTGGACTCTTACGGCTACATTCCCTGTAAGTTCCACTTCGGTCATAGACTCATCCCTAACACTTGGTGAAACTAAACTGTTCAGAGCTACACAAGGTTCCAGTTTGTTGCACTGCACTAGACATGTAATTTTATCCTGAATACTGTCCATGATTGTGATGAAGGCTTTTCTGTTTAAGTGAATTCCATCTGTCCTACCATTATAATAGAAATGTTCAATTAAATAGTTCATGTTGTGACCAGTGAAAATTGTATCTAAATCCAAAATAAAAATGTGAGACTGTGTTTCGTTTGGAGACAGAGAGAGAGGTGTGACTCCTGACATCGTTGGTGCCAATGAGCAGAACACAGGTTGGTTGTAGTTCGGCAGCGTGTTTTCGCACCTCGGTGACGATGTGTCTCGTAGTCGCCCCTGGTATGGTGATGTGTTTGGTGGTGGCTAGTTTCCATTGTTTCACCGCTCTGTGCAGATGGGAGTCTCCCACACAAGAAAACCTGTCATATGGATTTACAAAAAGGAAATGGATCTTAAAAAAAATTAAAACAATAAGTCACAACAATTTATTCTGAAGTAAAGAGAGAAAAAAGTATATATATATATATATATATATTTCAGACTGGAGGAAAAAATTTCTTTATTTGATCAACATTAACTATTTGCTTTTGTGTCTGATCATTGTCCAAGGTTATTTCAACATTAACCGGTGAAGTGAGTTTAGTTACAGTATAAGGTCCCCTCCATTTGTGACAAAGTTTTGCTGTTATTCTCTTATCTTTATTACTGAGGGAATGCCTATACAAAACAACCTTATCACCAACAACAAAATTAGATGGAGTTCGATTCCTGTCATACCGTAACTTCGTTCTATTGTGCGCCTTTGTGAGATTCTGAAAAACATTGTCTAAACTCGGTTTGTTATTATGTCTTGTCTCTAAATTCCAAAGAAATTGCAATGGGTGTGTAAGTTCTCTACCTAAGAAAACGCTTGCGGGGGTGAACTTTGTTGCTTCATGTGTTGCGGAATTGAAAGCAAGCATTAAATATGGTAAATAAATGTCCCATGACTTATGATTCTGATTATGAAAAATTCTCAATGCAGTAACTAGGTTTCTATTAACTCGCTCAGCAACATTTGATTGAGGTCTATATGGTGAAGTTGTTACATGCTTAATTCCTAAACCAAAAAGAAATGAAAAAAAATTGTGCGATGTGAAGACGGAGGCATTATCTGTAATTAGGCGCTGTGGAATACCATGCTGTGCAAAAATGTTGTTTCGTAAAATATTTATTGCAGAATCTGATGTTTGTTTTCTAACTGGGTATAAAAAGCAGAATTTCGAAAAATTGTCCACCAAAACAAAGATTGATTCGCTTCCTCGTTGTGTTCGTTGTAGCGGACCAACAAAATCACAAAACCATTGCTCGTTACAATTCGTCGGTATATGAGAACTTAATTGACCAATTTTCTGGTTTTGCGCCGGTTTTGAGAGTTGACATTGTTCACATGACCTAACAAAATTCCTAATAAATGGTGTCATGCCTTTCCAAATAAATTGCTTCTGAATGTGATTCATAGTTTTGGCTATGCCCGCATGTGCAAACATAGGATTCTCATGAAAATATTTAACAATAAAAGTGTGCATGGACTCTGGAACTACTATTTTGCTTTTTCTGCCCTGTTTACCAAAATACAAAATATTATTGCGTAATGAGTGGTTCTTGACTGGAATTTTATTTCTCAAATCTGAAATAATTAAACTTAAACTCGGGTCTTGTGCCTGTTTTTCCCTAATTGAAGTAAATAGTTCTGGAAAACATTGCAGAGTGCAACATGTAGAATCCTCGATGATTTTAACGGTATTATCCGTATCATCCTTGAAGACTCTACATAAAGCATCTGCCACTACATTTAATTTACCCCTAATATTTTTTATTTCAAAATCAAACTCTGAAAGACGTAACACCCACCTATCAAATTGAGCTGTGTGTTTACCCTTATTTTTCAAAATGTACATCACGGCAGAATTATCGGTTTGTAGTGTAAACTTCTTGTTTAAATATGGCCTAAATTTCTCAACTCCATATAAACATGCTAAAAATTCCTTCTTATGCATGGGGTATTTACACTCTGTTTCACTTAATGTTCTGGATGCAAAATGAACCGGTAAAAGATTATCTCCCTCTTTCATTTGTAGAACTGCTGAAATCGCATTGTCACATGCGTCACAGGTGACAAAAAAATCTCCATTAAAATCTGGTAATGTTAGTTGAGTTGACGAAACAAGGGAATTTTTTAATTCATCAAAAGCTTTCTGGTGTGTGGCTGTCCACTGAAATTTAACGTTTTTCTTCCTTAAGTTATTTAGTGGCAAGGCTATTTTGGAAAAATCCTTAATAAAGCATGAATAAAAGTTTACACATCCTAAAAATCGCTGAAGTTGTTTTAAATTACGGGGTCTGGGATATTTCAAAATTGGTTCAATTCTATCGGGGTCCAGTGAGAGGGTTCTGTTCGAAATGATGTGCCCTAAATATTTTATGGAGGTATGGCCTATCCTAATTTTTTCCGGATTTATTGTGACATTGTATTCCTTAAACTTATCTAAAACTTGTAAAATGTGTTGCTTGTGATCTTCCCAATTCTCGCTATAAATTAAACAATCATCCAAAAAATTGAAGACAAACTTAAATTTAAAATCGCCCAAAATTTCATCCATAACTCTAGTAAGTGCTTGGGATCCGATTTTCAGACCCTGTGGTACTGTGTTAAATTCGAATAAACCATACGGAGTGCAAAATGCTGTATACTGTCTTGATTGTGAATCTAATGGGATTTGAAAGAAGGCATTATTCATATCTAATGATGTGAAATACTTGGCTTTACTCAAAAACTCAAAGGCTGAATTTAAAGTAGGTAGGGGGTGAGCGTCATATGAAATATATTCATTTATCTTCCTGTAATTGCAAACTAATCTGAATTTATTTTTGTCCGCTTTTGCGACTAAAAAGGCTGGAGCACAGTGCATACTAGTTGACTTCCTAATTACATTATTTTTGAGCAACTCATCAGTAATATTTCTCATAGCATTCATCTTATCTGGAGGGACGGGGTAATGTGGCGAGCGGATTGGCTTATCTACCAAACAGCTGATGTGATAAGGAGAGACGCGGGCCTGCCCTATCCTCTTTGTTATGACCGAGGGGTATTCTTGCAATATTTTCTGTAAAAATTCCTCTGTTTCCTGTGAATGAATTTTATTTGCGTCGGAAAGTTCTAATAAAAAATTACTATCAGGCTGCTGTTGCTTCACAAAAATGTCACTCATTTGAATCTTACTGTCATTATTGAATTTAAAGTTAATAGTGTTACTAGAAAAGTCTAAATTCATTTGGGATTTCTGCATAAAATTTACACCTAAAATGATGGGAAACGGAAGTGAATTAACTATAAAAAAATCAAATGTCCATGAAAAATTGCCTATTTTGAAATGAAGCTTAACTAATTTCCTAACCATGGTGCTTTGCTGATTAATAGATTTAATCAACATCTTAGTTTTAATAACTTCCTTAATGCTCGGTGATGATTTAATGCTTTGAAAAAATTTATTATCTATTAAACAACTTGTTGAACCAGTATCTATAAGTGCTTTCTGTGATGTATTGTATGGAATAAAAAACTTTACTGTCGGTAATCTCAAGGAAAAATCTAATGGAACTACAGAAATGGAGGTGTTCGTTTGTGACAATTTAATTACCTCCTCATTAAATTGCCTCGTGCATTTCCCTGCCTACAAAATCGTGCGATGTGCCCCTGCTTCCCACATGTAAAACATTTAACCTGTGATTTTTGTTCAAAAACTCGGTGAGTGATGGGGTTAGGTACAGTTGCTTGTTGAAGTGGGGGAAAGGTACTGAAATAATGATTGTCCGCCTGGACTGACGCATTTACTGCATTCGCTAAATGTTTTAATTCCCAAATTGTCTTGGGTTTCTCACAAAATGAAAAACTAGTGCGCATGCGTGGATTAATATTCGAGAGAATTACATCAATTAAATATTCGTCTGGAAAATTGCACTGGAGTGCTACGGCTGAGGAAGTAACATCATTGATAAATGCTACAAAGGTTTCTTGGGGCCATTGTAATCTTTTAACAAACTTGTTTACTACTCGCTCTAACTGTAATCCTGGAAAAAAGGCTGTCAAGATCGAAAAGTGTAAATTATCCCATGTAAGATTCAATTCTAAACCATGTGACCAAATTTCAAAAAGATGTACTTGCGTCTGAGGCAAAATTAATTTAATTACTTCATTGTGACCAACCCGAACAATCTGAAAAATCGTGTTTACTTGTTTCAAAAACTGAATAAGATGTGACTCATTCTCCCCTGAACAAGGTTGTAGTTTCCTAACTAATTCGATTACAACGGTGCGATCAGTCATTGAGAGCGTGCTAAAATTCTGACCTGTTTGGTCACGCGTGCAAAAAGTGTCGGTTGCGCAATCCTGTCTTGGCGTGTATCGAACATGTGTGGAGTCTACCCTTGGTTCAAAAGTCTCGGGCAATGATTTTGCATCACGTAACCTATTTTCCAAGCACGTAAGCCTATGCGCACCTGAATGGGAATGCGGTAAATCTAAATTATTGTTCGCCTGAGGGGCCTGCTCCACCTGTATCACAACTGGAGCGGATCTATCCGAACCTTGAACTCCTAGATAACGTGATTGAACCCTTGCCGCCCTATCTCTTGCTGTTGTGACATATTGACGTCCATAAAACATTTTTTTAATCAATATCTAAATCTAACAAAATATAAATAATTTGCACAGTAATATAACAAAAATATCAATAATAATTAATTGGTCATATTTCGCCACAATTGCAACCCACAAATCAGTGTCTGCCTGCTACCACTTGTTACATGTTGCTTGAATGAATCTCTATTATATTTCTATTCACATTTAATTTGTCTATTACAGAAATGCAGAGCGAGTGTTGCTGGGCCCAAAAACACTCGTGGATCTCTGATTTAGTTGTGGGTTGCTTGAAAGAAAAATCTGATTGCAAGAAACTATTTTATTTAAATCTGAGCAAAGACATTACAACATATACATATTTAAATTAGAGCCGGAAAAGAGTATTTTAATTTAGTCTAAAATGGATCACCTTAGAGGTTATGGCTTTGGTCGATTTCTGGCCTTTTTAGTTTTAATATTTTTTTTGTATTTGTGTTTTAAATAATCAAAAGCAGTTCTCAAGTTAAAGTATCAAAATGTGGTAATCAGGAATTCCTAGTTAATCAAATGGCGGTTCATTAAAACAAGCGAGTGGTCGGGAATAAATAACAATATTTTAGTCCTCCTAACTAAACCTCCTGACCTCCGACACACTCTATCCTCCTATATCTTTTTACCACCAAATTAAATTACACATTCAAATGATCCATGATTAACTTATTTAAAATCTGTTGTGGATCCTGATCTGAGCTCTGAACTGCAGATTAATTAATTTTACTCTTTTTTTTGTTGAAATCAACCAAACAGTAACACTCTGTTATATAAGTACTAAATTTCCTAGAATTTTGGATTCTACTTAATTTCCAGCTCTTACAATTATTTTAGATTTGAGACAATGTAATTGAATTTAAATATTTTTCAAAAGTATTCTTGCTTAATATAAATTAATTCTTGTACAGCAAATATGTCTTTAAGTTAAATTATAACAAATAGAGAGTTACCTTAAATGATCTGTAAATATGAAATTACATCAGATAAATTAACAAAGATAAATGAATTTAAACTTAACAATTATTAAACGTTGATCAGTACCAGTTATGACATGTGCTCTATGAAATATGACCAAGTATGTAAAACAAATAAATATTACTTACATGGCCATTGTAGAAAATTACATACACAAAACGCTCACAATATAAATACACACTGTAACACTACTAATACACTAAATACTAATAATACCAGTTGTTTAATTTATCCCCAGAAAAACGACAAGAATTGCAGTGTTAAAACCTGCTCTTAGCACGTGTAATTTAGAAAAAAGTTTTATTAATTAATTAATACGAATGCGTGATTGTACCGCGAATTTCGGCCTTTTCTTTAAAATAATTTGCGAAATAGAGAACGTATGGGATGCACCCCGTTAACAAATCGACGAACTTTTGGAATTGGCAAAGAAACGCGGTATTGAATTTAGAAAAAGGTTTTAGATGATGTTACGCCGAATTGTTCCGAGCTAAGAGAACGAGAAGCCGCAGTCGTCCAGTTTTATGAGCGAGGCGGGTCACGTGACTGCATTGTTGTCAGTTACTCCTGTACGCGGTAGTGTCTTCTAGATGTTTCTGATATGGCGGCAAGTTTGAGTTTGAACTTGTAATAACGTCTTGATCAGGCATGAACAAATTTCATCAGGCCTGATCAAGTTTGTTCAGGCCCGATCAAACTTGATCAGGCATGACCACACTTTATCAGGCCTGTTCAAGTTTGTTCAGGCCTGATCAAACTTGATCAACAGCCTTGATCAGGCATTATCAAATTTTATCAGGCCTGATCAAGTACATTCAGGTCTGGTCGGACTTAATCAAGTGTCTTATGGATTAGGCCTGATATCAGACTAGGTCAAATGACTTGACCAGGCCTGACAAACTTGTAGAACATGATTAGGAACGTTATCCTGTCTCTATTAAATCAACAACAATCAGTGTTGAAACCCATTTCAGAGGGGCATATATAAGTTATATATACCTACACACCATATTCCTGTGCTGCACCCACATAGGCTGCATGATTTGTGAGTCATTACAATTATGTAACTAAGACAAGATTGTCTTTTGTTCAACATAAGCTACTTTAATATTGGCGGGATCCTGCACTACCTGCTAGGAGTACGGCACAATTTCCTGCCAATGAGTACATTGAGTTAGACGGATGATTTTTATATTAAAGTGCAGCTGAAAAAATAAAAACTATAGGGAATTATTTTGGCATAAGTTGATGAACAATTTCACGTTCATAATGACAGAAAAAATCAAGTATTATTAACTTAAAATCATGGTCCCATACAGTTTCTCTTTTTCATAATCAATTCTCTTCTTCATAAGTCAAGCAGCGCTCATGGTGTACTGGATAAGAGAATGGACATCCACGCTGGAGTCCCGGGTTCCAATCCCGACCGTGATAGGTGTTTTTTAGTGAATTTCCTTAGGAAAGTGAACTATTAGCATGACCCGCACGGTGAAACTTAAGCCCGGGACCACCATAGAAGTTCCTAACGTGACCCCCTGAACACGTTTTGAGGGGTCGTTCAAAATTGTATATATATATATAGGTGTTTGCACTCTAGCGGTCACATTTTTTGTCCGATTTACTTAAAATTTGGTAGGGACATTCCTTTCTATAATCAGTTGGACAAGTTTGTTGGGCAAAACAATCGGAAAACTCTAAACCCCTTTTTTTGGGGATTAATCTTTAAAATTTTGAGTTTTTGGGCCCAACCAGGGTCAAAAATGCCCCGTATGTAAGATTAATGCCCGTAAAAAGATGGGAATTAGTGAGGCAAAAGTTTTAAGCACTCTCTCACCATTCTAGCATGCTTATTTACCGAGTTATCGCCATTCTAGCATGCTTATTTACCGAGTTATTAAAGAAAATGTGTATCGACTAAACACAGTACGTTGTCTTATAGGGATTTTACACTAGAAAAGCCTGTTATTCCTTTGTTGGAGTACTTTTATCATCCCCAGCAACCTCACGCCTACTTTCAAGCCTGTCTGGACCTTCTCCTAACATTATAATGCACAAAATTGTATTCCCAGCTTTGCAGGTAAATGAAACCAGGAGCATCAGAACAGCCAAAAAATCACTGTTTTCAGATTTCAATAAAAATTGGAATAAATGTATGTTATTACACTGATTTGGAGTTTTAAAAGTTTTTATGTGGAAATTCACTTCCCTCACGTCAGCGTGCTGCGTGCGAACTCGTTTCTCTTTTTTTCAATTTTTTCTGTCATATTTTTAATGCATACTTAATATGTTTCAATGATAAAATATATTATATTTAATGTTTTTAATTTATTTTTTATAAATCAAACCTGATTAATTGCCTGAACAAATTTGATCAGAATTGATCAAACATGTCAAGTCTGATCAAGTCCCTGATCAAATTTAATCTGGGAAGGTCCCATAATCCATATAAATCTGATCAAGTCTTGTTCAGGTTTTGATATTTTTTTGGATCAAATCTGACATAGTTTTTTCATGTGGGCAGCGTCACACTCAACACAGTATTTACTGCCTAAAAGATGTCTCATATCCACAAGAATGTCGGTTCAAATTTCCAAAACCAAAATTATTGGACTCTACATTGACAAAAGATGAGCAAGGAGTCTGGTAATATAAAGCGAAGCGAAACGATGAACTATTGAATGATTACATCCTCTTCGTGTCCCAACTGTGGCGTGCAACCACTGACTGCAAGATTATCGCATCCTAACATGCTATTGTGAATTACATATGAAAATATGCTACAAAAGGAGAACCCCAATCTCAAGATTTTCGAACGATGTTCACAGAAATTATGACCAGTTGTACACCCAATGATCACGTGAAAAAAGCATTCACCAAAATGTTAACAAAAGTGATAGGCTAACGTGATATTTCAGCATGCAAAGTTTATTGGGCTTATTAGGTTTATTGGGGAGTTAGTGGGCATCTACTCACCTCACTAGTGATCCGCTGTATCATTCCAGTAGGCAATTTGTAAAAACTCTACATTTAAACGGATAACTACGTTGCCGTGGCGAATACAGATAACGAGTATTCCAAGTTCTATAATGGACCACTATGCTATGTCATCAGCAACGCAAGAAGAAATGACATTATGCGAGCTTGCCACGATGCATAAGATTTCTCGTGGTAGGCACCCATAGAAAATCACGGTCCCTTCAGCTCCGTCCACTAGTTAAACCGGGAGTGATTGAAGAAAATGACGAGATCTACTACAAGCAAAAATTATTGATGCATATCGCATGGCTAAACTATGAAGCTTTAAAGACCCACGCAATATGGAAAGAATCTTTTACTTCACGGAACATTCCACTTTGGGAATTGCCAGATAACGAAGAAGTCGAATATGAGCACGTGGTACTACCAGAAGAAGATTACCATGACTGGCAGGAGTTGGCAATAACACTTCGCAACGAAGCACCTCAAGACGTGATACTAGGTTATCGTGATATATCGCGAATACGACGGGTTTGTCACATTCAACAAATATCCTGGACTGGAAAATAATTTATAATACATCAAATGGTAAATATGATTGAATCTCTACATGGTAGATCGAGCGTTCTTTTGATGGCGCTGACAGGCGTAGCTACTAATAACATCAACGGGCAAACAATACCCAAAGCACTACGCATAATTCAAACACGTGGTGGTATCGTTTCCGATCTATCAGGCGAGGCCAAGCGCAAATTGCAGGAAGATTTTCGTAAAATTAGTCATTATCTGCGATAAGATGTCAATTGTTGGAACTCAAATTCTCTCGACTATCGATAAACGTCTGCGCCAGGCATACGCTAATCATCAAGAGTTACCTTTTGGTGGTTGTTTTGTCTACCTTTTTGGTGACTTCAACCAGTTACCACCAGTTCTGGATCGCTCATTACTAGCTCCAGCCGACGCAAGAAATGTTACTTCGGTTGAAGGAAGATTCCTTTTCGAACAATTTAAGACAGTTTGAGTTGAAGCAGGTAATGTGTCAAATTGGAGATGATCAGTGCCGTTTCAGAGAAACTTTAGAGCGTTTGGGACTAGGGCAACTAACTCTATCTGATTATGAATTACTGAAAACACGATTTGCATCAAACAACGTTGCTAGTGTTGCTGCAATTAAAAGTTTCTCAACCTCAATATGTATCAAAGCAAAGAAATACGATGTACAACAGTATAATCAACAGATGATATGGTCCTTGAACACGCCTGAAGCTCTAATAAAAGTGAAACATAACAATGCAACAGCATGTAATGCATCAGACGATGAAGCACAAGGACTACAGGCAATTCTGCAGGTTTCCCAAGGTTGTCGCTTAATACTACGTCAAAATATTTGGACGTACCAAGGCTTATGCAACGGTACTCTGGGAACTGTGGTTGATATGTAGGTAGCTTGAAAAAAGGTACCTCTTCGCGCTTATGGAGAAATAACATTGCCGCGAACAGGTCCCTTTTTAAAACAAATCAGATAGCTATGCAACACTTTGATAACTGCACTCTGACGAATTCTAGCGGTGACGAGGTGAACTACTACGAGTTTATTGTAAATCTAGAACGTCTTCTGTTAATAAAAATCCCTTTCTCGATTCCAACTACCTTTTCCTTACAGGTTTAAAATCCAAATACATTTAGTAGTTGTACTGACACACCTAAAACTGCATGTTAAGCTTTGATTATTGTATTATTAACTATTGACATTATTATTAAGCAATACATTCTATTTTTGATAAGTTTATGTACTGTCGAAACAATAAATTACGGGAGTTTTGCGCCACAGTAGGGAGGACAGTTGGCAGCTCTGCGAACCGCTCTCGGTTGAACAACGGCGATGCAGACGATTTTGATGTTGTTTACGTTTTGTATGTGATATCAAGCATTCTTATCGTTGTGACTGTCTTGTCCATAACTCATTGCTGTTGTTGTAAGTAACCATGGCTGAAGACAAAGTAATAAAGATGTTAAACAATATAGGAGTTAGTGGTAATAGAGTAATGCCCATTTCTACTTCATACAAATTCAAAAATTCGTAAATTGAACAAAAAAAGCCATAGAAATATAATTTTTTCACTGAAATTCTTTTTTAAAGCTGATTTAAACAATTTTTATAACTAAAAACTGGAAAATGCCGCCAAGAGGTTGCTTTCGGGAGTTTTGCGATTCGTTATGGATAAATAACGCTTTTTCCTTTCCGCCTCACATATTCTTGATTTATTGTTGGCAAACTTTTACAAAAAATTTGCACAAGTCAATCCAATAGTGAGTACTTTGTGCAAAAACTATATTGCATTAATTAAACTAATTTTTCTGTTATTGTAATCTAGCTCTAGAACGTGCCATACACTTGTGTTTAATTTTTATTTAACTGTGTTACATACTCTCTCCCGAGATATTTAGTGAAGATGTGGATAAGGTATCTTGCATAAAGGTAAGAATAGCCATAAGTTACGGTACTGCAATTGGGTTTGCTCCTATAAAATTCAAGCAAAAATTATAAAATTCATAGGATAACCAGCTCAGAATCCGATAAAACTTTGATCGGACAGAAATTAGTGTAAGAATCTAATTAGTCACTTTAATGATGGTGGAGGGTACATTAACTTTTTGAACGTTAGAAGAAAGCAAGGTTTCCTTGAGTTTTAGAAGAAAACAAGGTTTCCATATGCAAAAATAAAAAGTTCAATTTTAGAAAACATATTTATTTACAAACTTTAAAAAAATCTTGAGTTTTTCTATAAAATAATAGTGAATTGAACAATAAAGTAAACTGACCCATAAGAAACAGCTTTTTCTTGCATTTAAATACAGTTATCTTTATTAATCAGCCCTAGAATAGTTTTATTGTAAGAAATGTAAATTACTGATAAGAAATACTTATAGGACTGGAAAACTATCTAATTCACTACCCATTTGACTTTAAAACTGCAAAATAATATTCTTGTTTAGCTATAAAACATTGAAAATATACTTAATTAACCAAGACTGGGTATGAGAATTACAGCTGGAATAAGACTGCATGAACAATTTAACAAATACAGTTTTAAACAGACTCATCACTGATAAATTTGTATCAAACTAACAGGTTATTGTTTCAAGAGTAGTTGTAAACTTTATAAATATTAAATAATAAAATATAATTTAAAATCGCCTGTATCTCTGTCTTTACATGAAGAATATTTTCTGTTTCTTACGAGCATGAAGTTTATTGTTTTAACATTACAAGTGTACTGCGACTGTGTTGACTCTGGTGTTCATCAGGTTTCGCTCTTGACGCTTCTTCTCTTCCTTGAATGCACTGCTGTTAAGCTTCCTTTCTATTCGTCGGTCCTAAAACAAATATAACCTAATGGTAAAAATAATACATTGAAACAGTAGTGTAATTATCATTATGAAAGTTCAAGTTTGTGAGAATGACTCTGTAGCCTATAACTTATCATGCACAAAAGCTGAGAATGATATTAGTTTAAATCAAAATACTTATGAATAGGTCAAAATAGTATTTAGGCACTAACTAAAAATATTGAAGGAAAAGGTCGTGACAAACTGTTATAAACCAAGGTAGCTGGGATCACGTGATAAGGATGTGCCGTTGTCCATTCATTATTTCACTAATTATATATTATTCTCTCCAATCACAACTCCCATTCGAGCATTTCTAATTTTAATAAAAGTAGTATCAACTGACTTAAAAATTTAAATAATGTGAATAAAATGTATCGAGAAAGAATTCAGGAAATAAATTTATGTGAAAACTAAATCCATCAAACATAACCACACCAGATTTCAGAACCTAAACGCAACAACAGAGTCACTTCTGACTGATGAAAACCACACTACAGTCCTATGTTTTCTCTAAGATACACTACAATATTTTACCTCCCCCTGGGAGAAAACTCAAAATCCTCCTCGTCATTCCTCCTACAGCTGTCTAAATTAATTTAAGAGAAAAATGTGTACTGATCCTCACCCCCTTATTTTTCACATGATGAATAAACACTAACCGTGACATGTACTGACCTTGCGATACTGTTTCAGGGCAGCTTTCCTCTGTCTCTTTTCCTCAGGTGTTTCGTCTTTGTTGCGTATCGAGAGAGAGGACAGCGCCGAGATGACAGACCCCGGGCCTCCCTTCCCCTCCTCCCCGCCCAGCCTCGCCAGGTTCTTGGCCGTCAGCCGGTTGTCTGCTACCGGCATCCCTGTGCGGCTGCTGATCTTTATCTTGTTTACCTGTACAACACAAATGAGTGTTTTATCCTACGCATGTTATAAAGCTGATGTTCGTGTGCTTGTTTGTCAGTCCATCACGCGCCACCAACTGGACAAACTGAGCTGAAGTTTGGTAGGACAATGGCTAATACAGCCCATAGCAAACATAGGCCTATTACTGTTTTTAGGATCCTTTGGGGCTTCGCCCCACTGGCCTTCAAAGTTTCTATGTTGATCTTAAAGGCATTATGAGCTTTACTGAATCAGATGATTATTCAAATAGGTGAGAGGTGTTATTTATTCGAGATTAGTTAGTTCAAAATGTTCGCCACAGCGCGCTGCAGAAACAACTAATACGAAATAAGGCACTTCAGTTTGTTAAAAGTAATTATTGTAAACTTACGTGTGTGTTGCTAAATTATTTCAAATTTGCTTATAAATATTTCAAGAACTCATTGATTCCGTTCAGCTTGGTGGAAATTTAAATAGTAAACATGACAGAAAGGATAGATACTCAATCTAGTGTTGCTTTAAGGTGAATACCAAAATATAAGAAACAATATTTTAGGAAAGCTTAAAATCTTAAAATGCATAAATCAATTTATGCGTTGGATCAGATGAATTTAGTGATATACACTCAATACTCACTCTAGGCTCGGTGATAAGTTTCGGGTGGTTGTACAGATTGGAGTAAGTAGAGAGGATGGACTCGCAGTCCCACCTATCCTTCTCTTCTACCGGCACGAACCTTTCGTCTTCAAGACTGGAGGACTCTGAATCTGACAACATTACATTGCTGCTCTCTGGGTCTGGTACCTAAAGGGAAGTTACATTGCATCATATCTTTGGTTATAAAATACTAAAATAATGTACACTTAGATTGCATATTTTTCAAAAATTGAAATAAACTCAAAATGGTACTTTAGATCTAGGTGTATTTAAGTAACCAAAGGTCTGCTATTCTGCTATTCAGGTCATCAAAGGTGTGCTATTCGGAAGGAAATATTTGGGTACATTCCGCGCAGCCACCAGGTGGCGTCACGGTGTTTATTTGATCAGCTGGTTTACAGTCACAGCAGAAGTTACTCTCGGCTAGAGCCTATCCAAAAACCCAGGTGGGGATCCGACTGTCTACTTTTGGGTAGACGTTCTGATCCCGACCTTTGTTTTTGGATAGGCTATAGCTGCCAGTGCTGGTTTCCCATTGGTTGCAAACTAGTTCCTAAAAAAGTGTGTCAACGAAGTATTCCGACTACCCCATGTCCCCCACTCCTTCACATAGGACAGTAAGAATACCTTCAGATGATGTCACCCTACGATGCACAATAGCACACCTAACTTAAATGCTTCAGCTCTTGACTATCCAAAATAAGTGTTCTATACAATAATAAATAATAAAAAAAGCAAAGGCACAGTTCTATCATGATAATTTAAAAACATGATTAGGGTGTTAGGTAATCAGGCCTAATTTCCTTTAATATTAATTAGAGATGTGCGAGTACTCGAAATTTCGAGTTCGAGCCGAGTTCGGCACTGAAACTCAAGGTTTTACTGGAACTCAAAAGTTTCAAGCGAGTTTACCCCCGCCGTTTACCCGCGCTACCAAGGGTCGTCCGCGGCCACGCGTCATCTGTAAATTAAAATTGAGTGTGAACGCATTTGAGGTGTTAAGAGTTGTGATGCAGATTTTAGTGTTTTATTAATAAATAAGTAAGTTGTGGCTAGTAAATGTGTGTTCCTCTTATACCAAAATAGAAGATTTACCTGTATGAACACTGTCTGTATAGTCCACTTTTAGGTTAACCTAACCTTGTAATTTTTTAAAGTAAAATATCAAAAACATATCTGTAATGAAATCTAATAGGTAAGCATAAGAAATTTGTGCTGGGTTTTTGTTCCATGATAATTGAAATTGAGTCAATCCATTAATTTTAGGCTCAACTGTCCTTTGGCACTGAGCTATTTTGAAAGATGAGTAATTTGTTTTGGCCTTGTTTAGGTTTCATTAATGATTTTTTTAAATAATTTGTAATATTTAAAAATTGTATCTAAGACCTGGCTTCAATTTCATCAATTGATTTGCCAGGCACTTTCAAACATATCTTCATGTTGTTACTAACTGATTGTTCTTATTAAGGCTAATAGTGTTAAAAATAATGCTAAGATATGTTAGTAAATACATTTTGTGTGGTAAGTAAGTTTTATCATGTGGCTAATGTTTTACCATGTAATAAGCCTTTTAAATTTTAAAATAAAGTTTATTTTAACTTATAGGCCTAAATGTAATTTTATTTTCTAAATTTGTAGAAAGATGTAGCTTAGGCCCAAACATAATATACAAAACATTGTTTAAATAAAAAGGAGGAAGTAAAATAAAAATTGAGATTATTTTTTAATGAAACTGTTAATTAATACCATATAGGCTATAACAACCTTAATACCAAAATATTAAAAGTATTTTATCTTCATGGCAAAATGTTATGCAATTACTTTGGTATGATTTATTTTCAGATAAATGTACTTACCTGTTTCCAATGAAGCGGGAATCCATTTATTTTATTTACTATTGTTATTTTCAGGTCATAGTGACTAGAAAAGTATATTTTAATAACAACATTTATAAATGAAACCCTACACACTGTTTTGATCAAATTCAACTCAATCTATGTGTTTTTTTTATTTGTATTCTCGATTCGAACTAGAGATTCAAATCTTTTGCCATTTACTCAACTCGAACTTGATTTAAAAAAACCTGTACTCGCACATCTCTATTTAACATAAAATGCTTATTTTTCTGAATAATTCTACTTACCCTATATCTTTACTATTTTGGTGCTCTCAACACAACTATGGACAAATTATCACAAGTGTAAATCATGGCAACTTTGTATGGCAACTAATACAGTGTAACTCAACCCAGATCTAGATACGTTACTGACACTGCTGCCATCTGCACCTAAAGGTTTTGCAAACTGAGGCATAAGTGATGCTTGGTAAGTATGAATCAACCTAGGGCTTATGATAAACACAAAATCCTGCTAGACCAGTGTTGCAGCTCAACAAATGTATAGAGGTACTCGGTCATTTTTGGAAGGAATTCCGATGGCCAACAAGCAGAGGATAAACGTGCTCAACACTGATTCTTTTTAGTTAACCTTTGATCAGCTGATACCAATATTTTACAAAACAGTGAATGTGAATACATAAATGGTAGTTGAGCTTACCAAAATTTCAGATAATGCATAATATAACATTTTATCAAATAGTATGATAGTAGTGATTCTAATTTCAAACCGTTTTTGAAATTGTTTCATGAACTATTGTTTTTGATTTTGTTAATGAAACTGAACGATAATTTTGTTTTCAGGTCCAAATATTGAGAATTGATATTATACGCTAAACTGGGTAACTTAAACCAACAGGGTAACTGGATAACCTAACTCACCTACATGCCTTTCCCCTAGGTGATTTGTCTAAGGATTTTGGTGTATGAACTTTACCTTAGAACGTTTATCAAACTCTTCCTCCGCTAGCCTCAGCACCATATCATCTGCAGGATTTATTTCTCCCTCAATCTCCTCACAATCCAAAGCTCCGATCTCGTTCTCATCGTACTCCGCAAACATCTAAAGTTTATTAATTTTTTGTTGAATAAACTCAAACTAATAGGTCTACATCTGTAAAATATTAAAGGAAACTCTGTCCGGCCTTTTTTAATATTATTAACACATCAGTTTGATATGATTATTATATTATGTTTCTGTAACTACAACTTTTGGATGATAATATTGAGTCCATTGAGTTTAGGCCCATTGAGTTGTGTTCAAATATGTATTACTGTGAGCCAATCCAACATTACGCTACGTTTATGCATGCGGCTGCAGGTGCAGCCCAGCACCTCGGCCGCAGCTGCAGTAAAAATTACACCCTGTTTATGCACGGCGGTCACTGCCGAAACAAAGTTGCGTCAAAGGTGAGGGGAAAAAGTTTGCCAACAATGTATAAAATCGAGGCCAGTCACCTCCACGCAATGGACCCTGTTATTTTGTATTGTGCTTACCAACTGATAAAAAAAAACAAAGAAAAAGGCGATGGGATGTGCATCTGATTAAGTTGCATGAACCATAGACAACTAACTGCGAACACACGTGATCAGTGTTAATAGTCCAGGGTTGGCAGCTCTGCTGCGGAAGACGTGCTGCGCTGCAGTAGATAAACAGTCCTATAAGGCTCCATGTAGTTTGAAATCGCTGAGGCCGGGCAAACCGTTGCGGTTTCTAACTACATGCGTGAACCACACTGGCGGACGACCGGCTGCATAAACAGTCTCTTTGACTCCATGTAGTTTGAAATCACTGCGGCCGGGCAAACCACTGCGTTTTCTAACTTCATGTGGGATTCACACTGGCGGATGACTGATTGCATAAACAGTCCCATTTGTCCCAATGATGTTAGAAACAAGCCGGCTGCCCGACTGCAGCTGCAACCTCATGCATAAACGGGGCCTTAGGTTTTCCATAATTTAAATACAACATATTTTCCTTATCCTTAGCATTGTATTGAATGCCAAGGTTTGACTTTTTATGTTGCAAGTAAATTAGAAATAAGCTGGCACTAAACCACTAAAGTTTTCAGACGAGCTTTGTAGTAGTCAAACTCAACTCTAAGTTGAAAAGAGTTGATGAAAACTGAATGAGTTTTTCTCACTTATTCTCGATAGATCGCTCACAAGAAAAGAACTGCTTATTATCAAAACTGATTATCCTACACCTTCAGTAGACTGCTAACTCAACACATTAATTCAGAATACAACAACTTTGACTTAGTTCTGACTTCTTGATATAGATGAGCTAGCAGTAAGAGTAGTTCCAAGTGTTTTGAATACAATTCGTAGTTATAAATTCACTTTTTCATGCACACCATTACTGAATAATTTTACTATTACTCACCAGTAAACACTACTTGTAAGCAAACCAGCCTTTTAGTGTGCAATAACAGTAGTATCACAATGTCTTTGCAGGTTTAGGAGAAGCTACTACATCAGCAGACAAAAAATGGATCCTATTCAATATTTTAGAAAATTGGCATAGCTATTTTGTTTCAACATCAAAGGCCAATCAGAGTAACAACAAAATCTTCTCTTTTCAAGCAAGCATCCTCGTAACGAATTTGTTTTCCCCTTCAGACTCTTAGGTTCTTATTTTTTGTTTCATTTGTAGCCAATCGAACTTAAACTACCTTCGAACTCTTCATGTCCTTAATCCGGTTTTAACCAAACATTCAAACTCTTGGATCCTTACATCCTGTTTTGATTATATTCAAATTCAAATTCAATATACTGTCAATACTAACATACCTTTTCAAAGCGGTCATCGAGCAGTGCAAGTTGGTCGTTACGTGGCACCACTGAGCTTGACATGGAGAACTCCGTGAACCGTGATTTGGTTTCCTCATGGTTCAACGAAGCGAGAGAATCGTCCGTTTCACCGTCACTGCTCCGGCCTCCCATCCTTGAGCTGACACTATCACCCTCGTCACTCATATCTTCATATTCTTCATTTTCGTCTTCATCCTCAGATCTAGAGACAGTAGTGACGTAAAATACCTGGGTATTTAAAACTAGGGGTAAATACCCAAAATTCATAAATACCCGGTTATTTTGGGTATTTATATTTTACATAAAAACGCCAACGTAATTTATATCTACCCTTACTACCCTTGTTATTATCAATGTGGATATTTTACCATTACATTTATTAATTAATTTACCAATAAATAAGCAATAACATGGACATTTTTGTAAAAAGACCGTCAAGCTTACAAATCAAACACTGCCAAACTGTGAAGGAACTGGTTAACCCTTTTACTGCCTACCATTTTTTTTATGACGTCGCCAAAAATGCCAGACCACTATTAAGATTTACTTGCCAAGACTGCCAGGTTCAATTAGACCAAATTTCACGCTCACATTAAAAAATTTGTAACTTTTTTATTTTTCATCAGAAATTTATAAGTTAGGTCTTGTTTTATTTGTATTGAGTTGTTTGTTTCAAATAAAATATATATTTTGGTGTATGTAATAGTGTTTTAGTTAAAATTTATGTATACATATATACAAATAAAAAAAAATATATATTTTTTAGTTTGGACTATAAAAATTACCTCTAAAACTTATACCTAAACCAATTTTATTTATACATGTTGTAAAACAGGCATTAGTAAACACATACCCAAATTTTCATGCCATTACCTTGATAAATGCAGGAATTCTGATGTTTTTTTCAAAATTTATTCATATTTTCAAAATTGAACATAGTTGCATATACAATTGACAATATTTGTTGACAAAAACATGTACATTTGGCTTCTAAATTGAAAAATGTTGTAAGGAACATAAAATAACACTAAAAACATACTAAAATAATTAAACTAACAACGACAAAAAAATTTAGAATATTTGAGAAAATTTCACAAAAAACCCTTTCAACACCTGTGCTCACCAAAACAGGTAGGGTGAACACCTATTTACGATGGTATTTTCACTTACTGGCGATCTACTCCGCTTGTCCATTTTCGTAATGACATAAAAACTTTACTCACTAAACCACGGATAAATCCACAAACATAACCAACAAACCAACACCAGTAAACATAGACAACAATTATTGAAAGACGGACGGCAGACAACACTCACTACACAGAGCAACTGTCGACTATGCACAGACGGTAGGGGGAATCAATGAGTATAACTTTATAGGTTATACAAGTCATAGAGTATAAATTGTACTTTTCTATGATCCTCATAGTCTTGACAACGAGTATCTCAAGTTTCGTGGCATTTGGTAAACATTTAAGGCCAATAAGTTAGAAATATTAGACGTGCTTTATTGCGCACGTCGGCGATTCTCGCACAATTAGTGACGTGCGCATATGCGCACGTCGGCGTTTTTCGCACCATTCTCGAGGTGCGCAAATGCGCACGTCGGCAGTAAAAGGGTTAAATAAGAGACATTCTATACAAATTTTAAAATATGCAATTTTATAACTGGACAAATACAGAACAAAATTGCAATGTAATTGAATTTAAATTCTTTTCTTAAATTTTTTAAAATTTAATAACACTCCAAAAGACCATCAAAGTAGTAGCCTAAATACCCAGTCCAGGGTATTTATCTCGATCTTGTTCAGAAGTTAAATGTGTAGTGACCATGTTATACTCTTCAAAGCAGTTTTTATGATAATTTTATAATCTTTACAGTATGGGAGTTTCGATGAACCTAGAAAAAATACCCCAAATGTACAACCCCAAATGTTAGGTTTGTTGAATATCATAAATACCCACGTTTTGGGTATTTACCCGGGTACTTACCCCAAGCCCCGGGTAAATACCAATTTTGATTTACCTACCTGCTGGGTATTTACCCGCCCACATCACTAAGAGTCGTCAGGTAGTAAATAATTATTATTGTAACTAGGGTCTGCGGTACAAGAAATTTATGGTCAGTACGGTTCGGTACAGTAAATATTACCTCGATTATCGGTACAATACACGGTAATAAAAAAGCCACAATTTATCATAGCCTAAGTGTATTCGGAAACCAAACAGAACAAATACAGAAAAATATGTTAAAGGAAAAACATACTGGCAGACATAAAAATGTATTTAGGTAAGCTTTTGATTATAATTAAATACAGGTTGTATGAATTATAAATTATAGCCTCCAACAACTTTTAAATCTTGCAACCAAGTAACACAACAGAATAAGAATTTGTATTGCAATCAGATGACACATACTCAGCAGGCGACGAAGTTGTAGCCTACTCGTCGGAACAGAAGTCGACGGTGATGGCAGTTCATCAAGAATCAAGAATCCATTACAATCACTCATTGTTTGTTTTAAATAGTTAAACTACAAAGGCTATCACAAAACTTGTCCAAAACATCTTATCAACAAAGACGACGCGCGATCACTTTAAGTGGAAAGGGTGATTACGTCAAAACATCATCTCACACAAAGAGTATACATAGAAAGTGAATATCAGAGGTAAAGAAATACGCAGTTTCCAAAATTATGAAATAAGACATAAAATTATGAAAAAATGTAGGCTAACATGTTCCAACATTTGTTACAACAGTAGTGTATGTAAAACATTTGATTTTTTTTTACTAATCAGCGTTTTATCAATCAAACTAATATTTAACCTAAACACTCTTCTAAACCGTTCACGGCATACTTAATATTAATTCAAACATTTTCTTTCGGTTGGTTTAATTTCCATCCATAAAACATTAGGAAGTGTTATAATGCCTATTGGAAAAAAGGTTATGATAAGCCCGATTTGTGTTGTTGAATTGATGTAGATGTTATTAAGTTTGCATATCAAAATAAGTGTCAACCTAGACCTTCTGCATGTTACTACTCTCTGTAACACACGATCGTAGATCAGAATGTATTTGCCAAATGTTTGGTGATCAAGTACTCATTTGAGGTTAGGGGGCCGTTATAAATTCGGCAATATACAACACAAAACAGTGTTATAATTTTGTTGATATAAAAAAAAACAGAGCCTTATGTGTTTATCCCTCAGTTTGATTTCAAAATGATTAAATGTCATACTTACAAATTCGGTTGTAGGTTTTTGTTTTTGTTTATACCGCCTCCATACACTGGCCAAGTCTAGGCGAGCAAAGACGAGCGTGACAGTGTAAATGCGTAGTAGTTTGTTATTGACCTCTGTTATTCTCGATGTTTATATACAAAAAAAAAAAAAAAAAAACATTCGGCCAGTGTGGATGCGGCTTTATCAATGATGTAAAGGCATCTCGTCATCATTCGTGATCGTGAACCTATAAACTCGCGAATGCCGGTCGAAGTTGAAAGTTGCTATCTTGAAAAAAGTATGAAAAGTACATTCGTTAATATATTATTTTATTAGATTTATTTTTTTATTAATTTTGTTAATAGTTTCCGTAGAGATTTTTACGCTGTGTAAATGGAATGTCAACGGACGAAAAAGATGTTATGAATAAAACTGAAGGAAAAATGTGGTTGATAAACAGTGAATACAGATTTTTTGTAGTTGTAGGCTGTACTGTACCGACTTAGTACCGGCACCGTTAGTGGTACCGCACCGAATTCGGTAATTCGTTTTGACCCCGTACCATTTTGTAACACCTTTTGAAATGTTTAACAACTTAACAAATAATTCAACACATAATTCGCTCAACCCTGTTATTAATTTTCCCTCAAATTATAGATTTGTTTACCCTTGTATAGGCCCTTGAATAGACCAACATGTACAATGTATGAACCAGGAGTTCAGACAATTTTGGACACCTAAAATTTCTCCAGAACCAACGTCTTATGTTGGAAATTCTCTAAATTGTGTATACATTTTTAAATTAAGTTTTTTTACTATAGGAATTATCATTATAATTTGGGTCCAAGGCTAATAAATGTCAATGAAGTCCACGTATTTATTAGATTGTTGTCAAATGTTAATATATTATTATGTGTGCGCAGGAGACTTTTGATGTCAATACTATCACTACCAGACAGTTTGAGGCAGTATAATGAGATTCATCAACTACTTAAAATAGAATGTCATGGTAAAAGTGTAGTTTATACCCAAATTACAGGTTACAGGTGGTAATACAACATTTTTGGCCAAATCACAGAGAAAAAAGCAGAGGGGACATTATTACTTATACCAGCCTAAATGGAAAACAAATTCTAATTGAAGAAATTGTTATTTTAACTCAGCTTATTAGGTTTTTATTAAGGTAAATTTGACTTGATCCATGCTAAGTTGACTTTTATTTGGTATCATTAAAATATTATTAAGAGCTTACAATTCATCGCAAGAGGCATTTGCTTTGAGAATAAAGTCATCTTCAAGCTGATTTTCAGGATCATCAAAGTCAAAATCTTCATCCATAGCAGCAACAACTTCAGGATCCAAATCCAGGCGAAGACCTAAAATGAAAATATTTCCTTAACTTTATTCATAATGTCTTAGGTATTATTTAGAGTAGAAAACTTCATCACTATGCAGTATTCTAGTCTAAGCATCAAGTTTATGTGATGCTTAATATAGGTGACGCAACAACCATACTGTGACAAGAGTCACAATATTTCGTAGCTATGCACCTCTCGTTGATTGATAAGAAAAAGGTAGCTATATACGAAGCAGCTTGAATTTTAGATAAGATATCACACCTGAGATTTCCTATAAGAACCTGCATTATAGGTGTAGGCTACCTGAATTGCCTGGATTAAATTATTTGAGTTTCAACAACTTCTTTATTTTGAAAATGGCATTGCCCCTTGCACATAAAACTTTGGATGTACAATTTGCTATACGATCACTTGCACACAGTTTTAATAGCATTTATTTATGTAGATTTACATTTGCATTAATTGCATTAAAGTTAGGCACAATATTGCCTAACAAATCCTTGGACATATCCAACAAAAAATAAAAACACAGGCTAAATCGTCAAATTGTATCTAACAATGCAAGGGCAAACCATACTCAAAATAATTTCACAACTCTTTAGAAATATTACACCAGTTACACAAAAACAAACCACTAGTTGTTGCATCTACAGGGAAAAATATTTACTGAAACTCAAAGAAAGAATACCTTTCAATGATATTTAAACTGATATTTATGTTTTAATTTAATAACCTAGGCATAAAACATACCTAATATAAAAAATATGAAAAATTACAATATGCTTTGTTTCTTGAGCTACTCTTATCAGTCGGTTGTAGCAAGTTCTGGTTGACTAACTGTGAGGAAGTAACTAGGCCTAGCAGAACTGAGTAACATAGCCTTATAACATGAACCATACCAGACTGTGGTGCAGCTCGGTTGAGGAGACCCACATCTTCTTGAACTTCAGAAGCAAACACTGAAGACGGCAGGTTAATGTTATTTTCCTGATAAGGGCAAAGGAAAATTTAATTAATCCAGCTGTTATGCAACATTGGTTCTCTTTGTAGACTTGAATAGGGCAAGATTATTTTAAATTTATTTTAAAATCTTACTTGGATACTTGGTAATTCATCCAGTTGGCCAAATTGGCGTTGGATGTTGGATCATAATGTCAGGTAGGCCCTGGACATTGTAAAGTTCTATTTTGGCGACGGTGAGGTTAGGTTAGGTTAGATTCACAATTTATTTTTGGGTTAGAGGTTCCCTGGCTGCACAATTAAAAAAACTCTTCCAAACTGTAAAAGCTGTTTTTTATAACACCAAATAAATTATATAGGCTGCATACTGTAAAGAACAAAATGTTGTTCAAGCCCATCTCTTAGAGATTGTTACTGATTTAAACATAAATGAAAAGTATATTCCAAAGACTGCATAAGATTGCAATACAACTGTGAAATATATTCACAAATATACATACTGAGCTCATAAAACAGGATAGGAAAACAATAGGTAGTCTAACGTCATCTTCTTCCCGAAGGAAACTAAATCGTGGAACTTTCACTATGTGTTATACACAGTACAAACTTTATACAACTTTTCCTAATGTTCAACTGGCGATATATTGTTGCGCATCTTCATTTTGAGAAGAACATTGCGACGATATATTGTTATGCGTCTACATTAGATTCTGTTAGGCTACTTTTAAAGGATATATAATTTGATTTGGTTTTATTATTGAAGTATCAGTACTCAAGCAACAATATATCATTGTAAAGTATTTTTAGCAAAGGAATTTAATTTGTTGTTGATTATTTCCTCATGCAATATACACTTTAAATTTCAGATATATGGTGCCAGGATGAGGTGGCAACATATTCCCTATTAGGCAGTGTTAGCTTAACCTATCACTAAGTTAATGATAGTGATCAATAAGTAGGAGACAAATGATAGTATCCCATTGGGCATTGTGTACCGAGTTTACACGAGATTGAAAATTAAAATTTTCTCCCCAAGCATTAGTTGTAGAATAACAATGAACAATAATAATTTAATTTAATTTGTTGAGCTCTCTTTAATGAGAATTTAATGGTTCCATTTAAAATACAAAAGTTTGTATTTTGATATCCTATTAATTTCTGGTGGTACACAATTTTCCCGGAAATGTGGGTGGTGTCATTTCATTAGGGACCTTAAGTTACTTAAGTAACATTAAGACCTTAATAAACTGCCAAATTTTAATCAAAATAGTTGGGCATTTTTGGTAAATTTAAATAAAATTTTTGGTACTTATGCATTGTACCAACAACCTACTTTTAATAGCATTTTAAAGTGGACCAAACCCCAAAAACGAAGTGGAACAAAAGTAGAGACTTATCAACTTATTTCTGCCATTTGCTGCTACTCTTGACCCACATGTACTCAGCGAGGTATGAATCTAAATGATGGCGAATTGTACCTCTGTGTTTTTTGTTGCGACATTTAACCGAGCCCCACATACATTATACTTGCTGTGTACTAGCCCCCATTTCAGGATCGACAAAGTTATACTTGTGGTTAACGGTGAAGTGGTGAAAACCCGCTTTTTCTAACTCTTCTGACTGGTAACCCATCCAGCAGTCAGAAACTATAGTGCTACCTGGTTCAATACGCAGCTGTATTTGAACCATAAGGGTTTTAGCACTCCTATTGGGCACCCTCACTAAAAACCGGCCACCTGTTTCCCTACACAATCCACCAATCACCCACTGTTGTGGTCTAACACGCCCTGCATTGCTTTTACTTTTGTAAACAAAGACTCGTCAATTTCGACAATACAGCCATCGCCTCCAATTTTGCCACCATTCTCTTGTTCCACAGAAAAAACACAACCTCCCGCATATAATTATTCCAATCGATAACTGTGTGAATTGAATACCCTAATTGTTTTTCACACCACGACACAGATGGAAGTTCCTCAGCCCAGCAATATACAAATCTAACAGCAGTCACAACTGGAATCTTACTGTGACTCAACCTCACAGTTAACTCGCAGACCCACTTTTTTCATGCACGCTTTTTTAGTGCATTTCCAAAATGGAGACTTTTCAAAGGAATACAAATTCATTTTGTGTCCATTTGGACATAGTTTCGAAGATGGAAGTAATTGTTTTCTTTGTAAAAAACGAACTGCTTCCTCTTCGCTTCGAGGTAAATCACAAATTAAAATATTGTCGTTCTCATCACTATTCACTAATAATAAAACAACAAGAACACCCACAAAAGTTTACCTGTCACTACTCGAACGAGGCGGAACAAGGACTAATTGAGACACTGCCACCGCGCCGGCCAACGACTGACCTTTCACCTGACCTTGACCGAGTGAGGGGGAGAGGAGGGGTTTCACGACTCGACATGATTAATTCAATCTATAAAATAGTACTGTACACTATTATAGTAACCCTACCTACCACAACCAGCGCAGCGAACCATTACATGTGGCAGTCGGTATAATGAATAAGTACCCAATATTTTTGTTGCAGTTTTATGGGGGAGGGGAACTTTTTTACCCTAGTTCTTACATACCGGTACCAACTTAATAACCATTGGTCCTTGGTGTGGTTTTTAGGTCTGTATACACACATAGCTAGATTTCACTGTAAAAACTATTTAAACAACAATTTTGGTTCAGAGATTTGTAAAAACAAGTATATTTCAACAATTTTAAAATATTTACAAAAACAGTAGTTGTCTACTTTTTTATGTAGGCTACTATATTTTGAAAGATAAATTAAAAGCCTTAATAAATAAGGGAACAAGAATAATTCTTATTGTCTGGTTTTGACCCCCCTTTACTATTTACACTCAATTCACTTACCTTCTGGGGTTTTTCTTTTTCTGGTGTCTGTTCCCAATGGGCTACTAATGTGTCACTCTCCCGTAAGTGTTGAAGGTAGTCATAATCATCATCAAAATAAATTCCAAACTTCATCTCTTCTTCTTTATTTTTTTTCAATTTCCCCTGAAAAAAATATATACAAAACATAAAATATAATTATCACTATTATTAATTTAAGAAGCTGAAACACACTCGTGCATATTTTAGGAAGAATATTAATGAATTTATCACTGTAGGATAAGTGAGCAGACACAAGAGCAGCTTATCTGACACTAGTTAGATTCATATATCAGAAATGGAATAATCTTCTGGGGGGGGGGGGGGCTCTTCTAAAGAAAACATTCAGTGAGTGTTCGAGCTGCAGAAGCGTGCCATAAAAATTCTTGGAGGCCTTCAGCAGAGAGAAAGCTGCAGACGTTTTCAAGACTCTGAAAATTCCAACCATAAGGCAGTCTCGATCTACATATGTGAGGTCGTATCTCATCTGCTGGGTAATGCAGATTTATAGTACACTGCTATAATACTAGGAAAAAC
Source organism: Allygus modestus (assembly GCA_963675035.1). NCBI lineage: Eukaryota > Metazoa > Arthropoda > Insecta > Hemiptera > Cicadellidae > Allygus > Allygus modestus. The sequence goes on along the minus strand of OY776115.1, from coordinate 99,916,992 downwards.
GTCAATTCAAACCTGCCTGTGCACAAAACCTCCAAATATATTCTAAAAAGCTGTCAACTGCTAGGGCTAAACTTTTTAATCCTCTTCCAGCCAGCATCAAAAGTGGCAATCCAAAGACACTCAAAAGAATACTTTTTAAGTGGATGGTTTAATTATAGCATGAAAGAGTTCATTTCTTGCTGTGAAAGAGACTTTGACCATATATAATCAATGCTTTGACCAACAGCAAAATTTTTAAAGGCCACATTTCAAATTCAAATACCTTTATTCATGAAAAGTATACATTATGAATAGTGTCAAAGAACTATCTATTTATATTATGCTAATTCTCACAATACAATAATAATAAAAACCTGTTTAAATAATCAGATTACAAACAAATCAAGAAACTTCAGTTGTACTGTTACCTTTATCTTTTCTTTGTTCCAGCCTTTCCATTATTTTACATTCATTTTTTTGTTTTTGGGGGGAGGAAAAAATCATCAATTGAGTAGGGAGCTTTGGCAATTAAATATTCTTGTAAGCACCTATTAAATTTTATGATATTTTTTTCCTGTTTAATTGCTATAGGAAGATGTTTTAAAAATGTTTATCTCAAGTAGGTCAGCTTTTTTACAAAAAAACTTTGTTTTATGCTGGGGCAGAACATTATCTTCTTTATTTGTGGTACCTATTATCGAATTTCCCCTATAGGGAGGAAGCTATTACCGTAGGTCTCATTGTAAGACTTAAACCCGAGACCATGATAACTTTTCATTTTGAGGTCCCCAGATACCAAAAACACTATATATATATATATATATATATATATATGTATGTCCGTAAGCACAATAACTCTCGTAAAAAAGGCCCGATCTTGATGAAATTTGGTACATAGGTGTAAAGTACCATTTATTTGAACGAGTTTGAAAACCAGACGAATCGCACCATCCGAAGGGGGTTTTTTTTTGGGGGGGGGTTTCTAGTCCAAAAATGGGTTTTTAGGGGTTTTCACATGCAATTTTTATTTATATCAAATTTTAATTTTCACCATTGCATTCAGCATAAAAAACAAACAATTTGGTATTTTGATCATTGCTCTACGTCAATTGGTTACTGAGATATTGAAAGTGCTAAACACAGTACGTTGTCTAATGTTATTCTTATGGAGAAAAAGAAAAATTGTATATCTCGCTTATTTATAAACATAAACTGGCGAAATTTGGTATATGGCTTCATTTGGTTGTGGTTTATTGTTGTTTGCACAACAAAAAATTTTTCACCTATGGTTCCCGTAGCAGCAAACCTAGGTACTTGGTCCCCATGTTATTCTTATGGAAAATAAATAAAATATTATATATCGCTTATTTATGAATGTATATGGATGAAACTTTGGTTTGTACTTCACTAAGATGAGTTCTATTGATATTTGCATCAAAACCCATTATTTTGTGTTCCTTGTAGCAAACCTGCGTAATCATCCCCAATGTTATTCTTATAGAGAATAATTAATTGATAAACGAAGTGAATCACTGTATTGATGAAGAAGTTTCAGTGGCCGTGTGTGTGTGTGTGGGTGGGTGTGTTATCGAAATACTAAATAACTGTAAAACATTTCTTAATGAAATTTTGAAGGAGTCATTTGGGATACCAAAGGGATGTTTTAACACAGCATTTGTATTTTATTTTGGATTATTAATAATTATTAAACCTAATTTAAATGTTTGATATTCAGTAGTTGAATTGGTTTTCGTAGTAAGCTATTGACTATGGTTGTCTTTAAAATGTCAGCTGTGATTTATCTGTGTTTCACTTGAGCGATTTTTATCCCCTATATGGGATATTTTGACTGCTTGTGGGATAAAATGGGATTGTGGGATAAAGTGGGATTTTTTTGAAATCGGCATTACGTCTGCTAGTTTGCTTACAACTTACGACCAGAGCACCTTAGCAGTAGCACTTCTAGTGGATTTTCTCGCCGTACTGGCAGTTGCGGGGTTTCCCATTTTTTAACCTCGCTGTCCGCACCTATTATGATTTTATAAACGTCACAGAACGAACACTGAATCATGTCAATTTCGCTGGCCGAGCCATGTTGGAATTAACAACACTATTTGCCATTATTTAGTACCTACTTCGTACTCTTTAGTACTACCATTAAAAATATTAGTACCTCTCACGTAAATAAATTATTTAATTTAGTTAATTCACCGTATCATTTGACCTATGTCGCATTGCTCAAAATCCTTTGAGGTACTAAAATGTAAAATACCTATAGGTAATTAGTAGATCTAAATAAGCTCTAACGGTATAAATATTGTACTAATACATTATTCAATAATCATATAATATTTAACATTAATTGTGTTGCAATGTTTAACAAATCAGTGGGAAAGTGTGGGATATGACGAGGGATACTATAAGGGAGAGTCTGGGATAAAGTGGGATTTTTTGTATCAGTGCGTGGCATATTTTTACCGTAGAGTGGAAACACTGCATATTTGTTTATAAATCACAAAAAATTTAAACACGTTTTCAACTATGAAGTTAGGTTATGTTTTGTTCCATACATTTTATTTTGAAATAATTTAAAATGTGAGTGTTATGTAAATTGGTAGTGTTTTGTCGTGTTTAAAACAATACTTAGCCTATATCTATTTAGATTTATTATTAGTTTATTTTTTACTGGAAAACTTCGATGTAAAAGCTAAGTGTTTGGACTAGTGATGATAAATTAATACAATAGGTTTTGGAATTTTTGAATTACTCGGACAGTATAACTCTGTAACACGACTGACTGTGATTGATAATCAAGCGTGTTGTAGACCTATAGTAGTTTCTTTACATTGTGAACAAATTACTTGATGGCAGACTTACTAAACGACCATACGTGCAAACTATCTTTATTACATGTAATGTACCAAATAAGCCTCACTGTCACCTAATGACATGGGATTAAAGTTTTGTAATCTACCGGTCAGTAAAATAGTCTGGTTACAGTTTATATTTGTTTGCATTTTCTGTGGTTAATATTGATTTTCATACAAAATCAAGATGTCCAAAACTCCTTAGTCCCAACCGTCTACATTGTTCAACTAATTACGATGTAGACAGATTGCCCTCCTGAAAAATTGTCATTAATGTAGATGTTGGATTTTGCTCTTAAATATCTCGTGCTGCGATTTCAGTAGCTTGTGTATTTAAATCCAAACTAACATATATTAATGATGTAAACATTTTTAAATTTAAGGTATGAATTTTATAAGATACTGTTATATAAATAAATCATTGAATACATTTGTTTACATTAAATGGGTTTAAAACAAGTATACTTCTGTATTATTAACCCCCTGATTTTGGAACTGGAAATTAATAGGTGTAATAATAATTGGCAACTTTTCCCTCAGGTTATATATTTAAAACTCGTCGAAAACCATCCTGTGTCAAAAATATATTAGTCATTGGCCGAGTCATAAAAAAGCGTGAACAGGAGCTAGGACCTGTGACCAAATAAACGCAATCAGTTCAATCTAATTTGCTAGGTACACACAGTGGTTTTAAGAGGTTAATTGCTCCACCTCACCCTCCAGGGTTAGATGGAAACGTATTCCGCATATTCTCTATTCATTGTTGCTAGATTAGGAAACCCCAGCATAGCTGTATAGGCACGTTTTCCACAAGCAGGAATTTTGCGCAGGTTACCAGAAGGTTAGGATATAGCAGGAAAGGAAAGGGTAGGATGGGACAGGCAGCCAAATTGGCCTTTCAGAGTACCAACTCCCGTGCCTTGTGACAACTGTGATCAGGCTCAATGTGGACCCGCTCTGCCCTCCAACTGGCCAACTCAACGGATGGGGTATCCATGTAAAACAGCCAGGGACCATACATTCTCAGGTTGGGGACCAACCCCTGAGTTTCCGCCCCGAGCCGCTGCAAGTGGAGGGACCAAAGGTGAAAGGGAAGTTTGTCATAATGGACATCCAAAAAACTTCATATGTAATGACAATTTCATTTGCTGTACCCAATGTCAGCATCCAAACTGGTATAGACCAGTTTTAAGGTTGTCCTAGGACGAATATTCTCTATTGGTCAATGCTAACCCACCAAGTTTTAATAAAATTAATTAGTATACAAGAGATATATGTTTTTTATTTCTTATAAGAATAACATCGGACAATATACTTAGTTTACTGCTGAATGGAAATTTAAATATTCTCCACAAGCATTAGCCGAATAGCCTACTAAAGAAATACTAATTTAACCGTCTGTGGATTGGAGTACTAATTTTTAATCTTTTAGAGCTTTTTATGGCAATGAGATAAAACTGTTGAAATCTGCTAAAAATATTTAAAGTTTATAAGAAAGGTAAAAAAACTGAAGTTTGGGATCTCTTAAGCCCTGTAATTTCTGAACCCAAATTTTTCTAAAAAATCAGGTGGTATATTTTATTAGAAACCTAATATAAACCACCAAATAAAAAATCCAAAGATTTCGAAAGCGGCTCCTCAAAACTGCTCCAGACCTATATACTACGTTGTTGGGTACCAAAATATTATGGATACCTCTTTGTTCTTCCCTCAGGGCTCTGCCTTTACTATCACTCCCAACTTTTAATTTTAACGTATGATTCGTTGGATTTATTTTGTTAAAGCAGCATCTCCTGAAAGATGTCCCCACGTTTGATACACCACCCTACTCAACCATAGACCTCCACCGCACAGGAAAATTGTCTATGTTATTATTTACGCCTTTATTAGTAATTTTAGAAAATTTTCAATTATACAAAAAATTGTTGTTATTTTCTTTTAACTCCGACCTTAGAGCTCCGCCTCGCTGGCTTTAAAAGTTGCCTTGTTAAATTTATAGAGGAAAGATGATCCTTGGGTAAGCGTTCGGGAGTTCGGGTCAGCGTTCGGGTTGAGTACTACTAGCTGGTCAGACAGACATTATTCTGTCCTAATGTCACTGAATTTGTTTTATGTCAAAAATTCTCGTTCTTTTTCATGATGAGCTCGTTAGCTACGCTCACTTGCCTATGTTTATATAGAGCTTGCTTCGGTATTGAAAATGAGTTGCTATTCAAATAGATTTATTATTTCTATAATAACTATATGTTTATATGCTTTTCAAGTATGTTTAGATATCATCCTTATAACAGCTGTTTGATGAAACTAAATAACTAACATACAATCCCGACTTTGTTTTATGTATTTAGATAATGAAAATCACTTAATAATATCTTGCCATGACAACGTTAATATACACTAGGCAGAAATACGGATTTTAGCAATTCGAAATTTAAGTAATTGCACAACGCCATCTGTAGAGCCTGATATAAGTGTAGGTTATATTATATAAATCAAACAGGAAAGTTGGCCGGGCTGGTAAGGGCCCTCACTTGCATTTAGGGTGTAGACCAGAGCCTGTACAGACCTAAATTCAGCCCTGGCCGTCTGTATGCAGAACTTCAAGCATGCTAGAATCCAGAATCATTGTCCCTGTCTCGTGTACATTCTATGTGCCTAAGAGTAAAAATATGTTATAGTCAATCAATACAAATGCTGAATTATTTTGACTCAATCCTATCCTACACTATAATATGAGTAAGGTTTGCATGCTCGCTTGCTTGGTTGATTGCTTGCAACTCTGATCTCAAAAACGGCTCCAACGATTTTCTTGAAAAATAGCTAATGTGTCCTTCCAACTACTTGTGTTGTAAAACCTGATATATGGGTTAAAAATAAGTTCTAGACATGTCCCATCCCCAAAAAAATCAAATAATGTAAAAAGCCGCTATGGAAAATTGAAAAAATCACATTGGGCTTTTAGAGATTAAAATAAAAGCAAAAGAGTCATAACAGCTGTTCAAAATCTTTCAGCGAACTCTCAAAGTTATACTCATATAGTTTAAGTACTACCTGGGGCTGAGATTTTCTAGGGAAAGGTCAATCTTGTTTATGACTTGGAGTTGTTTTTCACTATGTACCCTACTAAAGAGCATTTTTGAGGTCACAACAGTTGTTATTATAATGCACCTTTGAGTCATTCTGGATATGACCACTCTACATGTAATCTTCATTCAAAGGATTTATTATCTGATTTTATGGAACCACATGGAACTCATGTTGTTTATGATTATTAACATGTGGTTTCCTGAGAGCAGAGATTAAAAGATTTGAGAGAAGATTACATATATAGAGTAGTAAAATAAATCAAAGGGATATTGAGCTATAAATAACAACTGGAGTGACCTTAAAAATGTAGAAAAGAGGCAAATCAGTTATACAAATCTGATTATCAGTAGGGGGAAGTGGTGAAATATGCTCCAAGTCATCTAAACAAACTGACTGGCCTTCCCCCGAGCAAAGTTCGGTACCCAGGTATCATATACTCTAATATGAGTAAGGTTTGCTTGTATGTTTGCTTGCTTGCGACACTGATCCCAAAAACGGCTCCAACGATTTCCTTCAAATGTTCAAAATAACTAATTTCTGGGATAAAAATAAGTTCTAGACAGGCCTCATTCCCAGGAAATATCAAATAATGTAAAAAACTAAAATGATAGGTTAAAAAAATTAATATTGGGCTTATGGAGTTTTAAATCAACACAAAAGAATTTTATCAGCTGTTCATAATCAACCAGGGAATTGTCAAAGTAATACTCATGTTTTTTATGATTATTAACATGTGGTTTCCTGAGAACAGAGATTAAAATATTTGAGTGAAGATTATATATATAGAGTAGTAAAATAAATGAAAGAGACTTTGAGCTATAAATAACAACTGGAGGAACCTTAAAAATGTAGAAAAGAGGCAGATGAGTTATACAAATCTGATTATCAGTAGGGGAAAGTGATGAAATATTACTCCAAGTCATCTAAACTGATTGACTGGCCCTCCCCCGAGCAAAGCTGGGCCCCCCCAGGTACTCTCGTGTTAAAACGGATATGAGAAGGGTGTTACCACTCCAGTAGTCAGTAGTATTTTTTATTTACATTAGTCCTAAATTATCTGTTCTTGCCGTTGTGGAGTTAAAACGGATATGGGAATGGTGTTACCATTCCATTAGTAAAATATTTGGCTTATTAATTATCTTTTCTTGCTGTTGTGGAGTTAAAACGGATAACAGAAGAGTGTTACCAATCCAGTACCTGCCTACATATATTTAAAAATTCAGTCTTCGTTCATCCTCTTACGGGAAGAATGAGCGTACACCTAGTATATTAAATATCGCTTGTTTGTGAATATATTTATTATGAATCCTGTTAAGTGTTTTAATGTGTTATATATATTCGTTGGAAATTCGCTGAGTATGCAGGTTTACTGCAATGGGTGTATTATATTTATGTATTGGGCTTGAATCATTTGGGGGATGAATTTACTTTTGTTATAAAAATAGAATCGAGGATATACTGTCCGTATACGGTTAAAATGTTGAGGCCAATAAAATGATCTTTTGCTGATTCATCTTGTAATTTTTTTTAAATAATTCTGATTGCGCTTTTTTGTTTATTTGATAACTTGCCAAGGTTAATTTTTGTTGTTGCTCCAAATAAACCAATTCCAAAAGCTAAGTGGGAGTGGATATAAGCAAAATAAATATTGTGTCGTGTTGTAATATCACAATAAAGAGACATTCTTTTTTAGAGCATAGAGCCCAGAACTAATCTTGGGCAGAATTTTTTTACATGGTCATCCCAACTCAAATGTTGACCTATAATTAGTCCCAGGAAGTTTGTCCTAGATTTAACTTCAGTGTTTTGAGAGTGAAAATGTATCACTGGTTCTTGCCACTTTGTTTTAAATTGAATAAAATTAGTTTGATCTAAGTTTCAACAGTAAACTAGGTGTACGCTCATGCCTCGCGTATAAGTATAATCGAAACCCATGATCAAACTTAAATCGAGTCTCATAAAAATTTCAAGATCTGATTTGAATAACATCATCAGAATACATTTTGGTATCATTTAACTGCCGCCAGAATCCGGGTTTTACGTCTACATAGCTATAGTCATATCACTTCTCCCCGAAAAACCACTTATCGCAGTAGCTCAGTGGGTATCGTACTGGCTCTCACGGGGAAAGGTCGCAGGTTTATCAAAGAAAATGTTATATAATCCATATTTTTATTTATACAGGGTGTCACAAAAAAGTGTGATGGGCTATACAGGACCTAATTCTACATGCAAAAATAAGTCAAAAATGAAGAATAACATTTTTTGGATTTCGGCTTAGTTTAGCCGTAATCCGCCATTTTGTTTTTTTGGGAAAATATTTATTATTTCAAAAACCCAATGAGATATTTTTACCAAACTTGGCAAAAGTGTTTACACTAAAGTAAGTAACATTTGTAAAAAAAAATATTTTTTTACCTTTCCAAATTTCAAAATGGCGGCCATTTGAATTTTTGTTTGCCAAATTTCATGAAAACCGGTACCTAAATCAAAATTTTTCAAGACACAATTTTTTTTGTATTTATTATAACAAATCCAACAAAACAAAAATGAATAAAATCGGTTCATAAATAAAGAAGCTGTGTTTATTTTAATAATTTAGACTGAATTTACTTAATTACATTACATAAATTATTATTAAATAAATTTCAGTCTAAATTACTAAAATAAACACAGCTTCTTTATTTATGAACCGATTTTATTCATTTTTGTTTTGTTGGATTTCTTATAATAAATACAAAAAAATTTGTGTCTTGAACAATTTTGATTTAGGTACCGGTTTTCATGAAATTTGGCATAAAAAAATTCAAATGGCCGCCATTTTGAAATTTGGAAAGGTAAAAAAATATTTTTTTTTTACAAATGTTACTTACTTTAGTGTAAACACTTTTGCCAAGTTTCGTAAAAATATCTCATTGGGTTTTTGAAATAATAAATATTTTCCCAAAAAAACAAAATGGCGGATTATGGCTAAACTAAGCCGAAATCCAAAAATGTTATTCTTCATTTTTGACTTATTTTTGCATGTAGAATTAGGTCCTGTATAGCCCATCACACTTTTTTGTGACACCCTGTATTTAAAATAAATTGTAGGTTTCAGGCATGGTTTGTTGTTAGAATTGGCATGGGTGCGTTGATCATAGTACAAACAGAGTATTTTGGGCTAAGCCGTGACTTTAGCAGTGTGATTAATTTAACTTTTAAGAGAACAGCGAGTTTCCTAAATTAACTAAAGTTACAATTTCAATAGGCCTAGTCAAAATATCCTTAAGGTTAACAATAAGTCGTCAGGTCTAGTTATTTCGATGACAAAGTGAGATTTCAATATATTGTTTCAAAAGCCTAGGCTATCATGAAATTAAATGCTATAAACATGGGTTAGTCCAAGACCGTACATGAAACTTCTAAAATGGCAAGTAGCCTAAGTGTATAGGCCTAAATTTCATAGCCATAGGTCCAAGTTTAAGATGAAAACAGCTGTAATCAAAACCTAAGATATGTCAAATAATTTCAGATAACCTGTAAAAAGGATTAGTTTGGTTAGAATAGTTTAAAGCTTTTGCTTTGGTTCGCTACAATATTTCTGGTAATGTGTTTAAAGTATTTTACAACAGTTGTATTATCAGTTTAATGTCGGCTTACTCTTACTGTAATCCAACTCTAGGCTATATCAAATCATTTGAGATAACCTTCCGAAAAAGGCTGTTTGGTTAGAATAGTCTACAGCTTTTATTGTGGTTAGCTACAACATTACTTGTAATGTATTTTAGGTAATGTAAAAATTTATATTATTAATTTAGTGAAAATATAACCTAGCAAATAATTGTCCTACAAAATAAATTTAAGGTTGGTCGATTACTGTGAATAACTTGATCAAAGCTTTCTAGACCTCGTGCAGATCTTCGTGAAACCTGAGTAGGGGGAGCCAGCAATAGAGTGGGGGGATCAGCGTTGGAGGGGAAGTTCACAATGCCTTGTGTCATAATACTATTCCTTTGGAAAACATTTGGCCAGTCTGTATTTAAATATATTTTACTGGGTGAACGTAGAGTAATTAAGGTTTTATGATAGTCTTTATAAACACGAGGATCGTATTTAAACCATAATCGACAATATACATGTTTTAGCGAATTTCCCCTATAGGGAAGAAGCTATTACCGTAGGTCTCATGGTAAGACTTAAGCCCGAGACCATGATAACTTTTCATTTTGAGATCCCCAGATGCCAAAAACACCATTCGTTCAAATTTTTATATATGTATATATATATATATATATATATATATATATATATATATATATATGTGTGTGTCCGTAAGCACGATAACTCTCGTAAAAAAGGTCCGATCTTAATGAAATTTGGTAGAAACGTGTAAAGTACCATTTATTTGAACAAGTTCGAAAACCAGACAAATCGCACCATCCAAAGGGGGGTTTTGTACCCCAAAAATGGGTTTTTTGGGGTTTCCACATGTAATTTTTATTAAAATCAAATTTGAATTTTCACCATTGAATTCAGCATAAAAAAACAAACAATTTGGTATCTTGATCATTGCTCTACGTCAATTGGTTACTGAGATATTGAAAGTGCTAAACACAGTACGTTGTCTAATGTTATTCTTATGGAGGAAAAGAAAAATTGTATATCTCGCTTATTTATGAACATAAACTGACGAAATTTGGTATGTGGCTTCATCTGGTTGTGGTTTATTATTGTTTGCACAAAAAAACAATTTTTCGCCTATGGGTCCCATAGCAGCAAACCTAGGTACTCGGTCCCCATGTTACTCTTATGGAGAGTAATTAAAATGTTATATATCGCTTATTTATAAATGTATATGGATGAAACTTGGTATGTGACTTCACTTAGCTGAGTTCTATTGATATTTGCATAAAAACCAATTATTTTGTGTTCCTTGTTGCAGCAAACCTGCGTACTCATCCCCAATGTTATTCTTATAGAGAATAATTAATATTTTAATTATCGCTTGTTTGTGAATATATTTCTTATGAATCCCTGTTAAGTGGCTTAATGTGTTATAATTCATTGGAAATTCGCTGAGTATGCAGGTTTGCTGCGACGGGGGTGTATTTGAGTATTGTATTTTAAATTATGTCTTAACAAATTCTAAATGATTACATGAGGCTTCTTGAGTTTCTTTTCAAATGGAAACGTCAACACAAGTCGTTGAACTGTTTCACTGTTGTAGGCAGTATAGTTGAAATATTTGTTCTTGTACCATCAGCTGTTTTTTTACTCTTAAAAAAGTTCATTGCTTTTGCTGATTGTTTATTTGTAATGTCAATATTTTTTCCTATAAAACTAATGTTAAAACATATTGACGCAGCAAAATTACTAGGTTAAAGGCAAATTTTAATAATTCGTGTCAGGCCTAATCAATAAGGGCTGTTCCTTCACTTCTCGGGAATACGTCCGAAGATTCGGCTGAACTCCGAATGTTCGGAGTAGTCGCGACAACGAATTTTGCACCAAATCAACCGAATGTGCACAACTAACTAAACCAAGTACACGCTAGCTCAATACTATTCTCACCCATTCGCTTCCGCTCGTCTCCTTTGATTCGTGCCAAACGTCCACAAAAAAACGGAGCTCAGGCGAACACGAATCATGGCGAGGCGAACTATCCCGAACATACTCAAGTACACTGAGTACACTATCGGACTCGCCTTAGTTCGCCTTCGTTGGGCCATAGTGTACTGGTAGCAGGAATACGGAAAAAAAATTCAGTGAACATTCGGGAGGATGTTTGGCAGAATGTTTAGGCCTGTTCGCGAGATGTGTGGGACAGTCGTCTTAACCTAAGATCTTTGCATAACAATCACTTCACGGTTGCAATGTTTTTGGTTTGGCACGTAACAGATGATTCTCACAAGCAATGTTTAGTCAACGGTCTAAGAACAGATGTCAATCACTCACCCCCACCCTAAAAAACCGGTTTAAACCACTTTTACCAATAACACCCAGGCTTCACAAAGATCCGCACAAGGTCTAGACAAACTGAGGCTTTGTACTTTTTACACATGACAATCACAATATTACCAATTGTCTTTTAAGACAATGTAATAAAACAAACTATTTTATAAGTTAAGTTAATATCTCAGTCTACAGTCATCTATTTTGAAAAGTTATTTTGAGTTTTTCGATCTGCCACACGCGTTGTCTGCCACTGTTACTCGTCGTCACCGACGATTGACGATATTTACACAGAGTAGGCATATTAAGGGAATATTAACTTTATGGATTTTTTTAAATAACATCCACTTAATAATTTTATGAAATAAGAAATATGCTCACAACTTAAATATATACTTTGATTTATCTCTCTTGTGTGTGTTATCTTTTTTTTTGGGAAAAAACCTTTTGTTATCCAGTATAACAAAGTATACTCAGGTAAACTAACTATTGTTACTCTGTTGTTTAAACATAGACGGTTCAAGTACCACTAAAATAGCTTCCAATGTTATTCTTATGGTGAAAAAAATAAATCTGGTTTTAAGATAATTTTATTAATACTGAACAAAATTATCTGAATAACGAACTTGACCGAGATTTTGTACTGTTAAGTTTATCTGGAAAATTTAAGGTTTAACTGTGGAGGCGTTCTCGAGTTATTTTGGTCACAGGCACGCCAGTTGAGTTGATTCTCTTACCAGTCTAAGCAGTAAAGTTATGAATAAGGATAAACTTAACTTCGTTCGATTATCCAATTGTGTTCCTTTAAATAGTTCCCAATGTTAACTAATTCCACATTACATTGTGTTTGGCAATCTTTAAACGTATCTGATGTAATCTTCAGGTTTAAATCATCAGCGTACAAACAGTTTTTAACAAATTTGTATTTGTCAAAGGCAATTTCTTACTATCTATATAATTTAATGAAAAGTTCTTAGTTTATAACAAGTTTTACTTTAATTACCGTACTTCTTGAAGGCTTAGCGTCCAAGGATCTGATTAAAAAAAACTGAACTGCATAGTAGGTCAAGTTTAGATTATGGGCCTATAGTCCTCCATTTACTATGTCCGTCAACAATATAATCAAAAACTGTTTTCCCACAAATGGCCCGGCAAAGTCCACATGGATCCTATACCAAGGTTTTTCTGGCCATTCCCAAATGTGCGTGGGTACCTTACAATCGTCTTTTAATTTAATGGTTAAATGACAATAACATTTGTATTTATTATTTATAACAACAATAACAGTTAGATGCTGATGGCTATTATAACATTATGTGGTGCAAAGATTTGGGAAACACTATAATTCTTATTGATAAAAATTAGTTTGCAAAATGGTCATATATAATTAGTCAATATAAAGCACAGAATTTTCTAAAGACTTGCACTTAAAAACTGGAATATAAATATTGTATGATCATAACTGAGCACCTGTAAAGTTAACTTAACTTGAATTTAGCCACTTGTGGCCAAAAATAAAATCAGCTAAAAAGTTAACCAAATAGCACTTTGAATGAGACCCGAGATAGGAACTTTTTTTCAGGCAAATCCGGACATAGCTTATAATTTCACCAGCCTAGGGTTCTAGGTCATATTCTCCCCAACTCACCTGAGTGGACGGTGCAGCCAACAATACTCTCTGTGGTGCAGTATCATCAGCGGCCAGGGGGTCTTGCTGACTGCGATGGACCAAATGGAAAGTGACAGCATTCTTCTTATCAATCCACTTCTTCTTGTTTTTGGGCTGAGGAAATACAATTTCTTATTCACATTAAGATATAGCCTAATATTGATTTTAGGCCTAAGTTAAGCTTACGTTTAGCCTCGTGATTCCCAGGTTAGTCATTTGATACTCTATTTTGAGGTGGTATTCCAAGTCCAGACTAGACTTGTCCGATTTGAAAGAGAATGACTTGCACACCCAAACTTGGCCTAGATTATTTTGTGTCCCCCAAATTCATGAGCATCCAGAGTTAGGTCTGGTTTCCACGGTGCCAAGAAGGGGGATGTCAGTAACTTAGCCAGTGACAATTAATTGCTGTTGGTTTCAACTACGCATCGTGTAACCAGAACGTGCAAGTCACTGGTGCGACAGTTCTACAGTGACAGTAGCTGACGGTAAAAATGCATTGTGTATGGCAATATAAGATTAGTTTTTTTTGGGCACTATATACGCATTTGTGCTCCCCCCGTCACTTTTTTACATTGATCAATACAAAACTATAGGCAACTGACGTTTACAGTAGACGTGTAAACAGTCATAGAAAGGTGCAAGTCAGTAGTCAGTTTGACAGTAAAAAAATAGCACCAGCTACTTAACAACTGTGGCGGGGAAACCAGGCCTTAGGTTGCACTAGGGCCTGACTCGAGATAAATCAAACAGGTTGGGCCTAAATGTCAAAATGTTAATGACCTATCAGCTTATATTTTTTATAAGAATTAAGTTTGTCCAACTAAAGAAAGAGAAAAGGTTCTAAGAAGTGGGTTGATTTACTGACACTGCTGTAAAATATCTGGGCTTAGCACTTCTAACCTCAAACTTCAATACAAATGTTATCTTAACTCAGTAGAGTTTAGAATAAAACCCCGAGTTAGCCCTGAATGATATATTAACTTACCATTGTAATAGCAGTGATTAAAAAATAAACTGTTCTCCTAAGAAAATTGTAATTGTTATTGAACTTAAACTGAACAACACGAGTTTGGCAATCAGATGTTTCAATGTTAAAATATTGAAGAATATGATGAAGGTGAAAGAACGAAAAAATGAATGGAAGAATGGAGACGAAGAGGAGAAGCGATTATCTTTTGGATCCTTTAGCTTCTTGGCTGGCTTTGGTAATGTACCATGAAACTTGTAAAGATGGAGAATTATTGTATATATTATTATTATATTGTATTGCAATCACAGAATATAGAATCATTTAATGTTCATCAAGTATGGTCATGCAGGGTTGGATTTAGGAGGTGCAGGCCCTTGTTGTTTGTTGCCGTTGGTGACCTTTTTTTATTGTATGAAGCTTTTATATGTGGTTCCGTGTGCTAAAGATGTTTAAACTACATGATCTGAAATTTTTATGTGTAATATACAATATCATGTAAAAGTTGGAGTCCCCGGGGTTGGATTTAGGAGCTATGGGCCCCTAGGCGCCACCAATGGGCACGCCTATGTAGCCTACTATGCTTTAAATCCGGCCCTGGCACTGCCCAAAATTTTTCAAAACCTACATCAAAAATGGAACGCAAAATGTAGGGTAAGTATTTATATATTGCTCTTCCTTTACCGTCAGTCAGTTTGTATGTCTTTATTTTGTAATTACTTATATACAGGGTGTCACAAAAATCCGGAACTGGTTATACATAACCATATTCTACATACAAAAATAAATCGAAAATGTTCAGTAAAACTTTTTCGATTTCAACTTCGTTTAGCCGCTATCCGCCATTTTTTTTTTCACTTAAACATTTCTATTTCCGTAATGGATTAATGTATCAAGTAAAAATTTGGTATGGAGCTTTACAGGATAAATGTCTAAATCCACAAAAAAAATATTTTTTTCCGACGTTTATTTTCAAAATGGCGGCCACTTTAAATTTGTAAAGTCAAATTCCATGAAAACTCGCAGATTTATAAAACATTGTTTAGATACAAAGAAACTAGATATTTTTAATACAAATCTAACAAGACCTTGTTTGTTAAGATCGATTAATAAATAACGAAGTTATTAACATTTCAAATGTTATCATTAGAACCAACATTACGGTTTAAGAGCTGCATTACAAAAAATTTCAATAACCTACTAAAAAAATAACGTTACTAGTATAAATAATAGTAATAGTAATGAATTTAAGTAAATCTATTAAAAAATTATCCCATTTCTATAAATTTCAGTGACCTCTCAATCGAAAAATAAAAATAAAACACTTATTTAGTTGGTAAACTTAATTCACTTTGTATTTCATACAATCAGCTGATCACTAGTTTCATCAGTTGTTGTCGAAATGCATTGTTGTTTTTCAATTCGATTTAACAATTTTAATTTTTTTATTATGAACTTAACCAATAATAATCAATAATCAATAATCAATAATCAACGTTTATTGTCAGACAGCACTACAATCATGCAAATGACATGGTCAAGCAATATACATGCAATTGTTCAGAAATTAGTTATAATATAAAACAAGAAATAACAAAAAGCAATAAAAACAAGCAGTAGGCCAAGGTAATAGAATAATAACCTAAATACATGCATAACAATCCATAAGTCCAAATGAGCAATTACAGTCAACAGTCAGCATTACAATTTCAAAAAAGAGTAGACAAGCACTCTACGATTAGAAACAAAATTGTGAAATTCAAACTTAGGTCAAACATACGTAATAAAAAAAAAAAAAATAAAATACAGGTACATTAACAATAACAATAAATGGTACATGCAAAATCCTTAAGCGTAAGTACTGAACAATGAAAACATCTGATTTGGCAAGGTTTCTAAAATTGGCCAAGCTCTAATACTTATTTTTCCTTATACTGTATCAGACTGTAACGATACCTTGTTTGTTAAAATTGGTTAATAACTAACATTGTTATAAAATTTCAAGTTTTACTAGTATTATCAGTATTACGTTAAAAAAGAACTAAATAAGATACAGCAACAGGTATAAGTAATTTATTTACATTATGTTATTTACATTAAAACGATGGTTTAATTAATCATTTAACCTTCTATTCGTATTAAATGTTCAATATGACCCCCTTCAGCGATAACGCATTGTTCCGTTCTACGGCCCAAAGAAAGTCTGACTCGCTCCAACACACCTTCCTCACATATCCCTCACCCTTCGAAATCCATCTTCAATTTGCTGTCTAAGTTGATCAACAGTGTCCACCGGCGTTGAGTATACCATTGATTTTAGATGACCCCAAACGAAAAAGTCAATAGGGTTCAGGTCCGGGGACCTTGCTGGCCACGCCATCGGGCCACCACGACCTATCCAGTTACCCGGGTATTCACGATCAAGATACGCTCTCACGTTATTGCTGAAATGAGGAGGCGCGCCATCGTGTATAAACCAGACCCTTTGCCTTGTGTCCAGGGGCACTTCTTCCATCACGTTCTTGAAGTCATTTTGGAGGAATTGTAAGTAGGTCATTCAGTTTAACCTCTGCGGCAAAAACACTGGTCCAATAAAACAATCGCCAACAATACCTGCCCACACATTCAAAGAAAAGCTGTGTTGGTACCTGGATTGCACAATTGTTTTTGGATTCTCTTCTGCCCAATGGTGTGTGTTGTGGTAGTTGAGGATTCCGTTTCTATTGAACCCTGCTTCATCGGTGAAGAGTACAGATGATACAAATTGGGGGTTAAGATTACATTTATTTATAAAACGTTCACAAAACCGTCGCCTGTTTGGGTAATCGTGCTCTGAAAGAGCCTGGACTCGTTGTACATGATATGGATAGAGTTGCTGACTCTTCAGGATACTCCACACAGATGAATGGTCGATCCCATGTGCGAACGCGATTCTTCTTGTGCTGGTGGAAGGATCTTCTTCAACAGCTTGCAGGACTCGTTCTTCCACTTCAACAGTTCTTGTAGTCTGTGATGGTCTTCCTCGTCCGACGGTAGGTGTACTCTAAAGGATCCATGTTGACGAAGCCGGTCATACACATTGACAAACATTTTTTCACTTGGCAGTCTTCGGTTGGGAAAACGTTCTGAATACAAACGACGAGCTAATGCACGAATGCATTCTGCGAGTCCATACATCAAATGCATATCGGTTAGTTCAACGTTTGAAAACTCTTCTGGCATTTTAAGCAGATGACTTTAATATCAGCACAGAAATATTAATAAATGTAAAACACAAGTAATCCTGAAGCTCATTCAATAAGTTGACAGAATAATTTAGACGTTGTTTATGTTGACGGAAAACAACAATGAAACTTAACAGCTGACTGAACGAAAGGCAGTGATCAGCTGATTATATGAAATACAAAGTAATGGGGCATAGTAATAAGTTTGATCGTCCTGCTCTTATTCAAAGTTAGGTTATGAAATCGTCTTCTCACGAAAACCAAAACACCGTTTTAAAAGGTGCCGGTAAAAACAGTTGCTGATTTTAATGTTTTGAAATTGTTTTACTTCTTGAACTCAGAAGAATTTCTGGAAACAAATTGCACATACATAAACAAGTTAAATCAAAATTTAATTTTCTTTGCAAAGGTTAGTCAAATCAACACCTAGTCATCCTTATATTATTATTGCTAGCTTGTATCGTATTGCATACCTTTGTATGTAATACAAATCTTTTTGTCTTGTAAGACATAGGTTATTACTCAAACAATTACTTCATTAAACAAATTTATATTTTAATCCTATTACACATCATTTTACAATTGTAACATCATGAACCCTTTTGCGTCCACCACTATTTAACAAAAAAATATTAAACATTTGTTTAAAAATTTAATTCATAATTTATCTTATGCTCAGGTACCAAAATGATCTTAATAAATCAGTGGAAGTACTCAGTGCCGGCACACACATTAATTATTTCAACACAAGCACGACGACGCTGCATTTGACGGATGGTGGGTCCTGTTGACTCTATGTGTTTGACAACCGCAGAGACTAGTGTGAACGGGTATTAGCCGTGCTAATATTAGAGTTTTAAGTTTTAACGGCTTCACTTGGTACAAACATTGAAATAATCCCGACTCGAACAAATATTTATTGAAAAAAAAGAACAAGAACAACATTATGGTTAACGAGAGTGCATGGTGGAAGCGTGAATGTTATTATGTACCTGTAAAAATATCTTACTTTAGTTCTTACTTTAAATACTTTATGTTTAAAACAATATTTTTTTCAACAAATAACCTCATTTATCAATACCGAATGACATGTGCGTTGGAAATTAACTGGTCATTTCGTAGCATGCGGTAAGCTTGAATAGCTTTATAACACAAATCTCATGGCAAAAAAGGATAAATATTCATTTTAAATAGATCCTACTACTATTATATATAAATTAATCAATAAATCGTGTTTATAATTTGATATCTTGGGTTTTCGAAAAACAAGAGTTAACAAAAGTTGAATATCTCCTATTCTGTTGTGTACACCATAAACCAACATATACTGATCTATTTTCAATTGGTTTTCAGTGTTATTTTTTAAAATATTCTTCTGTTCTTGAAATACTGATGTATACCTTACCAAATATATTCACCAATATAATTTAAATAAAGTTATTTTCAAAGTTGGTTACAACACGAGCTTTTAGAGTAGCCAGTGATCTTCAGAATAAAGATATTAAGAAAACCTCTGGTACTAGTACAATAAAAACAAAAACGTTTTACTTTATTTAGTTGAACGCAATTGATAAATAAAATACGTCTCTTAAGACAAACTTAATTATTAAATTAGTTTCTTTGCGAAAAATATAAAATGAATTTGTCATATAAAACAAATAATCTTCAGGTTTTAAAAACTGCTAATCCCAAAACTTTTATGACAATTTTAACTTTAATACTCGTACTTCAGTTTAAAATAAAATATCCTTATGTAGTTCGAACGGCGCTATACAATGTTTTTCAGAACTGTGAACAGCGCGAGCTGCTCTTGGAAAATGAAACAGCTGAAACTTTTGATTAAGAATTTGACTACGGTAAAACATTAATTACGGTCCGAATACAAACATGAAATAAATCCTGAGAATACTGATTCAAAAGTGGCTAAGCTTTCCTCATTCTTATTTCATAGGAGTGCCATTTCCCCCGTCATTAACTTTGCTGTAAAAGTTTGTATTGTTTTTGTAAATTTATGTAGTTGATTTCCCAAAGGAATAGGCTTGATTTACACATGAAATATTTTCCAACAATATTGCTATTGTTCTGCGTGAAATTCTCAAAGGAATAAAGGTATTTTCCTTTACGGGGTTTCGGCGAAAATGAACGGTACAGAATATAACTCTAAATACAGGAGCTTGGCCCAAAACCTTCGCTCTTTCAACTGATTTAATTTTGTAAATGTATTAACATCGCACAGACATCTACTTGTAATTTTAAAGTATGTTTAAATTTTACCATTTGGTTTGCTTTACACCATTAGTTTTTTTTTACACAAGAACCGCTTTGACAGTAAGGTATTGAATAATTTAATTTAAATTTTGATAAAGAACCAACATTTGTAGTTGGATGATTTAACTATTTTAATTTATGTTTTTGTTGTCTAGTTTATATGATTTAAGTGTTCATAAAATTGTATGCGTTGATTTATTTTGAATATGTATGTTGAATAATGTAACAGAATTAGACTGAATATGTTGAATAATGACGGTTGGCGGTTGATCGCATAAACCCAATTTGGCTGATTGCAATTCAGGTTTAGATTTATAAATACAATTTTTATTAAAAATATTCAGGTATTTGCCAATTAATGATGGTCTTAGAGCCAAACTGAATTAAAGTAGGGTCTAAATAGTTATTTTAAATGTTGCTTGAGCCAGACTCCATTTACGTAACGTCAGTTCCAGCATTGTTTAATTTTAGCCACAGTTGTGATTTAACACCTAAATGTTCGTATTTGAGAAATAATGTTTTAAATAGTATGATAAATATAGTGTTTCCAGCAACACTAGAGATTGGATCGTTGATCATGTGACCATACAGCTGTTTTTACGAGGTCTCTTCCGGTTAGCTAGAAAACCTTAATTATCTTTACTGCACAGACCTTTACGAAGTATCTATGGACCTTGATAACAAATAACCTTCAAAAAGCGTGCCATCGCATTTGGTATTTTGTTCTGTTGTGATGTCAACTTGTTGGCGGGACGCTGTCATTCGACGTATAGGAGACGGCTTGTTATCAACGCTATTTTGAAATCCACATTACAAGGGAATTTTAATTTAACTCAAATGATAACTTTGCTCTGAGATAAACAATCAAATTCCATCTAAAATGTGTCTCAAGATTATAAAGTTAAGTTTAATATTAAGTTGCAACTATATTGCGACAAGATATTAGTATTTAAATACTTTGAATTGCACAGTTTTTACATTGAACCAAATGGGAGATTTTGACTCCGTCCCACCAGATCTGCTGCCAACATAACGGATTTAAAAACGGCATTTTACTGAAAAATTGGATTTCACAACGGCACGCTTTTTAAACCAAGAGTAGTGACTCCTGATTTAAGCTCATTAGAACCTGGTTAGAGCTCATTTGTGAAATCGCCGGCTATAGCGTATACGGTTGTACGTTGGTTTAGAAACTGATCCTATCATGAGCCGCCGATTTATCATTTATCACTATCCTATACTTATTCCATAGACTAAAGGCGGTCCCACACTCGCGAACAGGCCTGAACATTCGGCCGAACATTCTCCCGAATGTTCACTGAACATTCCGTCTCATATGTTCTCGTATGTATTCAAAAGTTCGTGCACCTCCCACACTTCTCGTGAACACTCCGAACATTTGGAGTTCGGCCGAATGTTCGGGCGTGTTTGCGAGAAGTGTGGGACCGCCTTAACCACAGTAACACTACTACTGCTGTAGTTAGACTATGCTATGATTCACCCTTCAACGTGAATTTACATAACGTAATTTTCTTTACATATTTAAACAAAATTACTGACACTAGGTACTTACTAACAAATGTTTTAAAATTGTTATGCAATTGTTGCCCTTTTTCCATGAAAAAATACGCGATTAAAAAAATATTGTAGTATGTCTACTGTACACTGACACCAATTAGGCCTAAGTTATCGTGTGTTCCAGGTGATGTCAACGGGTATTTCCGATGTTCTGGTATTTTTGGTGCTCATGCAAAGCCAATATTGAGACTAAAACAATAAAACATACAAAAGTGACACTGAACAGTGCGAGATGCTCTTGGAAAATGAAACAGCTGAAACTTTCGATTAAGAAATAGGTAAAAACCACCGTTGCATATTGTTTGAATGACTTGTATATTTTGTGCTTATTACTCTTCAATTAATGGCAGGGGAAACATATTACGTATTTTTGTATACTTGTGTTTTATTGTTTACATTTTTAAACTGTTAAACATATATTATGAAAATAGAATAAAATCTAACAAACTATCAAATTGTTGTTGTGAAATACCACTGCAGTGAATAGTGAACGTTAAGACGTGATTACCCAAGGTTTCCTTTTAATCACTTAAAAAAACTATTATGTGTTTTAACAATATTTTACTATGTTTTTGTTAACGAAGTTCTAAGTTCAAAACTAACAATAAAATTAAACTTCAAAGAAAACTTTTGAGTACTCTTAAAGTGTTGTTATTAACATACTGTCGTTGTTGTTGTTTCGTGAGGTTCCAGTGAACGGGAAAGTCCCTGGCCCACTGTGGCTGTGTTAGGGCGCTTGGGCCCTCTTCAGCCGTCGGATAGGGTTGGTTGGGGAGGGGGAGATTGACACACTGCAACAGGACTTTTTTATAGTTTCAGCAACCTTAGGGACGATTCGTATTGGCTCTAATTTCCCAAAATTCATCAAAATAATATAAGGAAAGCTGCAAAATACATTATTTTAACTGTCGAAAGAGAGAGAGAGAACGGTATGTAAACCCCCCTGATACCCTTTAACAATTCTTTCCATGCACTTAATGTGTTTGTCCCCTAAACCCCACTCAGTTGCAAAACCATATTTAACCAAGGTGAAAAAGGGTATCCTTTTTGTTCTCATTGTTTTTTTAGCGAATTTCCCCTATAGGAAAGAAGCTATTACCGTAGGTGGCATAGTAAGAGTTAAGCCCTAGACCATGACAACTTTTTGTTTTGAGGTCCACAGATGCCAAAAACACTCTTCGTTCAAATATATATATATATATATATATATATATATATATATATATATATATATGTGTGTGTGCGTGTGTGTGTGTGTGTGTGTGTGTGTGTGTGTGTCCGTCCGTTAACACGAAAAACGTCTGATTTCGATGAAATTTGGCTCAAATGTGTAAATTGACATTCATGAATTTAAGTTCGAAAACAAGAAAAATCGGACAATAGGAAGAGGAGTTTATGGGGGTTTTAAATTTTCCAAAAATCAGTTTTTTGCTTTTTTCACTCTACAATAAAAAAAAACTTAATTTTGGTTTTGACCATGTTATAGACCTTAAAAAACAAATAATCCAGTATTTTGAATTGTTAACCTAGGTTAAGTGGTTGCGGAGAAATTCCAAAAAACCTACTCTTAAAATCTCCCATGTTAATCTTATGGGAAAAAGGTTTTTGGCTTTTCCTCAGTTTATTTTAATGCAAACTTCACATTTGCTTTTACCAATCTGTTCAGTTCCACAATACAATCATTTTAGTGTTAAAATTGTTATTCTACATAACAATCAACCGTTGCAGAGATTTTCAAAGTGCTTAACACAGTACGTTGTCCAATGTTATCCTTATGGAGAATAAATACAATTTGATATCTTGATTATTTATGAATGTATGTTGATGCAACTTGGTATGTGACTTCACGTAGTAGTGGTATGTTGATATTTGCACAACAAATTTTTTTTGTTGATTATTTCCGTAGCAGCAAACCTGCGTACTCTGCCCCTATGTTATTCTTATGGAGAATAAGTAAAATGTAATGACTCCCTTCATTATGAACAAAAATTAATAAAACTTGGTGTGTAGCTTCACTTGGTTGAGTTATATTGATAATTGCATAAAAATCCATTTTTTTGTTCCTTGTTGCAGCAAACCTGCTTACAGAGCCCCCATGTTATTCTTAAATGTTATATAAGGCTTATTTATGATTGAATATTGATGAAACTTGGTATGTGGCTTCGCCTAGTTAAATTCTATTTATATTTGCATAACAACCAATTGTTTGTGTTCCTTGTTTCAGCATACCTACGTACTCATTACCAATGTTATTCTTATGGAGAATAATTAATATCGCTTACATGTGAATTTATTTTTATGAAACTTAGTATGTGGCTTTATGTGGTATTAAGACATATATTATGCATTGGGAATTCGCTGAGTACGCAGGTTTGCTGCGACGGGGGTATTTTGCATTTATTAAACTAACATTTTTAAAACACTTAATTTTGGTTTCAACCATTTTATAGAGCTTAAAAAACCAAATTATATAGTATTGTGAAACATCAACCTAGTAAGTGGTTATGGAGAAAATCCAAAAAAATGTGCTCATAAAATCTCTCATGTTAATCTTATGGGAAAAATGTTTTTGACTTATCCTCAGTTAATTTTAATGTAAACCTCACATTTGCTTTTACCAATCAGTTCAGCTCTACAAAACAATCATTTTGGTGTTTAAATTGTGATTCTACGTCCAACCGTTGCAAAGATATTCCAAGTGCTAAACACAGTGCATTGTCCAATGTTATCCTTATGGAGAATAATTACAATTTGATATCTTGATTATTTATGAATGTACGTTGATGAAACTTGCCATGTGTCATCAACTAGTACTGGTATTTGCACAGCAAAATAATGTTTTGCCGATTTTCCCCGCAGCAGCAAACCTGCATTCTCAGCCCCCATATTATTCTTACGGAGAATAAGTCAAATGTAATGTTTCCCTTAATTATGAACATAAATTAATACAACTTGGTATGCAGCTTCGACTGGTTAAGTTATATTGATAATCTAATAAAAACACATATTTTGTGTTCTTTGTTACAGCAAACCTACATACTCAGCTTTCAATGTTATTCTCATGGAGAGTAAATAAAATGCTACATATCACTTATTTATACGTGTATTTTTATGAAATTTGGTGATTGGTGATGTGGTAGTCAGAAACATATACATGCATTGGAAATTCACTGAGTACACAGGTTTGCTACGACGGGGGTATTTTATATTTCCTTTTTGAAATCGCAAAAGGACAGATATATTTACTTTCCAGCTACTACCTTAATACAGATTACAAATTTAGATTTAAGTTATCAACGAAAATAATTTTCATTTCACTAATAAGAATTAAACGCCGGCAATGAACTAACACCTTACATAAAATATATTAGGTTATTTACTAGTGTTACATATTTGAATCAGAATAATTTCTTGCTTTTTCAAATGAACGCTTAGAGTTTGTCATAATTCACACTCCTACAGTGAAAAGAAATATGTAATGGGAACTAAATTTCGCATACGTCAGAGAAAAATATACAATTCATATATTTCCATTTGTTCCAGCAACTTCCCGAGGGATGAATGGGGGGAGAGAGCGTTACACAAACCCCTTGTGATACCCTTCAACATTTCTTTACGTGTAATTAATGCGTTTGAATCTCTAAACCCCACTCAGTAGAAAAAGAATTTTCTTATTTATTAGAGTGTACCACAATAAGCTTCGGGAACCATTCCTCGCTTGACGTTCCAAGTCTTTGTATAAATTGGCCTTCGCATTTGTTGTTAGATTTTAATAAATATTTTTCACTTATGTCTAGGGATATTTCTGTATAAAATGTGTTATTAAAAATCTCACTGGGTGTTCCTAATACAATCCATTTTTAAATAAGTCTGCCGTAAATAATATTTTATTAATTTTCTATCCCTGCTCTCGCCACTGAAATGAAAAATACAAATAAAATTGAAGTTAAGAATAAATACAGTAATGTTTACTGCATTATAACGTAAAAAATATGAACTAATGTATTTGTATGGATTGTAATTAAAATTAATAAAAAATAGAAAATTCGTTATTGTGTAACATAGTAAAATTATAGTTAACTTAAGAAATATTGATAGTTCATTTGGCTGCTTAAACAAATTTGTTTCAGCTTTTCTTATTGTTTTAATACAAAGTAATAAATGTCTCAGAAGTCTCAACTGGTGCTTTATGGAGGGAATAATCGTTGTACGTCATATGACTATATGAATGCATTTAGTAACCTTACATCAGATACAACTTTTGAAGTGTAGTTTAGTTCCACAATTTCAAATGTTTATGAATAAAATAACCTAACTAAGATATGTGTATAATTAGTTATGATCTCTTTTATTTTTATTTTAAACTTTTACGCTTTTCACTTCGCTGGTATGAAGTAGGAAACATTTAGATTATTGCAGTATTGTCTTTCAAAACTCTCACGAAGTAGCTTTTATAAGGAAAACTTCATATAAAATTGAGTTCTTATAATTGATTTCATAAGTGAGATAAACAATACACAGGTTTTGCAAACGTAAACTACTACGAGGTAGGTTCTTAACATGATTGAGAACTGTAATATATCACCAGAATGATTTAGTGACGTGTTCAGTTGGAAGTTGAGTAGTCAATTGTCTTTTATATAAACTTTGAAATTGTCGAAAGCATAACCATTTTCTTTTCTATCTTCCATATTTCCCACGCGACCAGTTGTGTACTTTCTACGGAAGAGCTGGATAATATTTTAATTTGTTTACTGGCCATGTTTTATATCTCTCTGTTTTATTAAGACGTCCGCATTTATGTCATTACCAGTCAGAACAGTTACTCGAAGTTAGAACGCTCAAAAAAGGTTAGGCAGTTCTTGATTATAGCGAACAATATTACAATAAAAGATTAGCCTAGGATCCAAATAACGTTTTTGGTTAAGTATATAACAACTTTTAACGTTGGTCTATTATTGAATTAAACAAAAATTGAACACTGATAACAATTTTAATTCCTATACATATTTAAAAATAAAGCCCTCATTAATATTATCAACATTGAAACACTCACATTGTTGTTATTATCAGGAAAACATTTGAAATTTGGTATGCATATTCTATTTACATTAAACAGAAAAGTTAAATAGACGCCATGGCTCTCCGATATCAGGGTTTCGTTCCATTAATCTTGAAAGATCCAATGTTAATCTTATCTAATCCAATGGTGAAAAGTTTTATTGGACCAGAAGATCATTTAAACGTGTGCCCATTAATTGAAATGGTTCAGGTCAATTTCAGAGTAAATCCCATACAACTGTTGTCAAATACATATACACTACTGAGGGAAGTAAATTAATTATATTTATATAATGACTGTTGAATAAAACTCCGATCTTGTCTAAGTTCCTTATTCCTTGTAATGAACTACTCCTGAATTTAAGGTGTGTTAAACAAAACAAAAGCGAACAAACATTAAGACATAAGACAGATGCCGGGGGCCAGTGATACATCACAAGTCTTATACGTGCTGCTACAATGCCCTTTGTCTGCCAACGTATGCTTTTGTGGAGAGTGTAAACCTTAAAAAACTGTATTGAA
This sequence comes from Allygus modestus, assembly GCA_963675035.1. Classification (NCBI taxonomy): domain Eukaryota; kingdom Metazoa; phylum Arthropoda; class Insecta; order Hemiptera; family Cicadellidae; genus Allygus; species Allygus modestus. Next base: position 99,889,833 of record OY776115.1, on the reverse strand, counting down.
GAAGGACCAAAGATTAGGCTGTTAGATAAGCCGTCACGCCCTGTTGAATTACGAAATAACGAAGAACAAAATCAAGACACCATCCTCAAGTTCCTGTGTTTAATTGAAAGCGAATACTTCTTGTTACCTGGGTAATTTAGATAAATTTTAAAATTAACAGCCACAACAACTAGGTTCTACGGAGAGTACACACTCCCCCACCACTCTCATAAAAACTTCAAAACCTGTAGTTCCTTGTGCGACATCTAGAGAGCACTGACAGTAACTGATTCAATAAATTGAGTATGCGATCTTATAAGCTTTAGATTCACATTTTATTTAAAAGGTAAAATTAATGAATTATGATAACGCAACCTAGCCTAACCTAACTAGGGGAATAAGGATAACGTATTGGTAATAAAGTTTATTGGTCGATGAGGTAGACATAACAACCTAATTAGGTTAATTATCGTCGAGCTAGTTAAGTTCCAAAGGTCTGCTGAGTTTATTGGCCATCTCTAGTGAGGGTTGCTGTACAAAAATTGCACTTTTATTCACTGACTAGCTCATCGCTAAGCTGTCATGTCCAACCCATCGACCAGACACGCCTTTGATTTGTTTTTATCAAATAATAACTCGGAATCCAAACAAATAAAGTACAAATTGTTTTATGTAAAACAAATATAAAATTATAAAAAAACATTTTCAATTGGAAAGAAAATCAGTACACACAGAGTTTCGTACTCAACCCCTTCCTTGAGCCCAATTACGTATCCACATGACTAACGCTTCATGGTTTCCTATCAATTAAGTATGCATATCTAACCTCTTACTTTCATATTACTATGTAAACAGCTGTTATTTGAATGGACGGGGGGTGGAGGAAGCACGTCTCTCTGTAGAGGATATTAGTGGCCTCTTGTTGCTGACTTGGACTCGTTAAATGTTAACGGTGAGCACTGTTCGAGAGTATTAAAAGAGACAGTTTGAATAGACTGTACATTTTAAAAAGAAATCCAATATGAAATGTTTTCTGTATAATGGATTAAAAACAAAAACTAAAATATATTAAACGATAGTGATTTAAAAATAAAATTTTATTTATGTTAACAATGTATTATTTAATTGATTATTTTCCAAAATTGGTAATATAATTTACTAAATATTTTGAGAAATTTTACATTTTAATCAAATAAAAGACTTAAAATTGTATTTTATGATTCTAATCTTTCTTATTAAAATTAACATAAACTACTGGTCCTAGTCTGTAGTTGTCACAGTAATGCTTGTTGGTAAACAGGATGTCATGACATAACATTTCCTACCATTGACGAATCATGTGAACCATGCATTTGGTCGCTTCTCTTGCTGTCGTATTATTCCGGCGAATGGTGATCGGCATAGCATTATGTGTGGTGACAATTTTTCCGACACATTGGTACAATCTAGGACCAAACGTAGTGCAAAAAAGTGTTATAAAAAGTAAAATATCCAGTTATATGGAGTAAATGTGCGCTAATCTATAGTAGCTATACTTCTGTACAAAGTGGTGAAAATATATCCAAAACATACAATTCTGAACATACATCGTTACTAAAGAAGCCGATTTAGAAGAAACAATTTTTTCCTTGAAACAATCACGTATTCTCAAAATCTTATCTAACTAAAAAATTTTATACATTTGTAATCAATAATATATGCTTACTTAGAACTATTTTGCTACTGATGTTAGAAATTCAAGAGGTCCATGTTTTTGGGATCCATTCATTGGCTTCGTTTTATGAAAAAACATACGTCCCATTGACGTGTTATCAATAAAAAATATAAATAATGTATGAGGTGTATTAAAACATTAAAGTTTAATTTTATAATACTTTTTACGATTAAATATTCCACTTGCGTTAGTGATTGAATATTTATTGTATGTTTTCGAATAATATTATACAGTACCCTATGTTCTTCCAAAAATAGTTAATAGGTTATTTTATTTGATGTTTTACCGTTCGTCCTATTACCGACTTTTACCTAGGAGTTCAATTATCATCTGTTATCGATCTACCAACTTAAGAGATCTTCCTCAGTTTAAATGTTTAAATTACGGTATTATTTGATAACGTTATTTAATTCTTTTAGGCTTAGTTTAAGTTAAATTAACACATTTTTCCACGGAAATAAATTATTATTTTGTTTTAAAATTTAAAACCTACTTACATAATTTAATTGGTAGAGTTTGTTTGTTACATTAAATGTATAACTAACCAGCTTTGTAGTTTAGTATAATTTTATTTTATTCTAACCAATCATGAGTGTTTCAATATAAGTAAAATTCCCGCGCACCAAAACAATAACTTAAGTTTACGATTAGTAAGAAAAACCGACCGATATTTGGCAAAATAATTCTAAAATTGGGTAGCGTATCAGAATTAAATTTTGGCAACTGAAGGCATGTTCTGATGTTGGCGCGTTAACTTGACCTTCTTTATAATTTTAAAGGTACACAATACAGTATTGAGTTTCGACATGTCTTTTTACAATCTTACTCATGGTTTCTTGAGTAAAACACTATTTGAGTTAGTAACATTTTTCCCACACAAAAAAAACCTTAAAATTAATAAATAATCTGGGAATCAGTTTCCATGTACTATGGTTAAGATGGTCACTTATATGTGCTGAAAAATTGAAAGTACAATAGGTAAGAAACATTGGAATCCTATCCTTGGAAAGGAATTGAGATTGATCGTAAATATTATATAGTTTGTCTGCTCGACGGACTGTCTCAAGTTTGATGAATTTCTTCAAGCACATGATGACTTAATTTCGTTGTTTAAGTATCCCAAAGAACAAAAAAAAAATACCCCCGTAGCAGCAAACCTGCGTACTCAGCGAATTTCCAATGCATGTATATGTTTCTCACTACCACATAAAGCCACTCGCCAAGTTTCATAAAAATACACGACTAAGTAAGTGATATATAGCGTTTTATTTATTCTCCTTAAGAATAACATAGAGTACGCAGGTTTGCTGCGATAAAGAAAACAAAAATGTGTTTTTATGCAGTTATCAATATAACTTAACAAGTCGAAGATGCATACCAAGTTTTATTAATTTGCGTTCATAATTAAGGGAGACATTACATTTTACTTATCCTCCATAAGAATAACATGGGGGCTGAGTATGCAGGTTCGCTGCTGTGGGGAAAATTGGCAAAAAATTATTTTTGTGTGCAAATATCAAGATACCAGTGCTAGGTAAAGCCACATGCCAAGTTTCATCAACATACATTCATAAATAATAGAGTTATCAAATTTTGATTATTCTCCATAAGGATAACATTGGACAACGTATTGTGTTTAGCACTTTGAATATCTCTGCAACGGTTGGACGTAGAATCACAATTTAAACACCAAAATGATTGTTTTGTAGAGCTGAACAGATTGGTAAAATAAAATGTGAGGTTTACATTACAATTAACTGAGGAAAAGCAAAAAACCTTTTTCCCATAAGATTAACATGGGAGATTTTTTGAGCACGTTTTTTGGATTTTATCCGTAACCACTTAACCTAGGTTAATGATTCAAAATACTATATTATTTGTTTTTTTAAGCTCTATAAAATGGTTGAAACCAAAATTAAGTGTTTTAAAAATTTTAGGGTGAAAAATGCAAAAAACCGATTTTTGGAAAATTTAAAACCCCCATAAACCTTTCTTCCCATGGTCAGATTTTTCTGGTTTTCGAACTTAAAGCATAGATTAAGCATACTCCTTAGGAGATCACCCATCGTAATGGGACAAGCGTACACGGTCTGCTTGTACATCCAAGGCGACGGCGGAGCTAGTTCGGAACGTCTACGCTGCCGCGCTGCTGTCGCTGCCCTTCCCCTCTCCCCCTTCGGCCGCGCGCCCATCCTAACAGCCCCTCCGCTAACCCCTCTTAAATCTCCCATCTCCCAACCCCCAACACACACACTCCGCTGAGTGCACCGACCGAAGCCCGTTACCACGTCCCGCCACCGCCAACGGCCGAGGCGCCTCGCCGAGGTGGTTTACTGCCTGAAACTGCCGCAAGCGTCTTTAGATTTTCATAGGAATGTAATGACCCATTCACATTACAATGTTATATTATTATACGCTAGTTATTAACAGGTGAAGACTGAGAAAGAATATGTTCGACCTTGCCTTATAAATCTGATTAATGATTATATTAATTGTTTTTGAGTTTTCCCAATAAATTTAATTTATTTTTTATATTTTGCGAACCATAAATTTAAACTTTAGTAGTTGCAACATATTTTAATAATGGATGCTGTTTTTTTTTCAAAGCAAGTACCGAGTCCAAAGTGGTTGTGAAATCACTGTGATTTATGAAAGTCAAAAATTTATGAAATCTTAATAATCTCAGATGATAAATCTCAGATCTAAATTCACTGTTCCTTAATTATGTCCGCATTGTTGTTCACTGTTTCCTGCTTCATTCCTCATAAGCAATAAGCATAAATTAGTTGTGGTCCAGAAATGTCAAGAAGTCTACCATTTATCAGGGGCGGATCCAGGGAGTCACGGGGGGGGGGAATGCCGGGGATTTTGGGGGGTATGGAATACTCTTCAGGCTCAGGGTTGGGGGGTCCGGGATTCCATCCCCGGAAATTTGTTAAAAATACCATATCAATAATTTTATTGGCCGTAAAAAATAGCCGAACGCATTTTATTGACCAAATTGTGCGTTATCGGCCTAAAAAGACGACTGTATAGAATTCATGGACCAAAATCAGAAATTGTACCTGTTATTTCGGATAAAAATGACAATTTGACCGCATTTCATGGTCGCCGTAACTTTTAGACCAAAAACGACCAATGAACGTAGTTTATCGGGCAAAAATACCGCAATAGTTTATACTCAAACCGCAATTCAAAGGCCAACCGCCAGCGGAAGTATCAAAGTATGTTATCGTCGAAAACAAAGATTTTACCGAGACTAACATCGAAACAAATTTTATCAGCCGAGATACGGCGATTTTAAAAGACACCCGAGATACATATTATTGGCCTAAAATAGCAATATATTCTAATTTAGCCGTCTAAAACGTCAATCGGACCACATTTTTTAGCCTGAAAACGGTCAAACTGTGTTATTAGAAAAATTTACCGATCGGGTGTGTGTTATCAACCAAAATCGATAATGTTATCGGCAATTTTACAGCAAAATTGCTAGCCAAAATACGACCGCAAAGTTTGTTATCGGCTGAAAATTGAGTACCAACCTTATTTAATGCCGGAAATGTACTTAATCGCTAAAAAACGGCAATCGGACCGCATTTTCTCGGTAAAAAACAAAGCCGGGTCGTGTTTTATATACAAAAGCGAAGTCCGAAACGCATTTTACCGTGCAAAATCAGATATTTGGCCGTGTTTTATCGGTAAAAACATAAATTTTGCCACAACTTGGTGGTCAAAAACACCAAAATGAGTGAATTTTTTAAGTATAATGGAATGGACCACGTTTTATTGGCCTCAAGTGGCAAGCGAGCCGCATATTATCCACGGAAATAGCAATATAGCCTTGTTTTAGCGCCCGAAAAAAGCAATTGACCGACAAACCCCTTTTGCGATTTGTAGGGCAAAAACATTGACCTCAAAAAATTTAAGGGCCGCATTTTATCGGCCGAAAAAGTCTGCGTTTTACAGAAAAAAAATTGTTTAAACAAAATAGGCAATTCCACTTCATTCTATTTGCCGAAAACAACCGTTTTCCTAGCATTTTAAAGTCCGAAATCGACGGTCGCAACTTGTTTATTGACCGAAAATGACGACCGAGCTTCAATATATGCCAAAAATCACAATCTTACCGTGATTTATCATAAAAATTGACAATCGGACCACATTTCCCCAACGAAAAATAAAGCCGGATTCCGTTTTATAGGCCCGAACGACAACCGGAACGTATTTTTTACGAATACAGTCGGCGATTCGACCCCGATCTATCACCAAAGAACGCCTATTTTTCCGCATCGGATGGATCAAAAACAGGAATTTACTTGCATTTAATGGCCCGAAATGACGATCGGCAACGTTTTTTATTGTCTGAAAATGACAACCAAAACTTGTCTTATTGACTGGGAACGACAGCGAGGTAGAAAACATGTTGGGATAGACCATGCTCGCGCCCATAGTCGGGATAGACCAAAATTCGGTACGGCTGGGCTCAAGGTCACATCTCAAAGTGTAGGATTCGGCGGTCGCAGCCGCAGCGCTCAGTACAGCGTCTTATGGGTTATTGGCGACGCGTCCTCAGTTAAATGAGGTTTACGGCGCAAGGGATTTTTTTATAGTAAAATTTGTTTTTGGAATCGAATTACTGAATAAATTCTTTATCTTTTGGTACTAAATTAAAATGTATTTAACCTCTAATTATGACGTAAAAACACGTGTAAGTTTCAATATTAGCATACAAATCTCGATTTTCACGTACTCAACCTGGATTTTCATCGAAATTAATTAATTAACGACTCAATGACTCCCATATTTTATTTACTCGATACATGAGTCAACTCTTTTCGTGAAAATAACTACATATAATTCTGTCCATTTGACGAGCTCTCCATGGTTTTTACCTCCCTGGGGAACGACAACCGAGCCGCATGAACAAGAATGGCCGAAAAAGACGTTTTAAAACTAAATTAATGAATTTTCACCGAAATTCCTGTGAACTCTCTGTAGTAGTATTACAGAAGGCATATGAATCTGACTGACGACGCATCAATCAGACAAGTCGAGATGATGCTGCCGGGCAGATGTAGCACTGAAATTGAACCAATTGTAGATAATTTTGACTTATTTTCATATGTGGAATCAAATTCTGCGAATCACACCACGCTTTTTGTGACACCCTGTATATATTTTTTGAATTACACATATTTGCCTGATTAAAATTAAGTTTATTTTTATTATATAGGTAGTCATGAATTCCTTTCATGAAACGTGACAAAAGTGTTTTTAAATAACCCTTAGGCCTATATATGCCATAACAATTTTAAGCAGATACGTTTACTTGATATTTTGTAATAATCGTTTAAATTTGAGATTTACTCACACATTGTAAAAAAACACCGATATTTTGCACTGTTTTTCCTTATATAAATTTAAAAAAGCAATGTAAAGATTTGAAACTCCGTAATATAAAATTTGACAATATTTCCGTTCATTTGATAGGTCTCTCGTTAAAATCGGACTGGCCGTTTCGTAGGTGTTATAACGTAAACGTATCTTAAAATCAGCCACAAAATCAATGTGATACGCTATATCGTAAATAAATATTAGATAACAACCTTGCTTTGAATTGATGAGTAAATCACGTTTCATAATAATTACTGATATTCTTTAATTTCAAACCTGTATAATTTCTTAATGTTTCTCAATTTTTTTCCAAAAGAACATAAAGTTTATTTGAACTTAATAAAGGTTTTCAAAGTTAATTACTCAAATCACAGAAATTACTTTATTTATTTTAATAATTTTAAATTTTTCGCGGAGTTTTTTTAGCCGGTAAAAGTCCGGCACTACTCTCGAATACGGATTTTTGAGTGTCCATGAGGATTTACTCTCCGCCCCGACAAAATTAAAAGGAAAAAATAATAAATTGTGAAAAAGAATCAAGTAGGATTTTAATAAGGAAATATTGTTTGTTATGAATTCACTGAATCATTGGTAATGAAATATCGGTTATACATACTATACACCTATTACACTAATTTGTAATTATAACTGTAAGAGTATTTTCACAAGCGAACGTAGAACATTTATCAAGGAAGAAGCCGCTTTACGATTTGACGAAAGGAAGGCACGAAGGCGAAGGCACCGGGGCTGGTGGCTGGCGGACGCCCTGCGAGTGCGAGCGAGCCACGGCACTACGGCAGTGTCGCGTCGGCAGCGCCTATCTTTCTCACTCCCTCTCTCTCTATCGCACAAGTACTCCCGCTCTCTCTCGCACACGGATGTCGTATCCCCTCCTAGCCCGCGGATCGTTGGTTCCTCACGTGGCCACGAGCTGCGCCACTGCGCTGATGCCGTCGGCACTAATTCTATGCTAGTACTAGAAAATCCCGTAGGAGCACGCCACTGTTCACCCGTCTTCGTCTGACAACTTGCCCATGCAATATCTCCTAAGGAGTATGCTTAATCTATGCTTAAAGTCATGAATGTCACTTTACATATTTGAGCCAAATGTCATCAAAATCAGACGATTTTTACTCAAGTTATCGTGTTAACGGCCACACACACACACACACACACACACACACACACACACACACACACACACACACACACACACACACACACACACACACACAAACATATATATATATATATATATGCATATATATATAAATTTGAACGAATAGTGTTTTTGCCATCTGGGGACCTCGAAATAAAAAGTTAACATGGTCTCGGGCTTAACTCTTACCATGACACCTACGGTAATAGCTTCTTCCCTATAGGGGAAATTCGCTAAAAAAAACACCCGTTCTTTGTTTATGTTAAATGATATTTGCATAAAGTAATAAGAATTACAAATTAAACCGTAGGGATTTACAAATTAAATATACGTTTCCAATATAATGATTATGCTTTTTTGAATTAATAGAGATTAAAGGTATACATACATTTAAAAGGTTTTTATTTATATAATAGCGTCTCTTTTGTATTTGTAAGCATAAAGGTTTCCTTATAGTTAAATAATCTTAAAGAAATTAAAGAAGAAATAAATTAAAGTCGAGAAAATATGTTTATGTAATCTCACAACGAGTAGGACGAAGCCCACAATCAATAGATGAGTAAGAGTAATATATTATGGTTCAAATTATCACGTTTTATCTATTATTCATTATTGTCATGAGAAAATATTTAGAAACTTGACTGAAACATATTTAAATTTAAAATTTGTATTAATGTAAGTTAACATGAGTTCTATAAATTTGTATGTCTCCCTTCCCTCGACGAAATGTGAGTGTTTTCCATACCAGGTGTGGATGCGTAAACCGCATATGTGCAGAAGGTCCCTAGCACATTCATTGCCTTGAATGTGCACCCCCATTAAAAGGTTGGATCAGTGTTTTAAGTATAAATAATATTCACGGTAAAATGTTCTTACCATGATATAGAAAATACTCTGGACTAACATATCAAATTACATAGAAAACTAAACCGTATCTGGAAGTTTTGAGAAATCTATAAAACTGACACCCATAAATAATGCAATGGTTTTAAAAGTCTTAGGTAAATATCGGTTGTTTTTAAAACTCTCTACTATAGGCTCAGATATTGTTTAAAAATGGTATAATTTAAATACGTTTTTTGATCTAGTCAGCTATACTATTAGATCTGATTTGGAAATTTCAATTATGCGAGCGAGTTCATAGGCCGGTCTCAATAGTGCATTATAAAGACAATTCGAAAATAAACTTTTTTAAGTACACAAATTATTCTAACATGTATTCTCATTTAAAAAAAAACACCATTGATTTAAAACTTCGAAATCAGGGACGGTTGAAATGTTGTCCTTTTACTCACTAAAGTCCGATCTTCAATATCATCTTTAATATCACTAATAATCCGATATCATGGTGTAACCAATTAATATCCCGGTTTAAAATGATATCTAGGTCCAGTTTCTAACTCACAAACTTTAATATGTACTCGGGATGGATCTGGTAAACCTTAGACTATGAGACGAGCCCTCTAACTACAACGTTAGTGTAATCGTGTTTCAGAGTTAAACAGCTTTAGGTAGTTAGTTACGCTTCTAAAGTTGGGACTGATCCGTACCATTTCGAGAGCGCGGGACTAAAGGAATTATTCTGTGTCTACTTGAGATAATTGGTTGAGGTATGACTGACCATCTCCTGTTTGGTTGAAACATTCAAGCGGATTAACTGCGGTTTATTAATCAAAACCACATGACGATAATATTATGATGCCATTTTAGAACTTAGCTTGACACAACAACATTTCGACCTCTAAATTAGTGTAGGCCAAAAAGAAAACAATCCTGAGAAGTAAGCTAAAATACTGTATTCTGAAGTTGCATTTAACATGTTGTCATATTACTAGTTTGGCTTTTCGTTTGTTTGTTTACATAGTATTTTCTTTTTAAAGTAACTCTCCAGGGGTTAGTTGTTCCTTATAGTTTTTACGTGTTATGCATTAAAAATAAAATAACACTTTTTATGTGTTTTAAATAAATACAATTCTTTACTAAAGTGTATGCTGCACTGCTGCAGAAGTGCCAAAAAGGATACTTTAAAATATCCACCAAATATGGCGTCGTAACAATTTTAATTAAAATTATTTATATCTGCTTGATTAAGTTTTACGAACTCCCATTATTCTGTTTCAATCCCGCAATAAATTTCAAACAATCTGGAATGCCCTTACCACACGCTTGAATACCACAATGCTAATCCAACCTATGAAAGCCAATATGGAGTGAACAAATTATATTTTGCAGCTGTTTTCTCTATGGCTACATTAAATTTAAGCAAATGGGAAAACTCTTTTGGTCTTTTATTTAAGTAGATGTATTTTCTGCTAAAGGAATGGTAAACTGCCCCTGGGAACTGATGTATATGTTCTGGGGTCTCATCGCATATTCATTGCCTGGTTAACATCCTTAACGCCTTTACGGCGATCCTACCATGAGTGTAGAGAAACGGAACACGGTAGGGTGGAGCACAGTGACGCATGCAGATTTTTGTTTTTTGAATACTTTAATATTATGCATTTTTATTCGGAAGATATATTGAAATATAGGACTGATTTCCGACAATATTTGGATAACTGTGCGAACGGATCAACTGTTAAATACAACACACGCTTTGTATCATGACAATTTCACCTTATCTACAACAGTTCAGGAATAAGAGGGTGTTATCAATTTTGGCTACAGATAAAGTAATAAAATAATTGTTATACGTACTGTAAAAAATATGCATGACTTGCTAGGAGCCAAAAATATACTTTATTGAATGTACAATATACTTTGAGTTGCACGTAGAGTTAAAGGTCTCCCTTAGTAAGCCAAGTAAATATCTTTACTGCTCCGACATTATTACATGTACGGCAATTTAATAATAAAAGTTAAGCATCAGTTTTAACATTTTGGGGATTTGTTTATCTAACCAGGGTGGAATAGAACTTGGTCCTATCTTCGACTCAAACTGGTCGGGTACGGCCCTTAAGTGCACCATTTACCCCGCATTTACCTAAATGAGGTAACCTGATACAATACCGAAACTGCCAGAGGTAAGATAAACTATCTGCAAAAGTTCCTCCGATTTGAAAAGCAGGTGATTATATAGTAAGTATCTTTTTTACTGACATCTCACACTTATCATCAATACAATTATATTGTTATTTTAGTATTTTATTAAGACATGATACAGTCCATTATCGAAATCTGGGCGTAGTATAATAACATCAAACCAAGTTTGTTTTTATCTACTTTTAGGATAAAAAGTTGTTCGTATAAATAAAATAAGTTCTTGTAATAAGTTTTTCCCCAGAAAGTCCTTTAAAATAAGGTTATACGCGAATAATATACAAAAGCTTGAATGAAAATCAAATCAAAGATATTTTAGAAAATAAATCTACTAGTGAAGCCGAAATTCAATTGTGAAAATTAGGGTTTGGTGAAATGTTAGATACATGATGGATCAGTTTGTAACTTTGACCGTTCAGTTAAGGTGAAGGGAGTTTTATACAGGGTGTCCAGTCTAAAGTCGACCAATAGCTAACTTTTTTATTTGATGTCTGTTTTACGTTGGGGGGGTTTTACCCAAAAAATGAGGTTTTTGAGTTTTTCAGTTATAATATTTTAGTAAATCAAATTGATTTTTCACCATTGAATTCAGCTTGAAAAAACAAAAAATTTGGTGTTATGATCATTGCTCTACGTCAATTAGTTACAGTGATAATGGAAATACTAATCACTGTACGTTGTCCCATGTTTTCTTACGGAGAATTATAAAAATTGTATATCTCGCTTATTTATCAACTTATCCTGACAAAACTTGGTATATTGCTTCATATTGTTGTGGTCTATTGATAGTTGCACAAAAATGATTTTTTTCCGATAGTTTCCATAGCAGCAAACCTGCGTACTCAGCCCCATGTTATTCTTATGGAGAATGTGTAAAATGTTATCTCTGTTAACTATAAACATAAATTAATAAAACTTAGAATTTGGCTTTACCTAGTTCAATCAATGAGTTATATTGATATTTGTATAAAAAACCCATTTTTGTTTTCCTTGTTTCAGAAAACCTGCACACTGGGAATGTTTAGCCGCAGTGTTATTCTTAAGGAGAATAATTAAAATGTCATAAATCGTTTATTTATGAATGTATATTGATGAAACTTGGTATGTGGCTTTATGTGATATTATGATACAGATAAATGGATTGGTAATTTCTAACTACGCAGGTTTGCTGCTACGGGGTATTTTATTAATTTACGGGGTGGAAAAAGTAATTTTTAACGTTTTTATTCATGGTGTTTCTTTTCTAAACCTAACTGTTTATCCTCCAGAGCTGCACATAAGGTGAGATACTCATTGCTAAAAACAATAAAATTATGGGAATTCCGTAAGAAAAACTAATGTTGGCCACCATATTGAACAAGTGGCAGGGATGTTTTGGAAATGAAAATCATTTTAATACCGAGATTAAATAAGCGAAGGGCGCCCCCCTGAATAAGTTAGCTATTGGACACTTTTAGGCTAGACACCCTATGTGTGTTCGTGACAAAAAAGTTGAAACTATTTTTACCGATGAAAAAGTTATTAAAATCTGTAATTTATTCAAATTTAACCAAGAATTAGTTTACACATTTTAAGGAATACTAGGGGCTTGTAGGGGCAAAAGCCCCTAAAAAACCAAAATACATAAATTTTTTATCAACCTTCATTGGTCATTTATAAATAAGCACTGATTTTCTAGCATTATAATATAATATTATTATACTGTCTTATGTTTTTAATAAAATGTCCATTCCTAAACAACTATACATTGCTGTAGTTTAAAAGTAAACAAACTGAATAAGTACAGCTGGTATCAATATCAAAGGCTAATTTAACTCTGTAGCACAGCTGTTTTAATTTCAAAAGATGTAAACAAATTAAACCCCATGTTGTTTTAATGGGAAAAGTTTTATTCTGTTGCGAATTTATGGTAAAAAAATAAGAAAAATGAATAGTTTTCCCTCAAAATTCACGTCAAGACCTTTAAAATGATACCCCTCCCATCCTTCTACGGCCATCCAGTCACTCACAATTTCTTTACAAAAATTTGACTTACGGAATTATATATAGAGATTACCTATAACCCTAAGCCAGAAATTGTTCAACCAAACTGATCCTTAGTGTTTCAAATTTTATTCCTAAATGTAGAGATTTGTGGGTGGAAGGAAATTAAATGGGTAGACGAGGTGGAGAGGGGAGTGGCTAGTTGTCAGTAGGTAGTAGAGAAATAGGCATTTATACTGAAGAAAAAACAGATTTTAAACGTCGGTCCCGGCTTATCTAAATCCTAGAGACGATATATACACTACCACAAATAAAACAGACATCTTCCAAATGTTGCATATTCTACATATTACGTCATATTATTTACTGGCTATTGAACCGCACCCCTCCGTCTCATGCCCCTCCAACTTAATAGACAGGAAGCGTGCTAAAAACCTAAGAGGCGAAGGAGGGGCCCACAGTTAAAAACCTTGGGTAACTCAAGAATTAAAAACCCAAAGTAACAAAACCAAATATATTTGCCAGACAAAAAACCTTTACAACATTATCAACCAGATGCATCAATGAAAACAAACAAAAAAAGAAATACCCCCGTCGCAGCAAACCTGCGTACTCAGCCGCGAATTTCCAGTGCAAAATATATGTCTTAATACCACATAAAGCCGCATACCAAGTTTCATTAAAATATATTCACAAATAAGCGATATATACAATTTTAATTATTCTCCATAAGAATAACATTGGGGGTGAGTACGCAGGTTTGCTGCAACAATGAACACAAAATAATGGGTTTGTATGTAAATATCAATAGAACTCATCAAAGTGAAGTCACAAACCAAGTTTCATCCATATACATTCATAAATAAGCGATACATAACATTTAAATTATTCTCCATAAGAATAACATGGGGATCGAGTACCTAGGTTTGCTGCCACGGGGACCTTACGCGAAAAATTTTTGTGTGCAAACAACAACAAACCACAACCAGATGAAGCCATATACCAAATTTCGTCAGTGTATGTTAATAAATAAGCGAAATATAAAATTTTGATTTTTCTCCATAAGAATAGCATTAGGCAACGTACTGTGTTCAGCACTTTCAGTATGTCAGTAACCAATTGTCGTAGCGTAATGATCAAAATACCAAATTGTTTGTTTTTTAAGCTGAATTCAATGGTATAAATTAAAATTTTATTTAAATAAAAATTACATGTGAAAACCCCAAAAAAAACATTTTTGGGGTACAAAACCCCCCAAAACCCTCCTTTGGATGGTGCGATTCGTCTGGTTTCGAACTCGTTCAAATAAATGGTGCTATACACATTTCTACAAAATTTTATTAAGATCCGACCTTTTTTACGAGAGTTATCGTGCTTACGGACATATATATATATATATATATATATATATATATATATATATATATATATATATATACATTTATAAAAATCTGAACGAATGGTGTTTTTGGCATCTGGGGATCTCAAAACAAAAAGTTATCATGGTCTCGGGCTTAAGTCTTACCATGAGACCTACGGTAATAGCTTCTTCCCCATAGGGGAAATTCGCTAAAAACAGGATTACTTACAAATAATACAAAATTAAGGTCGTTCACCGGTGTGAACTTATAAGGTAGCAAATTATTCTCTAAGTTTCAAGAAATTAATCCTTTTAAATGTTTTCCAGTTCAGTTTCATTTCATCTTTATCATTTATTATTTTCTAACCAAAAAATAAGAGTACAAGGCCTAATTAGCCAATACTATTATCATCAAGTTATAACCATAAGCCAACTTAAATTCTAAACTTAATCTCAACATAAGCTAAAACTTAATGATGAAATTGTAAAGTATACAGCAGATCATTTACTGCAAGTTCCGGATAAGACCTTAAAATTATTAAAGACAAAATTAAACTCTACGTAAAAGTTGTTTAGTTCTGTGCAAGTTGAACTGACACAACAACATGGACAACGAAGACATAGTAATTAAAGTTTCTTTACGTTCGCAGAAATGAAATAGCTGTTGGAATTATTAAATAACGCGTGGCAGAATTCACAACTGTCCGCACGCCTGGTTCGACTTCACTATGTACTTTAAAAGTCCACCTCTTCAGATACGAAGACATGTTGAAGTAAGAATTTTGAACTATAGCTTTTAAAATATTTAGCAGCGCCGTCTGTGAGACATTGGGCAATTGTTTCACACTATTTTTAGTAAGGGTTGACGCTTTTAACTGGTCACGTCATAGCAGGTGAATTTTTAATTATGTCATATAATATGTTATATTTACTTACATATTAAGGACTTCAGTCAGCCCTTTCATTATACTCATTTAGAAATATCCTTACTGGTACCTTTACTTTACATAATAAACGAAAACAAGGAATTGCTTTAAATGCAACCCATATATTGTACTGCAACCGTCCTTCTGTAATTAGAAATGCAGAGGGTGACAGTGTCGATATATTCAAGCGTAGGGCGAGCCGTTGGCTGCTTAGTCTTAGTGATGATGCGGCTGAGGCACTGGAGCAATCCTAATATCGACAAAAGCTTTAGTTTAAATTGTAATATTGAATTATTTAAAATACTGAAATTTTATAGGTTATTAGGTTGTATTCAAAGATTGGTTTTATTTGTTACCCTTCAGTTAGAAGTGGTCTTATTTTTGTGTTTGTTCTTATTGACGACAGTGACCATTAAAGGGGAGAGCAAGTTAGCAGTGAAATAAAGCGTGAGATGAATTTTTATTTCCTATCATATGATAAAAATACCACTCTTTATGACATTGTATTTCCTACTTTTGAATAAAATAAAGTTTATGAGTCATCTCACATTTTATTTCACTGCTAAATTGATCTCCCCTTTAACCATTTCTCACAAAAATACAATATAGTCTTGCGAGGAATCTATTTTATATATTTTTTAAGAGGTTGGCAGCTTCATCTTATATTTATAATTCTCATCTCTATCTATTTATTCAAAATATGGGTGTAAAATCTGCAATTGCAATGGAAACAAATTATCTGCATCTGTAATTTAATAGTCAATGTTTATCGGTCAAATCGGCTGACAAGTTGTTCTTTTAGTAAGTATATTGGAGTTCTTTACAGTATAATTTAAGTTACTTTGAAAAAATATAACGTCTTACTTATCATTTATTGAAACTGCACCATAGACTACATGTCAGTAAATATTTAATAAATAAAATACATTAGTTAGTTCATTTTAATCTATGACATGTGTCAAGACTCATGACAATGGTTCATTCGACTGTCAAGGTTGAACTTATTATTCAGTTATGTTCACATAAACAATTTACATTACCTTAATATCTTTAAGAGGTTTCCCTCGGTGTTATATTTATTCTCGACTGCAAATTCATCCTCAAACATGTATATTTCTACTTTTTCCCATATGTATTACGTGGTTAAATGGGTTTTATAGAAAAGTATTTTATCAAGCAGCAATTACTTTATGATATTATTTTTTCAGTTGAAGTATTCAGATAGCCCCTATGAGCCTCTATATTCATGATCCCCTATTTTAGCAAACTTCCCCTATAGGGAAGAAGCTATTACCGTAGGTGGTATGGTAAGACCTAGGCCCGGGACCATGATAACTTTTCGTTTTGAGGCCCCCAGATGCCAAAAATACCAT
This sequence comes from Allygus modestus, assembly GCA_963675035.1. Classification (NCBI taxonomy): domain Eukaryota; kingdom Metazoa; phylum Arthropoda; class Insecta; order Hemiptera; family Cicadellidae; genus Allygus; species Allygus modestus. The sequence continues at coordinate 99,872,900 of OY776115.1, read as the reverse complement.
TTGTTCATATTCATATATATGTGTCCGTAGGTACGATAACTTTCGTAAAAATGGTCCGATCTTCATGAAATTTGGTATAAACGTGTACGGCAGCATCTATTTTCATGAGTTCGAGAACCAGACAGGTCTCTCAACTTGAAGGGGGGTTTTGTACCCCAAAAATGGGTTTTTTGAACTTTTTACATATAACTCTTTTTAAACCCAAATTTTGGTTTACTAGAATTTTGGTTTAAATTATGGTTAAATTCAGCTTAAAAACAATTTGGTATTTTGATCATCGCTCTACGTCAATTGGTTACCGATATATTGAGAGTGCTAAACACAGTACGTTGTCCAATGTTAATCTTATTGAGTATAAGTTAAATTGTGCATCTCGCTTATTAATGAACATGTATTAATGAAACTAGGTATGTGGATTTATATGGTTGGGTTTAATGCTATTTGCATACAAAGCTCATTTTTTGTGGTCCCCATGGCAGCAAACCTGCGTACTCAGCAGCTTAAATGTTAATCTTATGGAGAATAATAAACATGTGATATCTTGCTTGTTTATGAACATAAATTGATAAAACTTGGTATGTTGCTTTATCTGGAGATGATCCATTGGTGTTTGCATAAAAACCAGATTTTTGTGGCCCTTGATGCAGCAAACCTGCATATTCAGTCCTAATGATTTTCTTATGGGGAATAAATAAATGTCATATCTCGCTTATTTATTAATATGCTTTGATTAAAGTTGGTAAGTGGCTTCATGACTTATTGAAGTACCATTTGAAATTCGCTGAGTATGCAGGTTTGCTGCAACGGGGGTATTATTTTATGCTATACGTATAATTCTCGAGGAATGGATTCAAAGTTGCTTTGTTAAAAGTTCAAAATCTGACACATTTTGTATTAAAATGTAGTTCAAATTAGATATTTACGTAATTTCGCTGGAACCCGCCTTTCTGATTATTATAATATTGTTGGGTCGACTATGGATCTTTTGAATGAAATCTTGACTGATTTTGATGAATTCCTGTAAGTATTTAACATGTTCATAATCCATTAAGTTATTAATTTGTTAAGTTAGTAAGAGGACAGACAATTGCTACGATTTAAAGAAAAATTCAAAATATGTATGATCTTATATTACAAATTATTTACGTGGGGGTGATTTACGAGAATTCAAGAATTTTAATCGCAACAATAAAAAAAGAAACAATGGTGATATAATGGTGATATAAATCGTAATGGTAAATGATGATTTTTTTCCAGGCTATTGCGATGGAGCAATCTCCTTTCATCAAACATTTTCCACTCACTTTCAAAATCTGCACATTTCTGGACGTGAAAACGAAACTGTTCAACAACTTGCTTTTTTTAAGATTCTTTTCCAACGTTTTCTTCCTCATCTCAACACTGTCTTGTATGTACGAGGGCGGGGGTGTTCAGCAGGATTCTTTCTCAAAATCCCATGACTTGTTGCTCTTTTTAATTTTCGTTTCGAATGAAACATTTCTTGTCACAAACAAAACTCAAGTCTGTACTCTTATCGAGTTTCTAATAGAACCTTTGGGTGAGTTTCCATCAAATTCAGTTCATTCTAAAATAGTTGACGATTACATCAGAGAGGTTAACTTATATGGGAAAGTTGTGACAACTTTTTTCGTCGTAAGTGGCTCTTTTTGGTCTGTAGCCCCTTTGTTGTTCTTGGCTCACTCTGTAAAAGTTGGGGACAAAGAATGTGCCCATCTAGCCCTTGGATGGGTCTGGAAGTCGGAATCTTATCTGTACATGTTACCAGTATATTTTGCCTCTACCTTTGTTTGCATAATGGCAATCGCAATAGTATTTCTTTGGTATCTCGTCATGGTGTACATGATAATCAAGATTAAGTTCAAAATTAGGCTCTTCTGTGCCGATTTGGACGGCATTAACATGTTGATGGATATTCCTGAAGAAAATCTGGAGGCTGGTGACAATGCAACATCTGTGGCTTGGCTGGAGGACCTTCCGGTACGAATAGTTCCAACAAATAATGAAGGAGGCAGACAAGTTCATAATGAAAAAATAAAATCTAACGAGATGGAAATACAGAAGTACTTTCGTGAAAAAATGATAAGGGGTCAAATTAAAATGTACTTGGAAAAGGTTGTTGAACAACATGGCGATATAATCAAGTAAGTATAACCAATACAATCCAAACTTATTTATAATGAGTTAAATCTGTTAAGGAATATAATGTACGATTCTAAATTATGTTGAGTGTTAATCACAGACTTTGAGGACAGAAATACGTTTTGTGCGGGTTGGTGTATAACTTGATAAGATCTGTAAATAAATTATTAAACTTTCACAGAATGTTTTAGCATTTATTTACAAGTATTCAAATGGAAAACGAGTTCGCACGCAGCACGCTGACGTGAGGGAAGTGAATTTCCACATAACAAACTTTTAAAACTCAAAATCTGTGTAAAACATACATTTGTCCAATTTTTATTGAAATCTGAAAACATTGATTTTTTGGCTGTTCTGATACTCCTGGTTTCATTTACTTGCAAAGCTGGGAATACAATTTTGCACATTATAAGGCTAGTAGAAGGTCCAGGCAGGCTTGAAAGTAGGCGTGAGGTTGCTGGGGATGATAAAGTACTCTAACAAAGGAATAACAGGCTTTTTTTAGTGTAAAACCCCCATAAGACAACGTACTGTGTTTAGTCGATACACATTTTCTTTAATAACTCGGTATATATTTTATGATATAATGACGAGAGAGGGCTTAAAACTTTCGTATTTCCAATTCCTATCTTTTACATGCATTTATGTTAGATCTGGGGTCTTTTATAACCCTTTTTGGGCCCAAAAACTCGAAATTTGAAAGATTAATCCCCCAAAAAGGGGTTTAGAGTTTTCCGATTGTTTTGCCCAACGATCTTGTCCAACAGATTACAAAAAGGAACGTCCCTACCAAATTTGAAGGAATTCGGACAAAAAATGCGACCGCTAGAGTACAAACACACACACACATATATATATATATAAAATTTTGAACGAGCCCCCAAATCGTGTTCAGGGGGTCATGTTAGGAACTTCTATGGTGGTCCCGGGCTTAAGTTTAACCGTGCGAGTCATGCTAATAGTTCACTTTCCAAAGGAAATTCACTAATAATCGTTGTTATTCCAAGAATAGAATAATAGACCAAGCAAAATAAAATAATTAAAATATGCAGTTATGTGAGGAATTTTAGGTAAATAGTTCTAAACAAATATTAGCTTACAAGTTGTTGACATTCTATCTGTAAAGTTAATATTTATTTAATATTTATTTGTAGATATGTCAAGCTGGCAGACAAGAACTTCCGGCTATCAGTAATGGTTTATGTCCAGCTCGGAGTGATAATCGTGGCATTGGCTATACCAAAAATTGGTTTGGTAAGTTAACTAAGGATATACAGTTATTTATAATGATTTTTACTAGATAATTCCTAGGCCCAGGACCATAAATTTTCGTTTTAAGGCTCCAGTTGCAAAAACTACCTTTAAGAAAAACCCATATATGTATGTTCAATATATGTATGTCCAATAACATGATGACCTTTAAAAGAAACCTCTGATTTTGATCAAATGTGGTGTGGTGTAGTTTGGAGGTGTTTGTAAAACAGCATCTGCTTTGACAAGCTCGCGAACCGTTTGAAAAATAATTATTCTTTGCATCCTCCCACCTCTAAAATGTTTCAAACACATAGTCCTGGTTCCAATTACTTAAAAAAAAAAAACTTCAATGCAGTATTTTTAATCATCTTAGGTTATGAGGTTTCAGAGGAAATTAATATAAAAGATACATATTCCATGTCAATCTTTATAGAATAAGTTTATAGATTTTAAAAATTGTATTAAAATCCTAACTAAAAACAAACTCTTTCTACTAATGCATTAAGCTGTAATAAAGAAGTATTTTCATTTAAAAATATGTAAACAAAATGTACGGTCTAAAATTTACGTCCATCCGTTGCCAAGATATTGAAAGTGCCAAACAAAGTACGTTGTCTAATGCAATTAAGTGACCACTGAATGTAATGCAATGTCTAAGGTAATATAACAAAACAAAATACTATTTGACATCTTACTCATTCATGAATATACAGTATTTGGATGAAACTCCCTTCATATATATTTGGAATATATTTGGTTAGTTGTCCCTTCATGTTGTAGTATAATAATATTTGCATAACAACCTCATGTTTATAATTTCCTATTGCAAAAAACCTGTGTACTTATGTTAAATGTTATTTTGATAGGGAGTAAGTAAAATTTTAAGTATCTATTAATTATGAAAATAAAGTAATACAACTTGGTAAGTGGTTTAAACAAAATCATATATTTAGTATTTTAAATAGAGTTCCTAGGACTAGAGGTTGCAGAGAAAATATTAAAAAAACATATTGAAAAGTTATGAAAATACCATAATATCCAATACAATTTTACATCTCTCTTATTTATTAATATACTTGGATGAAAATTGGTATGTGCCTTCATGTTGTTGTATAATAATATTTGCATAACAACCTCGTGTTTATAGATCCTATTGTAAAAAACCTGTATACTTATCATAAAAATGCCATTTTGATAGAGAATAAGTAAAATTGTATGTATCTATTAGTTATGAAAAAAGTAATACGCCTTGGTAAAGTGGTTAAACCTCTCATTTTTTTATCCCCGTTGCAGTAAATCTAGCAACTCATACCTAATGGTATTCTATGGAGAGTAATTAACATGTTATACCTCGCTTTAGGGATGATTTGATACCAAAATTTATTGATTCTCGATACAAAACCGATAACAGAAAAATCTATTCTCGATTCTCGATACCAATACCATCGACACCTATGATTTTTCAGTACCTATAGTTGTCAAAAACTATTGTTATAAACCTCTAAAAATTTATGTTACCATTTAAAATAATATAGTAGCTTTTTGTAGTTAATTATAACACTAATTTTTTAATGAAATATTTTACATAATTTAATGTTAATTACACTAGTATGCTATAGTGATATAGAAAAACAAAAATTGGTTAATATAAGTTCATAATGGGTAAACGTTGTTGTAAGATAATGAGCCAAAGAAATAATGTTGGTCAACCGACTGATATATTGGTACAGGATTCAGGTGTGCGGCAGGAGTACTTATGCCATTTTCAACAACTACCGGGATCGATGGTATCGGTATCGACATTGGACGAATGAATCTCGAAACCGATACCAATGTCCAAGAATCGGTGGTATCGAGAATCGACTCATTCATACCTCGCATACTTATATTCTGCTGAAACTCGCTAAGTGGCTTTATGTGGTATTAAAGAACACACATATGCATAAGGAATTAGCTGTGAAATTGGTAATTGGTAATTCAAAATGGCGTTAATGATTATTGGTTATTGTTACACTTGTGTTTGCAGGGTGCAAAACTCTTATCACCTGACTATATCCACCGCAGTGTAGAGGTCATTGGCATGATGGCTTTTATGGGGGTTTTTAACTACTTCGGACAAATCATACTTGACGAGGTACAATTATAAATCATGCTTATGTCGTAAGTTGAACTCGCATAACCTTTAACTTTGGAATAATCATATTTTTTATGCAAAAGAAATAAGAAGTAAGTAGAATATTTCTTGAAAACCTTTTTATTTCATGACCAATTTTGACTGAAATGTCAAACGAAAGGGATTTTTCTCCGGACGATGCGAAAGGAATTGATTTTCCCTTCGGACCCCTCGGGCTCCAACTCAGTAGCCTTAAAGTTCCCATGTTTTTGTTATTGAAGGAATTCTTTATTGGGTTTACATCAACTGGGATTTACCTTATTGATTTAAAGATAAAGAGACAAATCGAGGGATTGAAATAAATTTATATTTTAGTCAATCGTATAAAAAGATTGGCAGACAAGCCAAATCGTCTTTTGTTAATGAAGCCAAGTGATGGGGGGCGGGGGGACTAATCAATTAGTGAATTGGGAAGTCACATAGCGACGGAATATTATTCTAATTTATATCACAGAATTATTAATAGTCGCTCAAAATATAAATTATTATCTTGATAAAATCACATTTGTAAGAAGTTTTAAGTTGCCTTAAGGAAATCAATTGGCAAAATGTCTGTACTCACATTAGTATAAGCGGCAGTCAACGTTTACGATCAAGGAGTTTTGTGTATATTAATGGAATGAAGAATCATCTAATTAATATATAAAACAATACAAATATTAATAACAATTATACTTTAGTTTACTGATGTCATAATAATCACACACATTTATTCGTTAAAATATCTTGATACATAAACCACAATTATTTAATCTTACAAGAGAATAAGTATCAGTATGAGATGGATCACGGTGACCAAATCCCCTAAATTTCATTTCCAGTCGGAGACGCTCCGTCAGGCGCTGTACAACTGCGACTGGGCGGACAAGCCCCTCAGTTTGAGACGGGGTCTGCTCATCATGCAGACCATGGCGACCAGACCCCTTAAGCTCACCGTCGGTGGCATCTACACCCTCGGCATGGAGACTTATGGCAATGTACGTTAGAAAACAAGTTGTAAGTTATGTTTAGTTTTCAGTATGTAGCAGTAAAGCTATAATAAAATCCGCGTCATTTAATATTTTGTTTGAAACTTGATTAAATTAGTTGATTTAAGGTTTTAAAGGTTAAATTTGTATTTTGCGATGTGATACCGTCTCAGGGCACCAACGACCTATCTTCTGTCATGTTATTAATTTTCATTATTCATACTCTAAAGCCCAGTTTTACGGTTGACGTTATTTATAAAAGAACACTGAATGATATGAAGCACAAAGGACGCCATAAAACACATTATTACTATAAATAACCACACATAGGTAGTCTGGACGCACGGCCATCAGATATATAGCTGTGAGAAGTGATTAAATCAGTAAACCGATGTACGGGTCGGCCTTAAGAAAAATACGTGCGTATATATTGTCGTTATACGGTTTTTTGTTTACAAATTATTTTTGTAGAATGTCTTTATGTTCTATTTCATTCAGTGTCATTTTTAACTGTCGGCAACTGCCAAAGTGGACTCCAGTAATAAGAATTCAAACGAAAAATGTGGCTGAGGATGTGTGTAGTTGACTTGAAACTGGCACTAGATCACAGTTTATAAATTGTACATTTGCAGCCATGTACCATGTAATTAGGAGAATTTCAATCAAATACTATTGCTGTCTTTATTATATTCTGGATATTCTTCACACCCAATGACGAGATTAGATTCAAATTCCGAAACTTAATGAAACGTAATTTTCCTTTCAGTGTGGAAAATGCAATATATTGATATAAACCGACGTAAAGTCTTGGTCACCGACATTGAGTTTCACACTAGGATGGTTCTGCTGTGTGTTTCAGATTGCAAGTGCAGCTTATTCGTACACTAGTTTGCTTCAATCGCTCAGTGTCGGAGAAGATTAGGACGACCCATGTAAACGCACCTACATAAGTATATAGAATTCACTTGATTATTAATGTAGTATGTAGGTAAATAACCACGATTACCACTATTCTCACCATATCAATTATATTACGCAAATAAAACAGGTGTAATCAAAATATTTGCGTTAATTTAAGAGTACAGAGTGTAACATGTTATTGACTCTACGGTTTTTAAGACCACTTTTCCATCGGAAAAATATGATAAATGATAAATAGTAGCTTAGCTATTGAACTGAAAATCCCAATTTTCAATTGGAACACCTGAGGTACAATAAAAACGATTATAACCAAATTGCATGATTACTTCCCTTTTCCCTAGATATATATTTGTAGTATACAAATTCGTAAGTTGTCCAAGTGGAATTCTGTGTTTTCACAAACAGAACTAATCACGCAACATGTAAACGTGAGGTACAGGCTGTAATTAAAGTTCACAGGAAAAATCCCGTTTGAATGATTAAGTAAGACCTATACAAAACAACAATGCAGGTTTTACAAGTTTGAGTTGTTGACCGTCACTTAGCCCCAAGTTACGTCTAGCAGTAGGATTACTAAAGTTTCTGTTTGAATTTATTGAGAGCCTGGTAAGTCAAGCAGTTACATTATAATGGCATCGTATGCGAGGCTAAAGTTTTGGTCTGAACTGGTTAAGTCGAGGCAGAAAATATTGGTTAATATTTCAAATTGATATGGCAGGTTAAAGGTTTCCTTTGTAGACTGTTCATTCACTTCTTACATGGCTTCGTATCAGACATCATCGGTCTTCTATAATCTTAAAACAATTTGTTATTTTAAAGTTGGCCATTAAATTAAAGATTTTGAATAAAAACATTTTTAACGTTAACAGTGTTAGGCCTTTACGATGAAACATCTTAGCTTACTAGAGTTTTTTGGTTTAAAATTTAAAATACAACAGGCAGGGACTACATGCTGAGCTCATATTTATGTCTGTTCTTTCAAGGTCCCTAAAGATTATGCTTTCGATAGTTTTGTTGTTAAACATTTTATACGAAGTAACTGTTGGTATTGGTACTTTCATATCTAATCTATCAGCTTTTGGTGTGGTTAGACTGTGATGTGGTGAGGTGTAACATAGTGTACATCCAACAATGTTTACATAAGATATAATCCTTCAAACTCCCTAATGATTATGCACACATTCCTTCAAGTGAAAACAATGTAGTTGAATTTATAAAGCAGGTAATGATTAATATTACTTTTGGTTGAGACATCAACCAAAAATTACTTTTGGTGGAAACATCAACATTCTTCCAAAATTTCAAAAGAAAAATAATTTTTCATACACCTATATTCATTAGCATTACAAGCTTGCCCGTAACCTTTTCATAGTTCGATGTAAATTTGTTGATACTCTCCGATAGCTAAAACCATCATACTCTTGTCAGTATTTGTAAATCATTGACATTTCTCTACAGTTATAAACATCATAGCATTCGCCATTCAATCAACTCAGCGAAGTAAATCAAATGTTAATTTTATATTATTTCAATGAATCTTGTTATGGTGAGAATAATCACGTTAACAAACAATGTATCATGTGACTAGAACCAATGTGATGAAACAGTAACAGTATAAACACACTTGAACCCTTCTCCGGGTTATGCCTTGAAAGTGCTGACAACAAACTCACTGACGAATTTACTTTACATTCTGCGTCTTGTTTTAAAAGTTGCTCGCAAGAGAGTTATAACATGGCTATGACGACACCAATGGAAATGTAACGTTCGCGGAGATGAGAAAAGTGGCGCGGTTACGACAGTGCGATAGAAGTTCTTATGCAGAAAGTTACTTCAGTTTGTTTACGTTCATTTCCCAAAGGATGCAAGTTGTGTGTATTTATGTTGAAATGATTTATTTTGTACATGAAAATTGAATGAAATCAGTTTTTACTTCCTAGACTATAAATTAGATACTTCAGTAGAGATGATAACATAGTATAATTAGTCTATGACCTATCAACACAGCATCGTCTGGTGCATGGGTTTGCAGAATCGTGAGTCACAGAGATCGCAAAACCCCTAGAACCATTGTTAAGGTCTCTTGTTAAGGATCTCCTTTTTTATCATGATCTCCTATTTCTTAAATATATATATATATATATATATATATATATATATATATATATAGAACTGTACAAACACACCAGAATTGGATTTAACTTTACTCTCTTTAATACAGTTTGGAATGTATTGTTATCTAAATCCTATACACCGATAAACTCAACTTTGAATGTAAAATAAAGAAGACAATACTTTACTTTTTTCAGTCGCTCACTACACGACTTCTATGTGAAGAACAATAGTTTCATAGAAAAGCTTCATAGAAGTCGATTTTTCATAGAAAGGTTATAATTTTTAACACGATATTAAAAAAAATAATTTTGGTATTGATAATGCATCCACTATCATTTTACAGTGGTTTCATTTGCGGCTTTTTACTCAATTGATAACTTAAAACTTGCAACTACGGTTTAACATTTTCCTTAACAAACATACGTTTTGGAATTACAAAAATATTCTATCAAATTTAATTATTTATGGTAGCTACGTATGTTAATCTACAAGAAATTACATACACTTGGAATATTTTACATTCCCAACGAAAAATTTATGCTTATTCTGTTAAAATTGTTTTTCCTCACATCAAAAGGCTGTACTAAATTAAACTAAACTATGCTTGCGAAAAAAATACTGTAATCCGAATAAAATAACGAAGCTGACATACTCTCCCTTTAATTCAAGTCCTGTGTTCTCCAATCATAAGTGCTCTGCTGACGTAGGCGAATCTGTTGAAATACCATTAGTGATGTAAGGGGAGCTGTATATTCGCTTCTTTATCTAGTCTAGCCACTTTTAGAGAGAGAGAGAGAGAGAGAGAGAGAGAGAGAGAGAGAGAGAGAGAGAGAGAGAGAGAGAGAGAGAGAGAGAGAGAGAGAGAGAGAGAGAGAGAGAGAGAGAGAGAGAGAGAGAGAGAGAGAGAGATAGAGAGAGAGAGAGAGAGAGAGAGAGAGAGAGAGAGAGAGGGGGGGGGGGAGAGAGAGGAGAGAGAGAGAGAGAGAGAGAGAGAGAGAGCGAGAGAGAGGAGAGAGAGAGAGAGAGAGAGAGAGAGAGAGAGAGAGAGAGAGAGAGAGACAGAGAGAGAGAGAGAGAGAGAGAGAGAGAGAGAGAGAGAGAGAGAGACTTAAGCCCGGGACCACCATAGAAGTTCCTAAAGTGACCCCCTGAACACCTTTTGGGGGTCGTTCAAAATTTATTATATATATGTATATATACATGTATATATACATGTATAACATATATATATAAATATATTATACATTTATATATATATATATATATATATATATATATGTATATATATGTATTTGTACTCTAGCGGTCGCATTTTTTTATCCGATTAACTTAAAATTTGGTAGGGACGTTCCTTTCTGTAATCAGTTTGACAATTTCGTTGGGCAAAACAATCGGAAAACTCCAAACCCCTTTTTTCGGGATTAATCTTTGAAATTTCGAGTTTTAGGGCCTAAAAAGGGTCAGAAAAGCCCGGATGTAAAGTTATTGCATGTAAAAGATGGGAATTAGTGAGGCGAAAATTTTAATCCCTCTCTCGTCATTCTAGCATACATATTTACCGAGTTATTAAAGAAAATGTGTTTCGACTAAACACAGTACGTTGTCTTATGGGTTTTTACACTAGAAAAGCCTGCTACTCCTTTGTTGGAGTGCTATTATAATCCCCAGCAACTCACGCCAGCAACTCACGCCTACTTTCAAGCCTGACTGGACCTTCTCCTAACATTATAATGCGCAAAATTGTATTCCCAGCTTTGCAGGTAAATGAAACCAGGAGCATCAGAACAGCCAAAAAATCTATGTTTTCAGATTTTATGTTTTTACACTGATTTTGAGTTTTACAATTTTTTATGTGGAAATTCACTTCCCTCACGTCAGCGTGCTGCGTGCGAATTCGTTTATGAGTTATCACATGTATTACCTACAAACTCGGTAAAATAGCACAAGTATATTTTTATATGACATAAAAAACACTATGAATTACTTAAATTATTTTACAAGATATATTTTTTAAAGAAGAATAATAAACATCAAATTCTATTAAAAGCTGCATATAACTTGCTGAAGATTCTTTTTAAATTCTGATTGTATTTACAAAAATATATTTATTTGTCAATAGGAGCCGAACAAAGAGGAAAACAATCTTGCGAAAAATTACAAAACGATCCTTTATTAATGGTAATGTTTTCGTTCTGGAGGGTTAGAATTATCTAGTAGAATAATTTGTGAAGCAGTTTAAACTTTCAAACCTGCTAAACTTTGCTTGAATTTAGTTACTTTACAAAAATGAAACTTCTTTATCAACGAACATTTATAATACGTTATTTGATCCATTGATTCAAGAATTATAATTCAGCTGAAAAACACCCTCCAAACCTAAACAGACAAAAAATATCCATCTAAAGAAAAGTCATATTATAACATGGTTGCACTTACAGGAGAACAAATTTATTATTTATTACTATACGTTAATGTCTAAACGACAATGTTTAATATTGTGTTTATTAAAGTTAATGAAACTTGACCGGTGATTTTCGTACTGTAAATTATAAACGGAGTAATTGCATATATAATTAAAAAAATTCGAAACGTTAGTTAGGTCAGTTGAACTCTGTAAAATAAAAACTCTTAGTGCTTTAAAATTTACAAATTAAATGCTGTTTTTAATTGAACAAAATTTAATTTAGCACCTTTAAACAGTGTTCAAAGTGAGAGAAAAATCATCTTGGATTTTACTATGTAATTTATTAATACGAATTTAACACAAGAATTATTGTTTTGTATGTATTTTAATTTCTGAATGTAACATTGGAATTATTATACAAGGTGTCCCATAACTCTTGGGACAAATGTACATAGCATCATTCCTTGGGTCGAGAAAAACACTTTGTATCATATGAACAAGTTTCTTCAATGCCTAGTTTTCCGTTTGTCTGCCTGTATGTATTTATCACTTTAAAGTTGAACTATTTAAAAAAAACTACAAAATCGAATTTCACAAACGTAAGTCAACCACTTAAGGTTTATTAACTCAAAAGTAATGGCGTAATTACCTTTGACAATTTAAATATTGCGATAATTTTAAACTTTCTGTCTTAACTGTCTCGAAAACAAGTCATTTTACAAAATATTTACAAAAAGAACTTCTTTTAGGGAATTTAATGACAACTCTGAATCTACTTAAATAATGGAAATTGAGTAATAAATTAACAAGCTGCTGCAGTTCTTGTTATTTATCCCATTGTTGTATTTTGGAGGGACCAAAGATGGACGATGCCTGGTCATATGTAAATTGCATCAGCTCGGTTATCTATTACTTGATTTCAATAATTAATTTTTCGTCATACTGCTTCAAAAACATCTGTTTTTGACAGATGCGTTGAGATTCAAAAGTTCTTCTTTTTAGTCTTTGGATAATAACATATGTTTTGATGATCATTATCGTACTAGTACTAAAAAGATCATTGTTGATGATACTTTTGATTCGAGGTCGTCATAAATCGATTAAAATTCATTCGATTATAAATAATCGAAACATTCATTGTTATTATCGAAACATTCATTGTTGTATTGTTATTTGAAGAACAACCGATTGATTCGAACCACAATGATTGGTTTGAAGTGATCGACTCAACAACCGATAGATATGAATGAACAGAAATTATGCATGTGCAACAGCTGATTGTTTCAAGAGACAAGCTGAAAGAAACATTTGAGGTTATGAAGACAAAGTACGTAAACTTTACTTTTGTTTTTATTTAAACCTTAAGTTTTTTGGCAGTATGACGAAAAATATAGTTCGTCACTCGGATCAAAAGTGTCTTTTTAATACTCGCTCATTTCCCAGCCTCAATTTCGCCTCGGCAGTTAATCTGGAGCTCGTATTAAAAAGATCCACTTTTGATCCTAGTGACGAAATATACTATAAGTATTGTCATCAAATCCCCTAAAATAAGTTATTCTTTTAAATATTTTGTAAAATATCTTAAATAGTTGTCAGAGATAATAACACCGTAACGTTTGAGTTAATATATCCAAAACATTTGGCTACAATTTCGTTGAATTCAATTCAGAATTTTTTTAAATATCAAATTTAAAGTGGAAAACACAGACAAACGTTAAACTAGACACGGGAGTTTATTGTGATCATATGATAAAATTTGTTTGCTTGACCGAAGGAGCAATGTAATATACCTTTGTCCAGATAGTTACGGAAGACTCTGTAGAGTATAATTAAATTCAAGAAATCGCTATTATATACAATGCAATTCGTAATGTCTATGGTTCAAAGTATTTAATGTATTTCTATTTCGTAAATTCGTATTCAGGGTTAAAGAATTAACCTTTATATATAAATAATTTATTAGATAAAAACATTAAGTCTAATTTTATGTTGAATACCTTTTTAGCGTAGGATTTTATTATTGTATTGTTTACAGATAGCTGGTATATTGAATAAAATAGAGATACCTTACAATCGGCATACAAAGAGATGTTCAACAAGTGTCAGACCCAGGGTCAGTGATAAATTAAAAGCATCATCTTTCCTCTGTTCTGTTCCATTTGTCCTTTGTGTATTTTGCATTCCTTTGTTGAGGATTTCGACATCAAAACTTCACAGAATGGTTGTCAAATGCTACAAAATGTTTGTGCTATGCAAATAAGATTTGCATGATTACAATCCTTGGATACTGATTTTATTTTGATAAACTAAGTAATGTTACTTACCAAAATGAATATTATATATATTATATATGAATATATTATTATGAATACTGTTAAATGGCTTAGTGTGTATGTATTCATTGGAAATTCGCTGAGTATGCAGGTTTGCTGTGGTGGGTGTATTTAATATTTTAATAGTAATAGGTGTCACTAATATTTTTTATCCTGTCTGTTTTTATTTTATATTTTCCACTCAGTTTTTGATTATATAAGTAATACAAGGGGTAATTTTGATTGCATGCAAGTCAAGTTCTACATAATTGGGCACGCCTCCTCTTATAGGTGCCACCACCACCACCACCGCTCAGCACGCGATCCAGTTTTTCATCAGCCTTACGTTTCAGCGACCCGGTAAACTGCCTGAGTCGGGCGTTGGCTGCGACTCGGGGGTTGGCTGTGCCCGCCGCCACGTCGCCCAAGAAGCCCACACCGGACCTCAGCGCCTCCTTGCCCAGCGCCGATGCGCCGGATCTGATCAACGGGACCACTGTACGCATCAGCCCGCCTAGGAAACTGCCGATGCCATGACCGCGTTGGAAAGCGGCTCCTCTGAATACCGTGGACACTCCATGTCCAGACTGCTGTTGGCGGTAGTACGCCAGATAGGGGTCGTTCAGGTTCATTGCTGCTGCTACTCTCTGCGCAGGTGAAGCTTCATGCACGTAGTCCCGAAGTGGAATGGCAGATGGCGTCCAACGCTGTCCCTTAAATCGATTTCCACACTATCGAAGGAGCTCTTCATCAGCGGCACGTAGTGAGGGTCGGTGAAATGCACGGTGATACTCGCACCGTAGATGTAGTTTTTTGCGTCGATGTTCACAATCTTTAACAAGGGCGCAACAGTGTCATCTACTAGCTGAGGTTCCACCAGGTCACAATACACGTACATGTGCGAAGGGATCCCGGCCAGTAAGTTGGGCGGTCTTATAGCTTTTCTATGTTTGATCAAATCCACATTGTGCACGTCGTATCCCAACTGTAACGCTAGGGTGGGGCTAAATTCCAGTTGCTCCACAGTCTGGTCTATCGAGATCAATTCCACCTTCCCAATCTCTTTGTCGTACTCAAACTGGCATTGGTATAAGTCCAATTTTGGAATGGCGTTGATGGCGTTGACCAGTTCATCGATGTCTTTATAGTTTCCAGCTTCCACCTTTACAGCGGTCAGTTCAGGCTTGCCGGTGTCATCCTTAGTGTAGAGATATACGCGAGCGTCCTCCCCCACTGTCACAAACGAGCATGGGTAATGGACCTCGACTAAAGCGACTTCCCATTCACCATCGCCACCCAATCGCACGACTGACGGTAGATGGGTGATGTAGTTAGCCACGGTGTTGTTTGGATAATAGTCCATTGAGCTGTTGCTGGGCAACGTCAGGTACAGCTGCCTGCGCTTTGTCGTCATAGCAGCTGTTGCACTTCAGATGCAGGTACCCACGAGTTGAAGTCCTCTCCGTAACCGACCCACTTGACCAAGTAGCGCTTACTGCGGCCTCGCCCTTTAGTGTCCAGTATTTTATCTATTTGGTACATACGGTCCGGGGCAACCGTTACCTTTTGCATCTCATGCTCGTAGAAGCGCCCTTCCAGCGGCGTCCCGTTCAGGTCTCGCAGCACGTACAATGGTAGAGGATGCGACCCGTATACGTGGTCTACCACAAACAGCTCCTTACTCCAGTTGGTCTCGTAACCTTTGGCGAACGTGCCCTTCTCCTTGGCTATGCGCACCGTGACACCAGGCTCGAACCTGGGCTTGCGTCGCCGGATCGCCTTTCCATACATGTGACGCCACACCTTATACACCGTTTTTCCATCGCCGCTGTCCGCGTCCACGGGTCGCAGACCACCACCCAGGCTCTTGTGCGGGCTGCGGTTGTAGGCATCCACAAGCCTGTCCAACACGTCGATGTAGCGATACGTGTTTTTGTAGGTTAGGTAGCGCCACATGCGGTTCTTGAGCGTGCGGTTGACTCGCTCCACCACCGCCGCCTTCACATCGGGGTTCTGCGTGGTGACGTATGTGACACCGTGACTCTTGAACACTCGCTTGGTAGCGGCCCCGGTGAACTCCGTCCCCTTGTCAGTCTGTGGACAGCGAGGAGTCGCCTCGGAGAATATCCTCTCGAACGCTGCCGCCACCTCTTGCCCGCTTTTCCTCCTCAGTGGTACCGCAAACAACCGCTCACTGAATACATCGATCACAGTCAGCAGGTAGTTGACCCCGTCATTGTGCTGGCTGAGACCGCGCATGTCGTTCAGGTCCGCCTGCCACAGCTCCTGAGGCCCAAAAACGGCGTAGCGGTTGCGGGGAAACCGCTTGCGCGCAGGCTTGTGCAGCGTGTAGGTGTCCTGGGCACGCAGCCATTCCACCGCTCTGCGTTTCGGGAGGCGCGCGGCTCTGGCCAGAGCAGCCACCCCGCCGAGGGAACCGGGCTGGCTCGGGTCATAGTACAGCTTCTCCATTACGGTGAGAACGGCTCCCAGTTGTCCAATGACGATTCCTGGTCAGGTTCCTCGGTTATTATCCTTCTCCTGGCTGCCGGAAGTCGCGGTCTCAGGCGGTCTAGCATTGGTGTCAACCTCGGTGACAGGGGTGATGAGGAGGCCGTCGTGTCTCCCCAGGGGCTCGATGCAGTGTCCAGCCCCCCGTTTAGGTAACGCAACGCCGTGGGATTGCTCATGTATTCTTTAGGCACGTTCATGTTTTTCAAGGCGGTCATCACTTGTTGCCAACCGGTAGGCAATCGGTCCGCCCTTCGCGCTCTCACTATGCTGTGCGCGATGTCCACTATATTGGAATTGGGGACCTTCTCGTTGTTCACATACACCACCCCACTGACGTCCCAGGCGATGGGGCTGCCTTGCTGGGTCATGAACCGCAACAAGTTGCGCGCCACCGACTTGTAGATTTTTGGGAATGATGCCAACACCCCCTCCTCCTCCGAGGTGCTAGACTCACGTTTCACGTGACTCGGACCTGCCTCTCCCTCCTCCTCCCCCTCGATGATTGACAGGCCTATGGGTTGACGTTTAGCCGCGGAAAAGTGCAGGAACCGCTGTAACACCTGTTGATATTGTTTCCATTTTTCCGTATCGTTCAGCCGCTTGTCGCTCAGTATGCGATGCATCTCAGCGTCCAGGCCGGCTGGCTTATTGGTACTGCCTGCTCCTCCTCCTCCTCCTGGTCCTTCTCGCAATCTCTCGATGAGCTCCTGCGGTACAACTACCATTTTCTTAGCGTGCTCCATTTTTTCAAATTACTTTCTGCATCAACACAGGTAACACCGCACTCAACAGCAAGGGCAGGAGGATCCCACCGCCCCGTTGTACAAGGTAGCGTCGCTTCTTGACCCAACCCTCACCGCGTTTCACCAGCCGTCTGAGCGCCTGTTTGTGCTTTCTCAACTTTCGTTTATGACAGGTGGTGAGCGGCACGTTCCCGCGTAACACGTTGTACGCACACTCACACACTGACCTGATACGGCTATTCTCGCACGCTTTTAACAGGGCCTTGCGTTCCTTGGGTGTAGCGTGCACCAGAGCAGTCAGCAGGGCTGTGTCTTTCTTCACGCGGTGTGACATGATGACTGACACTGGCGCGCGCTCAGCCTATTTATCACTTTTTCTTGGGCAGGTACACGTAGTTAACTGGATCGTCTGGGAAAACGGCTGAACGTACCCGCATCTCCTCGGGTGTAGACTGTTTCAAGTCTATCAGCAGATAGGCGTGAGGATCGCGCGTGGCGTCCGCATAAGCCTCCTCCACAAATTTGGGGTTCTCTGGGTATACTTGGCGAGCCAAGTGTTTGATCTGAGCGCGGTCCCGGGGATTCTTGAAACACACTATGTAATGAGCGTTCAGCGATATGTCGCGCTGGCCCCTACCCTGATGAAACAGGTTTTGCGTGATGAAGAACACGCTCATGTTGCGGTGATGGGAGCCCTTGGTGAACAGGTCCGCCACGCCGGGGCCAGCCTCACGCATCATGTCATCGACGATAACCAGGGAGGGCTCGCTACCATCGTAGTCGTCCAGGTCGGGCAGGCCGGCTACGTAGCGCACAGTAGGGTCATCTGCTCCTCCTCCACCGCCGCTACCGCAGTGCCAGGTGATACGGGTGAAGTGCGTATCGCACATGCGGTCGGCGTGCCCTATGAAGCGAGCCACAAAGTGCGACTTGCCGCTGCCCGAAGGTCCAGCTACGATGGCGGTGAACGGGTGTTTCCACCTCAAGTCCATGGTGGCTACTAACACAGCCACGCACCGCCTCGACTCTTATAATTAATTGAGTTTTTATATTTATTTTTTTTATTTTAAATTAATAAGGATAAAGGAATAAGGTTTTTTTATTTATTTATTCAAACAAATTCCAGAAGAGCTCCTTTGCTGCCGGGGGGACCGCTCCTCTTGACCAGACTCATCCTCGACCCCACACCCACGTTGTACTGGCCGATGACATGGTCTCCCAAGACGGCCAAGTATCTACGAGGCATGTAGATCCTCAGCGGGTCGTCACCAGTTAGCCCCTCCAAAGTGGCCATTATCGCCTCGCCATAAGGAGTATCCACCCGCTCAAATGACCGGATGGGGTAAATTATGTTGTCCCGCAGATCGGCTATGCGGGTATAACCCCCCGCCTTGCAGCTGTTGAGGGCTGACTTGAGGTCTCCTGTTTGGTCCATGCTGCTCGTTGAGTGTCTGGATGTGGAATGGTTGTGGCTCACCACCGAGTCGTATTATATAGGCTCACTGCGTCAACAAGTTGTTTACGTCATTGTGTGTGTTTTCCGGGTCGTTGTGGTGTTTACTTCTTGCGCTTTGGGATGACGCAATTGCCTCCAGCCTTACGTTTTCCCTCGCAAACTGTTGCGCAATCGCGGGTCTTACGCCAGGCGGGTAGTGGAGTCACGATCCTACTAACTCCGTTAATTTTAGGCACTCCAGTATCGCTATTAATCCACATATTTTCTAGTCTCGTTAACAGGTCCGTGAGGCATATGCAAATTTCATCGTCTCTATCCTCGTCCAAGTATAGGCCGCAACTATGCGTAGGGCGTCCGCCTTTGAATACCGACATCTTCAATAAAACGTTTCCTAAGTTGGTAGGGTTCTTTACTGTATATTGACATTCAGCATCGCTCCAACTGCATGAAGGAGAATCGGTAGGTGTATTCCTGTCCACTGTCCATCCAACAACGGGCTTCTTGCTCCTCTTCTTAGTTATGGTAGGCGGTCTAGCATTCTCATCCATGGCATCAAGCTCCTCCATCAGAGAGCGGATGGTTCGATCCACCTCGGTTGCACTGTTGCTGCTGCTCATGGCGTCTCGGGCAAAACTGAGGCCGCGGTAGCGGACCTCAGGTTTATATACCGGCAGCGCGCGCAACCGGGTATGTCCCCGCCGAGCGGTGGCGGCCAAAGAGGGCACGTCACGACAGCAAGCCGCTGAGCAATTCAAGGGTGCAACCTTGAGCGTCAGCAAACCGCTGAGTAATTCCTTCCTGGGCAACTCCTTCAGGACCGTCCCCCGACACGCGCCGCCAACCGCTCCCGGTCGGCGGGGGCTTTTTAAGCCGCATGTAGACCAAACGGGGGGGGGGACCTTACATCCTCGCATCCTCAATGCGCCTTTGCTGGTTTTGAATCGGCCAATGTGGGGGGGGGCCTTACATCCTCGCATCCTCACTGCGCCTTTGCTGGTTTTGAATCGGCCAATGCGGGGGGGGGACCTTACATCCTCGCATCCTCACTGTGCCTTTGCTGGTTTTGAATCGGCCAATGCGGGGGGGGGGGGGGGGGTACAACCATATAGTTTTTGATAAAGGAATATCGTTTATTTTTATAGTTTTTTTGATAAAGGAAATTTTGTTTATTTATATTTAATCTTTATTTACAATTTTTTATTATAATCTTTACTTAACCCCCGTTTACAATAACCTTTGCAAAGACCTGGTCGGATTCTAAAAGAAGTAAATTAATCACGCGTTGACAAGCAACATGCGGTTTATTGATGCCATCCAAAGCAGCTTGAACTTGTAGGTGTTTTTGTTCAGGCAACCACTTCTTAATCCACATCCTGATGGACAATTCGGCAAAGTGACCCGTTGTGTAATACTTCACCGTCTGTAGGAATATCTCCGCATCGATTGACTCAATGTCTTCAATTGTAGATCTAACTGTAAATGGTTTTGTATGATAATATTCACCTTCCAGTGACACATCAATTCCAACATTAAACATTTTGTTAGGTCTAGTCAGTGTAGGAGCTTGTGAGCAAATGATTCTAACATAAATAACTGGAGAACTCTCACTAATGAGATAACCTTAGGCAGTCACGTAGTCCTTACCAAAACATGTAATACTAGAAAATGATGGGGAAGGGAGTATTTTATTTATGGATTTTTTTTCCTTTTATTTTTTTTTATCTTTTATTTTTTCTTTATTGAAAGAAGAAAAAGAATTTAGAGTGACTAGAGCCCTCCCAAACTGTTTTTATGGTCATTGACTTTAAAATCACCAAAGTAGATAGGTAATCATTGTTTTGTGACCAATCCGCTTCCCAAGCACTCTTACCACAGCAAAAACAAGTGTGCTGCAAATTATTAGAGTCTGAAAAGCGATACACTTTAACAATTCTTGCAGGATACAGAACTCTATTACAATAATGCTCAGTGTACTGACAGTAGCGGCATTGATAGACTCTCTTGCCATTGTATCTATTATACAAGTCTAACACTTGAGGATCCGTTTCGGGGTTGTTAAGCACTAACACATGTTCCCGAACATACCCCTTGAGGCAAGATGCAACGTATCGCTGTATAGGCACTGGCAATTGTGCAATCCCCTGACACAGAATGTATTTATTCTTTCTTATTACAATACACGATTGCTGAGCTAGTGACAGTGGGTTGTATGCTTCCATGACTAACTCAAGATTCAGACTGGTCAAGCACTTAGCTTGAGGAGTCTAGTAAGTAAACAAGTTATATAATGAGGGATTTTCCTCCGTGAACATCAAGTCCACTAATGAGTAAACAAATTATTTAATGAAGGATTTTTCCTCCGTGAACAACAAGTCCACTAATGAGTAAACAGATTGAGTTTCTCTAAGTTTCAGTTTAAGTCAGAGAGTCAAACTATTGCCATCAATATGAACACTGATAATGTATGGGAGAGCAGTATTCCTGATGAGGACCTCATCAAGATCGTTGAGGGAATCGAAGAAAAGTATGCTAATAGCGTATGGGAAGGTAATATCCCTGATAAAGAACTCCTCGCTACCGTTGAGGTGATAGAAGAGGAATATGCTCTCCAACTGCGAAGGGAATATGAAAAAATGTGGGAACGGATAACTACGTGTTGGTGCTCCCAACCTACATGTGATGAAGAATGGGAACAATATAATGCAGACTGGGAGAGTCTTCGTGCTCTTGAGATTGCAATGGAGGAGTTTCAAGCGAAAGAGAGGGCTGAGACTTCTTCACAAAAGTAATTTTAAGTTTTTAGTTTATAATAAAGATGAAGAAAATAAAATTATAATTCATACAAAAATAATAAAACAACATAAATAATGGAATGAGCGGGGGGGGGGGTCGGGGGGGGGGTCTGAGCTTGGCTATGGGGAAAGTCAGGGGGGGGGTCGGGGGGGGGGGGTCGGCACAGGGCTGATCCTCTCAATCCTCAACTAAACTTTGTCACTTTGTTTTTGTTTGTTGTGTAATTATTTTCTTTATTTATTTTAGATAAGGAAAAAGGAAATAGGTTTTTTTATTTAATCTGAATCCGAGGAGTTTATGTATACAACGTGGGGCCTCGGTTCCCCACTCGGCCCCGCCTCTGGCTCGGGCTCTGGCTCGGGCCTCGGTTCCCCACTCGGCCCCGCCTCTGGTTCGGGCTGTTGTTTCGGGCGGTTGTTGTTTAGCGGCCGGGGCATATCGGTGGGTGGCAAGGTGCCGGGCCACTTTGTCTTTTCTGCCGAATTGCTTTCCACAAATTCGGCATGGGTAAAGTGGTGAATCTACATGCGTCAGCATGTGCCGGCGCAAATGGTCGCTACGCGAGTAACGCTTGTCGCAATACATACAAGTGTACTCCATCGCGGCTGCAGTAAGAATGATTAAGACCTGGAGAAACCGGCGGGTGAAAGCGGAGACGCAAACGTTACATAGTGGAAAAATCGGGGGGGGGGTCGGTCGGGAGGGGGGGGGGGTCGGGGGTCGGTCGGGAGGGGGGGGGGTCCAAATGTGTTTACTAGGGAAGTTCCCCAACAATAACAAGTCCGATTTATCTCCTACACAAACAGGCTCTCGCTCAGTCGTTAAGCATGGCTGCTCCGTGGGAGGATGATATGACAGACTATGACTACGAGTTTGCACTTGAAAATGCAAATTTCGTAGATGAGTTGGAGCAAGAGGCTCTATTAGAACAAACGTTTGCGCAGCAAATACGGGATCTGGAGCGCCTGGAGCCGGCGTCGAGCGGACTGCAGCGGCCTCCTCCATCGCCTCAGCCTGGGCCTAGCGGGCTGCAGCGGCCTCCTCCTCCTCCATCGCCTCAGCCCACACTGTCTCCATCACCGCCTCCATCGCCTCAGTCCGACTCGTCTGAGGACCCTCAACCACCACCGAGGACTGCGAGACAAGTGTACCTGGAGCGACAGGCGCTTCAGGACGACGTCGACCAAGTGTGGGTGGTTGAGCCGCAGCACGAAACACATTGGCGATGGTACATGGCCGACATGGCCAGGCTGCGTGAACTAGATGAGGAATTGGACCGCTTGGAGGAACAAGAGGAGGCGGCCGATAACGAGGAATAGTTATAAGTTTTTTTGTTGATAAATAAATGATTCCTTTGTCCAAAAAAAAACAAAAAAAAACAAACAAAAAACAAAAAATAAAATGCAATAAACAAAATAATAAAACCGGGATGATGAAGGGGGGGGTTGGGTTGGGTCGGGGGGGGGGTCGGGGGGGGGGTCGACACAGGGCTGGTCCTCCCAATCATCAGCTTGCTAAACTTGTCACTTTGTTTTTGTTGTTTTTTTTTTGTTTTTTTTGGTTTTTTTTTTGGTTTTTTTGTTTTTTTTTGTTTTTATAATTTTATTTCATTAATACATTACAATAAATGTGATGCTTAAATCTAAGATGATTCATGAATGTTATACAACATATGAAGAATGAAAACTTACAATACGATATGATGATAAGCCTAAACTAAAGGAATGCATTTAACCCAGAGGAGGGCCACCTCTTCATTTGCGATCAGGTTGTGGAGGCGTTGCTGCACCTCCTCCAGGTGACCGGGTTGGTTGGCGACGTATCGCCGCCTGATGAAGTGGTTGCGCCCGTCCGGGCCCAGGCACCCCCATCTCAAAATGACCAACTGGTCCATGATGGCAATTTCCACCAGGCCAATCACGTCCTGAATGACCTGGTGGTTCCACAAAGTATATGTGGCAGTCGACATAGCCTTCTGCTTGTGGAATGAGCGTTAACGTGCGGAGGAGCAGTAAACATCCCGTAATGGGGAAAAAACCGGTGACAAACAAGGAAAGTAAACAACACGTGAAGGGGGGGGGGTCGGGGGGGGGGGGGTCGGGGGGGGTCGGAGGGGGGATCGGGGGGGGTTTGACGTCACGGGGGGGGGTTGACGTCACGGGGGGGGGCTCCTCGGATCCTCAGTTTGCTAAGGTGGTCCAGAACCGGCCATAGCACCCTACTATCCGATTAGTGATTGATTATATTTTACTCGTGAAGCAACAACTTTTTTGAATCAATAATGAAATAAAATACTTCAGTAAGAAAATATAACGTTGCCTTTTATAAAACAAAACTTACATCCTTTTAAACTATCTGTTACTTAAACATTTATTCCCCCTCCAAATATGAAAGCTTCTTAGTCGTAAATGAAATAGCTACAAATATGATTAAAATGACGAATAAATATATGTTTTATATAAAAACTTAAAACTAATCCTCTATATCAGCAATATAACCAATCCTATACAAATGTGTTTAGCAGCGAAACGTATCAAGGAACTTGAATACGAAGGATACTTAGTTCAGGGTTTCTACAGAATTTCAATTTTCTATTTCCCAGACTTTCCCTGACCCTTCTGTCAAACTCCCCTGACCAACTTTCATTATACGTCTTCGCAATCTCGCTTTATAAACAAGCGTGTGTGCACAGTTATTATATATTTAATATGTAAAACATTATTTTCTATATCATGTACGTCATGAATGTTAATAAAACAAAATTAAATAAATTGATCTCAATAAAAACTCAATAATTGAGGATTACAAGATGTTAATAATAAACTCCTAGGAATCCTTAGATCATTAGCCAACAATTAGGACTTCACCTGAAAAATAATGCTACAACAGATTGTATACAACCTGGAGCAAACATTTCCTCAGTTTTGTCATCATCGGAGATCAGATGCAAAATAAGAAGCACCGAATTATCATGTAAATTTTGTATGATTCCTCAGAGGAAGTTATTCTTGTTGTGATAATGACCCTCATAACCTATTTTGAGACTTAACAAAGATTACAAAATTAATTTTGAGAAGTAGCATTAAGGTGTAATAGTAATCAGTATTGTCTATAAGCTACAAATTTATTTTCATATCTTTAGCACGTGGGGTCGATACTTATTAAAATAAGCTTTATTACTGGATTCCCTGACTTTCCCCGTCCTTCCCTGACCAAATTTCTATTCCCTGACTTCCCCTGACCTTCCCTGACAGTAGAAACCCTGTAGTTGTTAATAATCCTTTCTACCGAAAATATAAATTGAAAAATATAGAATCAATGTTTTTATCTCAAAACTCAAAACTAAGCCTCTCCAAAAGCCTTACAATAGTTGTTATATAGTTTGGTTTCATATCAAAAATTGAGGAATGTATCCATTAAAGCAAATATGGCAGATATAGAGTCGTAAATTATTATTTTTTCGATACAAATCAAGGTTAAGTACGTGAAGATCGAGATATTTATACTAATATTGAAAACTACACGTGTTTTTATGTCATAATCAGAGGTTAAATACATTTGAATTTAGTACCAAAAGCTAAAGAATTTATCCTGTGATATGATTCCCAAAACCATTTTAAAATAAAAAAATCCTCGCACCGTAAACCTCATTTAACTCATTTATTTATTTATTTTACCCAAAAAGGGTATTCGGTTTAAGAAAGTATGCTAAAACCAAGATATATACAGGGTGTCTCTGAACTCTCTACCAACCTTTTCAGGTATTATTCCTGGACCATAGACAAGCCAAAATATCATATTAAAAATTTCGAAAACTCAAAAGTTACTCGTATAGCCGCCATTTTGTTTTTTCACATAGGAAATTTTAATTCGAGAACGGCTAGCTATAATTAAATGAAATTTGGTATTTAGCTTTATTCCCTAAATGCCTAATTACAGAAAAAAATTATTTTTTTAAAATCATTAATTTCAAAATGGCGGCTGCCTAAAAATGTCAAACGTAAATATCTTAAAAACCACTCATAGTAAATTACGTTATTACTCATAGTAAATTAGTAAATTTTTCATAGTAATTAGTTAATTACGTTTTATTTAGAGAATTTGATTGCAAATCTAATGACACCAAATTTACGGAAATCGGTTCATAAATAACGGAGAAAATCCATTTTTAAGATATTGCATTCTTGTCAATATCAACTGTTATCATGTGACATCGCTGCTAGTGAGCCACGTCGATCAGCTGTTTCAAGTATAATTCCACCAAACAGCTGATTAAAACATTAACCAACTGTTATTAAGTTCATTTGCACCAATCACCTGATTGATACCCTTATGATTCCCAGGGTTCACTAATGCTTCAAATAAAACATAAAATATAAAAAATGCGTTAAAATTACAACAAAAATGGTTTTATTTACATGAGGTATGACTACAATTCTACAGTATTTACAAACGATGCTCAATATACCCACCGCCAAGTCGATTGCACATCGTGAACCTCGATGTCATGGATTGCCGGACAGCTTCAAATTCATTTTTCTCTTGGATGACCGCAGCCGCCTCTATAATTCTACCGATCAGGTCCAGTTCATTTTCCACAGGTGTTGAATAAACAAGTTCCTTCATTCTCCCCCAAACGTAGAAATCTAGGGGAGAAAGATCAGGTAATCGCGGAGGCCACGACACCGGTCCCCCGTGACCAATCCACTGCTGATTTTAATTTTGGTTGAGGAAATCTCTTACAATTTACCCAAAGTGTGCAGGAGCACCATCATGTTGCAGCCACATGTTCTGTAAGTCTACCAAGGGGACGTTCTCCAGAAGTTCTCGGAGTATGTCCCTCAGGAACACAAGATAGGTGGGGGAATTCTACCTATTTGGGAGAATGTAGGGGCCAATTAAATTATCCCCAACAACTCCAGCCCAAACATTAACTGAGAAACGGTGTTACTTGCTGGAAATAACAGTTTCGTGGGGATTTTCAGGAGCCCAACCATGGCTGTTCCTGGTATTGAAAATACCATCCTGGTTAAAACTGGATTCGTCTGTAAAAAGAACGGATTTCAAGAAATCTGGACCGTCCGCCAGTTTGTGCAGGAACCACCTGGAACAATCTACTCGACCTGGATAGTCTTGAGGTTCAAGGGCATGAACCTTTTGGAGATGATATGGGTACAAATTCTCTCCATTCACCCTCCACACGGTGTCTTTGCCTGCCCCCATCTCATTACCCACAGCTCGAGTACTTGTTCGAGGGTTTTCTTCAAATTTACCAAGGACTTCCTCCTCAAATTCAACTGTACGCACCAACTTCGCAGCACCAGTATCTGCCATACTCACATGAAACGTACCAGTTGCGTGGAGACGATTGTGGACAGCAGTGAACGTTTTGGGAGCAGGACATTGTCTATTGGGGAAATAGTCGCTATACAACCTTCTCGCTTCATTTGTATTTCCAAATGCAGCTCCACAATAAAAATGCATATCGCAATACTCTGCAACACTATAATTAGAAATTTATCAATAAATATGAATACTGAATACGTTAACACAGATTAATATTAAAAAACAGCACACTGATTAACAATAAGCAACAAACAGAAAAAAGACACATTGTAACAGGAAACTGTAATAATTTTATCAATCAGCTGTTTTGTGGAATTATACTTGAAACAGCTGATCGATGTGGCTCACTAGCAGCGATTTCACATGATAACAGTTGATATTGACAAGAATGCAATATCTTAAAAATGGATTTTCTCCGTTATTTATGAACCGATTTCCGTAAATTTGGTGTCATTAGATTTGCAATTAAATTCTCTAAATAAAACGTGATTAACGTAATTTTTTTACTATTAGCGGTTTTTAAGATATTTACGTTTGACATTTTTAGGCAGCCGCCATTTTGAAATTAATGATTGTAAAAAAATCATTTTTTTCTGTAATTAGGTCTTTAGGGAATAAAGCTAAATACCAAATTTCATTTAATTATAACTAGCCATTCTCGAATTAAAATTTCCTATGTGAAAAAATGGCGGCTATACGAGTAACTTTTGAGTTTTCGAAATTTTGAATATGATATTTTGGCTTGTCTATGGTCCAGGAATAATTCCTGATTTTTGTTCACTGACTTCCTGAAGTTAATACTTAATCGATTTTGATTATTCTTTTCTATAATCAATATGAAGTTCCAAAAAGATATTGTGCTGACATTTCATGTGTTGTTTCGAAACACTAACTAAATTGAACCTTATAGACGGCCACACACTACTGGACTTTTCCGGAACAAGACATCGGACCAGATATCAGACCGAGCAACGAGCGCTCTCGAGGCGGTTTTTTGACGAAAGATCAATGAAAGATCGGTCCGGCGCGTCACGAGCCCCGCCGCTAGCGCTACGCATGATTATTTTATATATGAATAAGTTTTGTTGTAACATTTTAAATGTTGGCAAAGTTATGGTATTTGTTATGTGTTCCTTTATTACATTCAATTTATATGTATTTGTTACCATATTCAATTTGTTATAAATTGCATGTCGCATTAGTTTTTTATCTACTAAATTATTACAACCTCGTTATTGTTGTTACAATCCTTCTACAAATAACTCTATATAGTTGATGAAACCCTTATTTTTATATGTGGTCAGATAAACCATATGTTTAGTTTAGAGTGTAAAAAGCGTATTATTGTAAAAATCAACACCAACCAAAAAGCGTAAATACCAACCATGTAGGCCGATTGTAAACTAATTTATGAATTTTCATTTACTAACTCACCTGTTACGTTCTTTGTGACCATTACAAAAATATTTGAGATTCTTGAACTTTAGGTGTTCCCCAAAAAGATGTCAGAGCGTCTCAAAGGAGAGGGTTAGGAGGTCGAAACGGGCTGTTTATAGCGTGACGTAATTTATGCATGGCCCCTAACCTAAACGATGAAAAGTATTGTAATCAGACAGTATTTAAGTATTTAAGGGATGATCTCAACAGTTTGGGGTGAAACCGTCAGATTACACTTTTATTTCTAAAATTACTCGTTCTGCTGAATTTATAAATGTATTGAGTAAAAAACTAAAATACACTCACCTCGTACGTTGTTGTTGGCGCCATTTCACAATACCAACATTTATAATTATTTGTTTACGCTTGGCGTTTAAAAACAACCCACCCTTTTTTGACCGTCTCCTTCCCATGCTTCACATCGACAAAAACTACAGGAAATAAAATAAAACTGAAGATCTGCGAACTGAGTACACTTCAGACTGCACGTTATCCACGGCACAGAAGGAAAAAGGCGGGAGCGGGAAACTACTGTAGCGTACCCCGTGGCATTGTGTAAAAGCAGCCCTCGATAGATTTGTCGGTGAGGTATTAGGAAGTATACTTATATCACAACAATCACTGTCTATGAAATGTAGCAGATTGATTTAATGAGCAGGAAGATCCAGACGGAACGTTTACCCAAACCTGTCAGACTTATATATTCTTTAAAACATAAGAACTAGCCTGTTATAGACATTTTTTCTATGGTAGCCTTCTAGCCTACATGTTTGGTTTGGAACTAAAGCAAAATCTCTTTGCACATTATTTTATAGGTCAGATAATTGAAATAAAACAACGTTTTTAATTAATTACTGGTTTGTAAATAATTAAAATTAATAAAATAAAGATTTTATTTAAAAATTAATAAAATAATACATTTCTTACGTAAGATGAATCGCAACCATAGCACTGACGCAGATTTGTAATCCTCATATCCAACTTTGGAACACGGACAATGAATCTCAGAGATTTCGAACGCGTGTAGGATGTTTAAATCAATCTTTGTGTGCTTGTGTGAGTGAAAATGACAATGTTTGTGGAAAGGCTAGTAGCGCCATAGACGGCTTTGTTTGCCGGCCCCGTTTTTGCCTAAAACACGCTCTCGTAGTACCCTGTTTCCGTCGCAATTTACAAACAATTGTTGATGGGATAAATTTTTACGTACATTTCGAATCTTACTGCTTCTTTCTATAACCTAAAAATCTCAAAATTATTTATGGAAGTATTTTTAAATAATTATGAAAATCAAGTAATTTTGGCTAATTTTGATAGATTTTATCGATGCTAAATTATAAATTTTTCAATATTATGAGGTTATATAAAAAGAGACACACTCTTCGTGATAAGTTTAAGAGTATTTATGAGAAAATCGGTTGAAAAATGGTGTCAGAAACAGGGTACTACGAAAGCATGTTTTTAGCTTTTTTCGCGAGGGTGATGAAGACTCTTAAGGTATTAAGAGCCTTTCCATGATAATATTCTCAGCCTATATGGGCTTGGGGTTGTTTGGATTGGTTTGTAGTTTCAGTCTTTTTGCCATAGCTGTAAATAAACTTTAATAATTTACTATATAATCGTAAGGGAACCAATCCACATTTAAGAGCGGCCCGAAAAAACATGAATTAAAAAGAAAATTACGAATCAAAGAAAAAAGTTGGATAACCGAACTGTCGAGATCGGGCTAGAAATAGCAAGGGGGGTTTCATGACAACAATTTTAATTTTTAAATTTATTTTATATTGCTCAATTTTTATTTACTACAGAGCGTAATACTTCCATCACCATCAAAATTGTCACCATAAGTAGCTTATATTTTATTTTAATAAAAGTTGTTATAACTCTATGTTCTGGAGCTGGGAAATAAATTAAAACATTTGGCGAATTATTTTAAGTCGAGTCGTTTTGCCTTATTCTTCTCACATACATTCTGTCAATCAATTTTTAAAATGTTCTGTTATTCTTAATCTGCCTCTGATTATGTTCTGCCTGTTTGTGCGTTTAGAAAAAGCTGAAACA
This sequence comes from Allygus modestus, assembly GCA_963675035.1. Lineage (NCBI taxonomy): Eukaryota > Metazoa > Arthropoda > Insecta > Hemiptera > Cicadellidae > Allygus > Allygus modestus. The sequence continues at coordinate 99,842,246 of OY776115.1, read as the reverse complement.
AACAAGAAATATCCTTTCTTTCTTTTAGACAATTCAATAGTCAAGTGCGGGTTTTGCTTGGATTTTTAGATAAGTAGTTTCAAAATATCAATAATAATAATTAATAAAAGGAAGTAGTAAAAATTGGTCGCATGGTTACATTATAATAGGGCTACCGTTTAAAATCGACTTTCCAATGTTTATATCACACATATGGAATATTGAAGACATTCAAATTTTCAAATGCATCCAAATGTAATTCAATATCAAGTATAATGTTGAATGATTTTATAAAAATAGTTCTGCAAGATAATTTACTCGAACTTAACTCGAAGAACATATTTCGTAATTCACAGGTAAACTGTGGGGTGGCAGTCAACTGTCGTTATATACGGTTGACAAAAAGTGCCTCTGGGGAAATATACGAGATTGGGGTTGGAGGATAAAGGGTTATGGTTACTGGATTGAGAGCTTGAGGTTGCAAACCCCCGCACGGCGAGAGGGTGGTGAACTTCAAAGCTACCTGACCTAGGTTCTACATAAGTTTACTGAATTTACGTATTCGGAATACTCATATTTATACTTTTAAGGAAATAGATACTTGAAATTAATAAGAGTATATAGTTTTCTTTAGTTTAGGCCTATATTGTGCAGCGTAAAACCCGTTGAATAATCAACCGCAATTATTGTTACGACTATCTAAAGTTATCAATAAAACAACGATTAATTAATCAATGTAAAGGTCATAGCGATGCACCAACGTGTTTTTATATTAAAAAGGTTGTTGTTTAGGCGAGTAACTGAAAATATTCTCTTGAACATAGATTAAACAAATATGAATAACTCTTTGATTATATAATACCGTAGTTTCTTGTGTGACCTCGAGCTTTTGAATAGCTTTAGAAATTAAGAAATTATTTTGGAAATATACCACCACTGATTACAAAAGCTTCCTTTGGAAAGCTTACTTTAATTATTATTTATTACGAGTTTGATTTTATTTAATTTTGATTAGAACAAAATATAAATACAGATAATATATTGGCTCACTGAAATAACAATTCTGTTAATTCAAAAACTTAAGATCATAACACAAGAGTAATTAATGGCCTAATATGTCCAAAAGAACCCCCGACTTTAATAAAAAGTTTATAATATAAACTATTTATAGTATAATATATAATTGTTTGCAAATAGTAGAGCCAGAAATCGTTGAGTTGGAAAAACTCTTTCCCTAAATTGAAGCCACAATGTTGCACTGCAGTTTTTGCATTTTTTACACGTGTGGCGTCATACTAGGACTTGATGTATTTTTCCAAATTACTGTATTCTGAATAGGATGTGCAGTTGACTAAAGATATACATCTATCTTCCTGGACTTCCGACAGGTTTGCCCAATTACTGATCGTTTACTGATTACTGGTCGTTTTCCGTATATAGCTAGTCTTAGTTTAAAGTGTATTGTCAATTATTTGCAACTTGTAAACTGTCCAACTACGAAGCTTAAAAACGCCAAAGACATGAAATAATACTATTACGTATTGTTAATTTCTGCAGTAGAATAATAGAGTATAGTTTGTTTACATTTCGTATACTCGTACGTAGCTGAAAGTGAATTGTAGAGTAGAAATTCAGTGCCCCACATTCATCACTGCACCACCTGTCAGAAACAGGTGCTCTTGGAAAGTTGCTAGAACAAGTGGACTTCATAGAGATATTTGTTAGATAATTCTCTGGACTTTAATATATTAGTTAAAAAAACAAATAAGATTCTGCTTTTTCGGATTTAATTTGAAAAACACAGTTAAAACATTGTATTGCAAATTTGTGACTGCTTAAAGTACCCACGTAAAAGGTATTTGTAAAATAAGTAAGCGCAGTTATGTTTTAATCGATAAATTATTACTTTGAAAGTAACCAAACATTTTCGTTTCATCATTTACATATTTTATGAATTTAAAAACAAACAGCAGATAATAAATCCTTTTAATGTTATAGGACGGAGTATCTAGAATGGTGTTTGTAACTCAATTACACTCAAACTACAAACACACTTTGGGAGGATAGCAACTATCAAACATAGGCTTAATGCAGTTTTGAAACTTGTCAAGGTTTATAGTGTTTCACTGTTAATCTTATAAACATCCAGAGTTGGTAAATGTCTATACTTAAATGTTTAGGACATCTGATAATAACGTTTACAGAAGTTCTTCTTAATATAAAATTACGTAAAGACCAAGTATGAAAAGAGGGGAAAAGTTTCTGTCCTTTCGCACGCATATGAAACTATCGTACGTTCTATCTTTTGCATTGATGAAAAAGAATACCCTACGTCATCAAATAAACCTTTAATCAATTGTTTATAGGCTTAAAAGTATAAACATAACTGAATAATATTTAAACTGAGGAGAAACACTGAGGTAGGAATGAGTAATCACCTGAAGATAACAACTTTTCTGAATAATCCCTCTCTATCATCCTAAAAGATACAGACACTTAACCACGAGGAACAATCATCTTATTGACTTGGGAATGTTGTTTGCATCAGTGAGCTGAAATATTCAAAATGTAAGTGGTTTTGACAAATGTATGCATTTTAATTTTTATCCAAGCTTAAGTTGTGTATATTATGAGATCTTCAATCTGTTTTGTTCCTTGAAAATAATAATTGAAGAGAACGTGTTAGTATCTTACATTTAAACTACACAGCATTTATTCTTGTGTTTGAATTATTCAATGGAAAAGTCAAAACTAAAACACTTACTCTAATGTCAAAAAGATCCCAGCGGAGGGACTACAATTTACATGCACTTTAGTGTTAGTTTGCGTTCTCTAGGAACTGGAATATTTTTGGAACTACTGCTGGAAGTTCCAGTTTACTAAACCTGCTGTCACTCGAGCAGGTTCTGTAAACTAAGTTTTACTGTCTGATTTATCTTCTGCTTCTTTCGCAAGGCGGTCCCATACTTCTCACGAACACGAACAGGCCTGAACATTTGGCCGAACATTCTCCCGAATATTCACTGAACATTTGTCCCGTATGTTCCCGTTATGTGTTTAAAAATTCGTGCTGCACCCACAATTCTAGCGAATACTCCAAACATTCGGAGTTCGGCCGAATGTTCTGCGTGTTTGCGAGATGTGTTGGATCGTCTTTATATTTAAACTTTTCTAAACCCTTGAGATGCAAATAAAACCAATAAAATTTAATTATTTTATTGATTTATTAATTTGAATATAAATACGAGTAGTTCAAACTATTTGGCATAAAAAAGTAAAAGGTATTATGATGTAGCTCTAGAGTGTTCTCATTTTAAATACCACTGGCGTAGTTAAATACAAAAAAACAAATGTAGCTTATAATATTGCATTTATAATTCAATTACAAAGTGAACATGAATGCTTGGTAAACGGTATCAATGCTGTAAATTCAAAATAACATCGTCTTAATCGATAACTTCAGTGGCAATTTAAATGATAATGAATGATTTTAGAAGAATGAACTACAACACAACCTGGAGGATAAACTCAAAATTATCAGTATGTGAAATACAAATTTGTATAATCGTATAGGTAACAATAAAGTGTGTAAATAATGGGTAACAATATAAATAAATTGTTATAAATAAAAACATTATCAACTATATGATTTAGGAAAAATGCATACAATTGTGAAATAATTGCAAAACAACTAAAAAATATCAAGGACAATGTAAATGTGAATGAAAATATTAAAGTACAACTACTATATGAGAATCAGAGCTACAGTTATAAAGAAGTATACAATATGCTCAGTCTTAATTATGCCACTAAATATGAAATAAATAATGACTAACAATAACGATGAGGAATTGTAAAAAAGTAGTATTAAGTACAATTTAACGTAAGAAGTATTGGAATATGTTTATACATATAACAATAAATACAGTTTAACAATAAATAACGTTTGGCACTTCAAACCAACGATGCGGGATTAGGATTCTAGGTCGGTATAATAATATATTGTTGTTTTATCATTTCATGTGCGTTTTCTAGGATCTGGAATATTCTTGAAACTACTGCCAACTACTTGAAACTACTTGAAACTGCTCGAGTGTACTAAAACTGCTGCCACTCGAGCAAGTTCAGTAAACTAAGTTTCATTATCTGGTTTGTCGTCTGCTTCTTTCTTATATTTAAAATTGTCTAAACCTTTGAGATGCAAAGAAAACCTATAACATTCATTATTTTTTTTATATTTTATTTATTTGCATATAAATACGAGTCGTACAAACCATTTAACATAAAGAAATAAAAGGTGATCTAGATAGTTCTCTTTTTAAATGTAGCGTATAATATTGTATTTATAAATAAATTGCATACTGTATTGTAAATAAACAGAATAATTTAAAAAAAGTCAAATAACAATACTAAATCAATAATTTCAGTGGCAACTTAAATGATAGTGAATGATTTGCAATTATAAAGACAGAATTGGAACACAACCTGGAGGATATAATCAAAATTATCAGTACTTGAAATACAAAACTTACATAACTATAACAAATCAACTGTATACGAATTAATTAACAAATAAATTGTAATAAATAGTAACATTATCAACTATATGATTTATGAAAAATACATAAAATTAAGCTGTAACTGCAAAACAACTAGAAACAAATATAGGTCAATGTAAACGTGAATGAAAATATTAAAGTACAACTACAATATGAAAAACAGAGCTACAGTAATAACGAAGTATACAATATACTCAGCCTTACTCATGCCACCAAAAATGAAATAAGTAAGGACAAACAGTAATGATGAGGAATTGTAAAAAAATAGTATTACATTTACATTTAACGTACGCAGTATTGGAAAATGTTAATACAAATAATAATAAATACAGTTTTTGTAAAATGGTTAACGTTTAAATGTTTAAAGCACTTCAAATCAACGAGCCCGGATTCGAGTTTCCAGTAGGAGGATGTTTAATAATATTTGGTGGTTTTGATCAATTCATCTATATGTATACATAATGCATGATAAAAGCCTAAAATTTTAAACTGAAACCTGCAGGTTATATCTACCATTTATAAAACTCCTAAAATGAATAAAATGGCTTTTCTGATATATTATAATGAGTAGGATATAGTATTTACATGCGATTTCCTTTTCCGCAACGATGCTAAAGTACGATTTGTCAAGCTATTACAATAAAAAAATGCATATTTAAAAATAATAATTAACGGAAACTTTAGTACAATATCTAAATAAAAATCTAAAACGACAATAACAATATTAGTGAGATCATAATTTTAAATATTAAAATTTAATGTCATTTTGTAAGTACAATTGAATAATATTTAGTATATTTGGTACAATAAATACTCTTGAATATAAACCACATGTCAACTTAGAAAAGTAAAGATAAAAATTCTGCGTAAACCCAAAGCGTTTGCGTTAAATTTAAACACCGCGTAGTTTTTAATAAGACATATTTGTAAGAGAGGAAGTTGTAAACTTCTAAAGAATCTCATGCTGTAAATATTTGGCAAAATCTTTAATTTTTAAAATTAACGTCCCATTTCAACACTGTTTACCCGCTTAGTATCAAAGGCATGTTGTGGCCTTAGATAACTTCCTTATATTTAAAACTATCTTGTTGATGTAGAATCAGATTATACTCAGGGTCCTAGCGTTTTGCAACCCGCTTTGTAAATTCAATCCTTGAGCCAAAACAACGTACAAAAACACACATGCAAAAATGTATAAATGGCTAAAGTTTTTGATTTAAATTTGTTTTTACTACAACTTTTTTCAACACATCAAATTTAAACATGGTACAAATGTTTATTTCTTTCATAAAACATAATTTATTTTATTTTCAAGGTGGAACGCACCCCTTATTTAAAAATTTGTCAAATGTAATAATTTAAAGTAAAAAAACAAAAAAAACACCAAAATAATAATAAAACACTAGGAGATTTAAAGTTTGGAATCAAACCGCAACTTTGCTTGAATCGAACAAGGAATCAGATACATAAAAAAAGTCTTATCAATTCTTCAAATTCTGTTTTTAATTTTCATTATTTTTGCTAAACTTTTTCCATAAAACATGTTGTATTGTGTTGTGTTTTAATAATATGTTACTGTTAATGTATCGTCATAAACGTTTTTATTTACCTAACTTACTTTTGATTAACTAAGAAATATTTCCTTATTGTAAATAAACGAACCTAATGCTATTCAGTCTGAACTGAACTACTAAGATAGTCTATGTAGCAACAACATTACCGCACCCGAGATAAGGAAAGGTCTGTTCACGTAACATCCTGGGGCTGTTTCCTGTTTTATCTACTGCATGGAGTCGCTATTTCTGGATACCACCACTGATGAATACAGCTAGTTAAAAGAATGAAGTCAAAACTTATGCCGGTTGTAAACTAACGATTATAGAGTTTAATAAGGATTTTTTTAAACGTAAATCACAATCCAAGTGGTGTGAACATGTTCAATTAATGTAACAATTAAACTAGAAAAACGGAAAATGGTGATTTTAACTAAAAAGGGTTTCGTATAAAGTAAGAATGGTTCAACTTAAAAAGAAACACATACAGTTAGTATGTAACAATTGGTGGATTAATTAGGTGATATTTTAATATTAATTTATATAATTATGTCAGCAGTGGAAATCAACCTTGATTAGAGAGGTGTGCTTCTAAGAACAGCTGATTAAACCTAACCTTATTTAGTGTTTCATAAAGTTTATTAAACTACTTAATCTTATAATACTTGTTTGTGGTGTGGAGGCTTAACCTAATAACAACGACGCGTTCATACATTTACGTATTATAAACATGCTGAGAACTGAGAACTCCTTTTCCCTGTTGCCAATTTTAATGTTAAGGTATATAGATGTAGGAGTTTTTCATTTACTAATTACAAACATGTAAACGCAGTCTAATATATTTTTATTTCATCCAGGAAAAAACAGTAATTTCACCATTACACTTATTCACCCTTCTCTTTCCCCTTCATACTACCATGTTATTCAATGTTGAGGTGAACAATGTTATATTAGCTCAGAGTACTTTGAACTATCGCTAAAATCAATGTCACAGGGATCATCAGAACAGCATCATTTCTTAAATCAAACCTGAAAAAACCTGTTGAGGATTAATGTGTTTTAGAAATATTTACGTTAACGTAATCTTATGCATGGGTGGAAAAAATAGAACGTTAAGCCTACAAAGGTGTAAAATGCCTCCTATGAACTCAGCGGTGCGACAATGTGATAAAGACACTAAACTGTGTACATGGCGACAGCTATCTCCTGCTTTTACATGTTTGTGTTGTGCGAAATTGGTGCATATATCTCACTCGGCAAAGTCTAAATTTACAGCTTCTCACCTCCTTAGGTTTTAGTTCTCATATATTATGTTACTAGTTTTATTTCATAACTAATAGTAACATTATGACACATGTTTAGATACACGTTTAGCGTACATTGTACTATTCTTTCAACTTGGTTGAATAAAGGATATTAGTGGGCCACGTATTTAGTAGGAGTCCCACCCTACAGACTGTCCACCTGTGTCAGTAACTGTATTTTCCTGAACAAATGTTCTAGCCCATATTCTAACCCGATTAGTTCATGCATTTGAGTCGGATTAAATCACAATGGGATGGGGGCTAGGGAAGTTTGTATTTGGTTATCGTTGTTAGTTATATTGTAATCGTACGTATATTCACATGTGTAGTTCTCATATTAGTCCGTAATATTCGTGGGTCTATAAGTTTATTTGAAGTATTACGTAATAATAAATATGAAAAGTGGTGGCAAATTCAAAAAATTGGAATTTTATACATCACAAGAACAAATGTGTATAGGTTTTAATTGGTGTGCGAGTGTAGAAGTGAAATTCATATATAAAATAGAATTAGAACATGATATATCTGAGCCAGAAAACGTCTAAATTTTGTATCTGGAACATGAAATGTGCTGCGAATGACAGGTTTCCTGCTGCATCGTGACATTCTTACACAAAGGCCCAACGAGGTAATCTGGCAGAACCAACCGCTCGATAAGTGTTATACCTCAGTGGACTTGACTTCAGAGACCGTTGCGCAAAAATAATTCAGATTACTTTGAATTAAAATCGTCACAAACTAAGATCCAAACCGATACAGGTATTGTTTGGTTGATCTAAAAGATGTTGTTCTGCCGATAAAAAGTTATAATATATTTTTCTTAGTTGCGGAAAGTAAGAAGATACCGCTGTGATGGAGATTTCAGTTTATTTCTGAGTTACATGCATACATGTCTCTAAAGTTAAAACCTACGTAAGGTTCTGAAGTAAGATTGTTTCTGTAAGCAGACAATGTCAGTGATAAGAGTCTTGTAATGTATATTTCAACTTCGGATTGTGGTTTGTTGGATATTAAACAACGTTGTTTAAAAGTGCTAAAATAAAGCTACTTGTATTTATTTATAATTTTTAATAAGCTGACCAAGTGTGACTTTTCTTGACCAAGTTGATCCAAGTGTCTATTTTGTTTAAGGCTTGAGAATCGAATTTGGAAAACTGATGAATTCCGTGTAATTGCGTGGACTGAAAACAAATATATATATAATTATTCCAGCGTTATTTTTTCAAAACACAAGAACATTTGTAACATAAGTAAAATAAACATTTGAAGGGACCATAAGCTTAGCTTTAACTCGAATATAAATCTGTCAAGGAGTCAGAACAAAATCTTAAAAGGAAGCTTAGGAAAAATGTTTATATGATACTAATTAAATGGCCTTTGTAGATATTGCTGTCATATATTGAAAGAAACCGAACAATAGAGTTTAAAATGGTAACCGTTAAAAATGTTTATTATATTGAAACTACATTTAAACAGTGAAATTGATGTTTGGATCTAAAATTTACGCCGTTTAAAATATTTAGTTTGTTGTTGTTGTTTTGTGAGGCCGTTTAAAATATTTAGTTTTGAATTGTGACCATTAACCGCTGCTGTGTAACGAAAGGAAAGTTCCAACCGAGCTACTTTAGTTCACACAAGAATCTGCGAGTACAATAGGGCTCAATTTACATGAGTTTGGCGCTCTAGCCCCCAGTGGCACGATGTATGTCGGGACTCTATCTCGGTTACACTTTTACATTACAGAAATTGTAGGCATATTTTATCATAATATTTATTCGTTGTACCATAACTTTTTGAGGCTTCACATATCTTGGTGAAAATGTTAAACAACTTAAATTTGAATTTATATGTAAAGGTAGTAGGCACAGATTACACTCGTTTTTGAATTTCAACGCCGTTGTACAATATATATAATTATATATATATATACATATATATATATATATATATATTTGCATGTTTGTAAACCGCTAATAGTACAAATGTATTGGCTTATAATATCAATACTGATATTATATCATTTACATCTTCATACTTAATGAACTATTTCCTTCTTCTTAATCTTATTTGGAATTATGTCACACAGTTTAATTGTTGAACATGTGTTATATTTTTTTAAACACTCCACTATTTATTATTATTGTTATTTATTATTAATGTCACTGAAAAGAGCAACCATTGTTAATAAATGATGCCATGTTTTTTTCTAAGGTAGACTGATTCCACTGACAGTAGTGAATTGGCTGAGCCAAATATATGCAACAGTTTTAGCCAGTAAATGCTTTCAATTTTAACACATTCAATGATTTCATAGAATAAATAGTCTAAATTACTAGTTAACTAGTTTCCACGTACATGTATATTTCTGTAGCCAAAAAATTAATTATTATAGCTTGAAACGTGAAACTGTGATACGTATTATGTTATTAATATTTTGGGCTGGCAGATTTTGAATTATTTCTAAAGATAAAGTGAATACTAAAAATGTTTCTTCATTGTGGTGGACTAGACATATAATGTTTAAATAAACATGATGATGTTACTGGTTTAAAGCCGACATATAAATACGAAACCTATTTCGCAGTACCGGAAATCTTTCCAGCACAGAATACACATTACCCAGTCAGAATACACAAATCATCCGAAAAATGTGACAGCCCGTAACACTGTTGGCATTTATAAGGATTTATGGAAGTGTTCAACTATGAACTATGTTTGTTCCAGTAACCAAAACTTGCAAATTAAAATAACTATTTAGTTTAGTATGAATGAGTATATATTAAAAGTATATTTACAAATTATTTTGTATACTTAAAGAACAATGCGACTAAATTATTTTGAACTTAAAATGCCAAAACAATTTCGTAACATCGGTCACACCACTTTTGTGGACTTAGCGTTCTTAACAAAATAATGTAAACATTAGGTCAAACAAGGACGGTTGCCCGGGCCAAGGATATTCTTTTGATGTATCACTGGCCCGGAACCGACCACTCCTACCTTAACTTATATACCTTGCTTTTTATTGTTCGTATCTTATTTTACTGTAGGGACTTTGTGGAAATAAATAATTTGAATACAAATCTGGTTTAAAACTTGTTGGATAAAAACAAATCAAATTAAGTAAAAATAAATAATAAAAGTGGCCTCATGTAATTATAGAGTAGCGTAGAATTCGTGTTTCATAGTAAATAAAATATATTTTAATAATATTTACAAATGAATTAAAATTTTATTTATCTTCAAAAGTAAAAATAATTCAGCGACATATGTTGTTCATGCTAAGTATAATAGTAGCTGTCACGGTCCTAATTTTAGCTTAATCAACCACAAATATTTAATTTAGTAATACAAATACGTAGGCTAATCTTGGAAGAAAGTGAGTCAAAAAACGTATAAATTATCTCTGTAAAATGTTTGGTATTTATTGTTGTTAAATAAGGGATCTTTGGAAACATTTCGTCGTTTCGGTAATAAAGTAAACAATTAGTATCACATTTCTGAAATAAGATTAATTAATAATATGCCTACTATGATAGTAGATCAAATTTTTTCAGCTTTATAACCAAAAAACAGATAGATTAATTGCAGCATTTTTTTTTGTTGGTTATTAATTAAAGCAACTACGATATTGATATAAATTAAGAACATAAAATGAAAATCGTCTTTGTGTTAGTTTGTAGCTTAAAACTGATATAATATATTGTTAAGATCAATTCAGGTTAATATTTATTTAAGAAAATTAAAAATTCTATCTTTTTGTGACTTCTTTATATAAAAACGTTAGATTAAAACAACCTAAACAAAGGAAATGTCTGGATATAAAACCGAGAAAGTAAAGCATTTAACAGTTAGTTTAGGCCGGACCTCTCACCTCATGGGAAATGTGGAAGAGCGTGCAACAATACTGGAGTACTTTAAATTGAAGTACGTTTTCATTGCACGGAATAATCTCAAGGTTTCGAAAATGTATATAACACTTCACTTTAACCAACTAATAAACCTTCCCTTTCTATGGCTTAGTTGAAAATGTACCACATTTTACATTAAAAGGCAGAAACACTTTAAACTATGAAATAGTACGTAAACGTGTGCAAAAATTCTGATAAAGATGAAAATGAAAACGTTTTATTTCACCTTAAAATGTGATAGGACAGTTTTTGAAACTAGGCTTTCTTGAGATGGATAAAACCCTTTGTCGCAAGACCAACCGTGCTGCAAGCCAGAACAGAGCGCTTACTGCCAATTGTTTCCGGACACACAAAGCAAGTGGAAGGCAGATAACGGGTGATTCTCAACGCTTCACTCACCCACCACACAGCTAGCGAATACGTAGTTACCTTTTACCACGCTCTCTCTATGGCCGGTAAAAATATCTTGATACTGAGCTAAGAGGTCCGTGGCTATAAGGTTTGCTTAGATACATACACCAGGTTCACTTAATTTAATTTCGTTGACTAAAGTCAATTGTACTATATTCTTTTCTACATTCCCCTTATATGACTCACTGCTGACGATGAAACATACTATAAATAGAAAAAGCATATTCATAATGAAAATCATTTGGTTATTTAATTTAATTTACTAAACTGTCGGCTAGAGCCAATAGCAATCAGTAAATGAAGAAGTGCCGCAGAGTTTCCTGACCATTACGTCACCGCTCTAAACATTTTACTAATTTAGTAATAATATAACCCCGTCGCAGCAAACCTGCAAACTCAGGAAATTTACAATGCATGAATATGTTTCTCACTACCACATAAAGCCACTTACCAAGTTTCATAAAAATACATTTATAAATAAGCGATAAATAGCAATTTATTTATTCTCCATAAGAATAAATTAGGGCTGAGTACGCAGGTTTGCTGCAACAAGAAATATAAGAAATGTGTTCTATGGAATTAATTATCAATATAACTCAACCAGGTGAAGCTACATACCAGTTTTTAATAATTTATCTTCATAATTAAGGGAGATAAAAAACTTTTCTTATCTATATAAATAAAATTAGAGTTTTGTCTGTACATTGCTTGGAATTATGACATTTTTGCATATTTTCACGTTTTACACCCTCGGGAAGCCAACACAAGTCTTATCTCAATTTCTGTCCGTCTGTCTATCCGTCTGTCTATCTGTCGGTAACGCTCAAGGACGGGTTTTTGTTCGCTTTTCTCGGGAAAACGAGTGCACTGACATTGATGAAACTTTGTTTTTTTGTTCTATACATGCGTGAGAAGGTTTTAGGCCACTTTAAACTAGCTTACGCCTTTTTGAAAAAAGAATGGCGGCCAATCAAAAACGTGATTTCGTGTGATTTTGTCACGTTTTGTTCGCTTTTCACAGGGAAACGGGCGCACTGATTTCGATGAAACGTTTTTCTATGTTCTATATGTGCGTTAGAAGGTTTTAGGATAATTGGATTTTTGGAAATCACCTTAGAAATCTGCCCCACGGGTTTTTAAAGATCCTCTGTTATTCTTATGGACCGATAATTTATTTATATTAAACCAGATAATGACTTAAGAATAATTATTCTATAAACAGATGTTGTATTTCTTATTTAAAACATTGAGTGAAGATTGTTAATAAATTAAATAAGTATACAGAGATGTTACCTATATACAAAATTGAAGTTATGTCTGTATATTGCTTGGAATTATGCAATTTTTGCATATTTTCGCGTTTTACACCCTAGGGGAGCCAAAAAAAGTCTTATCTCAATTTCTGTCTGTCTGTCTGTCCTTAAGTAACGCTTAAGAAAGTGTTTTTGTTCGCTATTCTCGGGAAAACGAGTGGACTGATAAATCTTTTAATTCATCTTTGATGAATCTTTGTTTCTTTGTTTTATACATTCGTGAGAAGGTTTCAGGATACTTTAAACTGCATTACGCTTAAAAAAATGGCTTCCGCTCAAAAACGTGTTTACGCGCGGTTTTGATCGTATTTGTTCGCTTTTCCCAGGGAAACGGGTGATTTGATTTAGTTGAAACTTTGTTTCTATGTGTTATATACGTACGTTAGAAGATTATAAGCTATTTCAAAATTTTGAATTCACCTCAGGGTTAAATCCCACGGGATTTTCAAGATACCATCTTATGGTTATGGAAAAAAGCATTTATTTATACTGAACCAGTTGATGACTTAAGAATATTTATTCCATAATCAGCTGTTGTAGTTCTCAATTAAAACGTTGAATGAAGATTGGTAGTAAATAACAGAAGTATACAGAGTGGACATATTATCTAAAACTATATTTTTCAGACACATTCACTCGCTCACATTGTGATCACTGTAACTAAAAAACGACAATGTCTAAGAAGGTGAAATTTTGCACAGTGGTTCCCCTTATTCTGCAAATATACAAAAAGGCTAGGTTTTAAACCAAATCGTACCAGACTCTGCCTAATTTACTTTTATTGCTGGCAATCTTATGAGCATTATTTTGGACGTTTTAAGTTGAATTCGCTAGGAATATACCTAATATATCAGAATAAACACAAGCCTATTCCCGTTAAGAACGTGTTTTAGGGCCCCACCCCGAACCTTCAGAATACTTATTTTAAAAATCTTGCACCTGCTACTGAACTGATGGAGATTAAATTCGGAAGCAAAAAAGCAGATATAAATACTTAAGGGATCTGCCCTACTGACATTTAATATAATAATCACAAACTTCTCAACCAATAGAGTTGAAATTTGGTACTTTAAAGGACATCAGCATAAAAAATGGCCCATAATGGGGTGTCATGGTGTTGTTCTCTCTAGAGATTTCATTCAGAAACTTTATGTGCTTGAGTCATGATGGGAATAGATCTATGCCTCTATAAATAGATATTTTATGGAGCCAACTACTGTGTCTCAACTTAACAGTAAATTTGAAAATTAATTAAGACCACTAGATTGCCTAATAATATAGTAGCTAAACAGCCACTTGAAATGGTAAGAAATGAAATTGAATTGAGTTGTAAAATAGTAGTCCCAAAAAATAATTTAACATTTAAACGTGTGATGAGGTATTAATTGATTAAAAAAAGTATAATCTGTAGTTTATAAGTATTTAACATCTTATCCAAAATATATTTCTTAAAATATTATGAAATATTTCGATAACTTCCTATTTTCCTCTGGTATATCAGAACTCGTCTTACTAGGATGGGGGTTGCACTTATAAGTATTTACAACACAACATTCTATCAAAAGAGTATTGACATAGTGAATTTCAACTGGCATACATCTGTATGTGGATCTGAATGACAGACGTGAGGTATCAAGACAGATTCAACCTTTGGTTTGAAACTCGGCTATAAGGATTGTTTATAAAGTTTTCTTCTCACGTATTTAATTAAGAACTCTTCTTACAAATTTTCATACATACCATCCGGCAACCGCGAGAAACGGTTACAGTATAATTTCAAGTAAAATAGCTATCGTGACTGAAGTATAAACACAGAGAAATGCAATTAGGGTTAGATGAAATCGCTGAATCATTCAACCATATTTATCTATGCAAGCTGTAATATTCTCGACGTGTTTTCGTCCTGGAAATTTTAATAAGATCTGTTAAAATCTGCTTCTGATTTAGAATGAACTGTTAGAACTGTATTAAACTGTTTACACTCTAGATTTATTTCGGTGAACGTAAAATAAATACATTACTTATATTTCTTACATAATATTGTATACATTTTAGCGAATTTCCCCTATAGGGAAGAAGCTATTACCGTAGTCGGCATAGTAAGACCTAGGCCCGGGACCATGATAACTTTTCGTTTTGAGGTCCCCAGACCCCAAAAACACCATTCGTTCGAAACTGTATATATATATATCTATCTATCTATCTATATATATATATATATATATGTGTCCGTGGGTGCGATAACTCTCGTAAAAATAATCCGATTTTGACGAAATTTGGTATAAGCATGTAAAAAAGCATTTATGACTTTAAGTTCGAAAACTAGACAGATCGGACTATCCGAAGGGGTATTTTCGGGGGGTTTTGTACCCCAAAAATGGGTTTTTTGAGTTTTCTACATATAATTATTGAAAAAGTCAAATTTTAGTTTCTTCCATTGGAATCAGCTTAAAAAGACGCACAATTTGGTGTTTTGACCATTGCTCTACGTCAAATAGTTACAGAGATATTGAAAGTGCTAAACACAGTACGTTGTCCAATGCTATTCTTATGGAGAATAAGAAAACAATTATAGCTCGCTTATTTATGAACGTATTCTAACAAAACTTGGTATATGGTTTCACCTGGTTGTGGTCTATTGTTATTTTCACAAAAAAACCCGATTTTTACCAATAATTCCCGTAGCAGCAAACCTGCTTCCTCAGCCCCCATGTTATTCTTATGGAGAATAAGTAAAATGTAATGTATCCCTTAATTATGAACATAAATTAATAATACCCCCGTCGCAGCAAACCTGCATACTCAGCGAATTTCCAATGGAGATATAAATGTCTTAATACTACATAAAGCCACTTACCAAGTTTCATAAAAATATATTCACAAATAAGCGATATATACAATTTTAATTATTCTCCATAAGAATAACATTGGGGCTGAGTACGCAGGTTTGCTGCAACAAGGAACACAAAAAATGGGTTTTTATGCCAATGTCAATATAACTCAACTAGGTGAAGTCGTATACCAGTTTTTGTTCATTTATGTTCATAATTAAGGGAGACAGAGCATTTAATTATTATCCATAAGAATAACATGGGGGCTGAGTACGCAGGTTTGCTGCTAAGGGAGAATTATGCAAAAACAATTTTTTGGAGCAAATATCAATAGACCTCAACGAGATGAAGCTGTATACCAAGTTTTGTCAGTATACGTTCATAAATAAGCGAGATAAAAAAATTTTCTTTTCCTCCATAAGAATAACATTAGACAACGTACTGTGTTTAGCACTTTCAATATCTCGGTAACCAATTGACGTAGAGGAATGATCGAAATACCAAATTGTGTGTTTTTTTAAGCTGAATCGAATGGTTAAAAATAAAATTTGACTTTTTCAAAAATTATATGTAAAAAATTCAAAAACCCCATTTTTGGGGTACAAAACCCCCCCAAAATACCCCTTGGGATAGATCGATCTGTCTGGTTTTCGAACTTAAAGTCATAAATGCTGCTTTACATATTTATACCAAATTTCGTCAAAATCGGATCGTTTTTACGAGAGTTATCGTGCTCACGGACACACACACACATATATATATATATATATATATATATATATATATATATATATATATATATATATATATATATATATACCCGTAGCAGCAAACCTGCGTACTCAGCGAATTTCCAATGCATCTATATGTATCTCAATACCACATAAAGCCACATACCAAGTTTCATCAATATACATTTATAAATAAACGATTTATGACATTTTAATTATTCTCCATAAGAATAACATGGCAGCTGAGTATGCAGGTTTGCTGAAGCAAGGAACACAAAAAATGGGGTTTTATACAAATATCAATATAACTCATGTAGGTAAAGCCACATACCAAATTTCATTAATTTATTTTCATAATGAAGGCAGATAACACGTTACTTATACTCCATAAGAATAACATGGGGCTCAGTACGCAGGTTTGCTGCTACGGGAGCCTTGGGTAAAAAAGTGTCTTTTTGAGCAAATATCAATGGTCCACAACCAGATGAAGCCGTATACCAAGTTTCGTCAGAATAGGTTCATAAATAAGCGAGATATAAAATTTTTCTTTTTCTCCATAAGAATAACATTAGACAACGTACTGTGTTTAGCACTTTCAATATCTCGGTAACCAATTGACGTAGAGAAATGATCAAAATACCAAATTGTGTGTTTTTTTAAGCTGAATCCAATGTGAAAAAATAAAATTTGACTAATTCCAAAATTATATGTAAAAAATTCGAAAAACCCATTTTTGGGGTACAAAACCCCCCTAAAATACCCCTTCGGATAGAGCGATCTGGCTGGTTTTCGAACTTAAAGTCATAAATGTTGCTTTACACGTTTATACCAAATTTCATCAAAATCGGATAATTTTTACGAGAGTTATCGTGCTCACGGACACAGATATATATATATATATATATATATATATATATATATATATATATATATATATTTATATATACAGTTTCGAACGAATGGTGTTTTTGGGGTCTGGGGACCTCAAAACGAAAAGTTATCATGGTCCCGGGCCTAGGTCTTACCATGCCGACTGCGGTAATAGCTTCTTCCCTACAGGGGAAATTCGCTAAAACTTGGAATGTTGGTTCACCTAGTTGAGTTCTATTGATATTTGCATAAAAACCCATTTTTTGTGTTCCTTATTGCAGCAAATCTGCGTACTCATCTCCCATGTTATTCTTATGGAGAATAATCAAAATGGCATATATCGCTTATTTATGAACTTATATTGATGAAACTTGGTATGTGGCCTCACCTAGTTGAGTAATATTGATATTTACAAGAAATCCTATATTTGTTGTTTTTTGTAGCAGCAAACCTGCGTACTCTGCGAATTCAAATTTGATATATCGTTTATTTTTGAATATATTTTTATGAAACTTGGTATGCGGCTTTATGTGGTATTAAGACTTATATTTTGCATTAGAAATTCACTGAGTACGCAGGTTTACTGCGACGGGGGTATTTATATATCTTTATTGTAATGTACTTGAAAATCGTCCATGCTATATTTATGTAGTCAATGACAATAAAGAATTCTTGATTCTTAGAACTGTATTAAACTGTTTGAATTTTAGATTTATTATGGTGAAAGTGAAATATTTAGTAGTAAAGGGAAAAAAGACAAACCTAATAATTACCGTGAAAAATATACATACAAAACATTAACTCCTTATGACATCAGGAATACAAATTTATTTTTTAGATTTTAAATATTTGTCTAGTTTATGTAATAGATTGAAATATTGCTTGATTACGTTGACTTGGTGGAACTCTGGTATTTTCCTTTTTTACTATCAAAACCTTATAGCGATATTTTTTAAATAAACCAGATTCTAGGCATATTACTAGTAGGAATATAATGCTATTTAATGGACACCCAATCAAAAAATTAGGACCGGAAAGGACAGATACTGAAATATATTTTCACAACATACATGGATATACAATTGTATTACATTAAAAGGATTTCATGGAAAATGTATTTATACTGGACATACGATAAAAACAAAGAACAGTGTCAATATGGTAGCAGCAGCAGCTTGCAGTGTAGTACCTTTTGTTGTTTCTTTTATAAAAAAATAAAAAATGCCAATTGAGTTTATATTAAGAAATGCACTTTTATAACTAAATAATACCCCCGTTTCAGAAAACCTGCATACTTAGGAATTTCCGATGCACATTTTTGTTTTAACACCACATAAAGCCGCTTACCAAGTTTCATCAAAATATATTCACAAATAAGCGATATTTTAATTATTCTACATAAGAATAACATTGGGGATGACTATGTAGGTTTGCTGACACAAGGAACATAAACAATTGATTTTGATGCAAATGTCAAAAGAATTCAACTAGGTGAAGCCACATACCAAGTTGTATCACTATTCATTCATAAATAAGCGATATATAACATTTTAATTATTCTCCTTAAGAATAAAATGGGGGCTGAGTAAGCAGGTTTGCTGCAAAAGGAATGCAAAATATGGGTTTTCATTCAAATATCAATATTACTCAACTAGGTGAAACCACATACCAAGTTTCATCAATCTACATTCATAAATAAGCGATGTATACCATATTTTAATTATTCTCATGGCGGATGAGTACGCATCTGGGGTCTCAAAACGAAAAGTTATCATGGTCCCGGGCCTAGGTCTTACCATGCCGACTACGGTAATAGCTTCTTCCCTATGGAGGAAATTCACTAAAAATCACCTAAACTTCAATTTTTGTATTTTAAGTAACTCATTCCAATGAACTTAACATACTTTTAAAACCCTCTTTAATCTCTTTTTCGAAAAATTACACCCTCAGTTTTATTTAGTATAATCTCAATATGTTGTGTTAAAAAAATCGCTATTCTGACTAAATAAAAAAAATCATTAACAGGAAAAAACCAACTAAACCATAATTTATTACTTAGAAAATCGTTTCCTCCGGAACTATTTCAAATAATCAATAAGTTGTGGGGAAGCTATTTCATTTGGCATTATTTTAATGATAATAATATATTAGTAGATTATATTATAAATATATAGTCTGTTAATACCTAATAACTACCAAAGAAAAAACTACTGAACGTTGACCGGTAATATTGTTGTTAAAAGGTTTCATATTATGTTTTTGCTTGTTATGTTTTAATTACCTTATAGGCTAGCAGTTTTCCATTTAAGTCTTTTTACAAAGTCGAAGATAAGCATAAAATCCTTTTTCCCATTATTTATATTGACGTTACAATTGAAATAAAACAGTATTGTTGCATGGGTAAGGGTTTCTAACGTTAACGACTTAAAACAAGTTTTCTGTAAGTAGGTAGATGCAAGATGTATTCAATCTGTCACTGGCAAAGGAACTTGTCACTCGAGTTTAACGGAAGTCGTATTCAGTATGTGACTTTAACCTGTAATACAGGTTACATACAGGTTAATACAGGTTATATATGTAAATATATAATGATATTTTTACAACCCAGGCAATGCCATTCAATAGTTGGAATAAAATAAAGAATCAGAATAACACTCTCCCACATAAGCAGCCAGCTAAAGTACAAATAATAGTTGAAAAGTAACTTGAAATATTTACAGTTTCATATTGGTTTTACACATGAACCATTTTTTATAATACTAGGATACAGGTACAGCAAGGATTATTTACAACTCTGTTTCCTAATCAGCTTTGGAGTTTAGTGAGGAAATACATGAATTCATCCACAGACTATATCAAGTGCGATCCAGTTACCAAATGGTAATAATTATACTGTTAATAATTAGACTGATAATAATTATATGTACTAATACAAATAAACAGTGTATTTAGGAATTCTTTAATGTTTCAAATACAATGTTAACACATCAATAAAACCCTAATAATTGATTCTTTTGGCAAAATCAATTTAATGGGATATATATTTAAGGTGGCGGATCGCCTTAACAACCTCAAAGCACGTATACAAGGACAGTGGTCCTGGTCAATGATAATATTGCATATATATCACTGGCTAAGAATCGGATTGCTGAAGTGGATTTGAATAAGAAATAGTAATATCGTGAATATACAACTTTGGAAATTTTTAGATAGACCAATTATAATTATGTTCGTAAATAAGAAAGATATTTGGTAAAAGTCTGTTTACCAATTAAGTTACTTTTAATATGCTTTTTTGTCGTTGAATTTGCCATATTGTGGAGGACTACTGTGCAATGCATGCGTAGTATGTTGGTTTTCTCAAATCTGCATTTGATTGTAGCTACAAGTAGGTCAAGAAGTACTTGCATAATAAATTATTTACATTATAAAATAAATTAATTGATATAGCTAGATTTAATTTATATTTTTTACTTTTTTCTATAATAATTTATAGAAATGATGAATCGACATACAATTACCTGTTCTGTGGACATTGTGATACAAAACCTAACAAAGATGAAAATGGCAACGTTAAACAACAGTTCAAAATGTCAGTACAATTATTGGGAAGAGTCTTGCCACTAGATGTACTAAACTTTGGTCACAAGACCAACCACGCCACAGATCAGAACAAAGGTCTGGCAATGCTTACTTCCAATTGTTTCCGGACCCACAAAGGAAGTGGAAGGCAAAGAATGGGTGATGCTCATCGCCTTTATTACTTACCACTTACAGCCAGTGATTATGAACAGCTGTCTTTTTCACTTCTTCTCACTGCACATAAGGTATTTCACAACAAACTTGGTATGTCTTAGAAGCCTGAATTTAGAAATGAATATATGATAGATTTAAATTTAAATGCTAATTTTAAAATGTGTGTGATCAAATGTGTAATCCGCCATGTTCAATTTGAAGGTGTTTTCGTGACGAAACCTCGATACAAAGCTTATCTAAAGGTTCGATAGGATTTCTAAATGTATTAACATTCAGAAAATTACTAAGATTCTATAACTCAATAGCATTAAAAGTATAAATAATTATTTGTGGAAGACGATGATTTTATTTGGAGGATGTTACTACACATGAGGATGTTAGTCATGATAAAAGTTTACCAGTTTCTCAACCGGATGTGTTATGTTTTTCGCTTCCCACGAATCTTTTCGGTGTGACTGCGATCTGATTACCTCTCAGACCTAGTCAGTTCAATAACGAAAGTACTTCAGATTTTTTTATTTACTCAGCAATAATGCTGACAATTACAACAAACAACAAATACAATAATTAGTTACATACATAGGAACTGTAGCAGTAGCAACATTATTACTAGCATTGTATTAAAAACGAACACGTTCAATATTATCATTAACTGGTGAATGGTTGACGATGCACTTTGTATGATTAAGCGGTATGAAGTTCAGCTGTATTTGTTAAGCGTTATACTAGTTGGTAAGTATGCTTCAAAGTAATTTCACACTTTGAGTGACAAAGACAGTGGTTGAGGTATAAGAAGTTCAGGGTGTCCCTCCTCCCCCTTCATTCGTCAGTCATTCTTCTGTCATCTCCAGGTCGTCTTGGTAAATTAATAGAACTAACGCTTAGCTTTGTTTTAAAAGTTCTGATGACGTAAAGAAGTTCTTAAATTTGTTTATATTTTAAGTAAGTTAACATTTGTTTTCTGGATTTGACTGTTTACTAGTACATGTCACTCCAATACTAAACTCCTGTACTGGTTGTATGTAGGTATTGATCGATAGAATGTAAAAGTGAGTTTTAGCAGTAATTTAAAAACTATTTAATTTAATATCTTCTTGCACAACTCTTACTAGTTTATTTACTTATCGGTCTGATTAAAGGAATTATTGTGGAAATTTTCTATCACTGAATAAGTATTAGCAATTTCAATATTTGAAAGTCAACCATTATAAGCAGAAGCATCAAAATTAAAACAAACATGAATAAAACTGTGTGCCGTATTACTTCTATTTTAGTACATTAAACAGTAGCATAGTACAAATTAGTAAGTAGGTAGTAAGGGAGTTATAAAAAAAGCCTCCTTCACCCACTCAGTAAACAGATAATGGTAGGCTAATTCTACCATTATAGGATCTTACGTTATTTTTTATTAAATTAACAGTATCACAGTCGATGATTCAGAACCCAAAAGTATTTTTGGAACAGATACATGAATGTATGCTCTTTGATTGTTTTAGTTAAATCCTTACAAAATCTCAACTCAATTGGTCCTGTCTATGTGCTTTATGTAACAAAAAAGAATACATGTTTACATTATTTTGTTAAGAACGCTAAGTCCACAAAAGTGGTTTGTCCGATGTCACAAAATTATTTGTCATTTTAAGTTCAAAATAATTTAGTAGCATTGCTCTTTATACAAAATTGCTGTTTTAAATACAAAATAATTTGTAAATATACTTTTAATATACACTCATTCATACTAAACTAAATAGTTATTTTAAGTTGCAAGTTTTGATTACTGGATCGAACATGGTTCATAGTTCCATAAATCCTTCTAAATGCCAAAAGTGTTACGGGCTGTCACATTTTTCGGATGATTTGTGTATTGAGCTGGGTAATGTGTAAGTGTAATGTGTGTAAGTGTAATGTGTGTTCTGTGCTGGAAAGATTTCTGGTACTGCGAAATAGGTGTCGTATTTATATGTCGGCTTTAAACCAGTAAAATCATCATGTTTATTTAAACATTATATGTCTAGTCCACCACAATGAAGAATAATGCTTAGTATTCAATCTATCTTTAGAAATAATTCAAAATCTGACAGCCCAAAATATCAATAATTCCAATACCAAAATACCAATACCAATACCAAAATTCAATACGTATCATAGTTTTATGTTTCAAGCTATAATAAGTAACTGTTTGGCTACAGAAATATATATGTACGTGGAAACTCGTTAATTAGACTATTTATTCTAGGAAATAATTGAATATGTTAAAATTGAAAGCATTTTCTGACAAAAAATGTTACATATATTTGGCTCAGCCAAGTCACTGCTGTCAGTGGAATCAGTCTACCGTGGAAAAAACATGGCATCATTTAATAACAAAGGTTGCTATTTTTAGTTCCATTAATAGAGTTATGATAGAATGATGATAACATTAACAATAAATATTGGAGTTTTTTACAAAACATAGCACATGTCCAACAATTAAATTGTATGACATAATTCCAAATGAGATTAAGAAGATGAAATTTCAAACTTGAGAGAAAGTTTAATTTATCCCAGAACATAGTTTGTGAACATTTTAATTCAAAGTAATCTGAATTATTGTTGCACAACGCTCTCTGAATTCATGTCCACTGAGGTATAACACTTATCGAGCGGTTGGTTCTGCCAGATTACCTCGTTGGGCCTTTGTGTAAGAATGTCACGATGCAGCAGGAAACCTGTTATTCGCAGCACATTTCATGTTCCAGATACAAAAGTTAGACGTTTTCTGGCTCAGATATATCATGTTCTTATTTTATTTTATATATGAATTACACTTCTACACTCGCACACCAATTAAAACCTATACACATTTGTTCTTGTGATGTATAAAATTCCAATTTTTTGAATTTACCACCACTTTCCATATTTGTTATTACGTTATACCTCAAATAAACTTATAGACCCACGAATATTACAGACTAATACGAGAACTACACATGTGAATATACGCACGAACACAATATAACTAACAACCATAATCAAATACAAACTTCCCTAGCCCCCATCCCATTGTGATTTAATCTGACTCAAATGCAAGGACTAATATGCAGTTTAGTAACAGGGAAAATGATTTTTCATAAACAACTGACTGCAAATCAATCCTTTGATCTGAGAATCTAATCATTTTTTGCGGTTAATTAAATGGTTAACCTTTTGAGCAGTTCCGAATAATGAATATTTGTTTGAGTAATAATCCAACCAAATGACATAAAATGACCATACAAAAATTGGTTTCAAGATCAGTGGTGCTGACCAGTAAGAAATGTTCAAATGGCGGATTGGCCAAAATGTATTATATATTACTCATATATAATGGGTGTAAAAAAGTCCGGACAACTTATATTTTAGTCGTTAAGATAAATAAATGTCCTTGGGTAGTGATATAAGCTAAATGTTAGTGAAGGATACATTTCATCAGTTACTGGGTATTTTGAGGCAAATCACAATTTTAGTAAAAAAAACCATTTAGTTGATTTGGGTGACCTTCACCAAATTCCCATGAGGAATTTAGAGACTATGCCTGGGTTTCCTGGTCCACCAGTTTAATCTAACCACTATCAAGTGACCCCTAATTAAAAGACCTCTTAAAAATAAAAGGAACCCTGGTTAAATGGTCGTTAAATTCGTTAATAACGAGTTTTCAATTAGGGGAGGGGTACAAAATACTCCTTTCACAATTGGTTTGCATATTTTGAGTTATTTAAACCAAACCAGTCACTTAACAAGGGATTAAATATTTAAAGTTTAAGTTGCTCTCGAAATCTCAAATTTTATAAGACACTCATGATTTTCAAAAACGTTAAATAATACTTCTAACTTAGGTGTTATCACTATGAAAATTATGTTTCTTTGTTTTACAAAGCTAATGGATCGTTCGGATATTTGAGTTCCGTCTTGAAGGTTTCAGGTAAAGTGTTCACTTTAATTTTGACTGGCCGCCATTTTGGTTAGGCAAGAGAGAGATATCTGAAATTTTCTCCATTCCTCTATTTCTTTGAACTCTTACAAGTGATGATCACTTGATAGGGGTTTATATTCGACAACTTAGCCTAAAAGTGTTTGTGTGTTGTATTTAGGCAAATTCCGTTAGTGTTTAAATACAACTAAATAAATTATATAAATATGTTTAGTTGTCCATCAAGCAATTTGTAACTTACCGCTTTCTAACGTAACACTAAACATATTCCCAGGCATTTAGCTCTTGCTTTGAGGTGGCATCCTCAGTGGCTTTGCTTGATTGCTCCACTGCATAATCCATTCACTCTTAGACTTAAACATGAATCTACTCTTTCATGATCAATTAGTATTAATAAATTACATATTAAATTATTAAGCAATGCGTCAAGAGATTTGTGTTAAACTGATTCCTTGATTAGCATGAAACGTGTTGCTACAATTAACAATATAACAAAAACTACGTCGCACAACACAACCAAATATATTTAAAATTATATTGCACTTACATACAAGGCAGCTAGTACACATGATTACAAGGCGATTGATTTCAACTGGTTTCACCGGTCGTCATACATCCCACTCAGTGAATTATATTATTAGGTATTTCTCTGATTGGGCCTGGTGACAGGTGTAACTGGTTAAATCGATCACCATGTTCCCTCCTTTATGCAAATTGACCGTCTCGTATATAATACTTAAAAATCGAAATATATTAAACATACAAACAACATTTTTGTATAAGGAGAAAGTAAGGCCTGTCAATTGACAGAATATATATTATTTCCATTAAATGTGTTGTAAAGTAACGTATAATTGACAAATTACCTTGTACCATTTGTTTATCCACCTAAACCAAAATATAACAGTGATTGTGATACTGAACATAGACATAAATAAATAGAATTTTGGATGGTAAATATAATATGTAAGTGGGGTTACCTCGGTTAAATTGGAAACACAAATGTCCCTACAGTCCATCGAATCTTCGTGTTCAGATTTACATACTAGTTTAAAATGTAACCCAAATATTAATATCATCGATTTTTTTACTTTATTTTTGGGGAAGTACATAGTTAGTAAATTGTTTGTAAATATGAACAGTTAAGGCAGTTAAGGGACTATAACCTTTAATTGATAATGTCAGGACCATAAAATAAGTAAACATTTGAACATTGCTTAAAGTACAACGAATAGGGAATAACAAATTCCATTGTACCTTACAACACTAGCTTTTTCGTTATTTTTGTAATTAATGGTCCCAATAATAAGACTGTTATAGCCTTATGTCCTTGGAACTTTACCCTAACCCCCTATACAAATTAAATAGCACATACAACCATATGGCTTGTCTCTCCCAACAATATTAACTCTTTGCTAATAATTTACATTGTAATATTCCTTGGCTGATTATTAACAACATTCTCTCTAAATTAAACAGTTTGATAGAAATATCCCAATCGTGAAATATCATGTAAGAAGATAACTAACTCGAGTACAACTAAAACTACCATAAGATAGCATTCAAAGGGAGAAGTTAATAAATTATGCTATATCGGCATGTAGTTTTATCTGTTTACCAACTAACTATGTGGTAATAGGAAAATGACTAGATACTGTAAGTGTACAGCATGCACTCACATGAAATCTGGAGGCAAATGTAGTAAAAGTTTCTTCACTATACCTAAACACAAAAATCTAGAAGACTTAGGCTTAGTAGAAAGTGCTGACCTTGCTCCTTACATTTTAAGACGTCGGAGAAATATTACCAATAAACTGTACCCATACACATATTAAATAAATATAACTACTTACCAAGTATTTCTTGCAAGAAGATGTAGAGACGTCTCATGCCATTATAATGCAAGATATGAAAGGTAATATTAAATATAAAGATCGTAGTAGATGAGAGTATTTGGAAAACGGCTCTGAACTATTAATAAGCACTATTAAAAGAGTCGAGCATAGGGATGGAAATGGTCTATTATACAATTCGAAAATATTCGTAACCTTTTTGTCTCCAACAGGCAAGTATTTTGTAATTTATATATATAGAGATTTGTAGGCTTGTATTTTAATATTTATATATTTACATATTTATTAGCACACCCACACTTGGGCTGTAAAATTACTGGTTCAGAGAAAGACAAGTGTCCACCATCACCTACACCCTCCCGAATATATGGACTCCTACGGAAAGTAATTAACTGATCAAACATATGAATAATATTTTATAGTTTTATGTTGATTCCCTTATACTATCTGAAACTAAATGTATATCCGTAAATTGCCAGAAATAAGTTTGCGTAAAAGAGCATTATGTTTTTCATACGCTTGAGGTTTTTTGTTAGAAATTACTATTTTTGTTTAAGCAATGTTAATTTACACTGTGGTATCAGCTTGCTGTTAAGACTAACGGTATTCGAAAAAAAGTAAAATCCCTCCAATAGAAAAACTGTTAAATATCACAGGAAGAAAAGAGTTGTTTGGTTCCGATCGATTTCTTTCAAAGGGAGGAGACTATATTATATATCCTTCTAATCAACTTCGTAATCCTAGGATCAACCTGGACAGAGCGCTGAGGAAGATTGAGGGGAAAGCTTTACGTCTACGATTTATGTTCAGTCTATTGGTTGGTAGATTTTTGTCTCTATGAAGTGTAGCATTGAGAGTTAAAAGAAGAACACATTTGTAATTGTATAAAATCGATGTGTATCTATTTAACTTTAGTTCACGATTTGTCTGTTTCATACAGTTATGTAAAAGTAGGTAACAAATTTGTAACAAGCGAGGAGTTAAAATTAGATTATTTCTTAAAAGGGCCAAATAAAGGAGAAGGTTGAAAATTAAGTTTTATTACAATATGGAGTTGGTCGTTAGCTGAAGTTTTCCCAACTCGGCGGAATTTATGAACACTAATAACATTGTGGATGAGTTTTACGAGAAATTTAAAATATCTTGAAACATGGATATTAGCGTCAAAGCAAGTTTTTCTAAGTGTCGTATTTAGGAAAAAACTTCAGATTGCCAGAGAACTAAAGACTTCAGATTGCCAGAGAACTAAAGAAGTTAAGCAAAGTTTTTAAAAGAGATTTAAAGTTTTTGGAGAATCAGTTTTGCCTGCGGTTTCTTGATAATGTAGACCAGAACTAATTGGATTCACAATAGGAACCACATTATCGCAATACTCTGCAATATTTTACTAATGCGTAACTGCTTTGGTAACTGTTTTGGGTGGTACATTTTATATTTATAGATCATCTAATGGCTAGTATAGTAAAAACTTAATTATGTGTTGTTATAAATTTAATAATTTAATTCCATTTTTCTTTTTAAAATTCAAATGTTGAAAAATATTAAATCGAAAATGAAATAGGTCTTTTAAAAATGTATAAAGCTTTACAAATTCAAACCTTTACAACATATTAAGAGAGTTACGGTGCACCTTTTGTTGTTCATATTTTAAAAAAAATTGTCTTACTATGTACTTCCCCAAAAATAAAGTAATAAAAATCAATGATAGTAATATTACGGTTACATTTTAAACTAGTTTGTAAACCTGAACACGAACGTTTCGATGGACTGTAGGGTTATTTGTGTTTCCAGTATAACCGAGGTTAGCTAACATGGCTGCTCTCAATTCTCCATTTAACAGAGAAGTTGATACGGAAACCACTCTCCTTTGAGAGACGTACTTTCCATGCTATAACGGATTGTTTGTCATCCCTACCAATTACATTTGATGCTTGATTATTTTAAACACTTTTACCGGAGGTTTGACTGAGTTACACTTTCACTCATATCTGCAATACTAGGTTATTATAATGCCTAATAATATTTCTTATAAATTTTCTATATATGTTTTTAAATTGGTAAAACCAATATAAATAAACAGGATAAGCCAATACATCCTGGGTGCCAATGCAAGGTTTATAAGAATACGTAGCCTTCTATAGCTTTTATAATTGATTTTTAATTCGAAATAACTAGCCTTAAAAGTTGCAGTTACACAATCAGGGAAGATATAAACATACGTTTAAATAATCAACTGAAAAAAATAAAATCAACGTCTGCAACAGATGCACATAGAAACTTTACGGACAAAATAGGTGAAGCCATAAAGGAATTATTATTCCTATTATTTTTTAATTTTGAAATATGTAGGAATCATAAGGAACACATGCTTTATATGTTTTAGAATAGGTTTTCGTCCCACAAACATCTTCAAATATGGTAGGCATATTTCCCATTTGATTACAAGCTTTCAATAATTAGCATTTTAAATATGAACTAGGCCAGGCGATCCCGAATACAAACAAGAGATTCGTGGAGTGTGGAAAAATTGTGCTGAATTCTGTGGAGAAACCGATGCAATTTTACGACTATACACACTTATATGTAAACACCTGACCAAATAAATGTATCGTCTGTCTTAAACTTTGAAACCTTTAAGGTCAATAAGGAAAAATCCTGAGATAGTTTTGGACATTTTCTGAGATATGACATATGTAGGAACATCCCTAATATACAATATGTTGGCGTTTTCTGAGATATGACATATGTAGGAACATACCTAATATACAATATGTTGGGGTTTTCTGAGATATGACATATGTAGGAACATCCCTAATATACAATATGTTGGGGTTTTCTGAGATATGACATATGTAGGAACATTCCCTAATATACAATATGTTGGGGTTTTCTGAGATATGACATATGTAGGAACATTCCCTAATATACAATATGTTGGGGTTTTCTGAGATATGACATATGTAGGAACATCCCTAATATACAATATGTTGGGGTTTTCTGAGATATGAAATATGTAGGAACATTCCCTAATATAGAATATGTTGGGGTTTTCTGAGATATGACATATGTAGGAACATCCCTAATATACAATATGTTGGGGTTTTGTCATGGTAACAATTTAAAATTTGGCACGGTGGATTTCCCATTTGGTTATATTATTTCGAAATGTACTTTTAGCGAATTTCCCAAAAGGGAAGAAGCTAATACCGTAGGTGGCATGGTAAGACTTAAGCCCGAGACCATAATAACTTTTTGTTTTGAGGTCCCTAGATGCCAAAAAAATATTCGTTCAAATTTATATATATATGTGTGTGTGTGTGTGTGTGTGTGTGTGTGTGTGTGTGTGTGTGTGTGTGTGTGTGTGTGTGTGTGTGTGTGTGTGTGTGTGTGTGTGTGTGTGTGTGTGTGTGTGTGTGTGTGTGTGTGTGTGTGTGTGTGTGTGTGTGTGTGTGTGTGTCCGTTACCACGATAACTTTTGAAAGAAGCACCCGATTTTGATGAAATTTTGCACAAACGTGGAGAGTAACATTTATGACTTTAAGTTCGAAAACCAGATCAATCGGTCTATGGGAAGAGGGTTTTATGGGGGTTTAGAATTTTCCAAAAATCTGTTTTTTGAACTTTTACCCTACAATTTTAAAAAACACTAGATTTTGGTTATAGCCATTTTATAGAGTTTAAAAAAAAATTGTAGTTTGAATCATTAAGCTAGGTTTAGTGGTTGTGGAGGGAAGTCAAAAAATATGTCTATAAAATTTCCCATGTTAATCTTAGGGGAATACGGTTTTTAGATTTTCCTCAGATAATTTCACTAAAAACTCCACATTTCTTTCTACAAGTCAGTTTAGCCCTACA
This sequence comes from Allygus modestus, assembly GCA_963675035.1. NCBI lineage: Eukaryota > Metazoa > Arthropoda > Insecta > Hemiptera > Cicadellidae > Allygus > Allygus modestus. The sequence goes on along the minus strand of OY776115.1, from coordinate 99,811,371 downwards.
AAACAATCATTTTTGCGTTTTAATTGTTGTTTTACGTCCAACCGTTGCAGTGATATTCAAAGTGCTAAACACAGTACGTTGTCCAATGTTATCCTTATGGAGAATAAAATAAAATGTTATATTTCGATTATTTATGTATGTATATAGATGAAACTTGGTATGTGGCTTCATCTAGTTGTGGTATATTGATATTAGCACAAAAAAGCTTTTTCATTTTTCCCGGTAGCAGCAAACCTGCATACTCGGCCCCCATGTTATTCACATGGAGAATAAGTAAAGTTTTATATCACCCTTAGTTGTGAACCTAAATTAATAATACCCCGACGCAGCAAACCTGCGTACTCAGCGAATTTCCAATACATATATATATGTGACTCACTACGAAATAGAGCTATTTACCAAGTTTCACAAAAATACATCAATAAATAAGTGATATATAGCATTTTATTTATTCTCCTTAAGAATAACATTAGGGTTGAGGACGCAGGTTTGCTGCAACAAGGAAGATAAGTAATGTCTTTTTTTTGCAATTATCAATACAACTGAACCAGGTGAAGCTACATACCAAGTTCTCTTAATGTAGGTTCATAATTAGGGGAGATATACAACTTTACTTACTCTCCCTATGAATAACATGGGGGCCGAGTATGCAGGTTTGCTGCTACGGGGAATATCAACAAAAAACTTGTTTTTGTGCTAATATCAATATACCACAACTAGTTGAAGCCACATACTAAGTTTCATCAATATACATTCAAAAATAATCGAGATATAGAATTTTATTTATTCTCCATAAGGATAACATTGGGCAAAGTACTGTGTTTAGCACTTTGAATATCTCTGCAACGGTTGGACGTAGAACAACGATTAAAAGACCAAAATGTTTGTATTGTTGAGCCAAACACATTATTAAACAGAAATGTAAAGTTTTTAGTAAAACTATCTGAGAAAAACCTAAAAAAGTTTTCCCCTAAGATTAACACGGGACACGTTTTTTTGGATTTTCTCTGCAACCACCTAACCTGGGTTAATGATTCAAGATACTAAATTATTTGTTTTGTTAATCTCTATAAAATGGCTATAACCAAAACTGAGTGTTTTTAACATTTTGGGGTCAAATTTGCAAAAAACCGATTTTTGGAAAATTGTAAACCCCCATAACCATTGTAAACCCCCTTCCCATAGTGCGATCGATCTGGTTTTCGGACTAAAGTCATAAATGCTACTCTCCACGTTTGTGCCAAATTTCATCAAAATCTGGTGTTTCTTTCAAAAGTTATCGCGGTAACGGACACACACACACACACACACACACACACACACACACACACACACACACACACACACACACACACACACACACACACACACATATATATATATATATATATATATACATATATATAAATTTGAACGAATAGTGTTTTTGGCATACGGGGACCTCAAAACAAAACGTTATCATGGTCTCGGGCTTAAGTCTTACCATGCCACCTACGGTAATAGCTTCTTCCCTATAGGGGAAATTCGCTAAAACTTGGTATGTAGCTTCACCTGGTTGAGTTATATTGATAATTGCAAAAAAAATACATTTCTTATCTTCCTTGTTGCAGCAAACCTGCGTACTCAATTATAATGTTATTCTTATGGATAATAAATAAAATGCTATATATCACTTATTAATTAATGTATTTTTATGAAACTTGGTAAGTGGCTCTAGGTAGTAGTGATACCCATATATATGCATTGGAAATTCGCTGAGTACGCAGGTTTGCTGTGACGGGGGTATTTATATATATACATATTTACCATGAGGAATATGTCCAACGGTTATCTTTAATATATGTCCATAATTTTTTATTTATATTCTTGATATAAAGTAATGAAAAACAGTAACCAGCAATGTAAACAGAGTGTTTAAGAGCCAAGACGCTTCAGAGCTTTCCCAACCTATTTCATATTTATGGCTTGATTGAATTGTATTCCTCTTTACTTATTTTGTCCCTTCGAGTTTGCGACCAAGTATTTTATGGAGTACAAAACAGAGGATAACATTAAAATAAATTTTGTTTGAACAAGGTACATTAATCTGTCGTGAAGGTAACCGGTATATATTTATTTTGAAACTAAAATCAGGTAAGTGTGCGGAATAGTGTTGGGTCCAGGTAGAATTGATAAGTGTTAGTAAAATAAATTTAGGATAACTGCTTACCCAAAATTATTCATCATTCTCATTTTATTCGTAAATATAAGTTAATAATTTATCTCATTGAATTACCAAAACATTTTACTAAACATCAAGTTAATTTTTAATTGTATACACATAAGTTTATAAGTAATTAAATTTGGCTGCATTCCTGGGATGTCACGCCCAACTGTGGGTACCAAAAGCTCCTGCTTCATTTCAGAAAAGAATTCACTTAAATCCTTTCTTCTGTAATTGGACTTACTTTGATATAAACCTGCTGGCCAGCATGCAAAAAGTGTCCTTGTACATGCCTAATTTTGTATATTTTTTATGTTTACATTTATTATGTGCCAGTTGTTTTGTATTTGTAAAGTTTAACATTTTGACAACGTTTTTATCGAAAATGAGTTGTATTTTATACATGAAGATCTGATGATGACATATTAATGTCGAAACTGCAGTAATCGTATGGTTATTCATATGAACTGGACAGAACAGGTATTGTAAAACCATATTTTAACTTACTTTAATCCTTAGTTGATAGGGTTAAAAAGGAATATTGAACTTACTACAATTATAATAATGCTTAAGTTTGATTAGACTGTTTTCATTTTGGATAAAATTGTTACTAGAAAATTGTCTCGATACACTATATATTATGTAGTATCCAGCTAATAAAATTTGTAATGAAAACCGTCAAATTCATCAATAGTTGTAAATAATAATTCAATGATATTTATAAACTGATAGAAAAACAGAGATTTAGAGGTATACAAAGCTATTTATGGAATAACTTTAACCTGCCATGAGATTAAACTTGCTGATCTCCGGTTAAATTTCCACAGGTGGAGCGGTAAATCTGTCAAGAATGAGAAATGTACCACAATGTATTTTTCATATTGCGAACATTTAAATAAGTAAATATTCCTGATTAGGTTTGTTACATAGAAATAACTCTCGAAATCTACACCCATACAAGACAAAGCCCTCACTAATTCCAAAATCTAATCCTCCAATTCGATGTGCTGGTGAGGTGAAATTTGGTGCACTTAATCTTTAGTCTTTATTAAGAAAGGTAAAGGCTTTTGATACCAATTTTTCCGTAGGGATCAGCCTCACGGGTCGTAACAGTTATCATGTTATTCTTGAGGACATTAAATTTATTTGACCATATGATAACTAATGAATGCTTCTGATTCGATATATCTTCCCTTCTAGCTAGACGGTTGAAACTCGTAAGTTTTAAAATCTCTAAAATCTCTAAAAAAAGGAATATGCCGGATTTTTGGTGGGAATCTGAGTATAAGCTCCTTATTCTGTATATATCGCCTAAACCGTTGTTATAATTTTCAATAAAATGAAACATGTCCAGTGGAGGATTTTATTTCCTAAAAATTTGTTTTCTAAATATTATTTCATATCTGTTACGGTTAACATTAAAAATGGATTTATATGAGCAAAACTCGGGAACATTTTGAACTTTATCTATATTTTTCAACTTATAATCAACTTTTAAGAAAACCATAAAACATAACACAATATAATATGTGGAGGTCAAAATTCTAGCACATGTCTTTCCCTATTAACGATTTTTCGTGGGACTCAGAATTGAATCAATGGTTTATGTGCTAAAAAGCCACCAACAGTACCGTCACCACCCAAACATAGACAACATATTTATTTTATAACAGATGTTTTTATATGTTGGTTTATGTTTCTCTATTTTTTCAAGTTTACTTTAAGTTGACACAAACTATAAGTTTGCAAGTGCAGTAATTACTGTGACTTTACTAGAGTGTTATTATTATTTCATATTTTAATAAGTAGGCATTTGGCATAACTCAATCGTATTTCATACATAAAAAGAAATTTAAACATATAATTTTGTAAAATATCTTTGATAGGTGCTCACATGGTGAAAGCGTAAAACCTCTGTAAATATAAATTAATGCGTTTTTGTTGTTTCTGTCTGATTGCGATCAAACTTTCCATGGAAATCATATTAAGTCTAGGTAGGTTTCAAGCCATTAATCAAAGTTCTAAACTTTAGGGCTAACCTCTACTTAACTTTGAAATAATCAATGTTAATCTTATAGAGTAATGATTTTCCATTGATATTATATTATCAGGTGATTGTCTTATATATATTTACAAAATTAAACTATATAATGAAGTATAGACATATTGCGTGATGATTTGCACGTACATATTATCACGTGCTTCTTTAACTTGTATTTATTATCGAACATCGTGAGGTTTTGGGAACGATTAAAGCTTAAATTCAAACTCAGGTCTAATACTTCCGAAGATTTAACTAATTTAACTAATCTCACGTATTTAACTAATGACCTTTTCTCGCACATTGTTGGTTGTGCATTTTCATACGTACGGCTATCGGGTAAGGCGGTCACCTAATGATATACAATAATAAAGCGTCCGTGACTTCTATACAAATATAGCGATATACAACTGGAGCTTGGATAAAAATACCACCATTCAAATATTCTATACAATCTAACCACGAAAGCTATAAAGTAGTTGTTTTACTTAACTTCCTATCATTACTCATTCCGTTCAAATTTTGTATGTTTTTTAAAATTTAAATAATCCAACAACTACTTAACTAATTAATTTTTAATTATATTAGCTAACAAATTAACAAACGGCAAATGGCAAATGGAGTCAATAAATTGCATAAGTTGAACCATGTAAATTGAATAGAGTTTGATAACATAAAAAATTTACATCAAAACTAATGATTCAGGGCCTTTAAATCTCAAACTGTTTCAAATACTCTAAATTTAATGCTTAAAGTACATTTTCTGTGCGTTAATCAGTTACGTCATTAGGGAAATGCTCCAATGTCTTTCATTTTCAGGTAGTAACATTTAGCCATTTTTATATCACAACAACAGCTTGGTCCAAACTTTGACTAACTAACGTATACTTGCAGATGTTTGTAATTAAGTTGTTATTTATTCGAATAAAAAAACTTTAAAATATAATTTAATATCTTTGAAGAAAGATATTACCAACTGACGTTTAAAAATGTTTAGTTATTGAAAATAGTTTATTATTTCAAAAACTACAGTCAATACCCCGTCACAGCAAACCTGCGTACTCAGCCAATTTCCAATGCATATATATGTGAATCACTACTACATAGACCAAAAACACAAAAATACCAAGTTACACAAAAATACATCAATAAATAAGTGATATATAGCATTTTATTTATTCTCCATAAGAATAACATTAGGGTTGAGGACGCAGGTTTGCGGCAACGAGGAAGATAAGTAATATTTTTTTGCAATTATCAATATAACTGAACCAGGTGAAGCTATATACCAAGTTTTATTAATTTAGGTTCATTTAAGGGAGATATACAGCTTTACTTATTCTCCATATGAATAACATGGGGGCCGAGTATGCAGGTTTGCTGCTACGGGGACTATCAACAAAAAACTGGTTTTTGTGCTATTATCAATATACCACAACTAGTTGAAGCCACATACCAAGTTTCATCAATATACATTCAAAAATAATCGAGATATAGAATTTTATTTATTCTCCATAAGGATAACATTGGACAACGTACTGTGTTTAGCACTTTGAATATCTCTGCAACGGTTGGACGTAGAACAACGATTAAAACAACAAAATGATTGTTTTGTTGAGCTAAACACATTAATAAACAGAAATGTGAAGTTTTTAGTAAAATTATCTGAGAAAAATCTAAAAACCTTTTCCCCATAAGATTAACATGGGAGACGTTTTTTTTGGATTTTCTCCGCAATCACTTAACCTAGGTTAATGATTCAAAATACTAAATTATTTGTTTTTTTAAGCTCTATAAAATGGCTATAACCAAAATTGAGTGTTTTTAACATTTTTGGGTCAAATTTGCAAAAAACCGATTTTTGGAAAATTGTAAACCCCCATAAAACCCCCTTCCCATTGTGCGATCGATATGGTTTTCGAACTTAAAGTCATAAATGCTACTCTCCACATTTGTGCCAAATTTCATCAAAATCGGGATTTTCTTTCAAAAGTTATCGCGGTAACGGACTCATATATATATATATATATATATATATATATATATATATAAATTTGAACGAATAGTGTTTTTGGCATCTGGGGACCTCAAAACAAAAAGTTATCATGGTCTGGGGCTTAAGTCTTACCTTGAGACCTACAGTAATAGCTTCTTCCCTATAGGGGAAATTCGCTAATAAGATGTTTTTACTCGTACTTCTTAAAGAAAAGCATCTCACCTTCTTTAGCACATCGCAAGATGCACTTTCATTCCATCAATTCATATACCTCTTCTCGTGTGTTTCCATTCTCCAAAGCCCTGCTTAACTGAACCTACACATTGGATGTATTGGCTTATCCTGTTTATTTATATTGGTTTTACCAATTTTGAAATATATATTGACAATTTATAGGAAATATTATTAGGCATTATAATAGCCTAGTATTGCAGATATGAGTGAAAGTGTAACTCAGTAAAACCTCCAGTAAAAGTGTTCAAAATGATCATGCATCGAATGTAATTGGTAGGGATGACAAACAATCTAGCATGGAAAGTACGTCTCTCAAAGGAGAGTGGTTTTCGTATACAACTCCTCTGTTAAATGAAAAGTTGAGAGCAGCCAGGCTAGCTAACCTCGGTTAGATTGGGAACACAAATATCCCTACAGTCCATCGAGACGTTCGTGTTCAGGTTTACATACTAGTTTAAAATGTAACCCAAAAATTACTATCATCGATTTTTTACTACTTTATTTTTGGGAAAGTACATAGTTAGTAAATTGTTTGTAAATATGAACAACAAAAGGTGTACCGTAACGTTCTTAATATGTTATCAAGTTTTGAATTTGTAAAGCTTTATACATTTTGGAAAGACTTATTCCATTTTGGATTTAATATTTTCCAACATTTGAATTTTAAAACAAAAATGGAATTAAATTATTAAATTTATTACACCACATAATTAAGTTTTTACTATACCAACCATTAGATGTTCTTTAAGTATAAAATAGCACCCAAAGCAGTAATGCATTAGTAAAATATTGCAAAGTATTGCGATAGTGGGGTTCCCATTTAAATCCGATTAGTTCTGGTCTACATTATCAATAAACCGCAGGCAAAACTGATTCTCCACAAACTTTTAACTCTCTTTTAAAAACTTTGCTTAACTTCTTCAGTTCTCTGGCAGCCTGAAGTTGTTTTCTAAATACGACACTGTAGAAAAACTTGCTTTGGTGCTAAAATCCATGTTTCAAAATATTTTAAATTTCCCTTGAAACTCATCCACGATGTTATTAGTGTTCATAAATTGCGCCGGGTTGGGAAAACTTCAGCTAACGACCAACTCCATATTGTAATCAAACTTAATTTTCAACCTTCTCCTTTATTTAGCCCTTTTTAAGAAATAATCTAATTTTAACTCCTCGCTTATTACAAATTCGTTACCTACTTTTACATAATACTATGACACAGACAAATCGTGAACTAAGGTTAAATACATATGCATCGATTTTATACAATTACAAATGTGTTCTTCTTTTAACCCTCAATGCTACACTTCATAGAGACAAAAATGTACCAACCAATAGACTAAATATAAATCGTAGACTTAAAGCTTTCCGTTCAATCTTCTTCAGTGCTCTGACCAGGTTGATCCAAGGATTACGAAGTTGATTAGAAGGATATATAATATAGTCTCCTCCCTTTGAAAGGAATCGATTGGAACCAAACAACTATTTTCTTCCTGTGATATTTTAACCGTTTTTCTGTTGGAGAGATTTGACTATTTTTCGAATACCGTTAGTCTAACGGCAAGCTGATACCATTGTGTAAATTAAAATTGCTTAGACAAAAATAGTAATTTCTAACAATAAACCTCAAGCGTAAGAAAAACATAATGCTCAATTACGCAAACTTATTTCTGGCAATTTCCGGATATACATTTAGTTTTATATAATATAAGTGAATCAACATAAAACTATAATACCCCCGTTGCAGCAAAACTGCGTACTCAGCGAATTTCCAATGCAAATATATGGGTATCACTACTACCTAGAGCCACTTGCCAATTTTCACAAAAATACATTCATTAATAAGTTATATATAGCATTTTATTTATTCTCCATAAGAATAACATTATAAATGAGTACGCAGGTTTGTTGCAACAAGGAAGATAAGATATGTGGTTTTTTGCAATTATCAATATAATTCAACCAGGTGAAGCTACATACCAAGTTTTATTAATTTAGGTTAATAACTAAGAGAAATATAAAACTTTACTTATTCTCCATATGAATAACATGGGGGCCGAGTATGCAGGTTTGCTGCTACCAGGAAAATCAACAAAAAACTTTTATGTGCTATTATCAATATACCACAACTAGTTGAAACCACATACCAAGTTTCATCAATATACATACATAAATAATCGAAATATAACATTTTATTTATTCTCCATAAGGATAACATTGGACAACGTACTGTGTTTAGCACTTTGAATATCACTGCAACGGTTGGACGTAAAACAACAATTAAAACGCCAAAATGATTGTTTTGTAGTGCTAAACTAATTGGTAGAAAGAAATGTGGAGTTTTTAGTGAAATTATCTGAAGAAAATCTAAAAACCGTATTCCCATAAGATTAACATGGGAAATTTTATGGACACATTTTTTGACTTTTCTCCACAACCACTAAACCTAGCTTAATGATTCAAAATACTAAATTGTTTGTTTTTCAAGATCTACAAAATGGCTATAACCAAAATCTAGTGTTTTTAAAATTTTAGGGTAAAAAGTTCAAAAAACTGATTTTTGGAAAAATTTAAACCCCCATAAAACCCCCTTCCCATAAACCAATCGATCTGGTTTTGAAAATTAAAGTCATAAATGTTACTCTCCACATTTGTGCCAAATTTCATAAAAATCGGGCGCTTCTTTCAAAAGTTATCGCGGTAACGGACACACACACACACACACGCACACACACACACACATATATATATATATATATATATATATATATATATGTATATATATTTATATATATATGTATATATATACAGTTTTGAACGAATGTTGTTTTTGGCATCTGGGAACCTCAAAACGAAAAGTTATCATGATCCCGGACAAACAGTCCCCAGACCCCAAAAAACACCATTCATTTGAAAATGTATATATATATATATATATATGTGTGTGTGTGTGTGTGTGTGTGTGTGTGTGTGTGTTTGTCCGTGAGCATGATAACTCTAGTAAAAATGATCCGATTTTGATGAAATTTAGTATAAACAAGTAAAGCAACATTTATGACTAAGTTCGAAAACCAGCCATATCGCTCCATTCAAAGGGGTATTTTGGGGGGGTTTTGTACCCCAAAAATGGGTTTTTTAAATTTTGTTCATATAACTTTTAAAATAGTCAACTTTAGTTTTTACCATTGGATTCAGCTTAAAAAAAACACACAATTTGCTATTTTGATCATTCCTCTACGTCAATTGGTTACCGAGATATTGAAAATGCTAAACACAGTACGTTGTCTAATGTTATTTTTATGGAGGAAAAGACAAATTTTATATCTCGCTTATTTATGAACGTATACTGACGAAACTTGGTGTACGGCTTCAACTGGTCCATTGATATTTGCTCAAAAAAACTTTTTTTTCTAAAGGCTCCCGTAGCAGCAAACCTGCGTACTCAGCCCCATGTTATTCTTATGGATAATAATTAAATGCTATGTCCCCCTTAATTATGAACATAAATGAATAAAAACTGGTATATGACTTCACCTAGTTGAGTTGTATTGATATTAGCATCAAAACCCATTTGTTGTGTTCCTTGATGCAGCAAACCTGCGTACTAAGCCCCAATGTTATTCTTATGGAGAATAATTAAAATTGTATGTATCCCTTATTTGTGTTTTTTTTTAACTTGGTAAGTGGCTTTATGTAGTATTAAGACATTTATATCTCCAATGGAAATTCGCTGAGTATGCAGGTTTACTGCAACGGGGTATTATTAGTTAGTTATAGCATAGAAATAAAAGCTTGACAATGCACTAGATCAATATTGGTAAAAACACATGTCTTGAATGTTTAGTGCAAATAAAGAAGGTCTAATGTCTATCATACCTGGTCAGTTCCTTAACTGTATAAAACGTGGATCAGAACCCAGATTCACCAGTCAAAGTGTGAAAAGCTTTACTAAAGTAAGCACAAAAAAACTTGTCAACGTATAGAAATACAAAGTGTATCTAAACTCCTGCTTCCCGCTTCATACATTTTCAACTAGGACAAGACAAACATGTAAAAATTTACCTAAAGTGGCTAGATTTGCGTCTGTCGATCTATTTGTAATATATATAGCGTCCCAATTGTAATTGAAACGCTATATATAATTAAATATACTATTTGTTATATATTAAAATAATTAATGTATAAAAATATAAAAGATGTTTTGTGAATAATTGCTGACAGTTGCAAATAAGAATTGCTGGTGCTACTTGGTTTTGCAAGTCAAGGCAATATCGCGATTTACTTGTTCGGGTTTGTCAGTATGAGTTGGAGACAATGATTTAAATTCTTCCTTGGCTGGATTGAACTGGAGTCTGGTCACGTGACGGCCGGCGTGCTCGGGTTTCTGGAAGTTTCTAAGCTAAGGTTATATATTCACGGTCGCTGGGAGGCTCCGGCATTTTACGTTGACAACTAGTGTCGTGAGTGTGTCGTGAGTCTTTCCAGCGAAACGTGAACCAACAAACTTTAAATTCTGGGACAAGTGAAAGTACGAAGTTCAGCGCACATGAGTTAATGTTTACTTATGCCCACAACAATTCATTAAGTAACACCTGGGAATTAAATGATTTGACGGAAGAGGATGTAAATGCCGAAGATGTTTGTAATAAATTGAAGGAAGCAATATCGAATAATAAGAAGAGGAGTGAGAGAAATAAAAAGCTGAAAGTCTACGAGGGCATTAAAAACCGCCAATTCAAAATTGGAAGCTGGGCCTATGTGCTAAATAGGTCCAGTGGAGGTAATGAAAAGTTTATTGCTAAGTTCATTGGTCCATACAGAATCTTGTATTATTTAACTGATATGAGTTGTATATTGAAGCACAAAGATGATTTGTTAGATGTTAAAAGGGCACATGTCAGTCAATTGAAACCTTGTGTAAATGTTTGTAAATAAACATCTGTTATTTGTTTGTAAATAACCAAGTGTGACAAAGGTGTATCGCAAGTTCATAAAATAATGTTTTCAGGTTGTGTAATAAAGTATGTTTCAGTGAGAATAAAAAGGGTGATTGTAATTGGCAATACTGAAGACTTGAAGATATAAAATGTAATTAATAAATTATATCTTGGACTACATGGATTAAAAGCAAGGTATAAATGAAGATAATTTATTGAAGTAAATTAATGGGTATTGCTAACTCAAGAAAACAATCACCTTTCTCCAAGATGACAAGACTCGATTGAAATAATATTTTCTTGTGTCTTAGAATAAATTTTAGTTAAATAAATAAAATAAAATGTGGATAAAAGAGCGAGTGTATGGACAAACAAAAGGAAAGAGAAACATGGAATTAAATAGTTTTACTAGCTAGCTGTGAAAGTTGTTCGAATACCTGGGATTTATCCACATTGGGGCACTCACAATTTTCTTTACTGATCACTTAACTACAACATTTGAATCACAATAGACCGAACTTCACTTCACTCGCACCCCGTTGTCGGATTGATTCATGGTTGACGTTCAATGGAGACAGTGTTGACGCTTGGAGAAATATTTTTCCGGAGGAATGGCTGAAGAATAAAACACCTTCTGTGTTAAGCAGTGTGAACGGAATAAATAGTAAAATAATGAGTATAACATTAATCTGCCGTTGAGGATTGTTTGTTCTGGGTTTTTTTGCTGTATCAACTGCGAAGACGATTCCGGACGACTTCCCCATCTGCGCAGAACTTCTTCTGCTCATGCTGAGATGACAGCTAGTATACTTGCGCCAACGTCGAGGTGTTGCTGCGAAGTTCGGATGCCATACAAAAACTGAACTATGTACACGAGTAGTGGACAGCGCGTTAGTGAATGTTCAATCGACGACGCAGTGCTACCTGGACTGAGAAGGGGAGTTCCTGGGTCGTTGACCTTCGACTGGCGATAAGGAGCGAGGCTTTGTCAATTGTTATCGCTCGACTACAGCTGGACATTCTACATTCCACTGATGTGAACATTGAGTAGTGACTGTGGTTTAAAAATTTGTATTTGTTGAGCAAATTTGAATGTAAATATTTCCTTTTGAATTGTATAAATGTTTGGAAAATTGTAAATATTTTGGATTGTATAATTGTTTATGAAAAAGAAAATTTGTAAAAGTTTTAAAAATGAAAATTTGAGGATGTATTGTAGCAGAGCACCAGCAATTTCAGGAAGTCAGGGGAGAATATAGCGTCCCAATTGTAATTGAAACGCTATATATAATTAAATATACTATTTGTTATATATTAAAATAATTAATGTATTAAAATATAAAAGATGTTTTGTGAATAATTGCTGACAGTTGCAAATAAGAATTGCTGGTGCTACTTGGTTTTGCAAGTCAAGGCAAGATCGCGATTTACTTGTTCGGGTTTGTCAGTATGAGTTGGAGACAATGATTTAAATTCTTCCTTGGCTGGATTGAACTGGAGTCTGGTCACGTGACGGCCGGCGTGCTCGGGTTTCTGGAAGTTTCTAAGCTAAGGTTATATATTCACGGTCGCTGGGAGGCTCCGGCTTTTTACGTTGACAACTAGTGTCGTGAGTTTGTCGTGAGTCTTTCCAGCTAACCGTGAACCTCTTCAGTTTGAAGGTATAAAGTTGTTTTAAAATTTAGAGTTTCAATTTAAATTATTGCTCCAATTTCTCATTTGTTGTATTTCAAAAAGGGGAACAGTCTGTAAAACAATTATTTCTTTTTCAGGGTTCTTCATTCTTTCTTGGATTTATCTTTAATAATACTTGGGTTGAAGACATGCTTAAAGCCACACTGTTTAAGAACTAAAAGAAGATTTATAATTAAAGTTCAGTAATATAAAAAAAAGGATCGAACAGTTAATCTTTTATTTGAAAGACAGAAGTGATAAGCAAAACCAAGTTTAATTTTATTTTGAATTTTGAACTGTTTATTTGAGAAGAAAAGGTTTTATTTTGTTTATTTAAATAAATACAAGAATTACAATAGACCGAACTTCACTTCACTCGCACCCCGTTGTCGGATTGATTCATGGTTGACGTTCAATGGAGACAGTGTTGACGCTTGGAGAAATATTTTTCCGGAGGAATGGCTGAAGAATAAAACACCTTCTGTGTTAAGCAGTGTGAACGGAATAAATAGTAAAATAATGAGTATAACATTAATCTGCCGTTGAGGATTGTTTGTTCTGGGTTTTTTTGCTGTATCAACTGCGAAGACGATTCCGGACGACTTCCCCATCTGCGCAGAACTTCTTCTGCTCATGCTGAGATGACAGCTAGTATACTTGCGCCAACGTCGAGGTGTTGCTGCGAAGTTAGGATGCCATACAAAAACTGAACTATGTACACGAGTAGTGGACAGCGCGTTAGTGAATGTTCAATCGACGACGCAGTGCTACCTGGACTGAGAAGGGGAGTTCCTGGGTCGTTGACCTTCGACTGGCGATAAGGAGCGAGGCTTTGTCAATTGTTATCGCTCGACTACAGCTGGACATTCTACATTCCACTGATGTGAACATTGAGTAGTGACTGTGGTTTAAAAATTTGTATTTGTTGAGCAAATTTGAATGTAAATATTTCCTTTTGAATTGTATAAATGTTTGGAAAATTGTAAATATTTTGGATTGTATAATTGTTTACGAAAAAGAAAATTTGTAAAAGTTTTAAAAATGAAAATTTGAGGATGTATTGTAGCAGAGCACCAGCAATTTCAGGAAGTCAGGGGAGAATATAGCGTCCCAATTGTAATTGAAACGCTATATATAATTAAATATACTATTTGTTATATATTAAAATAATTAATGTATTAAAATATAAAAGATGTTTTGTGAATAATTGCTGACAGTTGCAAATAAGAATTGCTGGTGCTACTTGGTTTTGCAAGTCAAGGCAAGATCGCGATTTACTTGTTCGGGTTTGTCAGTATGAGTTGGAGACAATGATTTAAATTCTTCCTTGGCTGGATTGAACTGGAGTCTGGTCACGTGACGGCCGGCGTGCTCGGGTTTCTGGAAGTTTCTAAGCTAAGGTTATATATTCACGGTCGCTGGGAGGCTCCGGCTTTTTACGTTGACAACTAGTGTCGTGAGTTTGTCGTGAGTCTTTCCAGCTAACCGTGAACCTCTTCAGTTTGAAGGTATAAAGTTGTTTTAAAATTTAGAGTTTCAATTTAAATTATTGCTCCAATTTCTCATTTGTTGTATTTCAAAAAGGGGAACAGTCTGTAAAACAATTATTTCTTTTTCAGGGTTCTTCATTCTTTCTTGGATTTATCTTTAATAATACTTGGGTTGAAGACATGCTTAAAGCCACACTGTTTAAGAACTAAAAGAAGATTTATAATTAAAGTTCAGTAATATAAAAAAAAGGATCGAACAGTTAATCTTTTATTTGAAAGACAGAAGTGATAAGCAAAACCAAGTTTAATTTTATTTTGAATTTTGAACTGTTTATTTGAGAAGAAAAGGTTTTATTTTGTTTATTTAAATAAATACAAGAAGAGTTTATTAATTTCCTTAATATATTTTTTATGACCACTTCTTATCACCCACAAGAAAAATTATAGCCTGCTAGTCTGCGCTATAATATATAGACATATATAAATTTGAACGAATAGTGTTTTTGGTATCTGGGGACTTTAAAACAAAAAGTTATCATGGTCTCGGGCTTAAGTCTTGCCATGCCACCTACGGTAATAGCTTCTTCCCTATAGGGGAAATTCGCTAAAATATTATTCAGATGTTTGATCAGTTAATTACTTTCCGTAGTAGTCTATATATTCGCGAGGGTGTAGGTGATGGTGGACACTTTCTCTGAACCAGTAATTTTTCAGCCCCAGTGTGGGTGTGCTACTAAATATTTAAATATATAAATATTAATATACAAACCAACAAATCTCTATATATAAAAATTACAAAATACTTGCCAGTTGGAGACAAAAAGGTTACGACTATTTTCGAATTGTGTGATAGACCGTTTCTATCCCTATGCTTGACTTGTTTAATAGCGCTTATTATTAATAGTTCCGAGTAGTTTTCCAAATCTTCCAATCTACTACAATCCTTATATTTAATACAGTATTACCTTTCATAACTTGCATTATAATGGCATGAGACGTCTCTACATCTTCTCGCCTAGGAATAATGCCTGTAGTATTTCACATAGTATAATGGAAGTTTGAATGTCATCTTTTCATAAATGAATTGCCGTAAAATGTTGCGGAACCATTAGTGTTAAAAGTTGCAAGTGGTTCGTCGGTAGGTCGGTCAATAATGTTCAAACCTATTTTTATTGGTTACTTTAAACGCATATAATGCCCACCAGATCCTCCCAACCCGTAGGAAGTAATCTTTTAATTTGTCTTTTATTTCCATTATATCTTGTTCTTTAACCAACTGTGCTTTATATTCCTGTCTAACTGCACCGAAGTTTTCTATATGTTCCAATGTACCAATGTACCCTTAAGGTGTCTATGTCTTCTAATTCCAGTTTCCACTATTTGGAACACCTTTCTAAGAAAGACTTGGGAAGTGGTTATATTGATTTAATATGTGTTTGGGTACAGTTTATTTTTAATACTTCTCCGACGTCTTAAAATGTAGGGAGCAAGGTTAGCACTTTCTACTAAGCCTAACTAATTCTTCTAGATCTTTGTGTTTAGGTATAGTGGAGAAAGTTTTATTACATTTTGCAAAACATGCGCCTCCGATTTCATGTCAGTGCATGCTGTACACTTATAGTATCAGGATATTTTCCTATTATCACATAGTTAGTTTGTAAACAGATAAAACTAAATGCCGATAGAGCATAATTTATTAACTTCTCCTTTTGAATGCTTTCATATGGTAGTTTTAGTTGTACTCCAGTTAGTTATCTTCTTACATGATGTTTCACCATTGGGATATTTCTGTCAACATGTTTAATTTAGAGAGAATGTTGTTAATAAGGAAATTTACAAGGAATATTACAGAGTAAATTATTAGCAAAGAGTTAATATTGTTGGAAGAGACAAGCTTAATGGCTGTATGTGCTATTTAATTTGTATAGGGGGTTAGGGTCAAGTACCAAGGACATAAGGCTACAATAGTCTTAGTATTGGGACCATTAATTACAAAACATAACGAAAAAACTAATGTTGTGAGGTACAATGGATTACAAATATATAATTTGCTATTCCCTATTTGTTGAACATTAAGTTAAGCAATGTGAAAATGTTTACTTTTATTTACTTTATTTACTTTTATCTACTTTAATTTTATGGTCCTTACATTATCAATTAAAGGTTATAGTCTCTTAACTGCCTTAAATTTTCATATTTACAAACAATTTACTAAATATATATACTTCCCGAAAAATAAAGTAATAAAAAATCAATGATCGTAATATTTGGGTTACATTTTAAACTAGTATTTAAACCTGAACACGAACGTTTCGATGGACTGTAGGGACATTTGTGTTTCCAATTTAACCGAGGTAACCCCACTTACATATTATATTTTCCATCCGAAATTCTATTGATTTATGTCTAAGTTCAGTATCACAGTCACTGTTATATTTTGGTTTAGGAGGATAAACGAATGGTGCAAGGTAATTTGTCAATTATACGTTATTTCATATATTCTGTCAATTGACAAGCCTTACTTTCTCCTTATACAAAAATATTGTTTGTTTGTTTAGTATATTTTGATTTTTATGTATTACATACGAAACGGTCAATAAAGGGTGGCACACGGTGATCGATTTAACCAGTTACACCTGTCACAAGGCCCAATCAGAGAAATACCTAATAAAATAATTCACTGAGTGGAGCGAATGATGACCGGTGTAACCAGTTGAAATCAATCGCCTTGTACTAGCCTTTATATGTTAGCTGCCTTGTATGTAAGTGCAATATAATTGTCAATATATTTTGTTGTGTTGTGTGACGTATTTTTTATATTGTTAATTGTAGCAACACGTATCATGCTAATCAAGGAATTCGTTTAACACAAATCTCTTGACGCATTGCTTAATAATTTAATATGTAATTTAGCAATACTAATTGATCATGAAAGAGTAGATTCATGTTTAAGTCTAAGTGTGAATGGATTATGCAGTGGGAGTAATCAAGCAAAGCCACTGAGAATGCCATCTCAAAGCACGAGCTAAATGTCTGGGAATAAGTTTAGTGTTATGTTAGAAAGTGGTAAGTTATAAATTGCTTGATGGACAACTAAACATATTTGAATAAAGGGGAGTGAGGCTTTATTTATTTATTTTGTTGTATTTAAACACTAACGGAATTTGTCTAAATACAACACACAAACACTTTTAGGGTAAGTTGTCGAATATAAACCCCTATCAAGTGATCCATCACTTTTAAGAGTTCAAAGAAATAGACGAATGGAGAAAATTACAGATATCTCGCTCTTGCCTAACTAAAATGGCGGCCAGTCAAAATTAAAGTGAACACTTTACCTGAAACCTTCAAGACAGAATTAAAATATTCAAATGTTCCATTAACTTTGTAAAACAAAGAAACGAATTTTAATAGTGATAACACCTGAATTAGAAGTATTATTTAACGTTTTTGAAATCGTGAATGCCCCATAAAATGTGAGATTTCGGGAGCAACTCAAATTTTAAATATTTAATCCCTTGTTAAGTGACTGGTTTAGTTTAAATAACTCAAAATATGCAAACCAATTGTGAAAGCGAGTAATTTGTACCTCTACCCTAATTGAAAACTCGTTATTAACGAACTTAACGACCATTTAACCAGAGTTCCTTCTATTTTCAAGAGCTCCTTAAATTAGGTGTCACTCGATAGCGGTTAGATTAAACTGGTGGACCAGGAAACCGAGGCAGAGTCTCTAAAATGTCTTTCACATGGGAATTTGGCGAAACTCACCCAAATATAGTTGTAAAGGTGGTTTTTATATCAAAATTGTGATTTGCCCCAAAATACCCAGTACCTGAAAAATGTATACTTCATTAACATTTAGTTTATATCACTACCCAAGAACATTTATTTATCTTAACGACTAAAATAATAATTTGTCTGGACTTTTTTACACACATTATATACGAGTAATATATAATACAATTTGGCCTTTTCGCCATTTGAAAATATCTTGCGGGTTAGCACCACTGATCTTGAAACAATTTTTTTTGTATGGGCATTTTATGTTGTTTGTTGGATTATTAATTAAACAAATATTCATTATTCTAAACTGCTCAAAAAGTTAACCATTTACTTAATCGCAAAAAATGATTACATTCTCAGATCAAAGGTGGGATTTGCAGTCAGTTGTTATGAAAAATCATTTACCCTGTAACTAAACTGCATATTTGACTATAAATATGTACTCTCCGTTACAAATTTCCAAATAGATCTGGTAATAACTTGAAAATGTACATGAAAAATAAAATTATATAATACAATTTAAGGGATGTGTACAATGGATGCTATGCAATGGTCGGTTTAAGGGAAAACTAAAATCATTCGCAGATGAAAATGATTTATGCTATCTTGGTGAGACATAGGATATGGGTAAAGAAAGTATAAATCAGGATCTATTAGCATTAAGATGGTGGTTTTCAAAAAATAACATGTTTTCAAGTTCTGAGAAGACTTCATGTATTAATTTTTCGCTTAGAGAAGGTGTGCATTATCGAGAGCCTGTAGTATATGAATGCATATAATGTCTGTGTAAACAGACCCAGAACATCACAAAATGTGTGACTATCAATAGAGCAGAGGTTGTCAAATACCTAAGGTTTTATCTGGATTGTAAATTAAACTTTGAAAAACACTTAACTTCTTTGAATAATAAACTAAACTCTGTGCTTAGGCTTTCTTTTTTTTAAAGTGATTTTATCCACTTCATATTTTAAAAATGATTTATTTTTCACTGGTACAAAGTAGAATTGCATATGGAATATTATGTTGGGGAGGAACCTCGTTAGTAATTTAAACGAAACAATAGTCAAACAGAAAAGAATCGTCAGAATTATGATGAATAAATCACAAATTGAACCATCTTGGCCAATTTTAAAGATATGAAAATATTGCCACACCGTTATCTATACATATACAAGGTATTAATTAATTTTTATTTGAGAAGTGGGAACAGTATTCCAGACGAAGACAGTTATAGAATTCAACTTAGATCTAAGTTAAATGCGTTTGTTCCACAACCTATTTTAACGTACTTCAAAAAAACGAATGAGTTTTTAGGGCCAAAATTGTTTAATCATTTGCCATTAATAATAAGAGGGGCTAAAACAAACAGGAAATAAAAAAAACTGACTTTTGACTGGCTTTTTACTGTTGAAAGTGTAGAATATATGTTGGGTTTATGAATGAAATGTTAAGTTTTAGTAATTTATTGTTAGGGAAATATTTTCTTTAGTTAGATATTTTACATTAATATAAAAATAGGTTATTTGTAAAAACTCTTGTGTCTTATACATGTTCATTTAAATGATTAAAACTGATAATAGTTTATATATCAGTGTAATTTGTTTAGTAAAAAGAGCAATGAAAGTTGTATTTATTAAGTGTACTCCTTCACTTAATGTTAGTCTACCAGATTATATTTGTTTGTTACTTATGTATCTTGTGCCTCAAAACAGGCTTTCTAGCCTGAGAGGAAATATTTGTTTCTAAAATCTCTTGTAATATTTGAAAGATATGGTTTTATAATTTTATGTGCGAGGCAATGTATTTATGCGTGGCATGTATAAATTTGTTGTATGGAGTTGGGAAACAAATAAAGATCATTTTTAATTTTTTTCATTCTAATTTGTTATGGATAATGTATAATATTAAAAGATGCACAAGTACGAGCGTGATTTTAAGTAATTTTATGGCAATACCGGTGTTATTTCATTAAACATAAATTAATTATGAAAAACTCAATGAAATACACTCTTGAAAGTCTCATAATGTTTATAATTTGTATTGGTTAAGCTTACTTAAATAACACAAATTGATTCTCCCTCTCCGTATTGGTTAATCAAGCAGCTCGGTTCGACAAGATAATGAAAACATCAATATGCATAGAATACCTAGGAAGGCTAGCGACATGAGGTAGCGCGCCTACCTTCCACTTGTTAAAACACAAAAAGCCGCTTTTATAAATCTCATTAAAAGTTGAAATATCTGATTCAGCTGATGCATATTACATAATTCTATTATCTTGACTCTATTTTGGTTCTCTTTTTTTAAAACTATTTATACATGAATTAAAGAGATCTTGGCTAAACTACAAAATAGTTCTCTTTATCGTCTGTAGGGATTCATTTAATTTCATTAATACCACTTTTGTTGTTTACCATCGAGTTGATGAGGGGTTACTATCCAAAAGGGATAGAATAGTTTAGTTAACATCCAAAAGGTCTCCGGAAAACCTTCGCCGAGGCAAAAAATACACTTAAACGTTGTAATAGTCTCAGTGATAACATACGATTCTATAACCCCCACCACTAAACCCCATGCAAACCTCGCCTAGCTCCCACTCCTGACCACTGTGACAGGCACTCGTTATAAAAAAAAGTCCTGTCACAGTGTGTTCATCTCTCCTCCCCCCAAATCTTCCCCTGGCCACTGTAGCAGGTAAAAAAAGTCCTGTTGCAGTGTGTTCACCTCTAACCATTCCCTCGCCACTGTAGCAGGCAACGAAAAAAATAATAAAAAAAGTCCTGTTGCAGTGTGCTCACCTCCAACCACAACCCATTCCCTGGCCACTGTAGCAGGCAACGAAAAAAAATAATAAAAAAAGTCCTGTTGCAGTGCGTCAATCTCCCCGTCACCAACCAACCCTATCCGACGGCTGAAGAGGGCCCAAGCGCCCTAAAGCAGCCTCAGTGGGCCAGGGACTTTCCCGCCCACTGGAACCTCACAAAACAACAACATCACTAAGATTACTAAACATTCTCATACTCTGTTTGAATAAATATAACATCCCTCGCCTCGCAGTTGTTTTTAGGCCAGACTAGCTGGCCCGACAGACGTTGTTCTTTAATGTCATTGAATTTGTTTTATGGCAAATGCTAGTTCATTTTCAAGATGAGCTCGATCGCTTCGCTCACTCGCTTCCAGGATGAGTTCGTTCGCTATGCTCACTCGCCTATTTTTATATATTTCCGTAGTGAATATATGTTTATGCCTTTGAAGTACGTTTGGACATGATCCTTACAACAGCTGGTTGGTGTAACTAACTAACTAACTAACATACTAACCCGACGTTTTATGTATTTAGATTTATTAAACAAATTATTTTCAAAGAAGACAAAACAATTATATAAATTCACTTTATAAAGAAATGAAATAATTAACAATTTAAGAAATGCAATTCATATTTTTCAGTCTTTCTTGAAAATAGGAAAATATAAATACGAACCATAATCTAGCAAAGTGCATTAAACAGAAAAATTTGCAAGCAAAAGGCCTATTACTTGTGTTTTAAAGATTATTTGAACAACATATAGTTTTACCTTGTGTTTGAACTTGCGAAAATTTCCAAACGAGTGTTTAAAATTAAAAATAGTTAAAATTGTATTGTTTGATTTTTATCTAACCTTTATCACAGACGTTACATGTATGATAACTATTGGAACTGCAGTTATCTATTAAGTCAACATCTATCATAAAACAAATAAAAACACGACAAATAAATATCAACGCCCTTACTGTAAATAAACAAGTATGAATTTAGTCTCAAATAACCTTGAAAATTTCGTACTTGTATTAAAAATATATTTTCGATGACATTTTTAAATTTGTGAGATAAAACAATGCCAAATGTGCGTAAGCTATGATATACTAGAAAACCTATATTACCTCCAAGAGGGGAACATCTTATTTATATTTATCAAGATTTACATATTTTAATTAACTATTTAATGAAACAACTAAATGACGGAACAAAATGTTACAAAGCTGAACAAGATCGGTGGGTGCTCCGTTGTGGTTCAACAAAATGTTACAAAGCTGAACAATATTGGTGGGTGCTCCGTTGTGGTTCAACAAAATGTTACAAAGCTGAACAATATCGGTGGGTGCTCCGTTGTGGTTCAACAAAATGTTACAAAGCTAAACAATATCGGTGGGTGCTCCGTTGTGGTTCAACAAAATGTTACAAAGCTGAACAATATCGGTGGGTGCTCCGTTGTGGTTCAACAAAATGTTACAAAGCTGAACAATATCGGTGGGTGCTCCGTTGTGGTTCAACAAAATGTTACAAAGCTAAACAATATCGGTGGGTGCTCCGTTGTGGTTCAACAAAATGTTACAAAGCTGAACAATATCGGTGGGTGCTCCGTTGTGGTTCAACAAAATGTTACAAAGCTGAACAATATCGGAGGGTGCTCCGTCGTGGTTCGTTTCACTGATATTATATTTGTAGTGCCATTCTCGGTTATTTCCTCAAAATAAGATATCACGTCCTTGGTCCAACGATAACGTTTAACCTAACCTAGTTTTTACAAAGCACAATATTATAATAAATTTAATGTTTTGTTTTTTATAAATTTGTTTTCAAACGCTTTGCAAATTTTAAATTATACAGACACTGTCAGACCTCTCTGTTAACAGAGCTTCATACCACGGTTATATTTTAAAGTTATAGTTTGTTTACTGATTTAACATTGTAGATTCCTTTAGATTTTGTAATCTTGTATTAAAATGTTCATACCAGATGGATATTGTGTATTTACATTTTGTATGTTGCCATGACATATGATATTCATTCATAATTATAACTATGAAATTTAACTCCAATCAAAATTTGCAGGAATGTAAAAGAAAACATGTAATAACTCGGTTTGCTTACTGCTTCAGATATGATATTTCTCAACCATTACAAGTTTAAATACATACCTCTATATTGTTTTAACTTATTTATTTTGGGGGAATGAGTATTACCTCTGCCCCTCTGTTAACAGACTTCAGGTATCAAAGCTCGCGTTGACAGTGATATACGGTGACACATGAGGATATACGGACTTGATTAGATTGAATCTACTAATTGTCAATGACGCTTTCAATTAGGCCCTGATTTGTATATCGTTTTAAAGTTGAATTCCAAGTCTTTCAACACGGTAATTGTTTTAAAAATGTTCTATTTTGGTGAAATTTGGTAAACACTTGTGATTATAAGTTTGAAAAGAAGAAATACTACAGTGTCAGAAAGGGTTTTTTTGGAGCTAGGTGGTCTGTTTTACCCCAACATTAGTATTCACATTTTGTTTACATAGACATTTGTAAATGTTTAATTTTGTTTTGATTAGCTTACAAAACGTTGTGCTATGTTACTGTTATAATAAGTAAAGTTTCATACCTTGCTTACCTATGAATATCTACTGATACAACCTAGTATACCTAGTGTATGGCTTTTTATGTTTATGATATATTATTATCTTTGTACAATATAAAATATCCCCTTAGTGGCAAACCTGTATCCTCAGTCCTATATAATTCTTAGTACGTTATCCAGTTCTGTTATTATGGAAGAATAAATAAAGATTTTGTAGTTTAATACTAACAAAAGTTTTTTGAAATATGATTTCCGGCTTGAAGTGTTTTTTATCTAATGATTTTTGCATGGAAACTTATATGGTTTCTGATACAGCTCACCTGCGTGATCGGCATTATGTTATTCTACTGGATGTTTAATAAAGTGTTACACCACAAACATTAAATTGCTAGAGTTATGACTTGGTCAGTATTTAATGATTCGTATATGAAACATTACCAGGAGCTCAATTTCCTCTTTGTTATCTATTCATATTTCACTGCATAATGTTTTTATTTTCTAATTTGTATATTTTTTTACTGCTGTAATTACCAAATTTACTATATACACATCCCTTTTACAATAGTCAAACTAAAAAATACATATTTTACAAAAATATACCCTTGTTTAGCTGTATTACCCTTTTTAATCACCTTCCTGATAATATAAAGCAAGATAAATTTGATATCCATCAAAATGTAATCTAATTATTACAGTATATACTATCTCACTGTTTCTACAGCACTAGGGAGTTCCTTTCCATTACCACGGGATGGAATACCCGAATTAGTCTTGTTAAAAGCTATCAAGATGGTCTGAAAGTCTCGTTCAGGTAAAGTTTTCATAGGTAAATTACGTTTTACGCTTTTGTTTGTTTTAATTTTTTGTCAGAAGTTACGTGAAAGATAATTAAGAATAAAATTAAGTTTTTATTGTTATCTTTAGATTTCTTCAAATTGAATTGTCTATCTATCTTTAGTATGTAACAAATCTCTACCTTATATGCATTTAAGTGTTCCAAAATCTGTTATATATTCTGAATAATAAACAAATAAACAAATCACGTTTATTTATGATATATTTTTATAAAACTTGTGGTAGTGAGATACATACATACAATGAGTCGCAGGTTCACTGTGACGGGTTGCTGTGTACGTTATTAATATAAAAGAGTACGTTTTACTACAATATAAACTTCTACATTTTTTATCGAATCTAAAAACAATTCTGTTAAAACCAATTTGACGTCATATGTATGTATTCAACCCTTTGGAAGCTGGAGTAGATTGGGTATGATTGTGGTTTTAAGTAGCCATCGAGTTATCGAGTTTTTATTCGGACCACTGCTGCTGTTCCAGAAATGTTCTCGGAAATTGGATAAGACCATTACACTCGCCCTTCTCGCTAACGTCGAGCCATTATATTTCTCCAGGTAACATTTAGCCCAGTATACCTCTTTTATTTAAATTATGGCTATTGCAAAATTTAATTTATTAAATTAAATTAAAAGTTATGCAATTTATACACGACCCCTAAATGTTATTTATTCGTAATACAATTTTATTTTCACTTTAGCTGCTGAAAACTATTGTTTTATGTACTGCACAGTCATATTTTTAGGGGTGGCTCTTGGGGGTTAAAATACACGTTTAATATAAGAATTGAATATCAAATTAAAGGCTATTCTTTGTAGAACATATAGCCGAGAACTTATTTTTAAAAGGTTAACCCGTTACAAAATTAGATTGACAGTACTTTAAAATCTTTAGTTTCCTTTAACGTCGAGTCGATTGTTATATACAGAGTGACTCAGACCACCCGTCCATCTTGTATAGTGGGAGAACGGTTTGGTCTAAAGTCAGAAAAAAATCGTTCCCACTAAAATGCATATGGGCAATCTATCAACAATATTTTCATCAAAATCTATGTATAGGATGAATGTCACGGGTTCGAATCTAAAAGTTGTCTTATGTAAACATAGGGAAAGTTGTTCATCGTTTTAAAGGTCTCGTTAGCACTTGGATGTATTCTGTGGCCACATTCATTTTATGTCTTATGCAAATTTACATGCATTTCGTATGAGAAAATTACGTTCTTTGCTGATGGCAGAAAAACTAAAAGAGAAACAAGGTTGGTGTAAATTTGAAAGTTGCTAGGATTTACAAGACCTTTTCAATGGAATGCTTCTTCTCATAAGCTACCTTTTGACTTTTTTTGAATTTTGGGCATATAGGCATTTTCAAAATAAATATTTTATTGAAATTTAGATTTTCTCAAAAAGGTCTGTTATGTAGCATATCAAAGCAAAGCTGAGTTTATCACGAGTAAGACATTTGAAGTCGGAAAAAGAATAAGAGTGGTGGTTTAGAAAATACAGGGTATTCCGTAAATGTCAAAATTTTACTCAAAAATCGGCGCCATTTTGAAACTGATAAAGATAAGTGAATTTTGTTTTCACAAAAATGTTTCGTTTAACAAGACCTTTAAAACGATGTATAATATTCCCTATGTTTACATAAGAAAATGTTGAGATTCAAACCGATGGCCTTCAATTATGGAAAATCCTGTGCATAGTTTTTGGTGAAAGTATGTTTAATAGATTGCCCATATTCGTTTTAGTAGGGAAGAATTTTGTTTGATGACTTTAGACCAAACCGTTCTTCCGTTATACATGCTGGTCTGACTCACCCAGTATATTTTTGTCCCTGAAAAAGACGTCGTTGTGTCAATATTTTTGAGTTTTTATTGAACAACGATTGTTTAAGATATTTAGTTAAATAATTAAGAAACTGTAGCAGGTGTAAGTTATTAAAATTAATTACCTTTTTATTTAGACATTGTACAAAGAACATTGTACTTGTTTGTTTTACAGATTGTTATAACATTGTTATTGCAAATCAACATATGAGATATAATACTTTGAAAAATTAAAAATTATTGTTATGGTATTTTTTATTGTGACTAATTTTCATAAAAAAATAAAAAAGTTATATCTTGCTAATTTATAAACATATACTGACGAAACTTGGAATATGGCTTCATCTGGTTGTAGTTGATCGTTTGTTTGTACAGCAACCATTGTTTTGCTTATGGTTCTCGTATAAGCAAACCTGGGCACTTAACCCCCACGTTTTTCTTATGGAGAATAATTACAATGTCATGTCTCCCTTAATTAAGAAGAAAAAATAATAAAAATTGGTATGTGGCTTCACCTAGTTGACTTCTATTGACATTTGCATAAAAACAATTTTTTTTGTATTCCTGGTTGAAGCAAACCTGCGTACTCAGCCCAAATGTTATTCTTATGGAGAATAATTAATGGGGGTTGAGTTTTAAAGTATTGTATCTTAGTAAATAATGGACATACTGAGGTCGTTATCAACCCAAACTTTAGTAAATGTTATCCAGTTTAAGAAAGGACGGGACAACATATTCTGTCAGAGGCATCCTTTCGGAGATATTTAGCAAAAACTGAAAAAGGTGAACAAATTTGACTGTTTTTTGGCTCCACGCGAGTAGCACAGGTATTTCAAAACTGCAAACTTGGTTTCTTACTTTTGGTATAGGACCTAACAATACACAGTACTAAAATATTACAACTACATGACCTCTTACATGCACGGGTGTTTTTTTTTTTTGACTGGACTAGTAGTATTGTGATAAACATTTCATGGAGAGTGATTCAGGATTAGTAATATAAACAAGGTTTAATACGATACGAAAATCATATCAAACGTACTGGACCTGATAAGTAAATAAGTAGGGATCTGGATCAATAAAAAGCCTTTTATCGACTATTATACTTGTCTGTATAATTACGATAAAAGACAGAGAGTATAAAGGGCTGGAAGGGAATACCTATGCAACATACTCTTTTGAGGTTACACTGGAACCTTGGAAATAAGACTATGGTTTTCTTAAAAAAATAGAAAAATAACTCTGATTTTAGATGCGATCAAATGCTCTCAATAATTTAGAGAAACACACAATATTTGTTTTTAAAATGTAGGCATTCACGGCTCTTCTTGAAGTAACTTAGACTGTTAATTGGTTTTCATAAGGTCTTTATCATTATAACAAATACCCCCGTAGCATCAAACCTACGTACTCAGCGAATTTACAATGCTATATATGTATCTTAATACCACATAAAGCCACATACCAAGTTTAATCAATATACATTCATAGATAAACGATTTATGACATTTTAATTATTCTCCATAAGAATAAAATGGCGGCAGAGTATGCAGGGTTGCTGAAGCAAGGAACACAAAAATTGGGGTTTTAAACAAATATCAATATAACTCAAGAAGGTAAAGCCACATACCAAATTGTATTAATTTATGTTCATAATTAAGGGAGATAACACGTTACTTATTCTCCATAAGAATAACATGGGAGTTACATGGGAGTTGCTGAGTACGTAGGTTTGCTGCCATGGGAACTATCGGCCAAAAAATGTTTTTTTAGTGACAATATCAATAGACCACAACGATATGAAGCAATATACCAAGTTTCATCAGGATAAGTTGATAAATAAGCGATATATATATATATTTTTTTGTATTCTCCATAAGAATAACATTGGACAACGTACTGTGTTTAGCACTTTCAGTATCTCTGTAACCATTTGACACAGAGAATTGATCAAAACACCAAATTGTGCGTCTTTTTAAGCTGATTCCAATGAAAAAGCTGAAATTTGACTTTTCAAAAATATTATGTAAAAAACTCAAAAAACCTATTTCGGGGGTACAAAACCCCCCAAAAATACCCCTTTGTATAGATCGATCTGTCTGGTTTCCGAACTTATAGTCATAAATGCTGCTTTACACGTTTATACCAAATTTCATCAAAATCGGTCTATTTTTACGAGAGTTATCGTGCTCACGGACACACACACGCACACACACACACATACAGACACACACATATATATATATATATGTGTATATATATGTATATATATATATATATATATGTATATATATACAGTTTTGAACGAATGTTGTTTTTGGCATCTGGGAACCTCAAAACGAAAAGTTATCATGATCCCGGGCCTAGGTCTTACTATGCCGACTACGGTAATAGCTTCTTCTCTGTAGGGGAAATTCGCTAAAAACACGCATTTTGATACCTTATTTGCAGGAAGAGGACTGGATTAGTGTTTTGTTGTTAACACAACTAAATCTGGCCCTGTGTCGGGAATAAATTATTCTAGTTTTGATTTAAGGGATTATGAAAAAATGTCGCTTATCGGGTAACATTTATTACTTTTCAGTTTTTAGAGGGAATAAAAACGTCAATAACCATAAGAATTTATTATTCGATTCGGCTAAAAAAGGGGATTTCCTCAGCCGAATTCAACAATATTATCCTGTTTCGGTATTAAAGTCACGTTCTCGATGTAATTTAAATATACGCAGGCCGAGGCCTTGTTTTCGTACGGACAACAATTTCGTATAACGGTCCATACGTTATTTACTCATGCTTATTCATTGACACAAATGTGGTGGGAACGATTCTTAATCCATTCGACAACAAAATCTGTAAACAAGTATTGAAGTGAAAAGACAGAGACAGTAAACATTAAAGTATTACAAACAGACAAACATGTACATCATGCTGTAATGTTGTTGGAAAATAAGAAACTACCTGGGGAATGCACAGCAATATTTGCGTGGACTTGATCACGAACATGTTGTCAGTACATGTCAACTTGACCACGTAGAAGGGGTGGAGTGCCGCATATCGTCTTTGGTGTGGTGGGTGGTCGGGATTTGGTGGGCCAACTCGGTGGCGGGTCCTACGGTAAGTTTCAAAATTCCATGACCAATTACCATACCATGACAAATTATTTTTCCTACGTCTGCCCGAGAAAGCGGTTGTTTTCGCACTCGATATAACTCGCAAAACAGGTGATTCCAGTATTCATTTTACTTAGCGCACCTATTTTTACTTTGCGCACTCTCGATTACTTTGCGTACTCCAGTGTTTCAACTTAAGAACACAAAAATAGTCTAAAACAGGATGCAGGTAACATTGTTTATGCATGAATTATGTTGGCAACACTGGATAATAAACATCTGATCTATTGTTGTTGTTCCCGAACAACATAAACATAAACATAACCTGTATTTTGTTGAAGTTGAATTAAAGCGTGTTTACATAAAAAAGTGTTCATAAATTGTGAGTAGGCCTAGTTACTTGTGAGTAGTACTATTACTTTAATCAGGTATAGTATATATTTAAGTTTTAATAGTGGCAGCCTTCTTCTAAAAAATACGAATGAATATAATCGAAACGCTTTATTCTAACTGTAGGAAGTATATCATACAGGCTATCATTAATATTATACATATCATACTGTATAATCAATATTTGGTAGACGTATTCGCCTACGGCTCGTGCGTAAACATTTCTCTCGAGTGCAACATAGTGGCACTTTGCGCACTTGTTGCATAAATAACTATTACAACGACGTCGATCGAGGGTAGAGTGACCGGATGCGCGTCGTCGGATTTGTTGATCTGTTTTTCTTAGTTCTAAGAATTATGGTTTTAAGATTTCCTATGAAGTGTTTACATTTAAAAATTAAAATTTTGTTAAGAGTTTTTTTGTTTAGTATTTTTACTCCCGTTATAAAGTTTACTTCGCAAATCGTATAGGAAACCTTTGAATTTTTGCAAATTAACAAGATCATATTTTGTAAGTGGTATTCCTGATCATAGTTATTTAATTTTTAGTGATGTACAGTGTAAGATTCCAGAATTTCAGATGTGAGGAAAGTTTTGAATGTCATTAAAGTGTTGAAAAATCAACGGACATTGTTATTATTATCTAATATCAG
The DNA here is from genome assembly GCA_963675035.1 of Allygus modestus. Lineage (NCBI taxonomy): Eukaryota > Metazoa > Arthropoda > Insecta > Hemiptera > Cicadellidae > Allygus > Allygus modestus. The sequence goes on along the minus strand of OY776115.1, from coordinate 99,780,789 downwards.
CAATAAATTAACAATGATTAAATAATTTAACTAAACAAAATAATCACGGGTGCCTCAATCATCTTAAGTGAGACCTTAAGGAGCATTTATATTATTATATATTTAATTAAAAAACAACAAACCAACATTAAAAAATAATATATTGTAACTATAATTATGCCCATTCTAAAATTCAAGACTAGAATTCAAGTTTTAAAAATGGTTTAATGTAAGCAAAATAACCCTCGATTTTGTAGAATAGTTTATATTGATTGGTATAATTCTATGAAAGTAAATTTTTGTATGATGTTGTGGGGGTATCCAGAATTTCAACCGTGGGAAACACTTTAAATGCAATTAAAAGGTAAAGTGGTAACGTTTTCTCTCATGCAATAAAAAACTAATTTGCACTCTTGATTCATAAATAAATATTTAAGCAGGATAAAAACCCTATGTATTTTTAAGTTTTCAAAAGGGAACGGTACACTCTGGTCTTGTTACTATCTAAGGGGCAGGGTGCGCAATACTTGTATTGGAAACACTCTTCACCTTAGATGCTTCCCCGATTATGCACTGCAGTTTTATAAATGCATGTGTATACCTAATTGATAAACTGATGTTTTCATCCAAATTATTCCGAATAGGAGTGCAATTAAAGTTTTAGAATGGTCTTACCATGACCCTTAACGGTAAAGGTACCATATGTATTAGAAACAACTTCTGACCTCGATACTCATACTTTAAGAATTTTTTGGAAATAACTTGGAACTCCTAGAAATAGGGAAATAACAGGTTACTCTTTAAAAAATATCATCATATAGATGAGTGAATTATGTTGTAAATTAGAAATAAAATTGCATACCTTTTAAAATATTTTCTGTAAGATAGTAGTAAATACATTCACAAAACATTGATTTGACATTTAAATAAAAGTGATGATTTATATTTAAATTAGCTGATCCTACAAATCATATAGAGATTTACGCTACAGGATGACATAGCACAATATATACCACAAAACATGTATATCGTAAAAATCATGTATGTATATATTACCTAAGTTTGTAGTGATCAAGATTCCACTACACCAAACATCCGAAGCTATAAACCCATTGCAAGGCAGGTTCTTATAACGATAGTTGGGTTGCGCTAGGTTACATTATTGGAATTGTTTAGTTAATAATAATCAAAAACTAATAATTACTATCTAATTTCACCAGCCTTATTGATATGACAATAATTTAGAAATAATTATCATTATCGTCACCAGATACGGGTGGTCGGCACGCAATTTCCTTGATACCTGTTATCTCTAACATTTAGTTAGAGTTCAGTGTTTACAACCTATCTACCAACAATTTTAATTTTTCACCTAAGCAAATGTTTCATAAAATAACTAAATTGTTAGTTATGTACCTAATAATAGAGTAAATAGCACCTTGTTCTATTGTTTTTGCTGGTTAATAGGCAAGTGGAAACTACCGGAAACAGTAAATAGCAATTTAATATATAGCCAATTACTGAACATAGGCAAAAATAAAATTGTGAAAAAACTAACGCCTTTCATCTAACTTGCTTGTACAATACAGTTATTGAGTTGCGACTCTTTTATAAGTTACAAAAAATCCTTATTGTGTTAACATTTATATAACATTGAATTTAACAGCAGTTCCAATCGTCAACTGCCGTAAATAGTCTACTGTTTACTTACACCAACCAACTAATTTAAACCAATTGTTTTTAAATACGCTTCAATATTATAGAACCATCATAAAGCATGTAGTATAATTTGAAATCATAAACAGTAAAATAACGGTAAAAAGCTGAAAACCCATATGATTGATGTAAATAACTACTATGAACTCATTACACAAATCAGCTCTTTCCTTTAAACGGAAAATATATTTGTAAATATAGATTCACTTATTTGTTTATTACAAGTAACTAACGAATGTGGCATTAAAAACTATTTATGCGTTTATCGAGGGACTTGTGGTTACTCAAAACTTTTATCCAGACATCCGAAAAACTGGTGATTATATAATAAGACAGGAAATAAACATTAAAACAGAAAATTGGACAAGTAAAAGATATTTGTTTCGCCAGGAATGCTTTTGAAGATGCGCCTCTGGCCCTCGGAACAGCCCCAGTTGACATCAATTTATTGGTGGAACTATTACACACAGCAAAATTTAAACGAGTTTGCACGCAGCACGCTGACTTGAGGGAAGTGAATTTCCACAAACAAACTTTTAAAACTCAAAATTTTTGTAAAAACATGCATTTATACTAATTTTTATTGAAATCTGAAAACATTGATTTTTTTACTGTTCTGATGCTCCTGGTTTCGTTTACCTGCAAAGCTGGGAATACAATTTTGCGCATTATAATGTTAGCAGAAGGTCCAGGCAGGCTTGAAAGTAGGCGTGGTTTCTTGGAATGATAAAAGTACTCTTAAAAAGGAATAAAAGGCTTTTCTAGTGTAAAACTCCCATAAGACAACGTACTGTGTTTGGTCGAAACACATTTTCTTCAATAACTAGGTAAATATTTATGATAGAATGACGAAAGAGGGCTTAAAACTTTCGACTTACTAATTCCCATATTTTTGCACATGGGACCCATTAATTGTACATTCGGGGCTTTTCTGACCTTTTTGGGCCCAAAAAGTCGAAATTTGAAAGCTTAATCCCCAAAAAGGGGGTTTAGCGTTTTCCGATTGTTTTGCCCAACTAACTTGTCCAACTGATCAGAAAGGAACGTCCCTACCAAATTTGAAGTTAATCAGATAAAAAATGTGACCGCTAGAGTGCATACTCTCTCTCTCTCTCTCTCTCTCTCTCTCTCTCTCTCTCTCTCTCTCTCTCTCTCTCTCTCTCTCTCTCTCCATATATATAAATATATATATATATATACAATTTTGAACGACCCCCCAAAACGTGTTCAGGGGGTCACGTTAGGAACTTCTATGGTGGTCCCGGGCTTAAGTTTCACCGTGCGGGTCATGCTAATAGTTCACTTTCCTAAGGAAATTCACCAATAAACTATCGTAATATCAGATTAATTTCATCTGCGTGCATTTGTCATAAAATGTCTTATATCATTATAGTGTTCAACCAATTTATTATTCAATACTAGATATAGGTTTATACAATTTGTTGGGGTAAAAATAAAGACTATTTTATTCCATGAAACTACTTTAGCATAATCTCAAAGGGGCAAAGAGATAAAAAGGAGTAAATTCAATCAAGCCATAAATATGAAACATGCTAGGGAAGCTCTCTGAGCATCTTGGCTTTTACAGGAACTGTTTGCATTTGTTTTACATTATCATAACTTTGTCCTTAGGCAAAGTAGTTTATCACCATTCCAAGTACTATCATGACTCAATTCAAACTCAAGTTTCTTTAATGGTATGATAAATTGTTGAAAATAAAAAAATTGTTTAGTTCATTTGTAAGACACATTGAACTCTCATAATTAGGTGAATATTATATGTTACATTTCTACTCATACCGCTATCCCTGACAAAACAGATTAATCATATAATTTTTCAACAGAAAATTATTTAGTAAAACAACGATATTCCTATGTTGGTAAATAAGTCAGAGTAATAATGAAGTATGGCGATCTCCTACCCGTAAGTAACAGCGCGTTATAGTGGTTGAGTTGTTTGGTTTGTGATATATTTTGCTCTTCAACGGTGATACCTGACCTCTGCACACCGTTTAAGTTGGCTCTCTGCATCAAGAGCTTTTCCTGAAAGAAAAATGACTGTCGTTGTTAGGGCATACGTGCCAAAATGACTGTCGTTGTTAGGGCATACGTGCCAAAATGACTGTCGTTGTTAGGGCATACGTGCCAAAATGAGTAACTTGTATAAACCTGTGCCATTTGATACAAATTATGAGATTGGTTTTTAATTGTTTCCCCCACTTAATTTCGCTCCACACCGACCCTCACAATGATCTTAGGAACATCCGAAAAGAACAGGAAAGTTGAAGCCAGATATATCATGACGGCATAAATCGTTAGAACACTTGGAGACTAAAGATTTTCCATAAGCTGATAAAAGCAAATAACAAACTTTGACACCGCCTGATTCGTCATCAGGTCAGCTATCACTGTATCGTCTGATAATATATTCTGAAGTCCAAGCAAAGTATGGATACGCCTTTGCGATTACAGTAAATGAAAATTTGGTACGGATTGAGTCTACAGTACCAAGGACTTAAATACAAGTAAAAAATGTCACTGGTGCATCTAGAAATTTCTATTAAACTTCAAAACTTGTTAAAACTGTGTTCTTTAAATAAATGTGCTCCATTTGATTACATACTTGGAGGTTACAGAAGAAACAATGGAAGGGGAAGAACCACCAGAGCTACTTTATACCTCAAATATTTTATTTGTTGCTGGGAGGGTGGAATTACTTTGAAGAATTTAAAGAGTCATTATGATAATCTAATTGGCTGTAAAGCTTGAAAATGGCACTTTTGACAGCATTCTGAACCACTACTTCCAACAGAGAGCATCGCAAACCGCTATAAGTCACCACATTGTCTCCCGTCACGTCGCCTGGGCTGCTATCATCCTGTGAACCACAGTGTAACTATTTTAGATGCTAGGATTTATTTAACGTTTTGTTGCTTTTTTGTCTGCAATAAAAAAATAAACAACTCCAAAAAAACTTCCTTTATCTAAGTAAGTTTACAGTTTTTATAATTTAAATCCAACCTGATAATCGGGACAAGTCTTTCATGAGTTGGCATTGATTTATTTAGGAGATGAAAGAAGGTACTGCATAATACGTATTTGCTGACTTCTAATTGTCGGGAGGAGTGTGGGTGTAGCGTCGAGAATTACCCGTCGTTCTTTGCCTGCACTTCCTTTGTGGAGTCCGGAAACAAATTGATGTAAACTTCGCCGTACCTTTGTTATGGGATCTAGTGTGGAGTATATTGTGACAGTAATTTTTATCTAACGCCAGGGATGAAGTTATTCTTAGTAGCAATGACGTATTTAAATGCAAGGTTAAACATTTGTATCCCTATCACCATTACGATTTATACCACGTACATTATATTACTTTGTTAAAAATAATGTAGACATTATTAAACAAAACGAGGTGGAAAAAGTCGAAAATGTTCTAGTGAGATTTGATCATAGGTATTAAAAAGTAAAGAGTATTCTTACGGGAATATGTATGACAATAAAGTATCAACTTACTGCGGCCCACTCTGAAATATGTCCCAGGAGGTAGACACGTGTACGTTAGCTTTTGTAGGTTTTACTCTATGTGTATTTTTCTTACAAGTATCGTTGGTCACTTTAATGCATCGTTTTATCATACGAAGTTTCCCAAAACTAGTGTTTTAAAATTAAAATTAATGATAAATGGCATTAAAATATCTCAATACAATATCAAGACAGTTTTAAGCTAGAAAACCACATGAACTCGCAGTTAGTGTGTGTATATTATATGATATCATGAAAATATTAAAAGCCAATTACTAATAAAATTAATAATATTAATAATAACGATAATTACTATAAATGGATGGATTAGTTATGACTTTTGTAGGATCGTTTCCTACAACAAAAATCTTTAAATTATGAATTTCACAGTTTTTTTTAACTATAACAATTTTGATTGGAGCTAAGTGAAATTAGGATTTACCATATTTAAAAATTAAATAGTGGAATTTTTGCAAATCATGTAGATGGTTGTAGGCTCAAAACTTCCACAGACTTAGCCTTGGTCTTGGAGTTCTAGTGAATTGACCTTTTCATTATCTTGTTGAGAGTGTAAGCATTTGAAGTTCACAACAGATCCTATTGGAATTCTTTATTAACGTTTTGTCTGTAGTTTGTAATTCTTGTAGTTATTATAAATCTTGTCATTTGGTATTGTAGAATTTAAAACTAAATATGATAAGTAAATACAGTAACTCATTTTTATGACTACTAAAACTGCTTACAATTACATAGTGTTATTACTGCTGGTAACAGTTAGTTACTTGGAGTCAGCCAGGTCGAGGTAACTCGATCGAACATGATATAGTTAATGGCTTAATAAATTCATAAATCATTGTGAATTCCATAAAGTATAATCTGTCTGGCTGCTACCGAATAGTTCTCGAATGAAGTGTGAATTGAACTGAGCGCAATGTATTAATATATTATGAATTATAGTTCAGCAACAATGTTACACTAATCAAACATTGCACCACATCTAAAACAAATATACGGGAAGCTATCAACGACGCTATGGTCAGAACTGACATTCACAGATTTATAAAACTGTTTACTGAGGTTTTACAGATTCTAAACTATGAAGTTGAATATACCCTTAAATTTTTTAGTTAAAACATATTTATTCATCTAAATATTAAAGCGAATATACAGGCACATATGATTGCATATAAGCTATTTAAGTTTAGAGTAGAGCTGATATTTCCGTAGTTTATTTCAAGGAAAATTGGGAGTAAGCCCCAACATAAAAGTCACAATGTAGTTCACGTGTCAGAATACTAAGGACTAGACCACTAAACCCTTTATAAATTGAGATCCATTGTGTTTGCAAATTCTTTTGTGTCACAGACTATATAGTTTGGTTGATGTTTTTTGCTGTGCAATGAATGAGAACGAATATTGAAATGAAAAACACATTACGTTCTAAAAAACCTAATCTTGGCTTACATTTGTGCAAAACTTGATTTAATTTAAGATACAACGAAGCCAGTGATTTATTGATTTTTAAGACCTCCTGTCAATTCCTCCTCTTGAGGCAATGGCAATGGACTAGAATCTGAAACATTCATCAAAGTAAAAAGTGTTGTAGTATTGTGTGCGTATATGGTGGTTCGAAAACCATGTGCCATGGATGTTGAAACAAAAGTAATAAAAGAGTAAATATTATAGTTTATTTCAATTTAGGTTGTTTATGATTATTCATTTAGACTTTGCTGTGTTATTTGTGTTTCACCACATCAACAGGGAAAGAAAGGAGGGTAAAAATTTCGTCGTGTCCACAAATTAGCACCTTTATCTCACTGTCGTACTGCTGAGTATTATAAACTGCATCACATAAAAACGTTAGGGTGAGAGGATAAGTATGTAGTCTTGAACACAGTGAACCACCTTTATCACACAGTCGCGTCGTCCCGCTGAGTAATATGAACTGCATCACATAAAAAAGTAAAGGTGGGAGGATAAGACTGCGATCGTGGACACAGTTTGGCACCTTTATTGCACTGTTGTACAGCTGAGTAATATGAACTGCAACACATAAAAAAGTAATGGTGGGAGGATAAGACTGTCGTCGTAGACACAGTTTAGCACCTTTATTGCACTGTTGCACCGCTGAGTAATATGAACTGCATCACATATACAAGTACAGGTGGGAGGATAAGACTGCGATCGTGGACACAGTTTAGCACCTTTATTGCACTGTTGCACCGCTGAGTAATATGAACTGCATTACATAAACAAGTAAAGGTGGGAGGATAAGACTGCGATCGTGGACAAAGTTTAGCACCTTTATTGTACTGTTGTACCGCTGAGTAATATGAACTGCAACACATAAATAAGTAAAAGTAGGAGAATAAGTCTGTCGTCGTAAACAAAGTATAGCACATGTATCGCACTGTCACACCACTGAGTAATATAGAACTGTATCACTAAACCGGTAAAAGTGGGAGGATAAGACTGCCATCGTGGACACAGTTTAGCACCTGTATCGCACTGTTGCAACGCTGAGAAATATAGAACTTTATCACTAAACAGGTAAAAGTGTGAGGATAAGACTGCCATCGTGGACACAGTTTAGCACCTGTATTGCACTGTCACACCACTGAGCAATATAGAACTTTATCACTAAACAGGTAAAAGTGGGAGGATAAGACTGCCATCGTGGACACAGTTTAGCACCTGTATCGCACTGTTGCAACGCTGAGAAATATAGAACTTTATCACTAAACAGGTAAAAGTGTGAGGATAAGACTGCCATCGTTGACACAGTTTAGCAGCTGTATCGCACTGTCACACCACTGAGCAATATAGAACTGTATCACTAAACAGGTAAAGGTGGGAGGATAAGACTGCCATCGTGGCCACAGTTTAGCACCTGTATCGCACTGTCACACCACTGAGCAATATAGAACTTTATCACTAAACAGGTAAAAGTGTGAGGATAAGACTGCCATCGTGGACACAGTTTAGCAGCTGTATCGCACTGTTGCAACGCTGAGCAATATAGAACTGTATCACTAAACAGGTAAAGTGTGAGGATAAGACTGTCATCGTGGACACAGTTTAGCACCTGTATCGCACTGTTGCAACGCTGAGAAATATAGAACTTTATCACTAAACAGGTAAAAGTGTGAGGATAAGACTGCCATCGTGGACACAGTTTAGCAGCTGTATCGCACTGTCACACCACTGAGCAATATAGAACTGTATCACTAAACAGGTAAAGGTGGGAGGATAAGACTGCCATCGTGGCCACAGTTTAGCACCTGTATCGCACTGTCACACCACTGAGCAATATAGAACTTTATCACTAAACAGGTAAAAGTGTGAGGATAAGACTGCCATCGTGGACACAGTTTAGCAGCTGTATCGCACTGTTGCAACGCTGAGCAATATAGAACTGTATCACTAAACAGGTAAAGTGTGAGGATAAGACTGTCATCGTGGACACAGTTTAGCACCTTTATCGCTCTGTCGCACCACTGAGTTTTCACGAACGAGACCCTTTTCACCTTAAAAGTCTCGACCTGCTCTCAAGTCTACCATTAACAAGATCACTTTACAATCATTCTTAAAAATGAGGTGAGTTTTTGATTAGTATCTGAGTAAAATCATTTACTTTAATAAAGAGTTTTTAATATTAGTTTGAATTAAATAAATTATAAATAGCTATTTCGATTAAAAACATAAACACACAACAATATACATCCAATAAAAATATGTTTAGGTTATTGGCTTAATAGGTTGAAATACTGAATGGGTGCCTTTCTACTTAAAATATATACATGTGTAATATTATTTGAAATAATAAAATAACTTTATAATTAATGTACCGGTAACTTTATATTATTTTATTATTAAATTTAAAATAATTATTTTTTGTCTTTGGACATATTTCAGCGGGTCACGTTCATTTTACAAACGAATCAGAGAGTAACGATTGCACACTATAAAACTATATTCTACGAGACCGGGAGCATTAAATACTGAATAGGGAAAATGATAAGTCCTTTTATTCACTGACTAAGGAAAGAAAAAATACCTACTGTACACAAGATTTATAACATATTATGGTATCTTAAGAATAATCCTTCTGTTACAGAACATCGGGCCCTCTCTAGTCAGATAATTTACATGGATATCACAATATTAGATATAGATAAGTCTGGAAAGCCATTCTGGGTTTCATGCTTTTCTTTGGAGATACAGACCAAAATCACTACTGGCTGCACTATAATACACTAAAGAGACCCTTGTTTATCAAATAAAAACTTAACCCTCAGCATTTTTACGAGCAAACGTTTATTACATAAGGGCCTAACCCTTATTCTGCGAGCATAAATGGTCATTAAAGATGAAACGCACAATGTACAGAAACAACATAATGTTGGAGCATGCGATCATTCCTTACCATACGAACATTTAAAACATCATTATCTTTTACATCTAACAACCAAGCGTACTGGCTTGTACATGTTAAAACAAATTTAACTTATAAAACTTACAGAACCATTAAAATAAATTGAAGGCTATTAAATCTTGACTATTAATTTATTTATTGAATTAATTTATTGAATTTACAGGTAATAAATATCTGTATCAGGTAACAAACTACTGAAGACCATGCTTTAGTTTTGATTTATAAACAGTAAGTACTTATATTTCTTTATATTATTTAAACCAACTATATAATTTATTAACACAAAAAATATACATTGTAGCGTTTTGAGATATAGTTTATTTATACTGGTTAAACCAACTGCATAATGGTGCCCAATAAAGGTCACATAACACACAGATACAACAGTAAACAGTAACCAGGGTGTTATGCGAACAGCCCTTCCTTTGTCCCTGGTTCGTCGTTATTGTTGTATAGATAATCTAATTAGTTCAATTTAGTCTAGAAGCCTTTGTGTTTGTTTATAATGTTTTAAACAGTGATAATGTTACATATATTATATATACAGTGTAGCCAGTTACCATGAGACATGTATTATAATATTTTGTCACGTTGAATTGTTCTACACTCACAAAATAAACGTAATAGATAGAATGCTGAATTTTTGTAGACAACTTTTAAAATATCTCAATTAGAAAGTTTTACTTTGATATTTCCTTAAATAATTACTCAAGGGTCTCAAGTTAAAAACTAAATAGACGGGAAATGCATTGGTATAGTAGTTTTTATAATTTTAAATATAACTACAATCTTACAAATATGGTATTGATTTTGTTTATATTAAAACTCAAACTTTATATATCTATAAACAATATAAGAACGTGCGTTGTGGTGATAGTTTGTATTTGTTGTAATATTTAGTTAAAATGAGATAAACAAGTTTTTATATTTTCTATGTTAACAGGTGAAACCGAGAACCATAAAAAATGAACAAGGAGAATGTAAAAATCTAGATTTAAAATAGTGTGAAAGATATATATCAATACTTGGCTTTCTATCTGTTACAGATTATTTCGTATTAGTTTACAGTAATTTAACATGTAAAAACCATATTTATAATGATAAATGGCTATCCGGTATAATATGATTCAAATTAAGAGTTTACTAGAAATAAGTGTTAAAATGTACATTTAACTGCTAGTTCTTATATATAGTAAATAGTTTGAACTAAAACATCTTATTGAAAGAAATACAGACGGAAATCATGGATATAACATATCTTACTCGACAGTATTTATAAACAGGAGTTTTAACAGACACGTCCTAGTAAACGTAGTTACACACACCTTAATCCTAACGGAGATGTAAATGGCAGTCATTCGTTGGGAACCTTGTGATAATAGGTTAAGTGTTATTGTTTTCACTATATCATTCTACTTCGTAACTACATCACTAAAAAAAGTAATAAATTTCGTATAAAAACACTACAAAACATAGAAACACTTATACTATACAAGACGATATATGTATATCAAATATGGTACACGGCAATCAATTTAAACCAGCCATCTTCAGGCCTAATCAAAGTTGTGAAACGTAATTTATTTAATCCTAAATAGGATAAATATTTGTAGCAACTCTTACCATTCTACTCAAGATATTATTTTATATGATCCATAACAGACTAATGACAGACACTCTTAATCAGTACTTAATAAATTTAAATACCCCTGTAGCAGAAAACCTGCATACTCATCGAATTTCCAATGCATATTAATTTATCTTAATACCACATAAGCCACATACCAAGTTTCATCAATATACATTCATAAATAAACGATTTATGACATTTTAATTATTCTCCATAAGAATAACATGATGGCTGAGTATGCAGGTTTGCTAAAATAATGAACACTAAAAATGGGCTTTTATACAAATATCAATATAACTCAACTAGGTAAAGCCACATACCAAGTTCTATTAATTTATGCTCATAATTAAAGGAGATAACACGTTACTTATTCTCCATAAGAATAACATGGGGCTGAGTATGCAGGTTTGCTGCTAAGGGAACTATCGGCCAAAAAATGGGTTTTTGTGCAAATATCAATAGAACACAATGAAATGAAGCAATATACCAAGTTTCGTAAGGATAAGTTGATAAATAAGCGAGATATACAATTTTTCTTATCATCCATAAGAATAACATTGGACAACGTACTGTGTTTAGCACTTTCAATATCTCAGTAACCAATTGACGTAGAGAAATGATAAAAATACCAAATTGTGTATCTTTTTAAGCTGATTCCAATGGGAAAAAATAAACTTTTACGATTAAAAAATTGGATGTAAAAAACTCAAAAAAACTCATTTTTAGGGTACAAAACCCCCCCAAATTACCCCTTCGGATAGCTCTATCTGTCTGGTTTTCGAACTTAAAGTCATAAATGCTGTTTTACTTGTTTGTACTAATTTTCATCAAAATCGGACCTTTTTTACGAGAGTGTTATCGCACCCACGGACACACACACACACACACACACACACACACACACACACACACACACACACACACACACACACACACACACACACACACACACACACACGGTTTCGAACGAATGGTGTTTTTGAGGTCTGGAGACCTCAAAACGAAAAGTTATCATGGTCCCGGGCCTAGGTCTTACCATGCAGACTACGGTAATAGCTTCTTCCCTATAGGGGAAATTCGCTGATAAAAAATAAGTTAACAACCAAAATTTAAATCATAGGCTGGTTAACACTCTTAATTAGGCAAGTTTGTAGTTTAAAATATCATCGGTTAACAATCCAGGACCGGTTACTTATATTTTAAAATACAAACTCGGTAACATAATCTAAACGTTGAATATTTACGAGCAACAGTTGTTAAATACTAAATATAAATTAATAAAGCATTGTAGTTGACTGAGGAGGGAGTAGGGAGAAGGAAGGATTAATACATGTCAAACTATTGTGATTTTAAAGTTTGCATAGCATCGATTTGTATTATCGTATCGATTTCAAAAGTTCATATTTGCGAATTTTCACAACCAGAGTGGGATAAAATAATGTATTTACTTATTTTAGTAATTGACCAAAAACTGCCCATAAGCAAAATAAATTAAATATATATGGTCTAAAAAGGATCACCATGTTATTTATAAAGGGAAAACGAGATTTTAAATGTCAAACCGGGACACAACCAATACGTATCTGCATTTACATTTAAAATAATTTAATATAATATATTTACATGTAAAAATTGGACTGGAACAAAAGTAAAAACTTGGACAGATTTTACAATGCAAAATCTTTTCCGTAGATATTTTTACTAACTGAAGCAAACTACATTTACTGTCAGGAGAGTAATTTTCTTATATGAAATGTGTCTGCATTTTAGTACAGAAAAGCGAGGGATTCATCAAGAATCCTGTCTTCTGAAAAGGGATTTTATTTAAATTTCCGAGTTCTTTTCTATTTGTTTTACCCCGTCATTGCTTATGGTCTTGAATAAAAGTATATGATCCAATAAAACTACAGATGCTTTTGGATGCAGTACTTATATTAATTACGTCTAACTATATATTGCTTTGTTGTTTTTAGGACCACCTCGTTATTATTATTATTATTATTAAAAGGCCAAGGTTTTCAGGGAACAAGTAATCAGTTATTAGTAAATTTCCCCGACAGGGAAGAAGCTATTACCGTAGTCGGCATGGTAAAACCTAGGCCCGGGACCATGATAACATAACTTTTCGTTTTGAGGTCCCCAGACCCCAAACACAACCATTCGTTCGAAACTGCACACACACACACACACACACACACACACACACACACACACACACACACACACACACACACACACACAATCTTAATATATAGTCCTAATGTTTTGTAACAATTTTTAACTATCAAAGGGTTATATGGGAAGTATGGTAAAAACGTTGTTCATCACCCGGTGCAAAAGTGTGTTTTGTTGCTTAATCGTTTTTTCGAGCTCGGCTTCGCCTCGCTTGTAATGGAAACTACTATTGCATCGGCTGTTAGACGTATTCAAAATTATAAAGACTATAGATTTATCTATATTTAAGACCATATATATTTGTAGTATGTCCGTGAGCACGATATGTCTCTTAAAAAAGTCCGTTTTTGATGATATTTGGTAAAAACGTGTAAAGCAACATTTATATAAGTAATCCTCGCTCGGCAACGCGGTATCTTTCTTAGACCACTTATTAAAGCCTTATATTGATTGATAAATCGTCTTAATTATGCAAATATATTTTTCTGCAAGGTAACTGAAATTGCCTCTGGTGTTAGCAGGCTGCAGATCTCTAGGCTGGTGTTGACAGTGATGTATGATGACACATGAGGATATACGGACTTGATTGGACCCTCTAATTAGTATTTAAGCTTTCAATTAAGACCTGATTGACCTACATAGTTAGGTTTCCGTCGCTGCAGTACAGCCCACATATTTAGTGGATATTAGAGAAACATATTAAACAATACAATTCAGTTAATTTGTCTACGAACTTTTCACAGTTTGACGATAGTTTAAAACATCACATTTTAAAATAACAGAAATACATAACATATTTTCCAGTATCAATCTTGGTGATTACTAGTCAGTCTTTAAAATCCAAAAACGTATAATTATGTTTGTATTTTATATGAAAAACATTTATTTAGAATTATTTATGGATATCGTATACTAAAAGGTCAATCGACGATATATACAAAAGTAAAATAGTATAATAATTTGTTAGTGTCCATATTAGATCAGTATTGAAATAGTTGTGTATTAAAGTAGCCATACGGTATTACTGAGTCCGCGTTTTGGACTACTGCTGCTGTTCCAGAAATTTTTCGAAAATTGGATAGACCATTTCAATTACCAACGCTGCGCTTTGATAAAGGGAATGTTAGTTGCTCTAAATTTTCGTATACAAATTATTTATATCAGTACTTTTAAATTCGCAACTCAATTTGTATTTGTTTTGCACAATGCACACTCGTAGTTTCTCCGGATCATGTAATCAACTATTGGCCTCACCAGGACCTCTGAACCTTCACCCAGGACAACTCGAAAACACCTTCTCAGATCAAATTAAAATTTGTAAATAAATTCTTTTGTACAAAATATCGATCGAGTTTATCATTTAAATGATTTTTTACGGGATTAGTCAAATTATCCTACAAACAAATTTATACTTTTATCCCACAAGACTAACATTGGGAGCCATTTTCGTGGTGCTTTACTCAATGGTTGAAACACAGAAGTGGGCTAAATATCAACGACTCAAGCCACTGCCATGGTCAAGCCGGGACCTTGGCAGCGGCTTAAGTCGTTTATATCCAGCCCACTTCTTTGTTTCAACCATTGAGTTAAGTAAGTATTAAACTTAATCATAATCGTGTTACCCCGTTTCACACTTGAAACAAACTAAATCTGATTAGCTTTAAAATAGTATGTTATTTTAATTTCATAAACATTCAAGATGCATAATTATTCAAGTTTTTACTCTCTATCAAAACTTAAATTATATTAATAAGAAAATAATTTGTTCTATGCCTCCGGATCGTTTACCGAAAATTATTCTAAAGGAGCTCATCACAAAAAATATCGGTTGGAGTTTAGTCTGGAAACAATTAGGAGGAAAACACAACGTAGAAATAGATTTAAACGTTTTTCATGATGAGGGTGAGCGAGTGGTTGCACAGCTGACGACGGTGGTGGAGCAGGAGAGGGAGCAATGGCGAAACTGGTGCGAGGGGCAAGCGTTGACGGCGCGATACCGAGACCATTATCTGTACTTGACCTTGGCCGTGGCGGCAGGATGATGCTCACTGATAACGCTGATATCACTCTCGTTTCATGGGTCATTAAAGCTAGAGCCCACCTAATTAATTTAAATTATAAGCCATGGCGAGATGGGAATTTTTTGTGTTCACTCTGTAACCTTCATGAAGAAGAAAATGTTTTTTACTTTGCTGATCAGTGTCCCATATTACGGAATATTATATATTAATGGCTGGGGAAATACTTTTTTGGGCAGACAGAATTTTTTAAGTATTTAAATGGGGAGGATTGGAGCAAGTTTGGACAATTTTTGAAGGAAGCTTGGTATTACAGATGGGATCTTATAAGGGAATTTAATTATTAGTTAGAATGATATTGCTTAATTTTTTGGTGAATGTAATTTTTTTTCATAATGTGATGACTATTTCAATTTAACTAAGGTAGGGGAAAAAGAGGTATTATGATTTTAATTTTCTTAGGTTAAATACCTGTTTTAAATTGAATAATTCACCTTTCTTTTAAAAAATTGTGTTTAGTAATAGTACTGCTTTTCTTTCAAGAAGGACTGCTTTGGTACCTGACAGTGTTGAGTTTACATCTTACCAACCGAACGGTCTGTAATTGACCATTGTTCTACAAGTGTTATTGTATTATCTATTTAATTTGCACGCTTTAATTTTTTTTTTTTAATTTTGAATGTAATGTATCACACAAGATTTGTACAATAAAGCACTTTTTTCATTTCATTTCATTTCAATTATTCAAGTACACTGTGTAAAACCCTTTGTCAACTGTCAAAGGCAGCGCCAGATTACCAACCGAAACGAAAGATAACAACAAGAAACATTCTTTAGGGTTAAAGTTGTATTACAGTTACTTTTCTATAATTGAAAATTTCCATTTGTAATAAATAAAAAAACTCGTTTGTTTTCCACGATCACGATAGTAAATCACTTAAGTAACCAAGTGTAATTTATCACGATTTCTTTAGCCAATATTTCTTTGCCAGATTACCTTCTTTACGTTATATTGCCATCAAATTCTCATTAAATTGTTATAAAAAGCGAAAATATATTTTCAGATTTGTATTGCAACCCAGTTATTTTTTGTAGGTTATATAAGTTATTTAGCATAGGCCTAAGTTTACAGATAGCTTTATCATTACGTTGGTCTAGCCTAATCGTAATTCAAAAATGAAAGGATTCATAATCCATATCTATATTTTCTTCGTAAACAAAACAATTATATTACTGACAACTTTAAAGTATAGTTTGTCAAATGTGATTGTATCCAAATAAGTGTACCTGGTAGTTTATATAAAGTTTAACCTAGTTTAAAGTTTAAAGCCAAACCTCGAATAGGCCTGTTGGTAAATTAATCTACTACTTAATATACTACTACTACTATTTAATCTACTATTTAATTATATATAAATTATTTAGTTGTTTTTGTTCGTAATGATGACAGTGAGCTCCATACGTGATAAAATTGTATACTCATACTTTAAATATCTATAATCTGTTACACGTTACACGACTGTATACTTAAGGAAGATCAGCAGCAATAGCGTAATTAAGTTGCCCCGCATTCTGCGGGTATTAAAATTCAATAGCGCTGCATCATTTATGAGGTTGAGTGACAGTGGAGTTGCCCCATCATCATCGGGTGTCATATTTTAAACATATAGCATCTGTTAGACGATTCTATATTGAGGGTACAACCAACAGCGGCAATAGCGCTGCATCATTTATGAGGTTGAGTGACAGTGGAGTTGCCCCATCATCATCGGGTGTCATATTTTAAACATATAGCATCTGTTAGACGATTCTATATTGAGGGTACAACCAACAGCGGCAATAGCGCTGCATCATTGACGAGGTGGAAAGTAGTGGTGTTGCTCAACTACCAGTGAGTATCAACATTTGAATACTTTTTTTATGGATTCCTTTGTAAAGAGTACACATAATCTAACCCTATACATATTTCCACATCTTACACTTTTGCGAATTCATTTTTTACCTATTTCATCTTATTACTGGTAATGCTAGTAATGTGTTACATTTTTCTTAATAAAAAAGAAGCAATTATTAAATATCTTTTGGAATCATTTCATTTTTCATTTTTACAATTTAGTTTTGAAACATTTTCACTATATTATATTGTTTATGTAATTTAATGGTTTTCCAGATAAAGTCGGCCATAGTGATGGCTGCCTCGTCCATTTCTACTGGTAGCACAATTAAACTTGACGCTGCTTTTGACTCCTTACGCGCTAGGTTAAGAAAATTACTGGTGTATAGAAACGTCTCATAACTACGTAAAAAATATCATAAAAAATCGGGGTTTGTTTTTAAATTGTTTAATTTGTACACTATAGTGGGAAATGGTGACCGTATCACGGAATTCTGGAAATATGCTTATAATGGGAAACAAAATGTAGGTCAAGGTCCTCACTAAAATCTTGTTGTATTGTGATTTATGAGATAAAATTGGAGGCCTAGTATAGTATTAATAGTGCCCAGTTAACATTTTATGCATATTTTCTATCATAGGTTTTTTATTTTTGCTAATTTCACCTAAAGGAAAGAATTTATTAACGTAGTCAAAACGGTAGTACCTAGGCCCGAGATCATGACAACTTTTTGTTTTGAGGTTCTCAAATGCCAAAACCCCTTTTGTTTAAATTTACATATATATGAGTGAGTTTGCAGGTGTGCAGATAAATTTCGTAAAAAAGGGCGCATCTTGATAAAAGCCTATACTTGATGCAGCTTCTACTCGTATTTTCTTTCAAAACCCAGGCAGATAACTCTAGCCAATGGTTTTTTTTGGGAGGGGGGTCATCGTAAAAAATTAATATTTTGAATACATCCTCTAAGTTAGTTGAATACAGAGATAAGTGTACTAAACACTGTACGTTGTTCAATTTTTTCTTAGGGTAAATAAGTTAATATAATTTATCGCTTATTTATGGACATGTACTGAGAAAAACTTGCCTGTATTGTATTTTGGATGCGGTTTAATAAAGCATCACATTTTTGTTCTTATGTTATTTACATCAAATAATGAATATTAAGGTGAGCATAATGTATCCTGAGTATGATAATTAAATTATAAATGATTAAATACTGACTAAGGTTATCGTTGCAGCAAACCTGTATACTCAGCCCTAATGGGTAATCAGGGAAATGTTTCATCTTGATTGCTTATACAAATATTTTGATGACATTTTCTAAGTGATTTATGTGGTAGTGAGTTATGTATATGTACAGGTAACTCGCTAATTACACAGGATTGCTTTGATGGTGGTATTTGAGTTTAAACTATTTCAACTGACAATCCAAGTTGCTTTTCTTGGATGTTAACATTTAATTTACAACATAATCAAAAAATTACCATAAGCTTAGCATTCTGATAGTATTTAGTTTAATATTTTATTGTTTAATTGGTCCCAAGTAATTTAGTGTTTTAACTAAATATGACATGTATAAGTAAATTTTGAAAGGGAATATTTTAAATCTATGAAAGCTTCACGACTGTTTGTTTGGACCTAATGGTTTATAAAGAGAATGGGGGAGCATCAATAACTTCTCTGTTGACTTCCTCTTCGATTTATTACCAAGTAAATCTTGGAAACTTCGTTGACATCACATAATGATAGCATCAAGTTCCTTAGATGTTGTATAAATGTGTTAAGAAGTATGTTTTCATAACTTTACTTGAATCACTGGATTTAGTATATTATAAATATATTACATCTTTTTACTGTATCAGCTATCTTAGAGCTGTTAGCCTCAGTAGTCACAGATCGTTACCGCCAATGCATTTTACAAGACAAAAATATTGACATAATAATTCGTTTTGACGGGGTTTTATCAAATATTTTCAAGCTCTATTTAAATTTTCGTTTTTATTAAGAACGATCACGTTGTTATCTATACCCATAAAAGACAAAGCCCTCACTCACTCGTCACTTATTCTTCATCTTCCGGGTATGCTAGAGTGGTGAAATTTGGTACACTGATTCATTATGTCTAAAATATGAAAGTTAAAGTGGTTTAATACCGATTCAACTATAGGGCTTTGCCCCACGGGGCTTCAAAGTTACCATGTATTCCTTATGGACGAAATTCAAACAGCTGAACTTGATTCATAGCAGTTCCATGTGCGAACCACGGAATGCAGCACACACGACTGTCATAGTTTACGCGGGCGTAGCCGCAACGGGTCTGCTAGTCATTTTAAAACCACGATAGACTTTAAAGAAGGATAATACGAGTACTACTTAGCCAAGCTATAAACTTAGGTTTATGGTTTGTGGTATCCAACAAATGTTGATATCATGTACGCAATGGTTTTTGAAAGGAAGACAATTAAGAAACCTCTGATAAACCTCTGATGTTGTTATTCCCATATCTGCAGATTATGACACAGTTTGGAGAAAATACCAAAATTTAAACAATCTGCTTCTTTGGCATCACTCTGGCAATGCTTTTGATAAGCAACTCTTTGGAATGAAATCGATTACATACCCGAAATACATCTTTCCCCAGGTTTCGATATTGACACAACTAGTTCTAAAATATAAAATCATTTTTTTTTTAAGTACAACGGATTAAACAAATTATATTTTTTACAAATTTCTTTTCGACAATTTTTTTACAAAATTAGGCATAGCATTAGTTGTAACCAGTCTCGGTTGTGAAACCTTTTATGAAATTCATCTCTGAGCAGGGCTGTACCTATGTCCAGAATATAGATATATGACTTGCTCTAAATAGAAAACCTGCAATATTACCTGACCAAATAATCTAAATTCGGAATGCATAGTACAAAATAATATCCCCTCTGATGGATGGTCCAGTAGTATGTAGCAGCTCACATTCCATTTTGCATGGTACATCTGCTGTATTTATGACTTTCCGAGTTGGGATCCCACTATAAAACATTGAGGTCAACAGGATTACTACAACATTAGTTTTACTTTACATCACACCTGTCAGTTGATACATATGTAGGTAACTTGCTTATTCTCTATTATCGTTCTTAATTACGTTTAATTTAATACGGGATCCTTAAAATAATTAACTTGTTAGGATAACATTTTTGGTAAGACTAATTATTTAATAAATAAGATTAAAAGGAAAGAAAACGAAAGTTGAAAGTTGAGTAATAACAAACTAGAGGGAAATCCTATCACTATTATTGAATACTAGCTGCTTATCGTGGCCTTTCCTGCAAAATAATACCCCCGTAGCAGCAAACCTGCATTCTCAGCGAATTTCCAATGCATATATATATGTCTCAATACCACATAAAGCCACATACCAAGTTTCATCAATATACATTCATGAATAAACGATTTATGGCATTTTAATTATTCTCCATAATAATAGCATGGCGGCTGAGTATGCAGGTTTGCTGAAATAAGGAACACTAAAAATGGGTTTTTATACAAATATCAATATAACTCAACTAGGTAAAGCCACATACCAAGTTCTATAATGCTCATAATTAAACAAGATAACACGTTACTTATTCTCCATAAGAATAACATGGGGCTGAGTATGCAGGTTTGCTACTACGGGAACTATCGGCCAAAAATGGGTTTTTGTGCAAATATCAATAGACCACAATGAAATGAAGCAATATACCAATTTTCGTCTGGATACGTTGATAAATAAGCAAGATATACAATTTTTCTTATCCTCCATAAAAATAACATTGGACAACGTACTGTGTTTAGCACTTTCAATATCTCAGTAACCAATTGACGTAGAACAATGATTAAAACACCAAATTATGCGTCTTTTTAATCTGATTCTAATGATAAGAAATAAAATTTAACTTTTTCAAAAAGTATATGCAAAAAACTCAAAAAACCCATTTTTGGGGTACAAAACCCCCCCCAAAATACCCCTTTGGATAGGTCGATCTGTCTGGTTTTCGAACTTAAAGTCATAAATGCTACTTTACACGTTTGTACCAAATTTCATCAAAATCGGAGCTTTTTTACGAGAGTTATCGCACCCACGGACACATACACAGGGTGTCTCTGAACTCTCTACCAACCTTTTCAGGTGTATTATTCCTGGACCACAGACAAGCCAAAATATCATATTCAACATTTCGAAAACTCAAAAGTTACTCGTATATCCGCCATTTTGTTTTTTCACATAGGAAATTTTAATTCGAGAACCGCTAGTTATAATTAAATGAAATTTGGTATTTAGCTTTATTCCCTAAAGACCTAATTACAGAAAAAAAATATTTTTTTATAATCTTTAATTTCAAAATGGCGGCTGCCTAAAAATGTCAAACGTAAATATCTTAAAAACCGCTCATAGTAAAAAAATTACATTAATCACGTTTTATTTCGAGAATTTAATTGCAAATATAATGACACCATATTAACGGAAATCGGTTCATAAATAACGGAGAAAATCCATTTTTAAGATATTGCATTCTTGTCAATATCAACTGTTACTGTATCATGTGATATCGCTGCTAGTGAGCCACGTCGATCAGCTGTTTCAAGTATAATTTCACCAAACAGCTGATTAAAACATTAACCAGCTGTTATTAAGTTCATTTGCACCAATCACCTGATTGATACCCTTACGATTCCCAGGGTTCACTAATGCTTCAAATAAAACATAAAATATCAAAAATGCGTTAAAATAAAAAAATGGATTTATTTACATTACATATGACTACAATTCTACAGCATTTACAAACGATGTTCAATATGCCAACCGCCAAGTCGATTGCACATCGTGAACCTAGATGTCATGGATTGCCGGACAGCTTCAAATTCATTTTTCTCTTGGATGACCGCAGCCGCCTCTACAATTCTACCGATCAGGTCCAGTTCATTTTCCACAGGTGTTGAATAAACAAGTTCCTTCATTCTCTCCCAAACGTAGAAATCTAGGGGAGTAAGATCAGGTGATCGCGAAGGCCACGACACCGGTCCCCCGCGACCAATCCACTGCTGATTGTAATTTTGGTTGAAAAAATCTCTTACAATTTGCCCAAAGTGTGCAGGAGCACCATCATGTTGCAGCCACATGTTCTGTAAGTCTGCCAAGGGGACGTTCTCCAGAAGGTCTCGGAGTATGTCCCTCAGGAACACAAGATAGGTGGGGGAATTCAACCTATTTGGGAGAATGTAGGGGCCAATTAAATTATCCCCAAAAACTCCAGCCCAAACATTATCTGAGAACGGTGTTGCTTGCTGGAAATAACAGTTTCGTAGGGATTTTCAGGAGCCCAAACATGGCTGTTCCTGGTATTGAAAATATCATCCTGGTTAAAATTGGATTCGTCTGTAAAAAGAACGGATTTCAAGAAATCTGGATCGTCCGCCAGGTTAATGTTTTAATCAGCTGTTTGGTGGAATTATACTTGAAACAGCTGATCGACGTGGCTCACTAGCAGCGATGTCACATGATAACAGTTGACATTGACAAGAATGTAATATTTTAAAAATAGATGTTCTCCGTTATTTATGAACCGATTTCCGTAAATATGGTAGCATTAGATTTGAAATTAAATTCTCTAAATAGAACGTAATCAATGTAATGTTTTTACTATGAGCGGTTTTTAAGAAATTTACGTTTGAAATCTTTAGGCAGCCGCCATTTTGAAATTAATGATTGTAAAAAAATATTTTTTTTCTGTAATTAGGTCTTTAGGAAATAAAGCTAAATACCAAATTTCATTTAATTATAACTAGCCGTTCTCGAATTAAAATTTCCTATGTGAAAAAACAAAATGGCGGATATACGAGTAACTTTTGAGTTTTCGAAATTTTGAATATGATATTTTGGCTTGTATATGGTCCAGGAATAATACCTGAAAAGGTTGGTAGAGAGATCAGAGACACCCTGTATATATACAGTTTCGAACGAATGGTGTTTTTGGGGTCTGGGGACCTCAAAACGAAAAGTTATCATGGTCCCGGGCCTAGGTCTTACCATGCCGACTACGGTAATAGCTTCTTCCCTATAGGGGAAATTCGCTAAAACGTAGGATTGTATCCCGCGATGTTTACTCTATAGCTTTATTTTTACAAGTCACCTTCACTCTACAATTTCTATTCCATAAATCGCATTTTTCCCAGCTGATTGAAGACACCATCGTGGTTTCAAAGTTAATTGCAAACAAACTTAAAATGTTTACGTTGGCAGCTAGACTTATTCAAAATAAAATTCAAGTAAAAAATTCAAACTGTAAATAGAAATTAAAGCTTTGATTCAAAATTGCCTTTCGTACAAAAAGGAATCATGAAAATCCGTCAGGTGGTTAACTCAGAGTCCTTGGATGATAAAAATCAGGTTATTTTAGTATTAATGCATAACATTAAATAATATTAACATTAATGCATAACATTAAATAATATTAATATTAATGCATAACATGGTAGGTCTACTTAAAAAATGTCAGTTGTGAGAGTAGAGGTAAAACTTAACGTAGAAAGCGAACAAATACTAACACAAATTAAAATCTAAAAAAAATTACGATTAACGTAAAGCATATTCATTTTATTCCGAAAGATAATTTACACTGCAAGATAAAAACAATTGTCAGTTTTAAGTTGGTAAACAACTGCTTCACTAAGCCTGCAATTTTTCCAGACATAAGATAGCACAAGGGTACGGCGCGGCGTGGGTGGGTGGAGAGGAGAGGATTTATGAGGAAGGGGTTTCACCCCTTCTACCGCTCAGCTGTCCTGCCAACAATGTTACTTGGTAGCATCAAGCCAGTGTGCGCGCTGCTGTCGGAGTAAGCGGTCGTAAGTGTTGCTACTATTTTAAAAAATCACGAAAGATACTTGACTGTAGTTAAAATAATTAAAAGCGTTTGATGTTTTAAAGAATCACACTGGAAATCCAAATTGCCCAGGTAAACGAGTTTATAACTATTTACATATAAAAACAGTTAAACTGTCTGTAGTCTCAGGAGTCAAACAAGCAGGAATTTTTAACAAATTCTGCCATGCTTTACTATTTAAATACTTTTTTATTTTACAACTTTTATTGGTTTATTTTCCATATGCAAAATTTACAGAATCCACCCTGACGAATATCGCAAAAAAACTAGTGAAACGTTAGGTTATGAAACAACAACAATTAAGGTAACAACAGTTTTTAGGTAACAGATTTTATGAATAGTACTTTTCTTGTAATTTATTAACAATTAATTATGAACCACAAACACGATTAGGAATTCGAATAGTTTTACAGAAATGTATATTATACTGTAATAGTTTGCAGGTGATCGACCTTAAAAAAATTAAGTTGTAAATTCATTAATATGAAATTCATTATGAATATCAATCTGTTTCTTTGGTATGTTATTGTTTATTTGATATCTTACCGTGTTAGAAAGTATTTAAATATTACAATAACTGGGTTTCTCTAATAGTTCAATTTAGCGTTCATAAGGAACGAAAAAATATTGAAAATAAAACCATATTTAGGTTTACACTATTTACAATATTTTCCCTAACATTCAAATAAAGCAAGTACCATATATAGCATCTACAGCATATATTAAGTGTTTGGTTTACTCCCCTCCCCCCCAAAAAAAAACTTTTACCAATCATGCGTGTAAAGTATGATTTCTACATAAAAGAAAAAAAAAAAACTTTCACTGTCACTCAAACTATTGGAGTTGATTTTTTAAACTTACAACAGCGATGGATTTAAATTTATTATTGACTAGCTGATTATACCGGTATCAACTGGGTATAAAATGTAGTTAAAAAAGTAAATTACTAATGTCAGGTGTTTATTTGAATAATGTTAAATAAAAAGCAGAAAACTGTAACCGTATGGTCTCATTTTATTAACACAGGAATTTTTGAAGTCCCGCGGTGAGTAGCCCTAGAGGATTTAGAGGAAACTGAGAGTCAGGTACAACAGCTGTAACCTAAAGGAACCTACTCTGGAAATGTCATGCCTTAACTCCTTGTAGTTTAACCGTAGGGCGATCCACACACAGACAAGAACTCTGCTTTATTTATATAGATTTAAATTTGAGCCGGTCGAACTAATTAAAATGTTTCAGCCAAACTTTATTATTTAGATACACAGCTGCAACATAACATAGAAAATTACATTTCTTCACTATACTATATTTAAAGTGTATTATAAATAAAAATAATGTTATAATTATTTATTAATAACTATGTAGTATGTTTCGTCACAAGTCCGAAAAATGCCCGTTACCGGTGCACGATCGAGTTTCAAGTACGACGCGAAGCCGAGTACAGTACTTCAATTCGATCAAGCAGTACTTTCGGACGAGTTATGAACAGTACTTTTCATCATACCACCTTTTATTTTTAATATTGATTCATGAACATTAATATTTGAATCAGCCATTATTAAGTACGTTTACACTTTTACAATAGTTTATAGGCTAATAAACTAACAACGTAAGAGTTTGTTAGTGAATTTCCTTTGGAAAGTGAACTATTAGCATGACCCGCACGGTGAAACTTAAGCCCGGGACCACCATAGAAGTTCCTAACGTGACCCCCTGAACACGTTTTGGGGGGTCGTTCAAAATGTTATATATATACATACATATATATGTGTTTGCACTCTAGCGGTCGCATTTTTTGTCCGATTTACTTCAAATTTGTTAGGGACGGTCCTTTCTGTAATCAGTTGGACAATTTTGTTGGGAAAAACAATCGGAAAACTCTAAACCCCTTTTTTTGGGGATTAATCTTTCAAATCTTGCGTTTTTGGGCCCAAAAAGGGTCAGAAAAGCCCCGTATGTAAAATAAACGCATGTAAAAAGATGGGAATTAGAGAGGCGAAAGTTTTAAGCCCTCTCTCGTCATTCTAGCATAAATATTTACCGAGTTATTAAAGAAAATGTGTATCGACCAAACACAGGACTTTGTCTTGTGGGGATTTTACATTAGAAAAGCCTGTTATTCATTTGTTGGTGTAATTTTATCATCCCCAACAACCTCACGCCTACTTTTAAGCCTGACGGGTCCTTCTCCTAACCTTATAATGCGCAAAATTGTATTCCCAGCATTGCAGGTAAATAGAACCAGGAGCATCAGAACAGCCAAAAAATCAATGTTTTCAGATTTGAATAAAAGTTGGAATAAATGTATGTTTTTAACTGATTTTGAGTTTTTATAGTTTTTTATGTGGAAATTCACTTCCCTCACGTCAGCGTGCTGCGTGCGAACTCGTTTTTGTTTAGTTTGTTCATGTTGCTAGAAACAATCAGCTGTTTACAAATTATATAATGGAATACTGTAAGTAGAATAGCAGCGCTCGTGGTGACAAATCTTGAAACCTTCTTTCCCGGCCTAGTCCTTTTTGCAGTTTTACCCGGACTGTTTACCCGGCCTATCGGGAATCGATTGGTTTCAATCACAGCTGATAGTAATGAAGACAATAGTTTTTTTGCGAGGGTATGATGAAAAACATTTTCCAAACATTATTTCACGAAATTATATGTTGTTATAGGCTTCCTATATCAGTTTCAATTGACAGAATCAAACAAAACTACGTCTCACAACACTACAAAATATATTTACACTTACACTGTACTATCTTTTTTGTATATTTGCCGACTTGTATGTAAGTACAGTATAAGTGTAAATACATTTTGTAGTGTTGTCAGACATAGTTTTATTTTATTTTGTATATTGTAAAAACACGCATTATGCTACTCAAGAAACTATTTCTAATTACACAAGTGTAATAATTAAAAATAAATTCTTATTTTTTATTATTTTACTCTTCAAAAAAGCTTTTTTAACATAATTGTTTTAAATATGTACCAGGTTGCAATACAGTTTCTATCGTTGAACCATCGTTGTGAAGAAAAAATAATGCTCTAGTTTAATTAAAGAGTTACTCAACGACTTTGACACTGCGTGATTAATTATATGTTGTTTAATACATTTCTATACATTTTAAACAATTTTTTATGATATGAGAACTATTACTGCATATTGAGTATAAATGCCAATTCACAAGCCTCCCATCGTAAAAAGAACCTCTATCTTTATGTAGGGAGATGAGAGATCTTTATGGTTATTTATACTCGCTTGCTTCGGGTAAATGAGTTCGTTTACGTTGCGGTACTTAAATGGGTACAAGATTGCTAGTAAAGATAAGATAACAAATTAACAATCAACCCGGCTGGTACTTGGTACTAACACCAATGTTATAAAAATAATTCATTATGTATATATTACATTTCTCTATGACCTCAATTTAGGTTCATTGCTGCTTTCTGGGTTCTAAATTAAGTTCCATGATGTTAATTTTATATTTTGTTGTTGCTATATAATGCAGACAGTAGTCAAACGTTTTAAAGTTGAATTCGAAGTTTTAATTTTGAAATATCTTATGGTTATTTAAGAGTACTATATAAACATAGTTTTAATATATAGTTACAATTTTACTATATTTTTGAGGTTTTGGTTAACACCTTACAAACATTAAAGAAATGTTTAAAAACCTCATAGGATTACCACATTCATAAAATTAAAGTAAATAATAATATAGTCAAAAATCCCATTCACATTTTATTTTATTCTAAATAATTTAATTATATTTAATTATAAAATTAAAATAAATTTGTAAAATAAGTAATAATATACTTTGGTGGTCGTTTAACCAGTGTTTTGTCTTCAGGTTTGTCTCCTCTTATATGTTTATATAAAACTTCTTTATATTAAATGTGCTGGTGAGGATTTTTCAAAAGAAAATTCATGTTTGAAAATATAAAATGGAAACCTTCTATGCTGAAAGATTAAAAACTTAAATAAATCTCACCTAACAAGCCTTCCAACATCATGATACAGGCTAGCTCAATATTTTATTGACCTGTAGTGCATACGTAAAATTTATGGTTCAATTAGTTTTAATTCCCCATGAGACCACAATGATTTATTTACCGTGTTTTACGTTAACTCTAATCTTTGTAAATTATTGGTTTAATAACAAACATGTGGGTGACTAAAAACTTTGTTCGTTTCCAATTTAAATATTTTTAATTGGGAAAGAATAAAGCGTGACCTTAATATTTGTCTAGTGAAAATATAACTTTTACGAAAATTAAATAGAAACTTTTATGTTTTTAGTAGTATTTTTTATGAAATAATGGATGGAGTCACGATGATAAATAAGTAATTTAGCCTAAAATTATAATGTTTACATTCATTTTTTATATACGATTCTTTGGACGATTTTACACACTATTTACTGTATGAGAAATGCATCCGAGTGTTGAAGACCCACAATACGGAGATCGAAGAGATTTTCTTTAAACGAGAACTTGCCAATGTGAAGACTCAATATACTTGTCACCTTTCTTACACAATTGCAACTCTTACGTTTTGTGTAATTCCAAAACCAAGGAGATAGACACAAAATAAACAAAACTAGACATTTTGAAAATTGTTAATTATATTTAGAAATATGCGTATTTGTTATTAAATCGAATATTTAACAAAACGCAGCTTAATCTAATAAAAGTCCCACTAGATTACAGTTTTTAATTGAAATCATTTCTAATTTTTCAAAGATTTGGATGTAACACAAGGATAACCTGAAACCTTGCTGATCTGCAAATCTTAAAATTTTAGTGCATAATTCAATATTTTATCGTAGGACCTTTTATAATTAAAATGGAGCAAACCAATGCTCCATGCCCGTTTTTCAAGATTAGTAATCTTAAATTTCCTCTGATAGAAGTATACGTTATCTTCGTTTTAAAAAATGTGCATAAAGAATATTATCTTGTAAATAAATTTAAAATAAAGAATATTCTCTTCCTCATGCAAGTTCATGTTGCTGGCACAGCATAATATACGTAATACACAGCCAATGTCATGGGCATTGGCAAGGAACCAGTCTGAATCATGGCGAGATAGAATATTTTGTTTACCAGGCTTGTACTACTGACCTTGATTATCAAACTGGAGTTTATAGTTTTTTTTTGCTTTATGAAAGCAGGACCTGCATTAAATTTTGCTTGGGTCCGTGGAGTTTGTAGTTGAAGACCCAGCCTTTTAATTAAAATAATATAAATAAAACAAGAGTAATATTGATCTAAATAAATTATTAATTGGAAATGTCATAAATGGTATATTTTAAAGCACTAGAGGTTATGTATTGAATCCAGCCTATAAGAACGAATGTCTGTTTCCAAAATTGATCTCGGAATTACGAGGAATTATTTTGATTACACGTTGAAAATAGGGATTTTGGAACTCAGAAATAGATTGGAAAAATTTGAAATTATAAGTAACACCAATAAAAAGATTTTAAAATTGTAAGTTAAATTTTAAATTATAAAAAATAATTAAAACAGCTGGACAAAACCACCAGAGTGCTGTCCCAACCACGTGGTGAAGTAGTACTATGTGATTCACCTTCGAGAAAATATCAGCTCCCAGGTACTAGTATAAGATTAACGTGGATTTTTCATCCCCAAAGTGTAAAATGTTTACATTTATCTAGTTCAATAAAAAAAAGGTAGTTCAATAATTCCGGTTTTTAGAAAATAAGTTGCCTTACCTCCCAATTTCATTAAATATGTTTAAATGGTGACGAAAAATTAAGGTTTTCAATAATAAAAAAACTCAAGCAAGGAAAAACTTTTACCAGTGTCTTGTTTGGAGTTAATGACAGACATAGTTAAACAATATAACTTTATACGTCTTTGAAAAGTTAAGAATAAGATTTTTTAAGTTTAGAACTCCGATCAACGAAGTTTCAAGTTTAGGTTTGCCGAAGTTTGGTGAATCGCTTACGGGGATGCCAGAACGATGAACTTCGAATTCTCATAGCAGCAGAACTATCATGGTGTTGAGTTTAGAGGGACTCAACTTAGGTCAAGTTACATGATGTTAAGCTTTTTTTATTTTGTGTTGTTGTATTGGCTTGCTCATCCCATGTCACTTGCAAATCTGAGGCCCAATGTAAAGCTTCAGTGTCTTGTATAAGTGAAACGAAACATACAGTTGTAACACTCGCATAAGCTCATAAACGACATTCCCTATTGTTCTTATTTTAGCAAAAACTTTTTATTTTCCCAAATGAAACATTTCAAGATTTCTTTCAGTGCTAGATTAAGAAAATGATTAGCATATAAACAAATAATCTTTACTTTCATGGGGATCAGTTACACTGCTAGATCCAGATTGATATTATTGTAATACTAAGACACCCTTTCCTAATCGGTTCGACTATGAACCCCCATTTCGTATCACGACTTGGGAAACCACATGTACTCTAAGTTTAATATGACGATGTCCCAGAAGTCACAACTGTAATGCGAGTACGGTGGTGAAGAGTTAAGCTCACTGAAGTATAAACACTTGTTTATGTAATGGGGAGATAATATACACATTTAATATTTCCCTAAGAACAAAAACCAAGTTAAAAATTAAACAATATAATTTCGTGGAACTTAATGTACATCAAACTCTTTGGTAATTGATTTATTTGTGTGTTTAAAATTTATTTTATTATTATCCGTATATGAAGCCCCTAAATCCTTTAGTTTTCGTAACTTGTGATGTATTTCGTTGGAATTGTCCAATAATGATTTAAAATAGGTGGCAGTTAAATTTGGTTACAATAATAATTAATTCATTTTACCTATACAGTTTTTTCTGGCCTAAGACGAGGAAATTACCTATACTCGAATGTTTAGTACAACTCATGGATCCAACCCACAAAAGCTCTATAGCTGATTCATAAGGTGGTCAAACGGACCCGAGCAGCTAGTGTTAGTGGATATTGTTTGTTCAAAGCGACATTGAGGATATTGTTTGTTGTTGGTTGTTGTGTGTTGACAATGGTCGTGTACCTTAAAAATTCTGTTGAACTTTGGACTACGTGTGTATGAACCGCACTTTGATATAAATAGTTATTTCAAAAGCTATATTATTGTACTTTCCTTTTTTACTTGCAAGTTTAAACATTAATATTATTAAATACATATATTTAACTGCATTTTAAGGTGCCTTAGTGAGTCATGTGAAAAAGAGATTACAATATGTTACAGCACTTTCTTCAAAGAAACGTTTCTTCAAATTATTGTTTGGTAAAATTTAACAACTTGAAATGTGGCTTCACTTGGCTGTGATCTAATAATATCAGCATACATTGTCCCCCCAGCATCAAACCTGAATACACAGTCCTATGTAAATATATAAACGTTGCATTGCCTAATATGATTCTTATGGGGAATTAATAAAATTATTTATATCCCTTACTAATGACTATATTTTTCCCGCGTAACATCCGTTGAATAATCAATGTTAATTATGGTCATTATATTACAATATCGATAAATAAAAAACATTTTAGTTCTGAAAAAATAATAATTTCGGGTATCTCAATAATATCAAGTGAGTCCTTAAGGAGGATTTTTATTGCCTTCTATAAGAGTCATAAAATCTAGTTGAAAGCGAGGAAGATTTTTTTAATAAAGAAAATCAAACCATTAGTGACAAATAACATAATTTTAACTATAATTATGGCCACACTAAAATTTCAGATCATGAGTTAATATAACCAAAATGACCTTTGATTTTGCAGAATAGTTTATATTGGTAGAGTTTGAAATCGTAGCGTTTGGAACTACTCTTCACATCAGATTTGGAACCACTTTTGACCGCTTTACTCATACTTTAAACACTATTTGGAAATTATGGCATAGAACTCCAAAGGAAGAATGGCTACAAAAAATTACTTGCAATTTGTAGCAATAAGGAAATAACAGTTTATTCTTTGAAAAATATCACCCGTTATAGAGTGAAGCAAGTTGAAAAATTAAGAAATCGCTAATCGAAAATAGTTATTAAGAAGTAAACACCGTAATGACTTAGCTATTTCGTTAAAACCTCTTGTAATAACAGTTTAGAAATAAAATTAAATCCCTTTGAAACATTTTTTGTAATATATTAGACTAGCTGGTGTACCTGTTCTTCGCACGGGTTAGAAAGGTTGAAATCTTGCTTCTGCTCTTAAGCTGTCAAATGGAAGTATCCACAGCTGTTCGCATTACAGTTTCTGAATGTTTACTTTCTTTTAAAACGTAAACATTGAAACTTAGGACGTTCATGGGGCGTATCCCGAGGGAATTGTAAGGAAGTGAATAGGCTATGTGTTGCACGGGTTCAATATCTACTTTGTGTAAAGTTTCAGCGCAGTAAGTTCAGTAGTTTTTGCGTTTACCCGGAACAGTAGACAGACAGACACAAAGACACCACGTCTTCATTATAATATTATAGATAGATAAATACATTCACATCACATTAATTTGGCATTTAAATAATAGTGATGTTTTTATAGTTCAATCAGCTGATCATACAAACAATATAAAAATTTATGCTACAGGATGACATACTACACATACAACTAGGTATATGCTTATATCTGGCCATAGTATTTTCATATTTAACGAAAACCCCATTTATAATCGTCCCAATAGAAGAAACGTTGAAAGGATGTTTAATTTTATTCTGGATAAATAAGTGTTATATCTCGATAATTTATAAATATATTTAGGGAAACTAGGTGAGATACGTTATGTTTTGGGAAAGTATATTTGTATTTTCATTGGAAATTCGCTGATTACGCAGGTTTGCTGTGACGGGGAGATGAACTACAAAATTGAGCTGCAGCGCAAAACGCAAAAATGGTTTTACGTTAATTTTGAGGAATACTTTGTTAGGAACGATATTTAAAAGCTTCGGACATTGTCCAAATTTTGCGTTTTGTTTACCATATTTAAGATACAAACTAAGCAGTATTGTGTATGGCTGAATTTGTATTACGTCAGATTAAATCTATTCACAACAAATCAAAAATGCAATAAAAACGTTATTAATAGACAGTTATAGCTGAACTCGTATGGTAAACGTAATGAAACTTAACTTATGGATCTATTATATTTCCACATATAATGTTTGTGCAGATGGATCATTTTGTTTCCAACTCTATTATAACAAGTTTCTTCTTTGTAAATAAAGTTACAGTATTTTCCTTATAATAACGCCAAATAATCGATGGTGTCTACGGAGACTTCAGTTTGTATTGCATAGTTTGTTTGTATTTCGTAGTTCCAGCTATAGAAAATAATGGAAGATAAAAATTATATTCAAATGATGGCCAAATATACAAAACGTAGTAAAATACTAACAGCTAAATTTGTATAAGTTAGTTTAAAGTAACCGATAGAATAATATCCATTGTTTCACTTCTCCATTCAGATCCCCTCCCTCGTAATCCCTCTAGAAAGATCTGCCTAAGCAAAATTGATGGTGCCTATACTAGTTGATGGGTTAATGCGGCTTCTCTTGAAGATGAATGTCAATCAATGTCAGGATAGTAGTGTGTGGAAGTGGAGAAGATTTAGATTCTACACCTGACAGTACATTTTATATGTACTACTATGTTCTTTCATAAATTCTATATCTTTCATAAATATTCTTACATAGACAATTCCCGACTTCGTCTGAAATAACGTTGCGATATAAAATATCTCGTGGCTAATTTAGAGGAATGCTCACTAATTGTGTCGAATAAGGGTTAAATTCAAACAGAAATAATTTAACATACACTTAGTTGAAAATAAATATGGGATAATATGTACTCTGATTGTTAAGATAGCATTTTGTTAGTAGTCTCCATTGATTTGCTTTAACATGTTTAAAATGCTTAGAGGTTGTGTTCTACCCATGGAAACATTTTCATCTCATAACTCAGCTTAGATTCAGTTCAATAAATGAATTTACCTTATAAGGTCAATATGGAAGAAAAGATAAGTAATCAATAGATGTAATAAAATGGCCAATAGCCGTGTCTTAAAACAAAATATAAACTTAAAGTAATATATAGATATACAACAGATTACCTCAGCAACTTAATCTAAATCGAATTTTACAATTTTCAAGATGGTAGGGACCATACAACAGTGGCCAAGTAGATTGAAATTTGTTTATGATATATTTGAAAATCTGTTAATATTTATTATCTATATGTATTGGCAGTTTGTTTTTTATTGCCTGATGTGGCCAAAATTTGGCTACTGAAACCTTTTCCAGTGTTAGCGTAAAAAAATCCTGCAGGTAAATGTAAGTTTTAAGTAAGAAGACTTAAAAGTATCCACGTTTGAATGAAATTTACTGTAGACCAGTATTTAAATATAAAATCTCTTTATGCAATGTGCAAGTTTATAAAATTAGTATATAACAAGGTATTGTTCAATATTTTCCCCTAATAATCGTATAAAACTCAAAAACGGAACAAGTATTAAATTAAAATAACATTTACCTTTGAAATTAAACATAGATAAATAATAAAATTGAGATCGAAAAATTTAAATAAAGTGGAAAGTACAAAATTGAGTGTAAAATATAGAAAATATTGGTTTAAAAGATACAATCAAGTTCAAGTGCTCATGTCTGACAACAATGCCAAGGATCACGTCTGGGGTCACAACACTGATATTTTATTTGTCGAACCTTTCTCCTATATTGCCAACGTACACAAAGTAATGTATGAACCCTTCAAACCCCTTCTTGCAACGTAAGTTCATCTTATTTTAATTTGTTTTTATACATAATATTTAAGTATTGTACATTTTAAGCATTTTTTTATGTTTTTGGCATTCAGCACAATGTCATTTTATAAATGCATTTTTGCTCCACAGAGGAGGTTCTAATGGAATTAAAGGATGCAATTTATAAACTAGGACTTTTATCAATTACAAAAGTAATATCTTCGACGGTAATCGTCAGTAAATATTGTTTATTTAACGTTGCTTGAAATTTAATTTAATTTAAGTTATGTAAAATACACAATGTAAGACTATCAACTAAAGATTGTTAAGGAAACTTTTTCGAATGAAAATATACAATTGTATGTATAGGCTGTGAGTTTGGTATACAAAACAAAACATGCTTTTAATAAACTTTGTGTTGGATCAAAACATACGTAAGAAATTAAATTCTTCACCATGGTAACGAATGGCAATTATATTGCTCTAGCTCATTAAGTCAACTTTAGAGGCTGCATTGTCAAACTCAAAATACTGTATGACTGCGAAATTCTTAATTAGTTTTATCTTTTATTATTAAAAACATTACTTGCGTATTTTAGCGTGCGGGTATAAAATTCATTTGTGTAACACTTTTTATAAACACTTTTTAACAGTATTTTGTAATATAATAAACAATAAAGGTAAGTAATCGAAAAACATAAAAATATTTACTCAGTATTTAATTGCTTGCTATCGTTTTCCTTAAAATATATTTATTTATTGAAATCACTAATTTATATATCAATTTAAAATGAATCACTAACTATACATGTAAGAAATAAATATTTAATAAATATACAAAAGTGGATTCTTTGAGAATTGTTGGGAGAAGTTAAGTCTTCAGAACAAAGACCATATTTATAAAATATCCCACTCGTTAACAATTTTGTTATTAGGTTTATATTAACCAGTAGTACAAATTGTGCTTGGGTTAAAAACATAAACCATATGATGCAATTTGTATAATACGTTATTTTTGTTTATTCATTTTCCTAGGTTTGACGGTCGCCACTTATTGCGTAATAATAAATTAATACTATCCATATTCGTATATAGTGTAGTGTTATTGTGGGTGGTTTCGTGTCTTTCAAAATATTAGTTAATGATATAGCAGAAACTGATCAAAACTATAATTAAAATTGGCTTATCATATTTTTATGATTTTAAAATATTAAAATACTAAAATATTAAAATG
The DNA here is from genome assembly GCA_963675035.1 of Allygus modestus. Classification (NCBI taxonomy): domain Eukaryota; kingdom Metazoa; phylum Arthropoda; class Insecta; order Hemiptera; family Cicadellidae; genus Allygus; species Allygus modestus. The sequence goes on along the minus strand of OY776115.1, from coordinate 99,744,528 downwards.
TGTGTTATTATTACAGATAAATAGAGATCTAATAATATTTGAAATATACAAAATACCTATGTTATAAATGATCTTTCTTAATAATGACTTAATTACATGTAAAATACATTAAAAAATCATAATTATACACTGAAAAATTCAATAGTAATCTTATATAACTGATTCCAGCACTAGGAATTGTTCGAGCTTAATTAATGATACCGCCATCTAGTTAAGAGCCTCATTCGGTTTCCCGAGGGAGATTAATGTAGGAACCTTAATCAGTGGGAAGCAAAGTGGGTGGTAAAGGTAGTCCTACTTACAACTCTAACGCTGTACAAGTAATTTTAGTAAGTACCTTTAGTATTGCATAACAATTAATTATATTCGTGCTTTGTCGTCTTATCACGTTTTTACTAACTCAAGCCTAAATTTGGACTGAAAAATAGTTGAAATATTAATTTTAACCAACAAAAATATTTCGTCGGTTTAGGGTTCTTTATGCAAATAACGCTTCATATCGTAGATGGGAGTTTTAGAGCTTTATCAGAAATTTACAGAGACACAGACATGTGAATGAAAGTTATATAAAATCATACTATTTCTAAGACGGACTTGTTAAATATGTGTATTTTAAATTTATGTTCTAAAAAGGCGTCTTTAGTGATGTCATTATACACTTGAGTGTCTTTTGGTTAAGTACTTCTAAAGATTCATTAGGTCTTAAAATTCAAAAAGTCAAATACACACAAATTTTAATAATGATAAAAATCCGTGAAATACGTGGGTATTTCAATCTAGCAATGATATAGGTCAGTAACGAAGAGCGTTTATAAACTGATTAAGCTTGGCTTGAACATTGTCATCTTTAAAAAATTGGTTTGAATGTTGAATTGATTGTACTGATTAAAGTAACAATTATGTTTTTTAACAAGTTTTGACTATTGTAGACCAAAATACTTGCGATTTTATTCATATCAACAATTTATATAAGTTTTCTACTCACCATGATTTTACCTACCTTTTAAAATTATATTTGTTCATATTCAAGGCTCAGTTAATAAATTAGGTCAAAGGTGATATTCTTAATGCTTGAAAAACATTTACTACACTTAATAGAAAAACAAATTTTTCTTAATACGCATGAGAAAATTTGTGATAACTGAAGCTTTACATGTGAATGTAGTTTACCAAGCGTAATATTTCAATAAAATATAAATGTACCTAGTTTGCTAGTTTTGCTAGTTTGATATACATGGAATATGTACCTCTAGGTTACTCGATAGGTAGGAGCTAAGTTATTAAGGTTTATTTGGGTAGTTATGCAACAATGAAATTAAATAAAATGGCATTAAATTATTGATATGACAGTGTTTAAAATAATACCGTCAGTTTAATCTATACTTGATTGATGGGTTGGATTGTGTTGCGATTAGAGCTAATTTAACATTGTTTTACTGATGTTGCATTACATATACAGATTGATATTGTACGGTCTGGAATAATCTACGGTCTGGATTAATAAACTTAGCAAGTCAATGTAAAATATATTGGAGTTGTTTAATATAAATCACATTGATCGTCCAGAGTAGGTTTTGTGACAATGTTTGACAATAATGTTAATTAATACTACTAGGTGCGTGAGTTGGATCAACGATCGTAAAACACTGGTCTATAATGGGATGAGGCTGTAAGAACCAGTTTATTAGTTTATTAATTAACACTTGCATAAGTCTAAAGAATACATGTTGGCTACCTAAATCATCGCCTTTAAATTGTAACCGAGTAACATCTATATGTGAGGTAGGTCTATACCTACCTCACATAACCTGAATAAAACCGTTTATGCTGCCAAACATATCAGGTTTTATAAACGACGGAAAAAGATATCCTTAGCTACTGTTAATTCATTTTAGGGAGGCTAAGTTTATTTTATTTTTAGTTGTTAAAAAAATAATACAGAAAAGCATTAATTCCTTTCATTTTATGAAGTTTAAATAGTAAATGTTAAGATTTATTTCAAGAGGGTTCACATTAATTGGCTGAACCATACCACAAACTTGTTTGCATAGTGTGAAATGTCGAAAAGTAAAAAAGAAATTAAAAAGAATAATTTAGAATTGTAACTCTATTTTTTTATTTAAAAAGATGTAAAACATGTGCACTTGTATTGATTATAAACAAAGATGTAGAACAACAATTCCTAAAACATTTTTGGAAAGAATATTTATCGGTTACAAAGTATTTATACTAGTGTATTAATTAATATTCTTTATCAGATACTCAATTCGGAAGTAAAATTACCTATATTGTTTCAATAAGGTTTCTTTTAGATTGATTTTAAATATTAACATGCTGTGTTTCTTGGTCCAGTAAACCTCAAAATAATTTATAGCAAACCTTAATAAACAAACGCATTGAACACTTTAAAAATAGTAGAATTTTGCATGGTCAAACAATGTCTTGGTAAGTTGTACATTTTTTTCTCGAAAACTGAAAACATAATAACATAATAACTAAACGAAGCAACATTTTACCAGGCATTTTACCAAAAAACTATTAACATAACCACCACGACCCACTAAACTCTCTCGGCATTGGCGCTCCGTCATAGCGTCTGCATCATTGAGTAGTCCCTGATGTTCTGAACCTTCAACATCAGCGAAGTTGAGTTTCGAGCACACTGCCTCTCGGTGTCCATTATTATTTTATGATTACAAGAGAACCCTATCTAAACAGAGTAAAGTATTAATAATATGTTTTTTTCTGTTTCAGGATCATCATTTTTAAGGAGCTCTTTCTGGGATTGAAATGCTTGCATTGATATTCGTTTTGACACTTATTTGCAACTCAAAAATATTGAGTTCAAATGAAATACGTACCAGGAATATAACAAAAGAATCAAAAGAAAGGGTCAGTTTTAAAAGATCTTTAGGAGTTAGTATAGTTGGTGAACAATTAAACGCAAAAACGTCATTTAGTAAGGGAAACATTGACGTTGAAATAGACAAATTTAAACTAGTAAACTTCCAAAAACCAATAATAACATTAAATAACGTTTTTCATCATCGTGATAGGGGATGACGACTCACAACATATGGTTCACATATATCAAACAAATCAGTGAATGCTGCTTTTTCTACTATCAATCTGAGTAAACTACTAAGTTTAGAAACTATACCACAAGAAACGATTAAAAAATACTTTCTTGAAGACAGCGTTTATATTAGATTCTTGAAAAGTCCACCTCAGGTTAAACGATTGAAACTCCGATTGAATGTAACGAATTCGAGTCTTTCTCAAACCAATATATTATCAGAAGAAAATCACTTTTCAAACATGAGAGAAACACTTGTTCAGAGATTCAAAAGACATTCTCAAAAATCTGTCAGTGGAGAGCAAACTCTTCAAGCAACAGATGCCTCACACAGTGGCGTAGGTGGTGCGCTAGCTCAGGTGGTCCCCTCTAAGTCTCCTTGGCCGGTGCGCCGAGTGTCAGAGGTTCCTGGAGACTTGGTGTTGGGAGGCCTCATGATGGTGCATGAGCGGTCCGACACAGAGACATGCGGCCCCGTCATGCCCCAGGGTGGAATACAGGTACCATTAAATAAGGCATTTATATTGTTACTAGATGTTACCTGTGGCTTCGCTCACAACTTATTAAAAGACTTTATAAAAATTGACCTGACCATCACTATCAAATCTTGGTTTGGTTTTACCATATGACTTTCTTTGACCTAACTGACAAACAACTACAGTAATTTTATAAGTGATATCCTCCCATATGATTTTTATTGGAACTTATAGTACCCTAACTTGTAGTTAGAGCCCTAAGGTTGGATGTGGATACTATCAGATCTATTTGTTAGTGTGATATGTAAACTATGTTCATACATTATTTTAGCTTAATTGGTCCAGCAGTTTATGTGTGATGGAAATACAAATATTAATACATCCAAACTTTCACATTTATGTTATTAATAGGATAGATAGCTAATTTATTTAGAATCCTGTTTAGGATAGATAAAGCCCCATCCTGAATCAATCGTTTATCTATTCAAAAAATTGTTAATCTAGCTTGTAAATCCACTTTTTTGCAGTCATATACGCCACGTAATCTATGTAAGCTAAGTAAAAATATTATAATATAAATTGTCGTTAAATCTATAGAGAATTAGAGAATTAATTAGTTAGGGATGTAATTTACCAATATTTTGACTTATCATAATGCGCCTCATGACATCCTTGTCTAGCCTTTTAGAATTGAACTTCAATTATTGATCAAACTTACAAGACACATTACTGACAAGACAGTGTAACTTATGTATCTTTAGCCCAGTGACATATTTAATAACATTTTAGATGTGTGGGGACTTTATAAGCATATTTGAATACTTTTAGATTACAGTTGGAATGTAGTACTCGTGATCAAGCATTTCTCAGCCAAATATTTACAATATAAATACTATCAGGAATACTAACTTTATTTCCCAAGTTCTCTGCCTGACTAATGAAGGACCATCTTGACATCATTATCCCACTCGTGATTTGATGTTTGGCAGGCAGTGGAGACGATGCTGTACACACTGGATGTGATCAATAATCGCAAGATGTTACCCTTCACCCTCGGGGCTCATGTGCTGGACGACTGTGATAAGGATACGTACGGACTAGAGATGGCCGTTGACTTTATTAAAGGCAAGTAGTTTTTAATTATATATTGATGTTTATATTTTAAAAGTTTTAAATAAAATGTGTTCGTAGTATGTGTAGTTAACACATGTTGGATAAAATCTGGAATTTTATATTTATGAATAGTAATGTAGTTGACCAGTTTATCAGCAACGAGGCTGTAACCCACACGACAAATTTGCAAACTTGAATATTCAAATCCTAACATTCAAAAATAAATTTTACAATTTGCTATTGCACCTGAATAATCTTCCATATTTCAATATCTTGATCAAAGGGTGAAATTTAAATCAGGTTGTTGCCTTTAGAATACATTTTAACGAGTTTTTGACGTAGTAACACATGTAGAGCTCAAGGAATTTAAATAGACACTTTAACGTTAAAGTTGGACGTTAAAGTTGGTTTAGTGGATGATGCTCACCAACTGTTCGTAGTTTTACTGATTTTGTTAAATTTATAAGATACTAATTACTTAAACTAAATAATAACTAAATAGTTTTTTTATATATAACTTGTCTGTGAAATTATATTAGATGTAGTCCAGTTGTGTTGTGAATAATGTAAACACAAGTTCCATGCGAGCGTTTAGGTGCATATTGCATGTGAAAAGGGGGTAAGATGATGGATGGCTAAATCCAACGAAACGCATGTAATATAATGCATCATACAATTTGTGGCATACTATTAAACTGTCATACTATAAAGATTACCAGCATCGGTTAAGATGAACGTGTTTTATACTTCTACAACTAGTTTTATTATTACATTAATCGAATAATGCTGTTAATCATACTTAGTACCTGGGAGGCCGAGCTTTGCTCGGGGAAGGCCAGTAAGTTTGTTTAGATTACGTGGAGTAATATTTCACCACTTCCCCCTACTGATAATAGGATTTTTAAAGCTCATTTGCCTCTTTTCTACATTTTTAAGGTCACTCCAGCTGTTATTTATAGCTCAATGCCCCTTGATTTATTTTACTAGTCTATATATGTAATATTCACCCAAATATTTTAATATCTGCTCTTAGGAAATCACATATTAATAATTATAAACTACATGAGTATTACTTTGACAGTTCATTTATTGATTATAAACAGCTCTTACAATTCTTTTGTTTTGATTTTATAATCCATAAGCCCAATGTTATTTTTTTAACTTTTCATTTAATTTTTCACATTATTTGATTTTTCCTGTTGATGAGACCTGTTTAGAACTTATTTTCATCCCAGAAATTAGTTATTTCCAACATTCGAAGGAAATATTTGGTGCCGTTATTGAGATCAGTGTCGCAAGCAACACGCAATCACGGACGCACGCAAACCTTACTCATATTAGAGTATAGGATAGGACAATGTGTATTGATCAGTTGACAAGTGGTAGGAATTAAAACATGTCAAATGAACTGAGACTCCCTGGTTCAAGCCTAAATACAGTTTTTAGTTCCCCAAAGGTTCCAAACTAACTGTAATCTGTAACAAAGTTAGTTACAAATGGCGTTCTACAAAATACCCGCATCACAGCAAACCTGCGTATTCAGCAAATTTCCAATGCACGCATATTTTTCTCACTGCTACATAAAGCCACTTGCCAAGTTTAAAAAAAATACGTAAATAAATAAGTGATCTATAGTATTTTATTTATTCTCCATAAGAATAATATTAGGGCTGGGGACGCAGGTTTGCTGCAAAAACGAGAAGAATAGTATATTTCGTCACTAGGATCAAAAGTGGATCTTTTTAATACGAGCTCCAATTTAACTGCCGAGGCGAAGCCGAGGCTGCGAAATGAGTGAGTATTAAAAATACACTTTTGATCCGAGTGACGAACTATATTTTTCGTCATACTGCCAAAAAACTAAGGTTTAAATAAAAACAAAAGTAAAATTTACGTACTGTGTCTTCATAACCTCAAATGTTTCTTACAGCTTGTCTCTTGAAACAATCAGCTGTTGCGCATGCATAACATCGGTTCATTCATATCTATCGGTTGTTGAGTCGATCACTTCAAACCAATCATTGTGGTTCGAATCAATCGAATTTCTGCGACTTCTCTGGAAGTAAACCTTCTTGAATTGTTTGGGTTTTTTCTATTATATTTCGATACGAATCGTTAGGCCTACTAACTTCGTCCATCGTGTCACTCACAGTTGTCACTCACCAGTGGTGTACGGGAAACGAACGCAAAAATAATAATAATACAACAATGAATGTTTCGATAATAAGAATGATTATTTATAATCGAATGAATTTTAATCGATTTATGGCGACCTCGAATCAAAAGTATCATCAACAATGATCTTTTTAGTACTAGTACGATAATGATCATCAAAACATATGTTATTATCCCAAGACTAAAAAGAAGAACTTTTGAATCTCAACGCATCTGTCAAAAACACTTGTTTTTGAAGCAGTATGAAGAAAATATGTTTTTGTACAATTATCAATGTAACTCAACCAGGTGAAGCTACATACTATGTTTTATTAATTTATGTCCATAATTAAGAGAGATATAACACTTTACTTACTCTCCAAAAGAATAAAATTAGGGCTGAGTATGCAGGTTTGCTGCTACAGGGATCATAAAAAATCAATTTGTTGTGTAAATATCAATATACCAATACTACGTGAAGCCACATACCAAGTTTCATCAATATACATTCATTAATAATAGAGATATCACATTTGATTTATTTATTTTTTATATTTTTTATAAGGATAACATTGGGCAACGTACTGTGTTTCGCACTTTGAGTATCTCTGCAACGGTTGGACGTAGAATTACAATTTAAACACCAAAATGATTGTTTTGTGGAGCTGAGTTGATTGGTTACAGCAAATGTGAAGTTTACATTAAAATTAACTGAGGAAAAGGCAAACACCTTTTTCCCATAAGATTAAATGGGAGATTTTATGAGCAGGTTTTTTTGGATTTCCTCCGCAACCACTTAACCTAGGTTAATAATTCAAAATACTATATTTTTTAAGCTCTACAACATGGTCAAAACCAAAATTAAGTGTTTTACAAATTTTCGGGAGAAAAATGCAAAAAACTGATTTTTGGAAAATTTAAAACCCCCTTCCCATGATTCGATTTTTCTGGTTTTCGAATTTAAAGCCATAAATGTCACTTTACACATTTGAGCCAAATTTCATCGAAATCGGACGTTTTTTATTCAAGTTGTCGCTTTCACGGACACACACATACTCGTATATATACATGTTCAATTTATATATATATAAATTTGAACGAATCGTGTTTTTGTCATCTGGGGACCTCAAAACAAAAAGTTATCATGGTCTCGGGCTTAAGTCTTACCATGAGACCTACGGTAATAGCTTCTTCCCTATAGGGGAAATTCGCTAATAAATAAATTCCACATACGTAACTGACTTCTTAGTCGTTTACTATACTTATGAAAAACGAGTCCCTTACACAAAATCAATATAGAAACCTAAGATATAAGATAGTGCACTACAGATAGCAGTAATGATTGAATATAGATTGAAATTAAATGAAACTGGCAATTGCAATTGCAGGTTCCATCAGCAACATTGATGACGCTGAGTACTTGTGCAACAAGACGCAGGTGCGGAAGGTGATATCGGGTGTTGTGGGGGCGGCCTCCAGCGTCACCTCTATACAAGTCGCCAATCTCCTCCGTCTCTTCAAGATACCGCAGGTATGTGAGGGCACTACGAACGATAGACATTAGTATACGGTTTTCTTTGATGTAAATATAGGGTGTAAGTTATATCAATGATCCAAAAGTTGTTTATAGAACTATTGCAGTTTCGAGGGTGGCGTTTCATCTCAAGGCTAAAGAATGACCGTTTTATCACTCATTGAGCACGTCAGTAACGAAAATAAATCAAAAACCTTTTAAAAAAAAACCATCAAAAATTTAATTAAAACAGAAAGACAACACACATCGAACGCTGTGTATGGTGCAGTCTGTAACACATGTGACATTCAACCAGGTTTAAGCGATGATAGCAGATGAGTCGACCTTTTGAAATAATTAAAAAGTTATTGAATGAGACAACTACTTAATGAATTTAAAAAATAAATACATTCATAAATGATAGCATGAAATTGTTGACAAATATATATATATATATAATTTATATATAATATATATATATATATATATATATATATATATATATATATATATATATATATATATATATATATATATATATAAGAAAGAAAGCTTACAAGTGTTGTTTTTTAATTTACACTTTTAAAAGTATATATTACATACAATAATACCCCCGTAGCAGCAAACCTGCGTACTCAGCGAATTTCCAATGTATATATATGTAGCTTAATATCACATAAAGCCACATACCAACTTTCGTCAATGTACATTCACAAATAAACAATTTATGACATTTTAATTATTCTCTTTAAGAATAACATGGTGGCTGAGTACACAGATTTGATGAAATAAGGAACACAAAAAATGGTATTTTATACAAATATCAATATAACTCAAGTAGCTAAAGCCACATACCAAATTTTATTAATTTATGTTCATAATTAAGGGATATAACACGTTACTTATTCTCCATAAGAATAACATGGGGATGAGTACGCATGGTTGCTGCTACGGGAACTATCGGCCAAAAAATGTTTTATAGTACAAACATCAATAGAACACAATGATATGAAGCAATATACCAAGTTTCATCAAGATAAGTTGATAAATAAGCGAGATATACAATTTTTCTTATTCTCCATAAGAATAACATTGGTCAACGTACTGTGTTTAGCACTTTCAATATCTCTGTAACCATTTGACGTAGAGCAATGATCAAAACACCAAATTGTGCGCCTTTTTAAGCTGATTCTAATGAATAAAACAAAAATGTAACTTTTCAAAAATTATATGTAAAAAACTCAAAAACCCCATATTTGGGGTACAAAACCCTCCCAAAATACCCCTTCGGGTAGGTCGATATGTCTGGTTTTCGAACTTAATAAAAGTCAAATATGCTTATTTACACGTTTATACCAAATGTCGTTAAAATCGGATTATTTTTACGAGAGTTATTGTGCTCACGGACACACACACACACACACACACACACACACACACACACACACATACCCGCATGCGTATCTTAGTCGGGACACCTGAATATAACACACTTGTCGGGACTTTCAAGCTGAAACATATTTAATGTTCATCCTTAAGTACAGATTCCTTATATGTGGTCAGATTTTTGTTACACTCCATTTTGTCTGAGTGAACTAGGAAAACTTACTGTCGGGATGTCCCGACAAACACGATAGTGTGTTTATTGTCCCGACAAACATATAGATCGAGGACATGTCCGTTTGTGTGTTAAAATACGGTGAATCGTAGCCAGATGAGTCATCCCAGTGTTGCCATATCGCCCTGAGCTTGGCGCGCTTGGCTTGGAGCTGGAGCTTGGCGCGCGGCAATAGCAGCCCCATGGCTACCGCGTTTTCAGCGAGGTCTGCTCCTGTAGGCCCATACCTTACTTCCCCCACCCCCCTCACCGGTGATGTGTATGGGGGGGGGGGTCAGGGGGATATATTCCCCCCTTGAAACTTGAAAAAATTACAATTTATATCGTCCTGAAATAAATTTTATGTTTTTTATTAAAAAGAAATGCTGTTACTGAAAAACACAAAAAAATGAGTGCAATATTTCTAAACTAAATTTTTAGTGAATTACCTATGGAAATTTTAACTATTAGAATGACCCGCAAGGTAAAAATTAAGCCCTGGACCACCATAGAAGTTCCTAACATGACCCCCTGAACACGTTTTGGGGGGTCGCTCGAAATTGTGGATATATATATATACCACACGCCCCCTATATATATATATATATATATATATATGTGTGTGTGTGTGTGGGTGTGTGAGTTTGCATTCTAGCGGTCGAATTTTTTGTCCGATTAACTTAAAATTTTATAGGGACATTCCTTGTAATAATCAGTTGGACAAGTTCGTTGGGCAAAGCAATAGAAAAACTCTAACCCCCTTTTTTGGATTTTATATTGAACATTTTGGGGTATTGGGGCCAAAAAGGGTAACAAAAGTCCCGGATGTAAAATGCAAGTAAAATGATGGAGATTTTTGAGGTAAAACTTGAGAGCCCTCTTTCGTCATTCTAGCACAAATATTTACCGAGTTATTAAAGAAAATGTATGTGGACTAAACACGGTACGTTGTCTAATGGGCGTTTTACATTAGAACAACCTGTTATTCATAAGTTGATGTATTTTTATCATCCCCGTAATCCATACACCTACTTCAATCCTGACTGGACACTCTCCTAACCTTATTATGCGCAACATTGTATTCTCAGCATTGCAGGTAAATAGAACCAGGAGCATCAGAACAGCCAAAAAAATTATGTATTCACTTTAAAATAACACAGCATGGCCTTCGGTGTCTTTTTAAAGAGAGATTAAAAAATTAACAGCATAATACACTACTGTATTAGAACACCTACTTATTGAAGTATGCTTATGATTTTATGAAAAATTCTTTAACCTTACCAATTTCATAACAGATTACAAGCAGGAAGATGATTGTTATTATTTCTAAAACCAAACTGGTAATGAAATAAATATTGTACAGTTTCAATTTATTAACTCCTAAAATGTTCTCTATGAGAGTTGTATTGTAGGTTAAAAAAGTAAACTGTAATGCAAGGTAGCACTGGTAGAGAGTATGAAGAGTCAATCTTAACTTAAATAATCCAAACCCTTGATTTATTTTGAATTGTGCTAAATAAAAGCAGCTTGCAGTGTATTTAATTCTTGTATACTGTGATAAACATAAGGCGTTTCTTCCTTGTCCTCATATTCTTTCAATGGAATAAAGTGGCATAATCTGATCAGCAGGGAAATATAAGTATATCCATAGATCATGTAGTGATCCATGGACAGATTCCTTATGTGTGGTCAGATTTTTGTTACCTCCATTTTGTCTGAGTGAGCTTAGACAAAACTTTTCAAAATTTTAAATTTGAATTTGCAGTTTCTCTTAACATTAATTAGGACTTAAAAAGTGAAATTTGATTACCTGAACTGGACAGACAACTGGATCTCAATTGTTTAGGATGATTGATTTTTTTGTATTACAGAGGGAGAATCAGGAAGTAAAATGTAAGTGTTAAATAATGCAGATAAATTTACATATAGAAAAAGTTTATTACTCTACAAAATGAAAATAGTCATACAACTAACAATTTTAAAATTGTGTTTTATATGTTCTAGTGTAAAATATAGGTTTTACAAAAACTTCAACTAAGTTCATATATTCAACAATATAATAACTATAAACAAGGTAAAACTAGAAAATATCCCGAATTTTTTTTAAGACAAACTATACTTTATCGCAATCATACCAGGGAGAAGAGGGGATGTTAAAAGGCATGAAAAAGGGATTAACATCGGTGTTGTTTCTCTTGTAAGTAACCAGTTTAGTTTTTTCTAGCCTCACTTTTTAATTCTTACAATTTTAAATATATGAATAGGAAAATCAGAGTTTAAAAAATGTTAATTTAGGTGAAGTGTGGTAACAGTAATAGTGGAGAATATGTTTTACAAAAATTAATTTTATTGATAAAAAGTCTAAACAAATACACTATACCGGGTGTCTCAAAAGTCCCACCCCACATTATAATTTTATTTTGTATTAATGGAGGTAAACTACTTTGTGGAATTTTTATGTTACCAAAGGGACTTTCTTAAGTATACACATTTTCAACCCTATTTTGTTAAAAACATTTAAAATTTGTGGGTAAGCCAAAGATTTTAAATGCAAACCCCTACCTTGTGATACTTAATTTTAAAGCTCTTGATAAAATAAGAAGAATGACACAATTTAGAGGTCTGTATGTTGACCCTATCCAAAATGACACTAATTAAAGTTAAAATTTTTTAATAAAATTGCCAATAAAAAGCATTTTAAAGGGGTAAACCCTACGAAAATGTACGTGAATTGCATTCAAGTTAGGTACCTGAAGTCATGATAGAATCATACCCAGGACTCAAATCAGGTCGTAACTCAAATTTTCATTATTTAGAAAAAAGCAAAATAAGGTAACATTTAGGAAATTTAGGGTATGGTATAAAGTCCTGGATGTGATTCTGTCAACTCGAAGTCACTTTGGGTACTTTGAGTGCAAATTACGTACATTTTCGTGGGTTTTATCCCTATAAAATACTATTTAAGGGGTATTGCATAGAAAATCCCAAATTGAAATGGCCACCATTTTGGATAGGAACAACATAGAGTCCTTTAATTTGCACCATTCTTCATCTTTTAACAAGGACTTAAAAGTGATGATCACATGTAAGGGGTTTACGTTTAAATTGTTTACTTAGACTTGCCCCCAAATTACCCATTTCCAAAATAGGGCTTGAAAATTGTATACTAGAAAAACCTCTTTCTTCGGTCACATAAACATTCCTCACAGTAAAGCTTTCTATCTCCATTAATAAAAACATAAAACATAATATGGGGGAGGGTTGAGTTTTGAGACACACTGTGTATTTATTCCATTATATCAGTTTTAAAATGGTTTCCAAATCCTTTTGAAATATTTTTTGGTTTATTCAAAAATGTAGGCTATATCTATTTTATTTTTGGAAAGGTTAGGAAGCTGTTTTTACTTTTTCAAGACTGATTTCCTGATTACAACACTCCACTTCACCCTAGGTTAAATTAAGACGTAAGATATTTATTTTTGTAAAATAGTCTTAAACATATTTTGGATTTGTAAAGATTGTTTACGACATTAATATAAGTCTTACATTTATATGTTAATATATTAATACAAAGAGAGAAAACCATAATTTTTTCAGAGGTTAAACCATCGATCAACGATCTCATTCGAATTTGAAAATTGTTTTACCCAAATGTAGGAAATTTCACGGTGGATTCTGGATTCTGGAAATTATAGTTTTTTTTAGCGGAAAAGCTAGGAACACCCTGGAATATTAAAAAATCTCGTCGAAAATGGCACATGTGGATACACGAAAATGATACCGGGACAGCGAGTAGATTAAGAATATCAACGAATTTGTCCGATTCGACGTAAAACAACGGATATATGGCCGGAAAAGTGTAGGGGAATTCTGGAAAATGGCTCAAAACATTTGTTTGGGGGATGGCATATGGGTAGTCAAATAAAACTGCCGTTCAACGCTGAACCTAATCATAATATTATTTTTTGCATCCGACCTATGTTTACCCTAAAAATACAGGAAAGGTTATTTTAGGTTAGGTATTGTTAGGTTAGGTTTCTTGGGTTGGAAAAGGTCAGGTAAGTTTAGTTTACCATACCAAACCTTAAAAACCCTAACCCAACGTAAATTTACTTCCAAGGATGCCAAGTACAAGGTTATGTTTGTTCAATTCAAAGCTTATGTTTGTACAAGGTCAAATTCATTTTTGTTCACTTGAATGTGGGTGTCAACTCAATAGAATTAGGTGCTTTTTCATACCTCTTTTAAGTCGATTTTTAGTCGTCTGTTGATAGTTAAGAAGAGATGTAAATTAATAATGCAAGATCTGTGGATGGTTCCTCTTTTTAAGTTAGAGGATGGCTGATAAGTTACAGCTTATAATGGTTTTAAGCTCAAGGTTTGATAACATCACATTTATTTTCTTAGCAATTTTAAATTGGCGCTGGTTTCAATTAAACGGCTTTAGCACTTTTCACTGTCATTCAACTTTAATAATTAAGTTTAAGAACTGATACCTAGAAACTATAAAACTTCAGATGAAATAATAAAGAGAGCCAATAAATGATGTACATTTACAGACAGATCAACCAACATTGCCAACTACAGTCTAGTCTAATAGACAGTAATTCCAACAGAGGCCTTACGTTTGAGCTTTTAAGTTCAATCTATATTGTGTCTAAGTCAATCAAACACACTCCATTATTAATTAAGTTTAAAAGCCTACACTAATGTTTGTCATTTATTGTAATACTTTTATACACACTGTAATGAATATTATATTAATTTAACAATACATTTTAATGTTATAAAGCAGATAACTTAGTGTTTAACCACATAACTGTATGATAAAAAAATTCGAATAAGGGTTATTCTCACCTTCTATGAGGTTTATAATGTAACTTACTTCCCTTTTGGGGAATAATAAAAAATAAATCAGAACCTAGGTTCTAGATTAGCCTTCTTTAGAGAATTTGAGAGGAAACTTGGTAATTTGGTAGATTTTTACAGAATAGCCCTACAGGCCAAGATAAAAAATTAACTTGCTACATTCTTCTATAAAAATACAATTTTGTAAATTTTGTAAAAAAAAATAAAAATGTTGTAAAATTTTGTTTACTGACTTAGAAGAGAGCAAAAATAATTCTAATTTTTTGCACCAATAAACCTGACAATATTCCCTCCAACTAACAAAATATTGTTTCTTTGTGAACTTTGAAATTAGGTTTATGAAAATACTACGGTTACTATCAGCAAGTTTAAAATATCAACAGAAAGTTACATTATTAGCAATTAATTGACCAAATACAATCTCAGAGCAAAGATTTCTAGCCTGTAGGTGTACAGTGTGTTCATTTTTAGCGAATTTCCTCTATAGGGAAGAAGCTATTACCGTAGTCGGCATGGCAAGACCTAGGCCCGGGACAATGATAACTTTTCGTTTCGAGGTCCCAGACCCCAAAAACACCATTCGTTCGAAATTGTACATATACATGTATATGTGTGTGTGTGTGTGTGTGTGTCGGTGGGTGCGATAACTCGCGTAAAAAGGTCCGATTTGATAAAATTTGGTGCAAACGCGTAAAGCAACATTTATGACTTTAAGTTCGAAAACCAGACAGATCGACCCATCCAAAGTGGGATTTTGAGGGAATTTTGTACCCCAAAAATGTTTTTTTTTAATTTTTTACATATATTTTTTGAAAAAGTCAAATATTTGTTTTTACCATTGGATTCAGCTTAAAAACACACAATTTGGTATTCTGATCATTCCTCGACGTCAAATGGTACAGAGATATTGAAAGTGCTAAACACAGTACGTTGTCCAATGTTATTCTTATGGAGAATAAGAAACATTGTATATCTCACATATTTATCAACTTTTCCTGATGAAACTTGGTATATTGCTTCATATCGTTGTGGCCTATTAATATTTGCACTAAAAATCATTTTTTGGCCGATAGTTCCCGTAGCAGCAAACCTGTGTACTCAGCCCCATGTTATTCTTATGATAAATAAGTAACCTATTATCTCCCTTAATTATGAACATAAATTAATAAAACTTGGTATGTAGCTTTACCTACTTGAGTTATACTGATGTTTGTATAAAACCCCATTTTTTGTGTTCCTTGCTTCAGCAAGCCTGCATACTCAGCCGCCATGTTATTCTTATGGAGAATAATAAAAATGTCATAAATCGTTTATTTATGAATGTATATTGATGAAACTTGTTATGTGGCTTTATGTGGTATTAAGATACATATATATGCATTGGAAATTTACTGAGGACGCAGGTTTGCTGCTACGGGGGTATTTTGTATCTTGAAAATGAGAGTTTTACAAGCAATTTTTGTTATTGGTCAAAAATGTTTTTTTGAGCGTAGCGAACGAGTTTGGTGGAATATTTTTGATTTCTTTTTGCCATTTTATTTAGTTTTTAGTTACGCACTACTTTGCTCGTTTAACCTTCCTTGTAACTATTAAGGTTTACGAGATCCCAATAGTGAGCATAAATAAACGGTATCAGGAAACTGACACATACTTTTCCCTTTTAGCCCAACTTTAATGAATAAATTAGTTTTGATTTAATAAATATAGAATACAAAGCACGATTAAATGTACAGAAAATCTTGTAAACAAGTTGCTTTCAAAAATATCCACCCAAATCCCTGTTTAGGAGGCACTACAGAATCCATCGCTACGCACGTGGTTTTAAGAGGGGAAATGCCCCCTTTTCCCCCCTTCAGGTTTATTAAGGGGCAAAATATTTTGAATTTCCTCTGTTGGTCAATGCTAACTTGACTCGCATATCAAGTTTGAACGAAATTTATCAATAAATAAGAGAGAAATAGTAATTTTTGTATTCCCCATAAGAATAACGTTGGACAACGTACTGCGTTTACCGCAACATTTAAATTTAAATTTTCTCCGCAACCAGTAATCGTAGAATAGTAATTCAAAATACTAA
Source organism: Allygus modestus (assembly GCA_963675035.1). Lineage (NCBI taxonomy): Eukaryota > Metazoa > Arthropoda > Insecta > Hemiptera > Cicadellidae > Allygus > Allygus modestus. The sequence goes on along the minus strand of OY776115.1, from coordinate 99,727,653 downwards.
ATTATTTAGTTTTTTGAGCTCTTTTTAATGGTGAATAGTAATATTTTTTTATAAAAAAATGAATATTTGATATTTTAAGTCTTGTAATTTCTGAACCCAATGTTTTATAGAAATGCGGGTGGTGTCATTTTGTTGGAAAACTAAATTTATACAAACGACTAATGTTTAATCAAGATCGGTAGAGCCGTTTTTTAGAAATCTTAATTTTTCATGATTTTTGGCTGTTTTTTGGGGGATAATTACCCTTAAAAATAAAAAAACTCCAAAATGAAAAAACCGCCTGGAGATATCGTGGATTAGTACCTACATACCAAATTTCATAAAAATCGGACCATTGGTTTGGGCTCTAGCTCTGTACACATCCATACAAACAGACAGACACACAGACATCACGTAAAAATCACCTTTTGGGGTTCAGGGAGCACCAAAACGAATATTTCAACTAACAACACAAATTCGAAAATGTTGACGAAAACAATACTTTCTCCATATGTATAAGGGGGAGAAAGTAAAAAAATAACACACTGTATATAGGCAAAATCATATACATGACATGTAATTAATTATCAGTAGTGTAGTAGGTAATTACGTTACATTACTCACCTTACAACAGTGACGACTGACACTGGCAACTGCCCAACTGGCACTTGTCATAAGCAAAATTTCCAATTTCCAATCCTTCTCAAGGGAATAGATCGAATTGGCAACGCTGTATTACGTAAAGAGTTTCCAACCAATCACAAGCGTTTATTTAAGTCAGCATTTGAAGCGAGTGTCGGGCCACACACTCTAGTTCGGGTAGTTCGCCGCAACGCCACTGGCGCGCCACTGTACAGTGATATTTTGGGCCCGACAAAGATATGCAAACGTGAAACCGGTTTCGTACAGAGCTTGTCGGGTCATTTTCAAATTTTGTTTCTAAGTCTTTCTGGAGACCAACTAAAACGTTTGATGCAGTATTGGCTGTCGGGACGTGTGTGAGTCCCGACAATTGGGTGTTTGCCCGACTGTCTGCTCCCATGCAGGTGTGTGTCCCGACAAAGATATGGATGCGTACGCACACACACACACACACAACACACACACAACACACACACACACACACACACACACACACACACATATATATATATATATATATATATATATATATATATATATATATATATATATATACAGTATATAGTTTTGAACGAATGGCGTTTTCTGGGGACCTCAAAACGAAATGTTATCATGGTCCCGGGCCTAGGTCTTACCATGCCGGCTACGGTAATAGCTTCTTCCCTATAGTGGAAATAAGCTAAAATGTATAAGGAGGCAAATCCTTAATCTCCCATTCTTAAAGAGCTTTTAAAAGAATAAAATATTAAGGTTTCTTTGTTTTTTACAAGCATAATATTTCATTATATATTTCAATTACATATCTGTTTAACTAATACGATTTTCTAATATGTTTTTAAAAATCCGTTTTTGGAAGAGTGTTGAAAATGCTTTTAAGCGTATTAAGAGCATAATCCTTTTATGAGATAAACTCTAGGTGGTAAAGTTAATTAAAGTTTTAATGTCATACAAGTTTTGTAAAGACGGTTTGAGGCTTTTCAACACGATGTTTTGGAAGTGTAAAACGGTGATAACGCCTAAGACATTACCTAATCTAACAATGTTAAGCAGATCAAGTTTAATGGCGGACAAAACAAAGTTCGGAAAGCGCCAAAGAGAACAAAGAACATCAAACTTATAAGCCTCTTATGGCGGTAAAATGTCTTTTTCAATTTGCTTATCAATGAGTTTACTTGTTTCTCCTTCACTATGTTCAATTAGGCTATACTTCAATGTAAAATATACTGTTTTTCGTTTTTGCTAGAAATCAAACTAATTTTGTAGATAATTGTTTCAAAATAGTCTTATAATTGTTTGTAAAAATAAAATAGTTTTATAATTATGGTTATTCTTTACTAGATGTGCAGTCAATATTTTTAGATGTAGTCCCTTTACTGTTAAAAGCTATTACCTTAATAATAAGAGAACATGACATAAAACTAAATAATGATAAATTGTAATTCAAATATAGAATTACTTCCAGTGAAAAGTCAGAAAGTTGAGTAAATTTGTAAATATGTTTTGGAACAGTTGTTCCATCACCAGGAACTCTCCAGAAATATCATTCTTGCTGTTAACAAAATTACATTCCACATACACAGGTATATATATAACAGACTTACCAGCGAGCAATAGGCACCAAATGCGTTTCTAGAAGCTAAGAAATCGTGATGTGAGGTTTTTACAAGAAACTCCTAAAGTATGTATTTTATTAACAGTTATTTAAATTATAATGGATTTATACAAATGTTTCAGAACATGTTTACGTATAGGGGACTTCACAAAACATTTTTTTCCTATAAAAACTATACATACATATATTTACATGAGACACATTGGAACAAATTCAAGTAATTATCGATGAAACTACAATTAGACAAATGTATGCATATATAAAGGATGTATAAACATTACATGTCAACTGCCATATACACAGATTACACAAAAATTACAGAATTTTAGTTTTAGTAATAATTAATAATAATAACACACGTTAGTTTTAGTCTCATAACGAAATAAAAATCAAATTTTCAGGACATTTGACGAAACGTTTTTTCTACAACTCCACAACAGGCAGTTCGCATCACCAGAGTGACATGTGCGATCGCAACACTGAGCCCTGGGAACCGGACCGAGTGTCTGCTCGTTAATCCTTCATTCTTGTCAGTATAATCGAAACCGTTCATTAAAACTGTTAAATCCCATGGGTGTTACTGTGTCCTACTTTATTTAACAAATTTTACACGCAAGCCAAGATAAAAGTCAAGATAATTTGTTCCTAAAGTCGACATTAGCTGAAGTATATCAATAATGCATTTGTTCAATTTAGCAACTGCCTTATTTCCACATGCTTAACAAAAAATTCAAAGAATATTCTTATTTTTTTTCTTGATTGTAATAACTCTGTTGTATTTGCTTATGGAAACCTTCTGAATGTTAATATTCCTTTAGAACCTTATTCGAGTATTATAGTATTCTCAAACTATATCTCGTGTATATCTAGATATTTCATTCTTGCTATATTAATGACCAAATCAACCATCCATATTTATTACACGCTAAGACAACTTTTGTAAATAGTACTCCTCCGTTGTGTATTAACCGATTTGGCCGATTGAGACAATAACAAAATTGTCTTTACACTTAGCTGTGCAAAGTAGGTTTTAACTATCTCCGTCCACAATATAACAGGCGCTCCTTAAAGTTCACTTTATACCCATAAGGATAACTTGGATATCCATTGTATTTAATATAGCAAAAATGCAGTGTATTCAACAAATAAACTTCACAGCGTAAACGTATGATATAAGCTGCATATTAACACAACGACTACTGAAATTTCAACACAACCTGTGTGTGCTTATCACGGCTAAAAGTTAAAAGATGGGACAGCTTTGGTTCAAAGCAACAGCTCCACCGCAATACGTTCGATTTCAACTTCAACTAATAGTTCTTCGTATATTAAGCATATATATCAAAAAAATACTACATTTAATTGAGGAAATATATTTTAAAATGATGTAAATGCGTGCCGAGTACCAAGTTTTAAAATGTTTTTGTGTAAAAGTACAATTTACCAATGTATTCTTTGTGATCACTATACTATTCATAAATTAAGAATATACTCGTTTTAAAACACCACCAGGGATTTATCATATTGGCCTATAGCGTACGGTGTTTCGGATTATATTTAGTTTGATGATTATTTACATTAAAACACATTTCAATTAATCAACCATAAAAGTTAATTTGGGAACATCATAATGCATCGCTCACAACTGTTGTTCTTTGCTAAGTATAAACAATGTTTATCACGACTTTTTTAAGGTGCAACTGGATTCATCAACCTTAGCAATTTTATCAATATTGTTGCATCTGTAAGATGACCATCTCTGTGGGCGATTAAGATTTGCCCCTGGGCCTTGAAGTCATTTAACTACATAAAAAATATGTTACAATGTTAATTATTTAAAAGAGCTATATTAATCCCCGATTTACCCCAGAAACCAATTACTTACACAATAAAAAAACTTAATTTCTAAGAGGATAAGATCGGGAAATTTAATGGTCTTCTACTTTTCCTGATAAGCCTGTGGTAATTCGATTCCCTTATTCATATCTCTGTATTTTACAATATGTACTGTGTGTTTCGTTCACTGGTAAAATGATGTTATACCTTTCCTTCTTGATTGATAGGGCACTTGGTTTAAGTAATTAAATTTTCCTATGACAAGTATTATTTGTAATTTTTACTTTGAAAGTTCAAGTGGAGCTTTAGAGCAGGAATCAAGGGCTTACATGAACTTTTATTATTATAAATATCCTTGACACATTCAAACTTTATACCTCATTGGGAAGTGGAATACATGTGTCAGTGAGAGCTTTAGCGATTTTATAGAGTTTGCTTTACTTTAGTTATTGCTTTTTATTAATTTTCTTAACAAATATTAAAATTGTATTATATATATGATTCTTTTAAGCAGGTATTCTTATTTAGTAATACGTAATAAAATATGTAATCGTTCCTAAGATCAAATTATCAAAATATAAATTTACAACACTATGGGAATGTTCAAAATATATATTTATAATACCTTTGACAGTTTATTAACAATGCAATATAAGTGCTTTAGTAAAATGGTAATGCATTATTAAAGATCATCAACTGTAGGTAACCATCGTAAATAGTTTATCGCCCATCATAAATTATTATTGGTCTCGTCGTAGTAAATCCCTTACTATTGTCAAAATGTCTGCTTGTGTGAATTTTTCAAAATGTTATTTATAAAAAACGATTAATTAAGGACGAAAATGCAATAACGGATAAATGTGTCACACGATTGTTCTCAATGCCTTCACCACGGGTTGTTGTTGATGTAATTTAATCAGTTAAAACACAACACAAACACTACTGGACTTCTATGATGTATAAACTAACGTTTGCATCAAAACCCATCCACAGTTGATAATGTTCAGTATCTATTGAAACTGGATAGTTGGGTTTCTAAACACTATCATCTCTTTATTTAATATTTAATATTGAATTGGTTTTGATCGAATAAATAAAAGGAGAACCTTTTAGAGTATAATGTTTTGTTAAACAATACATTCCTTTATGTATTCAACAAATATGGCTGACTGAGTTGGTGATAAAAACTGTTGTTCCAAATATAATTATTTCTCGTTACATTATATCCTTGTTAATTTAAAACAAATGCAATTGTTTATATTGAAACACTCATCAAAACCTAAAACAATTATTAAACAAAATTATTATCGAAACACTTACCGATTATGTTTTTATTCTTAACATGTTTTTAAAACTAAACAAGAAACATGATATTGGATCCTTTTTGCTTTCATCCCCTATACATGAAGGAACCATTATGTCTGACTATCCGTCTGGATGTGAAAAGACCTAGACACAACACGAATGGTCCACCAAGTTGTTTATTAGGTAACCCAAGGTATCTCAGAAATGTTCAATCCATTTTATTTAAGGTATTACTACCAAAAAACTGCTAAAACCCTGAAATAAATTGGTTAAACACTGCTCTGACTATTTTGATTTAAATTTAGTAGTTTATGGTGCTTCCGAATCCTAACGATATGAAAAGATCTGCATTTCTGAGAAATTCAGGGTCATAAATTATAGGGATTAAACAATTCAAAAATTCATTCTGCACAAAACCATTGCTTTTTGTGAATTTTACTTATGACAATCGTGGTTCAAAAACTAAATAAATTTGCATCTTGAACTATTATTCCACGACTAATGAGCTGAGGAGAAATGTTAAATGTTTAATTAGTGATAAATGTAGTACGTTGCACAATTTTACTACTATTAGGTTAAGCAATGGATTATGCTGAACATTTCTGGAAGAAAATATATTCCTAGAATATTTTCTATATAGGCGTTTCCTTTGGTTTTTGATTATTATATAAACATATACTAAATAAAGGGATTCATTGATTTAAAGAGGATTAAAAAAGATACAGTATGTATTAAAATAGTAAAAAATACAACCCCTTAAACGTTAATGGTATCTTTAGACATAAAAAGTCCTTAATTTAATTTAAGGTTAAAGTTGTTGTTCATGTATTATTATTGTTTTGCTACATTTCTTTGTGCTATGTATCTCGTATCCTACTTTTTGGGAAAATTGTAAACATTATTTATTTTACAAAAGTGATCTCAAATGTCAGTTTATTCCCTATTAGTGTTAGGGCGACATTTAGTAAACATTTTAATTAAAATGTCTATGCAAATAACTGTTTTGCAATATTAGTTCAAGGACAGCCACATTATAAGTTATATTTAATCACCACAATCACCACTAACACCACCACCCCCACCACTACTATTAAGTTATATTTATATCACGTCAAGACATAAATAGCTTCATCTCTTATGTCAATTGCCATTGAAAAGCAAACATACAACAACATCAAACATGAAGCCTTTTATAGCATAAATTATTTGTCTAAGCAGCTTGTATTAGTGTTTGTTACTCGCGTTTGTTACTCCCATAAACTCAACTTTTTGTTTTTCATACAAAAGTTGTCAAAGTTGTAGTATGATTTCGCTAAACGTGTATGGCGTAATGCATTTAAAACACTATTATCGGTAGACAAGACGAGTTTATTATTAACATATATTTTATTAGAACTTATATGATGGTTCTATTATTTTTTTACGTAAATATCTAACTGTAATATGTATTTATGAAGGTAATTTAAATAAACATATCAAATTTCTAGCATTATAATACGTGACAATCAAAAAAATATATTCACCGTATCGCGTTAATGAAAAAGAACATTCTATTCAAAGAGTTAAAAATATTTGGGGCTCCTTAAGATATCGTTCCTTACGGTTTATATAAAACAGTGGTAACACCTAAGAAGCTTCCCAAGCTAACTTTGTTAAGGACATGATGTTTAATGGTTTACAAAACAAAGTTCGATAGACGCTAAAGGGATCTAAGGAAACAAACTTATAATCATCTTATGAACGTAGTTGTTTTTATGAACTAAAGTTGCATCATCTTTATGGCGTCTAGTAAGTCAGCTCCACTTCAACAAGAAACCTGCCGTCTGAAGATATCGGCTGGAAAAAACCATATATTTTAAATCTATACCTATAAAAGGCAAAGCCCTCACTCACTCATCATTAATTCTCTAACTTCCCGGCAAGCTAGAGTGATGAAATTTGATACATTAATTCTTTAGGTCTAAAATAGGAACGTTAAAGTGTTTTCATACCGATTAAACATTAGGGCTCTGCCTCACGGGGCTTCAAAGTACTATGTTTTTCTTATGAACGTTCACTTTGGCGTGAGATGATGACAATTCAAACAGCTGATCTTGATTCATGGTAGTTTTACGAGCTAACCACAGAATGCCACTGATCACAACTGATCGTAACACTATTTCCTAATCCGAATGCTCGTAACACTGTTTCCTGGTAACTAGACTAAATGTCCGACTGATTGTAACATTAATCCCTGAAAACTAGATCGAGAGTCCAACTGATCGTAACGCTGAACTCTGGGTTCTGGACCAAGTGTCAACTGATCGAAATATTGTTTCTTGGGAACTAAAACCAAATGTCCAACTGATTGTAAACTGATTTATGGGAACTGGACCGAATGTACAACTGCGAGACTGCCTGATCGTAACTCTGTTTACTGCGAACTAGACTAAGTGTCCAACTGATCGTAACACTGTTTCCTGGAACTGAAGCGAGTGTCCAACTGATCGGATCCTTGAGCAATGGGAACAGACTGATCGTAACACTGTTTCCTGGAACTGAAGCGAGTGTCCAACTGATCGGAACCTTGAGCAATGATAACAGACTGATCGTAACACTGTTTCCTGGAACTGAAGCGAGTGTCCAACTGATCGGAACCTTGAGCAATGGGAACAGACTGATCGTAACACTGTTTCCTGGAACTGAAGCGAGTGTCCAACTGATCGGATCCTTGAGCAATGGGAACAGACTGATCGTAACACTGTTTCCTGGAACTGAAGCGAGTGTCCAACTGATCGGAACCTTGAGCAATGGTAACAGACTGATCGTAACACTGTTTCCTGGAACTGAAGCGAGTGTCCAACTGATCGGAACCTTGAGCAATGGTAACAGACTGATCGTAACACTGTTTACTGGAACTGAAGCGAGTGTCCAACTGATCGGAACCTTGAGCAATGGGAACAGACTGATCGTAACACTGTTTCCTGGAACTGAAGCGAGTGTCCAACTGATCGGATCCTTGAGCAATGGGAACAGACTGATCGTAACACTGTTTCCTGGAACTGAAGCGAGTGTCCAACTGATCGGAACCTTGAGCAATGGTAACAGACTGATCGTAACACTGTTTCCTGGAACTGGAGCGAATGTCTAACTGATCGGATCCTTTAACAATGGGAACAGACTGATCGTAACGCTGTTTCCTTATAACTGGCCCGAATAACCATCTCATCAAAACAATGAGCCCTGGGATCTGTATCGAGTGTTTGACTGATCGCAACGCTCAGATTTGGGAACTGGGCCCAGTGTTCAACTAATCCTTACGCTGAGCTCTGGGACCTGTATCGAGTATTTGCTGATCGCAATGCTCAGCTTTGGGAACTGGGCCCAGTGTTCAACTAATCATTACAATGAGCTCTGGGACCTGTATTGAGTGTTTGCTGATCGCAACGCTCAGCTTTGGGACCTAGACCAGTGTTCAACTAATCATTACAATGAGCTCTGGGACCTGTATCGAGTGTTTGCTGATCGCAACGCTCAGCTTTGGGAACGGGACCCAGTGTTAAACTAATCATTACGGTGAGCTCTGGGACCTGTATCAAGTGTTTGGCTGATCGCAACGCTCAGTTTTAGGAACTGGACCGAATGTTCAACTAATCATAACGCTCACGCCTGGGAACTGGGCCCAGTGTTCACTAATCATTTCGGTGACCTCTGGGACCTGTATCGAGTGTTTGATCGCAAAGCTCAGCTTTGGGAATTGGACTGAATGTTCAACTAATCATAATGCTCACGCCTGGGAACTAGACCCAGTGTTCAATTAGTCATACCGCTGAGCCCTGGGACCTGTGTCGAATGTTCGTCTCATCTCAACGCTCATTTTTAGGAACTGGACCGAATGTTCAACTAATCATAACGCTCACGCCTGGGAACTAGACCCAGTGTTCAATTAGTCATACCGCTGAGCCCTGGGACCTGTGTCGAGTGTTCGTCTCATCTCAAGGATCATTTTTAGGAACTGGACCGAATGTTCAACTAATCATAACGCTCACGCCTGGGAACTGGACCCAGTGTTCAACTAATCATAACGCTCACGCCTGGGAACTAGACAGTGTTCAATTAATCATACCGCTGAGTCCTGGGACCAGTATCGAGTGCTCGTCTCATCGCAACGCTCAGTTTTAGGAACTGTACCGAATGGTCAACTAATCATAACGCACACGCCTGGGAACTGGACCCAGTGTTCAACGCTCACACCTGGGAACTAGACCCAGTGTTCAATTAATCATAACGCTGAGCTATGGGACCTGTATCGAGTGTTCGTCTAATCGCAACGCTCAGTTTTAGGAACTGGACGGAATGTTCAAGTAATCATAACGCACATGCCTGGGAACTGGACCCAGTGTTCAACGGTCACACCTGGGAACTAGACCCAGTGTTCAATTAATCATAACGCTGAGCCCTGGGACCTGTATCGAGTGTTCGTCTAATCGCAACGCTCAGTTTTAGAAACTGGACCGAATGTTCAACTAATCATAATGCACACGCCTGGGAACTGGACCCAGTGTTCAACGCTCAAACCTGGGAACTAGACCCAGTGTTCAATTAATCATAACGCTGAGCCCTGGGACCTGTATCGAGTGTTCGTCTAATTGCAACGCTCAGCTTTGGGAACGGGACCCAGTCTTAAGCTAATCATTACGGTGAGCTCTGGGACCTGTATCGAGTGTTTGCCTGATTGCAAACCTCAGCTTTGGGAATTGGACCGAATGTTCATCTAATCATAATGCTCACGCCTGGGAACTAGACCCAGTGTTCAATTAGTCATACCGCTGAGCCCTGGGACCTGTGTCGAGTGTTCGTCTCATCTCAACGCTCAGTTTTTGCAACTGGACCGAATGTTCAACTAATCATAACGCTCATGCCTGGGAACTGGACAGTGTTCAATTAATCATACCGCTGAGTTCTGGGACCAGTATCGAGTACTCGTCTCATCGCAACGCTCAGTTTTAAGAACTGGACCGAATGATCAACTAATCATAACACACATGCCTTGGAACTGGACCCAGTGTTCAACGCTCACACCTGGGAACTAGACCTAGTGTTCAATTAATCATAACGCTGAGCCATGGAACCTGTATCGAGTGTTCGTCTAATCGCAACGCTCAGTTTTAGGAACTGGACGGAATGTTCAAGTAATCATAACGCACACGCCTGGGAACTGGACCCAGTGCTCAACGCTCACACCTGGGAACTAGACCCAGTGTTCAATTAATCATAACGCTGAGCCCTGGGACCTGTATCGAGTGTTCGTCTAATCGCAACGCTCAGTTTTAGAAACTGGACCGAATGTTCAACTAATCGTAACGCTCACGCTTGGGAACTGGACCCAGTTGTTACTCCCCATATATATACACTTTTCTTACTTTTAATTATAATTCTAGTTTATTAATTCTTGATTCAATACTTGCTCGGATGTGATCGGGAAATGTGGATAGAAAAGGGACGCTATCTGGTCTATGGGCAATGGCTACCATGTGATGAGCCTAGCTTGTCTTCACAATAAATAGTGTTATTCCCTACAACATTTACTAGGCTATTTAAATATAGCTCACAATTACTCTTGCCTTACTTACAAATAAATATATCTTTACCTATTGTCTTCCTTTGTTTCTTGTTGTGAGTAGACTGTGTTCTGTAGTTAGTTAGGATACCAACAGAAGGTAGGTGTACAATTTTCTAGAATACCTTTCACCTAATTAAATGAAATGCAATGTACAGAGGAACAATATAATATTTACCTATCTAAGGACAATAATTGTGTTTCAAAAGTTATTAATCAAAGGGGATTTACAAATAGTTTACAATTCAGGGGAAAGAGACAGTGGCCTAGGTTATCAAATGGGTGACAACAATACATGTAGGCTTAATACTAAAAGGTTCATATTTCTGTCATAAATGGGGGTTCTTGAATAAATGAGGGCTCTTTCTCAGGGGGGAAGAATCGTGCTGACTTGAATAACGTTGAATTATGTGTGAAAGAATATTTATTCCAATTATGTTGTTTACAAATTGCAACAATGACAAATTTTGATGTTGTCCAAAAGGAAAGTCCAATGGTTTTCACTGAATTTACTGACGATTACAGTAAAATACTCAAATTAAATTTACAAAAGATAGTTCAATATTGTAATATACTCTTGATGTTAGTTAAAATCTCAGAACATTAGGCTTGTTCTATAAAATGTCTGTATTCTTTCAAAGTCGCTAATAGAATACACAATGGAAATGGTTTACCAATCAGCAAAAAAAGTTCTTCGCTCAATACCAATTTTGGGGATAAAACAAAGGAAAGGGAGTGAAGTTAAAGTGGTATTATAATGAGCAATAAGTCCCTAACTAATGGACACTAAGCGATTAAAAACTTAAGCCATACTGGGTGAATTTAATAGGAACAATGTCCTGCACAAAATTTTAGGTCTTAACACTATGGCATCTGGAACAACAAGGAAGATCTAGCAGAGATGAGGTCTGGAAGCATGGCCCATAGTTGAAAGCACATAGTATACACATATGTTAACACTGGTCACTGTACTTTAGATTCCTTAAGGACTAATTTTGAAAAGTATATTATATTAACTTTTAATTCTATTGCAATCCTCTAACATAAATTATATCTAAAATATTATTATTAGCAAACATATTAAATTAAGTGAGTAGGCTATTAGATGTGGATAGGCTGTGAATAATTATTGGTGATTAATTAATGAAATACATATTATTTTACAATTGCACGGATAAATAAACATTAAATACATAGAGGGGAATGATTTTCTGAGGAGTGGTGATAAGGATGATTATTATTGGGAATGAACATAGGGCAATTAATACAATTGACACATTTATGGGAAATTAATTAATGAAACACATTGATAAGGGAAATTAAAGATAAAATGGCACATAATGGGAAAATTATCACTAAATAATGATGGATGACATGTAATACTATACAGTGTTCAACTAATCATACCGCTGAGCCCTGGGACCTGGATCAAGTGTTCGACTGGTTTTTACACTGTTTCCTAAGGAACTGGACCCAGTGTTCAGCTAATCATAACGGTGAGCCCTGGGACCTGTATCGAGTGTTTGGTTGATGGCAACGCTCAGCTTTGGGAACTGGACCGAATGTTCAAATAATCATAACGCTCACGCCTTGGGGTGGACCCTGTGTTCAATTAATCATACCGCTGAGCCCTACGACCTGTATCGAGTGTTCGTCTAATCGCAACGCTCAGTTTTAGGAACTGCACCGAATGTTTAACTAATCATAACGCTCACGCCTGGGAACTGGACCGAATGTTCAACTAATCGTAATGCTCAAGCTTGGGAACTGGACCCAGTGTTCAAGTAATCATAACGCTCACGTCTGGGAACTGGACCGAATGTTTAACTAATTGTAATGCTCACGCTTGGGAACTGGACCGAACGTTCAACTAATCATAACGCTCACGCCTGGGATTTGGACCCAGTGTTCAACTAATCATAACGCTCACGCCTGGGAACTGAACCGAATGTTCAACCAATCATAACGCTCACGCTTGGGAACTGGTCCGAATGTTCAACTAATCATAACGCTCACGCCTGGGAACTGGACCGAATGTTCAACTAATCATAACGCTCACACTTGGGAACTGGTCCGAATATTCAACTAATCATAACGCTCACGCCTGGGAACTGGACCGAATGTTCAACTAATCATAACGCTCACGCTTGGAAACTGGTCCGAATGTTCAACTAATCATAACGCTCACGCCTGGGAACTGGACCGAATGTTCAACTAATCATAACGCTCACGCCTGGGAACTGGACCGAGTGTTCAACTAATCATAACGCTCACGCCTGGGAACTGGACCAAATGTTCAACTAATCATAACGCTCACACTTGGGAACTGGACCCAGATCAAACTACTGAGCCCTGGGGCCTCGAACGAATGTTCGACTGGTTTTAACACTGTTTCCTCAGGAACTGGACCCAGTGTTCAACTAATCATAACGCTCACGCCTGGGAACTGGACCGAATGTTCAACTAATCATAACGCTCACGCCTGGGAACTGGACCGAATGTTCAACTAATCATAACGCTCACGCTTGGGAACTGGTCCGAATGTTCAAGTAATCATAACGCTCACGCCTGGGAACTGGACCGAATGTTCAACTAATCAGAACGCTCACGCTTGGGAACTGGTCCGAATATTCAACTAATCATAACGCTCATGCCTGGGAACTGGACCGAATGTTCAACTAATCATAACGCTCACGCCTGGGAACTGGACCGAGTGTTCAACTAATCATAACGCTCACGCCTGGCAACTGGACCAAATGTTCAACTAATCATAACGCTCACACTTGGGAACTGGACCCAGATCAAACCGCTGAGCCCTGGGGCCTCGAACGAATGTTCGACTGGTTTTAACACTGTTTCCTAAGGAACTGGACCCAGTGTTCAGCTAATCATAACGGTGAGCCCTGGGACCTGTATCGAGTGTTTGGTTGATGGCAACGCTCAGCTTTGGGAACTGGACCGAATGTTCAAATAATCATAACGCTCACGCCTTGGGGTGGACCCTGTGTTCAATTAATCATACCGCTGAGCCCTACGACCTGTATCGAGTGTTCGTCTAATCGCAACGCTCAGTTTTAGGAACTGCACCGAATGTTTAACTAATCATAACGCTCACGCCTGGGAACTGGACCGAATGTTCAACTAATCGTAATGCTCAAGCTTGGGAACTGGACCCAGTGTTCAAGTAATCATAACGCTCACGTCTGGGAACTGGACCGAATGTTTAACTAATTGTAATGCTCACGCTTGGGAACTGGACCGAACTTTCAACTAATCATAACGCTCACGCCTGGGATTTGGACCCAGTGTTCAACTAATCATAACGCTCACGCCTGGGAACTGAACCGAATGTTCAACCAATCATAACGCTCACGCTTGGGAACTGGTCCGAATGTTCAACTAATCATAACGCTCACGCCTGGGAACTGGACCGAATGTTCAACTAATCATAACGCTCACACTTGGGAACTGGTCCGAATATTCAACTAATCATAACGCTCACGCCTGGGAACTGGACCGAATGTTCAACTAATCATAACGCTCACGCTTGGAAACTGGTCCGAATGTTCAACTAATCATAACGCTCACGCCTGGGAACTGGACCGAATGTTCAACTAATCATAACGCTCACGCCTGGGAACTGGACCGAGTGTTCAACTAATCATAACGCTCACGCCTGGGAACTGGACCAAATGTTCAACTAATCATAACGCTCACACTTGGGAACTGGACCCAGATCAAACTACTGAGCCCTGGGGCCTCGAACGAATGTTCGACTGGTTTTAACACTGTTTCCTCAGGAACTGGACCCAGTGTTCAACTAATCATAACGCTCACGCCTGGGAACTGGACCGAATGTTCAACTAATCATAACGCTCACGCCTGGGAACTGGACCGAATGTTCAACTAATCATAACGCTCACGCTTGGGAACTGGTCCGAATGTTCAAGTAATCATAACGCTCACGCCTGGGAACTGGACCGAATGTTCAACTAATCAGAACGCTCACGCTTGGGAACTGGTCCGAATATTCAACTAATCATAACGCTCATGCCTGGGAACTGGACCGAATGTTCAACTAATCATAACGCTCACGCCTGGGAACTGGACCGAGTGTTCAACTAATCATAACGCTCACGCCTGGCAACTGGACCAAATGTTCAACTAATCATAACGCTCACACTTGGGAACTGGACCCAGATCAAACCGCTGAGCCCTGGGGCCTCGAACGAATGTTCGACTGGTTTTAACACTGTTTCCTAAGGAACTGGACCCAGTGTTCAGCTAATCATAACGGTGAGCCCTGGGACCTGTATCGAGTGTTTGGTTGATGGCAACGCTCAGCTTTGGGAACTGGACCGAATGTTCAAATAATCATAACGCTCACGCCTTGGGGTGGACCCTGTGTTCAATTAATCATAACGCTCACGCCTGGGAACTGGTGTGAATGTTCAACTAATCATAACGCTCACGCTTGGGAACTGGTGTGAATGTTCAACTAATCATAATGCTCACGCTTGGGAACTGGACCCAGTGTTCAACTAATCGAACCGCTGAGCCCTGGGGCCTCGAACGAATGTTCGACTGGTTTTAACACTGTTTCCTATGGAACTGGACCGAGTGTTCGACTGATCGTAAAACTGATACCCGGTAACTGTACCGAATGTCTCTTTATTTTTAATTTGTACTTGTTTTTGTAATTTTGTTTTATATTCCAGACCATTTATTACAATTACTAATTCACTATATGCACCTAAAAATATATTCTAGTTATTTCAATTTCGAGACGGTTAGGTAGGATTATATTACTTTAATTAACCAATTAAGTTTAATTGGTTTCTTTGGAAAATGTTTTGAGAGTTTTTAAATGTAATAATATATGGACCATTGATTGGGCTTAAGCGTGGAAGAATTGAATGTCCCCAAACCAAATATAGCGGGTATCTCGCCAGTTAAATGTTTAGCATTTTATACCTCGGTTCAAGAAGGGGGGTCATACTCTTTTAAAAATGGTGATGGTGTCGTAATTACAAAAAAGAACAACAAACACAAAACTTATATGTTTCTTAAATTTTTAGATTATACAATTACAGTTTATGAAAACAATTAACTAACCATATAATTTATTAGTTTCCGTTAATATTATTTTAAAAATACTAGTGAAGCTCTTTTGGTGGAAAATGCTTTCATACGTCTTTCATAGTTTAATAATGTACTATCTTTGAATTATAAATTTGATATTTTATATTTTTTAGTTTAAAACTAATTTAATGAAATTGGAATCCTCGTTAGAATACTAAAATTTAAGGCTTTAACGTATTAATCCATAATTATATAGCATTGTGTTCGTTATTATTTGTATAAGTATAAACATTCTGATACTATTTGAAAGTTCCTTAGAGCTATACCACCTTTGCCTTTAAAGCTTTAAGGTTTATTCAACAGGAATCAGGATTTTATTTCGTGTTAGGATAATTATATCAGCTAATTGTTGAATATAATGTAATTAGCCGAAACATTTACACAGTTATGCAGCCCTATAAAAGGTTTTAAGTTTAAAATAATATATAATTTTAATGTAACTTACTAGCGATCCAAGTTGCGCCATTACCCTTTAAATGTCCTAATCGTTATATATAGTTCTGTAAGCGAAATTGTTAAGTCAAAATTGAGGGAGTTTGGCAAATCGCAGGATATTGGGAGATGGCTAAAATTAAAGGGCTTGATTCCAGGGACTCCAGGAAAAAATAGCAGTATATCTAAAAAGTTACCAGAAATCGAGAAAAAAACATAAAACGTCTCCCATAAGAAAAGTATAGGTATTTAAAAATGTCAGCTTTGTTTACAATTAAACATGTGATTAATTGTCTACTTTATTTACAAACTGACATGTGTTCCTACTTGAAGCAAGGTTAGGGGCTATCGCCCCTTCAAGCCACTAGTATTAGCTAAAAGTACTAGTATTAAACCAAATTTATTGTTCAGTAAATTACTGTAAAAAATTACAAATTGAGGAGATTCTGTTACCGACTTCCCGCATTTGACAACTGAAATTGGGTTGCGTTCTCTGACGAACCTGTTGTTTTATCTTTTTACCTTGATTGATCAAAATACAAGTGTTTAAAGTAATCATATGATCCAATCAAAATTATTGTCTGGAGGTTTAACTTTGGAACCAAAAAGGTTTTGGAATGAAGATTTAAAGGCAGAAAATATTTGTTTAGGCTTTTATGTAAGAAATACCAATGATGCATTCTAACAATGACATGCTTTAAAATGGTATTGTAATGCTGTGGCAGTGAGTATCTCGTTTAAATGTATAGCATTAGATTTTATTTAGTTTATTTAGACACTTATTGACGTGTGTATAGTTGCTTTGAGCAGTCTTCATAATCAGTGTTAAATGCAAATCCAAGTAATCAATTTGCAAAGGTGAACTTTCAACTGTGTATTGAAAACCTTTAGTAGTCTACCCACCCGGTTAGAACCATGACGTCACAGAGAGAGATTTCCTAACCTAACTTATCATGCTGTAAGTATCATACTATATAAAATACTGTAAGTATCATACTATATAAAATACTGTATAAAGTACTGTATGTATCATACTG
Organism: Allygus modestus; assembly: GCA_963675035.1. Classification (NCBI taxonomy): domain Eukaryota; kingdom Metazoa; phylum Arthropoda; class Insecta; order Hemiptera; family Cicadellidae; genus Allygus; species Allygus modestus. The sequence goes on along the minus strand of OY776115.1, from coordinate 99,710,069 downwards.
TATCATACTATATAAAATACTGTATGTATCATACTATATGTATAAAATCATGTAATTCTGCACTGTCACTTTCTAACCTAGATACCACGGCGGCAGCTCGTCTTGACCTTGGACAACACCCGCATGCGGCGTAACCAGCCAAGCGTTACACAGAGGTAATGAATAAAAAGTCAGTTTGCATCTAAACTAATTTATTATCTACATATATATATATATATCTTCTGCCACCGCTAACAGCTTGTCTCCAGATGGAGCCACCACCCTGCCATCAGACTCCTGTAACAATTCAAATATTCATTAGTCATCTCCCCCACTCTAATCTACTCTATTACAACTAACATTCGTTCTCTTTGCGCTCAGATTTTCTCGTGGTTGGACGTGTTTTTACTTTGCTCCGGTAAAGTACCTTACTTTTATTCCTAACCTAACTGTAACATAACCTCACTTTATATTATAGTGACTTATTTAAAATGGCTGGGAACCCTATCGAGGTTCTCAGTACTGACGATACCTACGTTAAAAAATTCCGACTATACGGAACGAAAACAGTATTTAAATTTACTAACCCTCCCGCTAACAGTAATGAAATAGATTGGTTAAGAGAGGGTTTTGCAAAAATTGTAAATCAAATGAAAGACAGAGCGCATGCGAATGACCAGCTCGGTTTCACCTTACAATCTCTAAACTTAAAATCCAAGGAACCCGGGTATATTGCTTTTCGGCCTGCTGGAGATATTAATGAAAACATTTTATGGGAAATTTTCGGGGGAATTGTACAGTCTAATGCCGAATCGATCAAATCCACTGATACGTTTAGAGTCGAATGCACGCGAATCAATCTACCTGTGGGTTCTGGGACTCACAAAAGACCTGGCCTGTACAACACATTTGACGAAGAATGTAAAGCCAGGTCGGGAATAGTAGTAATTAATAATAAAGACAACTTGTGTCTCCCTCGGGCTTTGGTGGTGGCCATGGCTAAAGTGACAAACGACCCAGAGTATAACCTTGTACGTATGGACAAGGGTAAACGACAAACCGTTAGGGCACAGACACTTATTCAAAAAGCAAGGGTAGAGGTCTCAGAAGAGGGAGCCGGTATACCAGAGCTTGAGAAATTCCAACACCTTCTAAAAGATTATAAAATCACTGTTTACAATTATGACAGAAAAGGCCGGGATGTATACTTTGAGGGGGCCGTTGAAAATCCTAAATTCAAAATTAACTTGCTCTTTCATGATGGCCATTATAATGTAATCAACAGTTTGACTGCTGCTTTCGCCTGTAACTATTTCTGTGAAGCTTGCCATGTTCCCTATGACCACAAAGCTAAACACAGATGCTCAAACATCTGCCCTCAATGTCAAACCATCTCGCCTCCCTGTAAAGAGGAGCACGGGGGAATAGTTTGCCCCGACTGTAACATGAATATGAGGAACCAGCATTGTTTTATCGCCCATAAGGTTGACAGATGCAAAGCTTATAAAAAGTGTTTAGATTGTGGGAAATTGATTAATTTAAAAGAGAGATCAGTACCTCACAAGTGCGGGGAAGTTTTCTGTAAACCCTGCAAATCATTCAAAGATCCGAATCATAAATGCTACATCCAACCCAATAAGGGAAAACCTAAATCTAAAGACTATATTTTCATATTTTTTGACTTGGAGACTCGCCAAGACGAGTCTCTCCCCTCTGATCCCGATAAAAAAGTACATAAAGTCAATTTGTGTGTGTCACAACAGTTTTGCCATAATTGTGTAGATGGAAAAATTTGTGCAACATGTAAGTGTCGTACAAGAATCTTCAATTCTGACCCGGTCAAAGATTTTATGGATTACGTGATGCAAGTACGTAAACAGTTTAAACATGTTTGTGTAATCGCCCACAACGGGCAGGGCTTTGATTTTCAGTTTTTGCTAAAACATATAATGGAAGAAACTAAATTCACGCCGGAATTGGTTATGAGGGGGACTAAAATTATTTTGATGGAATTGGACAACGTAAGATTTATAGATTCCTTGAGCTACTTCCCCATGTCTCTCGCAGAACTCCCTAAAGCTTTTGATCTGCCTCCTGAGAAGAAAAAGGGCTATTTCCCGCATCTGTTTAATACATTGGCGAACCAAAATTATGTAGGCCCGATGCCCGGTAAACAGTTCTACTGCCCAGACTCAATGTTTAAAAAGCCCCACAAATACTTTGAGAAATGGCACGATGAACAAGTGGCCAACAACTATATCTTTGATTTCAAAAAAGAAATATTGGAGTACTGTATCTCTGACGTAGAAATTCTGGCTCAGTCCTGTCTTAAATTCAGAAGTATTCTTTTACAAGTGTGTAACGTAGACCCTTTCCTAGAGGCTATAACGATTGCCAGTGCATGTAACTTGGCCTTCCGCCGCAACTTTTTAAAACCAAACACGATCGGCCTCATCCCAAAGAACGGCTACCGTTTAGTGGATAATCAGTCATCCGCTGTTTTACAGTGGTTAACATGGGAGGAGGAGAAACGTGGATTAAGGATTAAACATGCGGGGCGAGGTAAGGAAGTCAAAATTAATGGGGTGAAGGTAGACGGCTTTGACGGGGAAAACATCTATGAGTTTCACGGGTGCTACTGGCACGGTTGTCCAAAATGCTTCCCATATAACAGAGAGGCTCCTTTGAAGGAGGATCCCTCAGACAGCTTAAATCTCAGGTACGAAAAGTCTTTGAAAAAAATTGAAAAACTCGGCAGTGTGATTCAAATGTGGGAGTGCGAGTTCCGTAAATTAAAGAAAGATAAAAACCTTAAACACCTAGACAGAACTTGCGGGGAGTCTTTAAATCAAGGGGAATGCGAGCATGATAGTGAGGAACGGGTTTTAATCGGGACATGGACCATGGACGAGATTAGGAAGGGTTATGTTATTTTGGACATGTTTGAACTGTGGGAGTATAAAGTCGCTACTTATGAAAATGGGGGGCTGTTCACAGATTTTCTTAATAAATTCTTAAAAATAAAGCAGGAAGCCTCAGGCTATCCTAGCTGGTGTAAAACAGAAGAGGACAAGGACAACTACATCGCAGACTATGTTCAACATGAGGGGGTTTTATTAGAAAAAGACAAAATCTGTAAAAACGGGGGTTTGAGGTCGCTGGCTAAATTAATGCTTAACAGTTTTTGGGGAAAATTCGGTCAAAGAGAGAATCAGACCAAAGCAACAATCGTCAGGGACTCTAAAACATTATTTAATCTGTTAATTAGCCCAGAAATAAAAGTCAACCGTATTCAACTTGTTAACGAGGAGGTAGTGGTAGTGAATTGGGAATATATTGAGGAAGTTGGCGAACCTTTGACAAATGTAAATGTTGTAGTTGCGGCCTACACCACAGCTCAGGCTAGACTTAAATTATATGAACACTTGGAGGCTTTGGGTGCTCAGGTTTTATACGTGGATACTGACAGCGTCCTATTTTATCATAGGCAAGGTTTGTACAGGGTTCATACAGGGGATTACCTTGGGGAAATGACAAATGAGTTGTTAGAGTACGGGCCAGGATCTTATATAGTAGAGTTTGTGTCCGGGGGGCCTAAAACTTACGCCTACCTTGTTTGGTCAACCAAAAAACAAAAGCTGGTCCCTGTTTGCAAAATTAAAGGACTAACATTAAACATGAAAACCTCTAAACTGTTAAATTTTGAATCTCTTAAACAAATTGTTCTCGGCGAAACAAAAGACACATTGAAAATTGAGGAAAATAGAATACGGCGCCTCAAGGACAAAAATATTGTAACAGTAACTGAAATAAAAAAGTTTAAAGCCACAGGTCCCAAGAGAAAACTAATTGAAAACCACGACACTCTGCCCTACGGTTACAAGATAAAAAAACCCATCACTTAAACCAGCAGTGGGGACAGGTGCCGTCGCGCTCCCGTTACCCACTCTCTTTGCTTCCTGCCGCCATAGCGATCGGACGTGTTTTAAAATCGCTCCATTTGTAATACTGTAATTTGTTTGCTGTACCTGTTGAAATGGAGGGGGAGGAAGATTGGGAACAAAATATTGGTTGGATCTTTATAAATCTACTTTGTGACGGAAGACCTGTCCGAAAAATAAAATTTGAAGGAAAGCCATTAAAATTGGAAGTAAAATCAAATGCAGACTTTGACAGAATAGAAGTTGAATTTTTGAGCGGTAAGGCGATGCTAAATAGCGGATTCTCTAAAGAAAGGATTATAAAAAAAGTAGCTAAATTCTCCAAGTACGATGAATTAGAATATAACATTTATTTTGACTGCGGTGGAAAAAACCTAGGATGTCTGACTGACTCGTTTGTGTTAGATGACGAGTGGGGCAACCCGGAAGACCGCCCATGCATTGACCTTACGATTTATGATGAATTTAATAAAGAACACGTACACCACGTGTTAATTAAATTTAAAAAACCTGACTTGTAACCTGTTAAAATACTGCTCTGTAATTGGTTATAATAAAAATGCATTCTATTGGTTGTAATTATCGTTCTGCACCCTGATTGGTCGATACTTTTAGCGCTATTTATTCTCAAGCGTTAACTTCACTCTGCCTCGGTCACTTTGCCGCTGCTCCTGCCGAGGTAAGACGTGTCCTTACGTAGCTCTGATCTGTACTATTGCACAATACTTGATATTAAATGTCTCACTTAACCTCTTATATATTTAATGATCAACCCGTTGCTGTTCTGTTTGACAGCAGTGATGATCCTTGGTTTAAAGCTAAAGATGTCGCTAAAATCTTGGGTTATCAAGATTCAAAACAGGCATTGCGGATAAATGTTGATGAGGAAGACAAGTGTAAGGCTGTAAATATACTCTCTAAAGGGGGGTGTATCGATACACTCCCCTTTAACTTCCAATCAAACACAGTTTACATCAATGAATCTGGTTTGTATTCTCTTATCCTACGCTCCTTGAAACCAGAAGCTAAAGCATTCAAAAGATGGGTTACAAGTGAAGTCCTGCCTTCCATAAGAAAATATGGAATGTATCAAATCAGACAGGAGAATAATCAGTTAAAAAATGAAAACTCTCAACTCTTGGCTGAAATTACAAACGTTATGGAAACTAACCAACAGCTCACTCACATTAACTTAGAATTTAAAAGTAAAAATGAAACAATGTGTAAAGAAAACCAGTCACTGAATGAGTTGCTGACTGAACAGGCACCGAAGGTTGCTGTGATGTCAGACGACGATGGACTTAAACATGTTTTATGTGTCCTTATTAAAGAAACTCTTCTGGAGCTGTACGGAATCTGCGAATACAAATGTATTCGCATACAAAAAAGAAAATTTAACGAAGCTCTCATTAAAGCCAAAAATGAAGGTTTCGTACCTTGTTTCATCAAGTCTCCTGTTCCTAACGGGATTAATGTACTTAACAAAGCTAAAGAGGTTATGAGGCGTTATGGCATGCATTTTGATTCTGCTCATAACAATATCCTCACCTCACATAACTTTGTAAATATTGTTGAACATGTGCTGGATAATGCCTAAGTCCCACTGTATGAATGTGTGTGTGTGAATTAAGGTCACTGGCGCGGGTGACGAAAAGCCCCGTAAACCTGAAAGGGAGCCTACTAGATTGAACAGTCAAGTTAATCGCTTGGCTGCTCCTTCGAATAGCTCATGTGTGAATGAGGGGTCCAGTAGATTAGAGGCGTTTGGCTAAAACCCAGACTACTTAATCGAACCGACCTCGGGTGAAAGAAGGACTTGTCCGGTGGGCAAAAAAAAGTAAATAAATATAAAGCAAATAAAAAACTCATCCCCTTGTCTGTTCAAAGGGAGAGGACTTTTATTTTGTACTGGGCATCAATCAGGTAATCTGGATTGGCTCACGCACGAAATAAAGGTTTAACCTGGGTGTTTACGCACGAATGGTCTCAAACCCCATTCAAACAGACATACACTTACCGAGGGTTTATCACAGAATGCCCGGAGATTTACATGGTAGCTGTGGAGACTCAATGGATCGAGGTTGGAAGCACCGACCGCAGGAGAACATCTGACTTGGAAACATTTGACCGGAGATAAATATTTGTCCTCGGTGGACAGTTTTTCAGCGGAATTGGAGGTATTTTATAGCTTAAGGTTTCTATTAAAGAAAAAATACCCCAGTAAACAGTTTTACGGGCCTCGGTATTGTTAGGCCGAGAAATTTGAAAGGTTTGGGCAAAGTTAAATGTAGCCCCGGTAAATTTATTTTAGCGGACTCGGTATGGTTTGGCCGAGAAATTTAAAAGGTTTGGGCAAAGTTAAATGTAACCCGGTAGAGGATTTTCAGTACATTTTGACGATAAGTTAGATCGTCAGAGTACCTCACAGTCCCCGGCAGACAGTTTTAACAAACCTGAACATATTCAACCGAGAAATTACACCATCAATCTGCAACGTTGCTGTTCTGTTTGACAGTGAGAATAATCCTTGGTTCAATGGAAAAGAAGTGGCTCAAATCCTGGGCTACTCTAACCCTAAAAAAGCTCTTCTAGCACATATCAGTGAAATATACAAATCAACTCAACCGGAAGTAGGTGGGACCCGAAACGGGTCCCACCTATCTTATAATGATTCCAAAGTAGTTTTTATATCAGAACCGGGTTTATACGAGTTGATTTTTTCCTCCAAACTACCCACTGCTAAATATTTCAAGTACTGAATCAGGAGGACTAAAGACAGAGATATTGTAACTGTAAGCGAAACTAAAGTTTTCAAAATTACTGGACCAAAAAGGAAGCTCGAGGAGAGTACGACACCCTGCCTTACGGCTACAAAATTCAAAGACTTGAGTAAAACAACACCAGAAGTACTAGGCGAACCCCCCTTCCCCACCCCGCCCCAAGGGGGCTCCAAATCGGAGCCCCCTTTGAATTATCAATCAAACACAGTTTACATCAATGAGCCAGGTCTTTATTCATTAATTATGAAATCAAACTTGCCCATTGCTGAGAAATTTCAAGACTGGGTTTTCGAAGAAGTCTTGCCCTCCATAAGAAAGTATGGAATGTATAAAATCCAACAAGAAAATAATCAGTTGTTACAATCACTTACAAAATCACTGGAAATTAACCAACAGCTCACTCAAATTAACTCAGAATTTAAAACTACCTTCAGTTTATTTTATTAAAGGCGAGTCCCGATTCCAGACCCTTGGAGCTTGGGTATAGTTTTTCTTTTCTGTTAGTGTTTACAAGTCTTTTCTAGTTACTGTAACAGAGATTTCTAAACAGTTCAATGCATATTACAAATTATTTCTGTTAAAATAAGCATAAAGTTCAAAAGTTTCCTTAAGTATTACTTTACAGTGGTTATACACCCAAACGAAGCTAAACCAAATTCTATAATGATTTTTGACGATGTGAGCTTACACCATTAATCTCACTTTCTAGTCTTGTTCTTTAATACAGTTTTGGTTAGAACAGTTCTCAGTTAGAGTATTGTTTGCTACCTCTATTACCTTAACTTTCTTTATAACTTAGCTTGTAGCTCTGCTTTGACTTGTGTAGTTTTGTGTTAGTGTTTTTTGACATGTGTAGTTATACATATGTAAAGTGTTCTCCTACATACTATATACCTCTAAACATAGACTCTATTACCTCAATCTGCCTCAGTCATCACACTGATCAGACGTGTTTTATGCTGCTTCTGCGTAATCGTTAAGTGTTCTCTTGCACAAATTATTATTGTCTTGTTGATTCTGCGCTATTAATTCAATTATATCAGTGAGCTTGGCTCTGAGTGGTGTATTTTCTATTTTAAGCGTTAGAGTGTTGTATATTACAGTTCAGATTGTTTTCTCAGTTTTCAGTATTTAATTCTCTGTTAAAGGATGGATGTTTCTAAAAAGAGCTCTCAAAGCCCAGTAAATGTAATTGGTACCTCTGAAACCTATGTTAAACACTTAAGATTGTACGGGACTAATACTGTTTTCAAATTCACTAAACCACCAAGAGGTATCTCTGAGTTTGATTGGATTCGTAAAGGTTTTAATCAAGTTGTTGAAAAGGCTAAAGCCAACACTGTACCTACCGACTATCTCGGGTTTAAATTACAATCTATAAGTTTGAAAAGTGCTGAACCGGGGTATGTAGCTTTGAGATCTGTCTCTGAAGTTAGCGGTGATGTTCTATGGGATATTTTCGGGGGCATAATTCAATCCAATTCACAATCAATTACCAGCAGTGACACGTTTATAGTTGATGTTACGAGGATTAACGTCCCTGTAGGTAAAGGGAGAGTACGTCCAGAGATGTACAATACCTTTGATGAAGTAATTAATAATAATAAAGACAATTTATGTTTGGCTAGAGCATTGGTAGTAGGCAAAGCACTTGCAAAGCACTTGCAAAAATTGATCCTCAGTACAAAGTAGTACGTCAGGACAAGGGTAAAAGACAAACTTTCAGAGCTAATAAGCTCATAGCAAAAGCCCGTGTAGAAGTGCCGGAGGAGGGCGCAGGAATCCCTGAGCTTGAAAAATTTCAGTCCCATCTTAAAAAATACAAAATTACCGTCTACAACTACGACAAAAAAGGCCGTGATGTTTACTTTGAGGGAGGTAATGAGAACGCTAAATTAAAAATTAACCTTCTCTTTCACAATGGTCATTACAATGTAATTACAAACTTAACTGCCGCATTTGTTTTTAATTTCCTTTGTGAAGCCTGTCATATTCCCTATAGAAACAGACATGAGCATCGATGCTCTAACAGATGCAACTCCTGCCATACCATCTCCCCACCCTGTAAACTAGAACACGGAGGCATCACATGCCGTTTTTGCAACCGTTTCTTCAAAAATGAGCGGTGTTTAGTAGCCCATCAAGGGCAAATTTGTAAAACTGCAAAACTCTGCCGTGACTGTAAGAAAATGATTTATCCAAAAAGACTAAGACAGCTCATGTATGCGGAGAGGTTTACTGTAAACCCTGCGAAGCGTTCAAAGACCCCACACATCAGTGTTTCATGAGGGTAGATAGGAGAACTCCGAAGGACCGTGATTTTTGTTTATTTTCTTTGATTTGGAAACAAGGCAGGATGAGTCTCTTCCCTCAGACCCGCAACAGAAAGTTCATAAAGTCAACCTGTGCGTATAACAACAGTACTGCTTTAAATGTATTAATGGGGGTGAGTGTGAAACTTGTTCGGAACGGCAAAGGGTATTTGAAAAAGAACCGGTAAAACAGTTTATGGACTATATAATGGGAATTCGAAAAAAATTAAAGATGTCTGTGTAATTGCCCACAACGGGCAGGGTTTTGATTTCCAATTAATACTACAGTATATTACGGAAGATACTAAATTTACCCCAAACATCACTCCTCGGGGGAACTAAAGCTATATTGATTGAAGTAGCCAACGTAAGGTTTGTGGACTCACTTAGCTATTTTCCCATGGCCCACTCTGCACTTCCTAAAGCTTTTGATCTACCTTCCGAGAAAAAGAAAGGTTATTTCCCGCATCTTTTTAACACTCTGGCGAATCAAAATTATGTAGGTCCGATACCCGACAAAAAGTATTACTGCCCGGAATCAATGTTTGAGAAACCTCACGAAGCCTTCGAGATTTGGTACGACGAACGAGTCGCTGAAGATTACGTGTTTGATTTCAAAAAGGAAATCCTGGAGTATTGTATCTCTGACGTGGAGATTTTAGCTCAAGCGTGTATAAAATTTAGAGCCTTACTTCTTGAACAATGTAACGTAGACCCATTCCTCGAAGCTATAACAATCACCAGTGCATGTAACTTAGCTTTTCGCCGTAACTTTCTAAAACCAAACACAATAGGTTTGATTCCTAAAAACGGGTACCGTCTTGTAGATAATCAGTCAGCCGTTACTTTACAGTGGTAAACATGGGAAGAGGAGAAACGTGGATTAAGGATTCAACATGCGGACCGGGGTAAAGAAGTTAAAATTAACGGGCTAAAAGTTGATGGGTTTGACGGTGAGATAATTTACGAGTTTCACGGGTGTTACTGGCACGGTTGCCCGAAATGTTATCAATACAGCAGAGAAGAACCTCTGCCGGAGGATCCTTCAGACAGTTTGCATCTCCGTTACGAGAGAACCAAGCCCAAAATGGCAAAATTTAATTGCTATGAAGTTGTAGAGATGTGGGATTGTGTTTAGAATGGATAGTTGGTTCAAGTGATTTTAGTTTTTGTCCTTCTTCAATTTATTAAACTCACACTCACACGAGGCAAGAGGCAGAATAATCAATAAAACAACCCGCATGTTGAGTGGCTCGTGTGAGTGTGAGTTTAATAAATTGAAGAAGGACAAAAACTAAAATCACTTGAACCAACTATCCATTCTAAACACAATCCCACATCTCTACAACTTCATAGCTATTAAATTTTGCCATTTTGGGCTTGGTTCTCTCGTAACGGAGATGCAAACTGTCTGAAGGATCCTCCGGCAGAGGTTCTTCTCTGCTGTATTGATAACATTTCGGGCAACCGTGCCAGTAACACCCGTGAAACTCGTAAATTATCTCACCGTCAAACCCATCAACTTTTAGCCCGTTAATTTTAACTTCTTTACCCCGGTCCGCATGTTGAATCCTTAATCCACGTTTCTCCTCTTCCCATGTTTACCACTGTAAAGCAACGGCTGACTGATTATCTACAAGACGGTACCCGTTTTTAGGAATCAAACCTATTGTGTTTGGTTTTAGAAAGTTACGGCGAAAAGCTAAGTTACATGCACTGGTGATTGTTATAGCTTCGAGGAATGGGTCTACGTTACATTGTTCAAGAAGTAAGGCTCTAAATTTTATACACGCTTGAGCTAAAATCTCCACGTCAGAGATACAATACTCCAGGATTTCCTTTTTGAAATCAAACACGTAATCTTCAGCGACTCGTTCGTCGTACCAAATCTCGAAGGCTTCGTGAGGTTTCTCAAACATTGATTCCGGGCAGTAATACTTTTTGTCGGGTATCGGACCTACATAATTTTGATTCGCCAGAGTGTTAAAAAGATGCGGGAAATAACCTTTCTTTTTCTCGGAAGGTAGATCAAAAGCTTTAGGAAGTGCAGAGTGGGCCATGGGAAAATAGCTAAGTGAGTCCACAAACCTTACGTTGGCTACTTCAATCAATATAGCTTTAGTTCCCCCGAGGAGTGATGTTTGGGGTAAATTTAGTATCTTCCGTAATATACTGTAGTATTAATTGGAAATCAAAACCCTGCCCGTTGTGGGCAATTACACAGACATCTTTAATTTTTTTCGAATTCCCATTATATAGTCCATAAACTGTTTTACCGGTTCTTTTTCAAATACCCTTTGCCGTTCCGAACAAGTTTCACACTCACCCCCATTAATACATTTAAAGCAGTACTGTTGTTATACGCACAGGTTGACTTTATGAACTTTCTGTTGCGGGTCTGAGGGAAGAGACTCATCCTGCCTTGTTTCCAAATCAAAGAAAATAAACAAAAATCACGGTCCTTCGGAGTTCTCCTATCTACCCTCATGAAACACTGATGTGTGGGGTCTTTGAACGCTTCGCAGGGTTTACAGTAAACCTCTCCGCATACATGAGCTGTCTTAGTCTTTTTGGATAAATCATTTTCTTACAGTCACGGCAGAGTTTTGCAGTTTTACAAATTTGCCCTTGATGGGCTACTAAACACCGCTCATTTTTGAAGAAACGGTTGCAAAAACGGCATGTGATGCCTCCGTGTTCTAGTTTACAGGGTGGGGAGATGGTATGGCAGGAGTTGCATCTGTTAGAGCATCGATGCTCATGTCTGTTTCTATAGGGAATATGACAGGCTTCACAAAGGAAATTAAAAACAAATGCGGCAGTTAAGTTTGTAATTACATTGTAATGACCATTGTGAAAGAGAAGGTTAATTTTTAATTTAGCGTTCTCATTACCTCCCTCAAAGTAAACATCACGGCCTTTTTTGTCGTAGTTGTAGACGGTAATTTTGTATTTTTTAAGATGGGACTGAAATTTTTCAAGCTCAGGGATTCCTGCGCCCTCCTCCGGCACTTCTACACGGGCTTTTGCTATGAGCTTATTAGCTCTGAAAGTTTGTCTTTTACCCTTGTCCTGACGTACTACTTTGTACTGAGGATCAATTTTTGCAAGTGCTTTGCAAGTGCTTTGCCTACTACCAATGCTCTAGCCAAACATAAATTGTCTTTATTATTATTAATTACTTCATCAAAGGTATTGTACATCTCTGGACGTACTCTCCCTTTACCTACAGGGACGTTAATCCTCGTAACATCAACTATAAACGTGTCACTGCTGGTAATTGATTGTGAATTGGATTGAATTATGCCCCCGAAAATATCCCATAGAACATCACCGCTAACTTCAGAGACAGATCTCAAAGCTACATACCCCGGTTCAGCACTTTTCAAACTTATAGATTGTAATTTAAACCCGAGATAGTCGGTAGGTACAGTGTTGGCTTTAGCCTTTTCAACAACTTGATTAAAACCTTTACGAATCCAATCAAACTCAGAGATACCTCTTGGTGGTTTAGTGAATTTGAAAACAGTATTAGTCCCGTACAATCTTAAGTGTTTAACATAGGTTTCAGAGGTACCAATTACATTTACTGGGCTTTGAGAGCTCTTTTTAGAAACATCCATCCTTTAACAGAGAATTAAATACTGAAAACTGAGAAAACAATCTGAACTGTAATATACAACACTCTAACGCTTAAAATAGAAAATACACCACTCAGAGCCAAGCTCACTGATATAATTGAATTAATAGCGCAGAATCAACAAGACAATAATAATTTGTGCAAGAGAACACTTAACGATTACGCAGAAGCAGCATAAAACACGTCTGATCAGTGTGATGACTGAGGCAGATTGAGGTAATAGAGTCTATGTTTAGAGGTATATAGTATGTAGGAGAACACTTTACATATGTATAACTACACATGTCAAAAAACACTAACACAAAACTACACAAGTCAAAGCAGAGCTACAAGCTAAGTTATAAAGAAAGTTAAGGTAATAGAGGTAGCAAACAATACTCTAACTGAGAACTGTTCTAACCAAAACTGTATTAAAGAACAAGACTAGAAAGTGAGATTAATGGTGTAAGCTCACATCGTCAAAAATCATTATAGAATTTGGTTTAGCTTCGTTTGGGTGTATAACCACTGTAAAGTAATACTTAAGGAAACTTTTGAACTTTATGCTTATTTTAACAGAAATAATTTGTAATATGCATTGAACTGTTTAGAAATCTCTGTTACAGTAACTAGAAAAGACTTGTAAACACTAACAGAAAAGAAAAACTATACCCAAGCTCCAAGGGTCTGGAATCGGGACTCGCCTTTAATAAAATAAACTGAAGGTAGTTTTAAATTCTGAGTTAATTTGAGTGAGCTGTTGGTTAATTTCCAGTGATTTTGTAAGTGATTGTAACAACTGATTATTTTCTTGTTGGATTTTATACATTCCATACTTTCTTATGGAGGGCAAGACTTCTTCGAAAACCCAGTCTTGAAATTTCTCAGCAATGGGCAAGTTTGATTTCATAATTAATGAATAAAGACCTGGCTCATTGATGTAAACTGTGTTTGATTGATAATTCAAAGGGGGCTCCGATTTGGAGCCCCCTTGGGGCGGGGTGGGGAAGGGGGGTTCGCCTAGTACTTCTGGTGTTGTTTTACTCAAGTCTTTGAATTTTGTAGCCGTAAGGCAGGGTGTCGTACTCTCCTCGAGCTTCCTTTTTGGTCCAGTAATTTTGAAAACTTTAGTTTCGCTTACAGTTACAATATCTCTGTCTTTAGTCCTCCTGATTCAGTACTTGAAATATTTAGCAGTGGGTAGTTTGGAGGAAAAAATCAACTCGTATAAACCCGGTTCTGATATAAAAACTACTTTGGAATCATTATAAGATAGGTGGGACCCGTTTCGGGTCCCACCTACTTCCGGTTGAGTTGATTTGTATATTTCACTGATATGTGCTAGAAGAGCTTTTTTAGGGTTAGAGTAGCCCAGGATTTGAGCCACTTCTTTTCCATTGAACCAAGGATTATTCTCACTGTCAAACAGAACAGCAACGTTGCAGATTGATGGTGTAATTTCTCGGTTGAATATGTTCAGGTTTGTTAAAACTGTCTGCCGGGGACTGTGAGGTACTCTGACGATCTAACTTATCGTCAAAATGTACTGAAAATCCTCTACCGGGTTACATTTAACTTTGCCCAAACCTTTTAAATTTCTCGGCCAAACCATACCGAGTCCGCTAAAATAAATTTACCGGGGCTACATTTAACTTTGCCCAAACCTTTCAAATTTCTCGGCCTAACAATACCGAGGCCCGTAAAACTGTTTACTGGGGTATTTTTTCTTTAATAGAAACCTTAAGCTATAAAATACCTCCAATTCCGCTGAAAAACTGTCCACCGAGGACAAATATTTATCTCCGGTCAAATGTTTCCAAGTCAGATGTTCTCCTGCGGTCGGTGCTTCCAACCTCGATCCATTGAGTCTCCACAGCTACCATGTAAATCTCCGGGCATTCTGTGATAAACCCTCGGTAAGTGTATGTCTGTTTGAATGGGGTTTGAGACCATTCGTGCGTAAACACCCAGGTTAAACCTTTATTTCGTGCGTGAGCCAATCCAGATTACCTGATTGATGCCCAGTACAAAATAAAAGTCCTCTCCCTTTGAACAGACAAGGGGATGAGTTTTTTATTTGCTTTATATTTATTTACTTTTTTTTGCCCACCGGACAAGTCCTTCTTTCACCCGAGGTCGGTTCGATTAAGTAGTCTGGGTTTTAGCCAAACGCCTCTAATCTACTGGACCCCTCATTCACACATGAGCTATTCGAAGGAGCAGCCAAGCGATTAACTTGACTGTTCAATCTAGTAGGCTCCCTTTCAGGTTTACGGGGCTTTTCGTCACCCGCGCCAGTGACCTTAATTCACACACACACATTCATACAGTGGGACTTAGGCATTATCCAGCACATGTTCAACAATATTTACAAAGTTATGTGAGGTGAGGATATTGTTATGAGCAGAATCAAAATGCATGCCATAACGCCTCATAACCTCTTTAGCTTTGTTAAGTACATTAATCCCGTTAGGAACAGGAGACTTGATGAAACAAGGTACGAAACCTTCATTTTTGGCTTTAATGAGAGCTTCGTTAAATTTTCTTTTTTGTATGCGAATACATTTGTATTCGCAGATTCCGTACAGCTCCAGAAGAGTTTCTTTAATAAGGACACATAAAACATGTTTAAGTCCATCGTCGTCTGACATCACAGCAACCTTCGGTGCCTGTTCAGTCAGCAACTCATTCAGTGACTGGTTTTCTTTACACATTGTTTCATTTTTACTTTTAAATTCTAAGTTAATGTGAGTGAGCTGTTGGTTAGTTTCCATAACGTTTGTAATTTCAGCCAAGAGTTGAGAGTTTTCATTCTTTAACTGATTATTCTCCTGTTTGATTTGATACATTCCATATTTTCTTATGGAAGGCAGGACTTCACTTGTAACCCATCTTTTGAATGCTTTAGCTTCTGGTTTCAAGGAGCGTAGGATAAGAGAATACAAACCAGATTCATTGATGTAAACTGTGTTTGATTGGAAGTTAAAGGGGAGTGTATCGATACACCCCCCTTTAGAGAGTATATTTACAGCCTTACACTTGTCTTCCTCATCAACATTTATCCGCAATGCCTGTTTTGAATCTTGATAACCCAAGATTTTAGCGACATCTTTAGCTTTAAACCAAGGATCATCACTGCTGTCAAACAGAACAGCAACGGGTTGATCATTAAATATATAAGAGGTTAAGTGAGACATTTAATATCAAGTATTGTGCAATAGTACAGATCAGAGCTACGTAAGGACACGTCTTACCTCGGCAGGAGCAGCGGCAAAGTGACCGAGGCAGAGTGAAGTTAACGCTTGAGAATAAATAGCGCTAAAAGTATCGACCAATCAGGGTGCAGAACGATAATTACAACCAATAGAATGCATTTTTATTATAACCAATTACAGAGCAGTATTTTAACAGGTTACAAGTCAGGTTTTTTAAATTTAATTAACACGTGGTGTACGTGTTCTTTATTAAATTCATCATAAATCGTAAGGTCAATGCATGGGCGGTCTTCCGGGTTGCCCCACTCGTCATCTAACACAAACGAGTCAGTCAGACATCCTAGGTTTTTTCCACCGCAGTCAAAATAAATGTTATATTCTAATTCATCGTACTTGGAGAATTTAGCTACTTTTTTTATAATCCTTTCTTTAGAGAATCCGCTATTTAGCATCGCCTTACCGCTCAAAAATTCAACTTCTATTCTGTCAAAGTCTGCATTTGATTTTACTTCCAATTTTAATGGCTTTCCTTCAAATTTTATTTTTCGGACAGGTCTTCCGTCACAAAGTAGATTTATAAAGATCCAACCAATATTTTGTTCCCAATCTTCCTACCCCTCCATTTCAACAGGTACAGCAAACAAATTACAGTATTACAAATGGAGCGATTTTAAAACACGTCCGATCGCTATGGCGGCAGGAAGCAAAGAGAGTGGGTAACGGGAGCGCGACGGCACCTGTCCCCACTGCTGGTTTAAGTGATGGGTTTTTTTATCTTGTAACCGTAGGGCAGAGTGTCGTGGTTTTCAATTAGTTTTCTCTTGGGACCTGTGGCTTTAAACTTTTTTATTTCAGTTACTGTTACAATATTTTTGTCCTTGAGGCGCCGTATTCTATTTTCCTCAATTTTCAATGTGTCTTTTGTTTCGCCGAGAACAATTTGTTTAAGAGATTCAAAATTTAACAGTTTAGAGGTTTTCATGTTTAATGTTAGTCCTTTAATTTTGCAAACAGGGACCAGCTTTTGTTTTTTGGTTGACCAAACAAGGTAGGCGTAAGTTTTAGGCCCCCCGGACACAAACTCTACTATATAAGATCCTGGCCCGTACTCTAACAACTCATTTGTCATTTCCCCAAGGTAATCCCCTGTATGAACCCTGTACAAACCTTGCCTATGATAAAATAGGACGCTGTCAGTATCCACGTATAAAACCTGAGCACCCAAAGCCTCCAAGTGTTCATATAATTTAAGTCTAGCCTGAGCTGTGGTGTAGGCCGCAACTACAACATTTACATTTGTCAAAGGTTCGCCAACTTCCTCAATATATTCCCAATTCACTACCACTACCTCCTCGTTAACAAGTTGAATACGGTTGACTTTTATTTCTGGGCTAATTAACAGATTAAATAATGTTTTAGAGTCCCTGACGATTGTTGCTTTGGTCTGATTCTCTCTTTGACCGAATTTTCCCCAAAAACTGTTAAGCATTAATTTAGCCAGCGACCTCAAACCCCCGTTTTTACAGATTTTGTCTTTTTCTAATAAAACCCCCTCATGTTGAACATAGTCTGCGATGTAGTTGTCCTTGTCCTCTTCTGTTTTACACCAGCTAGGATAGCCTGAGGCTTCCTGCTTTATTTTTAAGAATTTATTAATAAAATCTGTGAACAGCCCCCCATTTTCATAAGTAGCGACTTTATACTCCCACAGTTCAAACATGTCCAAAATAACATAACCGTTCCTAATCTCGTCCATGGTCCATGTCCCGATTAAAACCCGTTCCTCACTATCATGCTCGCATTCCCCTTGATTTAAAGACTCCCCGCAAGTTCTGTCTAGGTGTTTAAGGTTTTTATCTTTCTTTAATTTACGGAACTCGCACTCCCACATTTGAATCACACTGCCGAGTTTTTCAATTTTTTTCAAAGACTTTTCGTACCTGAGATTTAAGCTGTCTGAGGGATCCTCCTTCAAAGGAGCCTCTCTGTTATATGGGAAGCATTTTGGACAACCGTGCCAGTAGCACCCGTGAAACTCATAGATGTTTTCCCCGTCAAAGCCGTCTACCTTCACCCCATTAATTTTGACTTCCTTACCTCGCCCCGCATGTTTAATCCTTAATCCACGTTTCTCCTCCTCCCATGTTAACCACTGTAAAACAGCGGATGACTGATTATCCACTAAACGGTAGCCGTTCTTTGGGATGAGGCCGATCGTGTTTGGTTTTAAAAAGTTGCGGCGGAAGGCCAAGTTACATGCACTGGCAATCGTTATAGCCTCTAGGAAAGGGTCTACGTTACACACTTGTAAAAGAATACTTCTGAATTTAAGACAGGACTGAGCCAGAATTTCTACGTCAGAGATACAGTACTCCAATATTTCTTTTTTGAAATCAAAGATATAGTTGTTGGCCACTTGTTCATCGTGCCATTTCTCAAAGTATTTGTGGGGCTTTTTAAACATTGAGTCTGGGCAGTAGAACTGTTTACCGGGCATCGGGCCTACATAATTTTGGTTTGGTTCGCCAATGTATTAAACAGATGCGGGAAATAGCCCTTTTTCTTCTCAGGAGGCAGATCAAAAGCTTTAGGGAGTTCTGCGAGAGACATGGGGAAGTAGCTCAAGGAATCTATAAATCTTACGTTGTCCAATTCCATCAAAATAATTTTAGTCCCCCTCATAACCAATTCCGGCGTGAATTTAGTTTCTTCCATTATATGTTTTAGCAAAAACTGAAAATCAAAGCCCTGCCCGTTGTGGGCGATTACACAAACATGTTTAAACTGTTTACGTACTTGCATCACGTAATCCATAAAATCTTTGACCGGGTCAGAATTGAAGATTCTTGTACGACACTTACATGTTGCACAAATTTTTCCATCTACACAATTATGGCAAAACTGTTGTGACACACACAAATTGACTTTATGTACTTTTTTATCGGGATCAGAGGGGAGAGACTCGTCTTGGCGAGTCTCCAAGTCAAAAAATATGAAAATATAGTCTTTAGATTTAGGTTTTCCCTTATTGGGTTGGATGTAGCATTTATGATTCGGATCTTTGAATGATTTGCAGGGTTTACAGAAAACTTCCCCGCACTTGTGAGGTACTGATCTCTCTTTTAAATTAATCAATTTCCCACAATCTAAACACTTTTTATAAGCTTTGCATCTGTCAACCTTATGGGCGATAAAACAATGCTGGTTCCTCATATTCATGTTACAGTCGGGGCAAACTATTCCCCCGTGCTCCTCTTTACAGGGAGGCGAGATGGTTTGACATTGAGGGCAGATGTTTGAGCATCTGTGTTTAGCTTTGTGGTCATAGGGAACATGGCAAGCTTCACAGAAATAGTTACAGGCGAAAGCAGCAGTCAAACTGTTGATTACATTATAATGGCCATCATGAAAGAGCAAGTTAATTTTGAATTTAGGATTTTCAACGGCCCCCTCAAAGTATACATCCCGGCCTTTTCTGTCATAATTGTAAACAGTGATTTTATAATCTTTTAGAAGGTGTTGGAATTTCTCAAGCTCTGGTATACCGGCTCCCTCTTCTGAGACCTCTACCCTTGCTTTTTGAATAAGTGTCTGTGCCCTAACGGTTTGTCGTTTACCCTTGTCCATACGTACAAGGTTATACTCTGGGTCGTTTGTCACTTTAGCCATGGCCACCACCAAAGCCCGAGGGAGACACAAGTTGTCTTTATTATTAATTACTACTATTCCCGACCTGGCTTTACATTCTTCGTCAAATGTGTTGTACAGGCCAGGTCTTTTGTGAGTCCCAGAACCCACAGGTAGATTGATTCGCGTGCATTCGACTCTAAACGTATCAGTGGATTTGATCGATTCGGCATTAGACTGTACAATTCCCCCGAAAATTTCCCATAAAATGTTTTCATTAATATCTCCAGCAGGCCGAAAAGCAATATACCCGGGTTCCTTGGATTTTAAGTTTAGAGATTGTAAGGTGAAACCGAGCTGGTCATTCGCATGCGCTCTGTCTTTCATTTGATTTACAATTTTTGCAAAACCCTCTCTTAACCAATCTATTTCATTACTGTTAGCGGGAGGGTTAGTAAATTTAAATACTGTTTTCGTTCCGTATAGTCGGAATTTTTTAACGTAGGTATCGTCAGTACTGAGAACCTCGATAGGGTTCCCAGCCATTTTAAATAAGTCACTATAATATAAAGTGAGGTTATGTTACAGTTAGGTTAGGAATAAAAGTAAGGTACTTTACCGGAGCAAAGTAAAAACACGTCCAACCACGAGAAAATCTGAGCGCAAAGAGAACGAATGTTAGTTGTAATAGAGTAGATTAGAGTGGGGGAGATGACTAATGAATATTTGAATTGTTACAGGAGTCTGATGGCAGGGTGGTGGCTCCATCTGGAGACAAGCTGTTAGCGGTGGCAGAAGATATATATATATATGTAGATAATAAATTAGTTTAGATGCAAACTGACTTTTTATTCATTACCTCTGTGTAACGCTTGGCTGGTTACGCCGCATGCGGGTGTTGTCCAAGGTCAAGACGAGCTGCCGCCGTGGTATCTAGGTTAGAAAGTGACAGTGCAGAATTACATGATTTTATACATATAATATGATATATACAGTATTTTATATAGTATGATACAGTATGATACATACAGTACTTTATACAGTATTTTATATAGTATGATACTTACAGTATTTTATATAGTATGATACTTACAGCATGATAAGTTAGGTTAGGAAATCTCTCTGTGACGTCACGGTTCTAACCGGGTGGGTAGACTACTACCTTTAATGCATTAAAACATTAAGAGTGCGTGGTTTGTTTAGCTTCAGTATAACCAGTGATATCTTCATTTGTTTTCTTCAATGCAACGTAATTTTAAATCATTCTGTTTCGAACACCAGTTTTATTATCCAATTCAGTGTTTCACATTTGGATAAATACCTAAAGTAATTTTTTCTTACAGTATATGTATAAATAAGGTTTTCGGTAAAAGCTCATTCCTTTATTCTCTTGAACAAAACAAATTAGAGATAAAACGAGATCGCACGCAGCACGCTAAGTGAATTTCCACATACAAACTTTTAAAACTAAAAATCAGTGTAAAAACATACATTTATACAAATTTGTATTGAAATCTGAAAACAGTGATTTGTTTGCTGTTCTCCTGGTTTCATTTACCTGCAAAGCTGGGAATACAATTTTGCGGATTATAATGTTGAGAAAAGGTCCAGACAGGCTTGAAAGTAGGTGTGAGGTCGCTAGGGATGATAAAAGTACTCTTAACAAAGTAATAACAGGCTTTTCTAGTGTAAAACCCCCATAATACAACGTACTGTGTTTAGTCAAAACACATTTTCTTTAATAACTTGGTCAATATGTATGCTAGAATGACGAGAAATAGCTTAAAACTTTTGCCTTACTAATTCCCATATTTGTGCTTGCATTAATTTTACATACAGGGGTTTTCTGACCCTTTTTGGGCCGAATTACTCAAAATTTTAAAGTTTAATCCCCAAAAAAGGTGTTTAGAGTTTTCCGATCGTTTTGCCCAACGAACTTGTCCAACTGATTACAGAAAAGAATGTCCCTACCAAATTTGAAGTAAATGGGACAAAAAATGCGACCGCTAGAGTGCAAACACACACACACACATATATATATATATATATATATATATATATATATATATATATATATATATATATATATATATATATATATACATATTTATATATTTTTTAACGAACCCCCAAAACGTGTTCAGGGGGTCACGTTAGGAACTTCTATGGTGGTCCCGGGTTTAAGTTTCACCGCGCGGGTCATGCTAATAGTTCACTTTCCAAAGGAATTCACTAATAAACGGATGTAGTCTAATCATAGGGACTGGGAAACCCTATGATTACATGTAAACAACAACAAAAAAAAGCTTTTAACAAAATTCTCTCGACGGCCATGCGACGCTACTGTATAAATAAATAGGTCTAACACTTTCAGGACCAATAAAGAGCTATCAAAATAGGTCTGCTTCCTTACACATATATCTATTGAATTAAAATAATTAAATGCAAGAGTAAAACATATCCATTATAATAATCTATTAAATATTTGTTCGTTTTACTGTGGTAAGCCACATTTTTGTAAAAATCTATTTTTAAAAACTCTATTTAGATTTTATTTATAAGACACACATGGTTTTATATGCAATAACGGATACAAGTTCCACATAATTATCGAATAAATCAACCAGGATTTTTCGTTGGGGTAGTTAAATCAATACAAAAATATAAAATCCACAATATAATACATCTGGGCCACCGGAATTGTCTTATGAATAAATTAACGTTGGCGACAAAACCCATCCACATGGCAATTATCAGTATCTGTTGAAACACGACAATTGGTTTCCCAACCCCTATAATTGGACCACATCTGTTTATTTCGTCTTTAATTTGTTTTGTTCAAGTGGATACAAAAAGCTTTTAGCGTAAAACGTATTTATTGAAGCGATAAATTACTTTAGTGTTCAACAAATGCGGCACAATGAGTAAATTGGTGTTCAAAAAAGAATCGATTCCAATTAAATTAAATTATAACTGTTTTATGTTTATGTTTAACAAACTACGCACTCTTATTTTGTTTAAAGATAAATATATACATTTGCGATGGATTTTTTTATTAAAGGAAACAAAAAATGACAAGATCGTTTTAACGGTGTATTATTGTTACATAAACAGCTTCATTATAGATAAACTAGCACCTTACTTGCATATTGAAAACATCTGATCCAATAGAACGAAGTCGGAAAATAACAATTTATCAACCCTCAAAGTAACTGGTAAAACTTTGCATTATATTGAATATCCCTCTCTTCATTGCAGAATAAAGTTTTTTTTTGTGCTACATTTGTTGATATAACTGTAATAGTTTTTTCAAAAACAAAAGTCAGTTCCGTTGTGAGGTTAATCTATTTTAACTTAAGAGGGCAGGGCACTCCAGTCACGAAACTTTTCGCGTTTCTACCTGCTTCGCCCATAAGGCCAATGTTAACTTTCAAAGATTGTCCCTCCTCAACGGATTATTCGATTCGTTGATTTATGGCTCATTTTAAAGAGCAAAAATACATCTAGCGATTTCAGTAAGTAGGATTTCGATATTGCAAATAATAATCGATCAATAAAATTCAAAAATATTCAATATTTACAATTTTTTATGCACGAACTATTTATGATAACGGAATTCTGATTACTGAAATCGCTATATATATTTTCTATCTTTAAGATGAACCATGAATAATCAATTTCGGATAACCCATTGAAGAGGGACGGACTTTGAAAGTTAACATTGGTCTTATGGGAGAAGCAGAGGACTGGAGCCCCCTCTTAAGCTTCTATCAACAACTTATCCAGTATAATCTCCATCCATCAGCAGTTGACTATACGTCATTAACACAAAAGCGGTAAATATTATCTTAAGAGGGGGCTCCAGTCCTCAGCGTCTACCTGCTTCTCCCATAAGACCAATGTTAACTTTCAAAGTCCGTCCCTCTTCAATGGGTTATCCGAAATTATTCATGGTTCATTTTAAAGATAAACGAGTTTGCACGCAGCACGCTGACGTGAGGGAAGTGAATTTACACATAAAAACTGTTAAAACTCAAAATCAGTGTAAAAACATACATTTGTCCAATTTTTAACGAAATCTGAAAACTTTTTTTGGCTGTTCTGGTACTCCTGGTTTCATTTACTTGCAATGCTGGGAATACAATTTTGCGCATTATAAGGTTAGGAGAAGGTCCAGACAGGCTTGAAAATAGGCGTGAGGTTGCTGGGGGTAATAACAGTACTCTAACAAAGGAATAACAGGCTTTTCTAGTGTAAAACTCCCATAAGACAACGTACTGTGTTTAGCCGATACACATTTTCTTTAATAACTCGGTAAATAGTTAGGCTAGAATGACGAGGCAGGGCTTAAAACTTTCGCCTTTCTAATTCCCATCTTTTTAAATGCATTAATTTTACATCTAGGGCTTTTCTGACCCTTTTTGGGCCCAAAAACTCGAAATTTGAAAGATTAATCCCCAAAAAATGGGTTTAGAGTTTTCCGATTGTTTTGCCCAACGAACTTGTCCAACAGATTATAAAAAGTAACGTCCTTACCAAATTTGAAGTAAATCGGACAACAAATGCGACCGCTAGAGTGCATACACACACATATATATATATATATATATATATATATATATATATATATATATAATTGTGAACGACCCCCCAAAACGTGTTCAGGGGGTCACGTTAGGAACTTCTATGGTGGTCCCGGGCTTAAGTTTCACCGTGCGGGTCATGCTAATAGTTCACTTTCCAAAGGAAATTCACTAACAATATAGGCCTATATAGCAATTTCAGTAAGCAGAATTCCGCTATCGTAAATAGTTCGCGCATAAAAAATCGAAAATATTGAATATTTTGGAATTTTATTGATCGATTATTATTTGCGATATCGAAATTCTGCTTACTGAAATCGCTAGGTATATTTTTGTTCTTTAAAATGAGCCATAAATCAACGATATCGAATAATCTGGTGAGGAGGGACGGGCTTTGAAAGTTATCATTGGCCTTATGGGCAAAGCAGGTAGAAACGCGAAAGGTTTCGTGACTGGAGCGCCCTCTTAAACCAAATGTCACATTCTAATTTATATATTTCTTCACTAGCCCAGTTCCTCTGTCTAATAGCAATGGACAAAGAAAGACTAAAACGATAAATACGTTCATAATGTAAATACTTTTGTAACCAGCAAGCCTTAAGGTCTTAGGGTTAATAACTTAATCGTTCACTAACTTAGTAATCATATTTTTAAATTCATGTTTAATCACGATGCCATCTAAAATATATAACGTAATACACATAAAAACGAGTATAATTTGTATACACGACAGCTGAGCTGGACATATATAACTTAATAAAACGTTCAATGATTAACACTTATTTTATTATTCTATATTCTATATAATAGTTAAATATATTTATGTAAATAATTTTTGTAAACGTAAAACATGTAATTTACTATGAATACCTGTATATAGTGGTGGCCATTAGAAATATTTTAATTATGAAACAACATTTTACGTTTTCCTCCGATCGAGGCAATGCACATTAACCCCTAAATAAACCTCTTTGTGTTGACCATACGTTGTTTACAACTAAAACTGCGAGTAGGTTTCAATCCATTTAACTATGTTTACGCAATTTCAAACACGCAAACAATAATCATAATTCAAACACAAAGCAAATTAAATGAAGTAGCCCTATGGCGCCACAATTTATAATTGTAATAAGATGCTAGTCCTTCTCATATTTTTTAACATGATTAAATTGCTTGTACAATACAATTTTTCCTTTTAACTTGTTTCCAACTTTATGAGATATATGTCTTAATGCCAGTATTTATATGCAATAAAAATGTTTCCTTCTATTTGTAGAGAAAATCAAGTAGGAAAACCTCATAGGAAAATTATTGGGAAATATATCGGGGATGGAAAAAATCATACTTCGCGAAAATTAAACCACTCAAACTATTTTGCAGGTCTCCTATTGGTCAACATCTCCGGAGCTGAGCAACAAACAGAGGTTTGAGTATTTCTCTCGCACCATACCATCGGACCACCATCAGGCCAAGGCTATGGTGGAGATTGTCAAGACGCTCGGCTGGAACTACGTCTCCATAATATACGAGGAATCCAACTATGGCATCAAGGTAAAGTGATTTATCAATTGTCATTGATTTTACCGATCGTTGTAATATGTCTATACTATGTCGGTACTAATGTTAAATATCTAATTCCTGGTAAAATTCCAGAGCGTAAGGGTGCGAGCGTGGAGACCTGACCTGGCTTCAAACCGAAATCCCAAGTTGTTAGGGGTATATGGTTCGAAACTACTTATAACCCCTATCACTTTGGTAAACAATCCGCTAACTATTCATGACAGTAAACTGAATAAATTATCTTACTCTCAGTCCATTTACGTAAGACCAAATAAATTACTGGACGTATTTACTCCTGGTCTGTTACTTAAACATGTTACTTTAATCATTTACTTTCGTCTTTTACTTTCATTTTTAAACATGCTTCTTTTTTGACTCATCGTAGACATTAAGATTTGTCTTTGTTAAACCCATTTGCACAGACATAAGGGTCATTTTGACAACAAAGTAAGGCTAAAAGATGCCATCAACCCCTTAAAAAATAGTTTTTTTCTGGTCTTATCTGGTTAGCGCGGTTAGATAATGCAAATTGCGAGTGAAATTATGGATTTAGATTAACTATAGCTAATTATTTATTATATGTCATTACATAAATCAAGAATATTAAAAATAAACGTGTAGAATAATCAATTTATACCTTGAACAATTTTTCAATTGAATAAGAAAATACATTTTTAAATTAAATTAATTTTCTACAGTAATATTAATTTCCGTGTATATTTTTGACCCGTAGCTGCCTCTTCTTCTCTTTTTAAAATTCAACAATTTGGGCCTATCAGATAAGTAACTCATGAACAAGTTAAGAGCTATTCCTCTTACCCCCTATCTTTGCATTTATCCCCAAATGAATGTGTATATTTAAACATGTTTATTGCCCAGGTGACCGAAACGCACCTGTTTATTATTATACTCGTAGACCTATACGCCCTTTGGC
This sequence comes from Allygus modestus, assembly GCA_963675035.1. NCBI lineage: Eukaryota > Metazoa > Arthropoda > Insecta > Hemiptera > Cicadellidae > Allygus > Allygus modestus. Next base: position 99,683,519 of record OY776115.1, on the reverse strand, counting down.
AATCCACAAGGGTATCGTAAAATTGTTATTTCTAACCAACCCCTGAAATACTTATTGAACTCTAAGAAGCTGTTAATTTTAATGCTGGTTTAATAGTCTAAACACCTTTTAACACATATTTACAAGTTTAATTTAAATTAAAACTTTAAAATAAATCATAAAATTACATACATTTTTCTTTGGCTACAAACAAAACCCAATTTCCATTGATGTGTCAGTATTCTGGTAAACAAATAACAGGTTAAAAGCTATCAGTAAATGAATTGACGTAATCAAATCAATTTAAAATAACATCAAAGAGAATGTTATGAATGTGTACCAATCTTGATTATTTTTTAAACGTTTTCCATTTAATAAAAAAAGTTTTGAATAAATTTAAATTTTCTTTAACCTTTCTTTATGTCTATTTATCTTTATTCAGACAGTTTTTGTCGTCAATGTTTGTTTTAAATAATAATACAAATAATGAAACGATTTTAAATATTTAATTATAAAAAATATGTTAAATAATAACATTAAATCATCATCAAGTTTTTTCCTAACTGAAATTTAGCTCTAATTTAAGAAACAAATAATTTTTAAAATAGCTAAACATAAAGTATTTGATCTCAGTTGTTTTAAATTATAATACTTTTACTTCTAATTTTAATTCTAAAAAATATGTTTACTTTTTAACATTTACTCCACTAAGTTACTATGCGCAATCAGTTGATACGGTTAGTCAATTTCTTTTATTCTAACGTCTTCATTTACACACAGATAAAATATATGTTTTATTTAACGGGAATAGCTTAGGGATTTATTTTATTTCCATTTATAAAATTCTTAAAAAATTGAGTTACAGACCTCCGTTAGTAGTCCAGAATAATGTAAACAGTGTTACATATGTTTCGACAATGACACTGTAATGTGGAAACATAAGTAACAGTGTTTGCATTATTTTGGACTGCTGATGGACTTTTGTAGCTCAATTTTACAATAGACCGCAGTTCAGGGGGCTACATCATGATGAATTTCAATTGTTATTCAACAATTAAAATACAACAAAAGACTCTTTTGTTATTTTTTGACGTTTACCTTAATCTAACAATGAAATATTTTAAAATAAAAAAAGAGAGGTTTCTATAAAACTCGTTTAAGCCAAGCTTTTACTTCATCTTCCACTAAGCAGGGTTCTGAAGAGATCTTCTTAGTTTCCAATTAATTAGAACAAGTAAACGGGACTCGATAATAACGTTTTAACTCGACGGGTATCCTATTTCTTTGTAATTAATTAATTATGTTGATGATGAAGTATATGAATTAATTAAAATATTGAAACCATAGAATAATATCATTTTACGATATAAAAAGACTTAGTCTAGTATGATTGATATATTTGAGAAATAAAGGGTTTTAGAATTTGGCGTACAGTGTGTGAAAAAAGCAAGCAAAAGTGTAAAATGGTTAGGGAAAGGTCACTACGTACAAACATATATTGCTATATATTTAAAAAGGTACTGGTGATTTGAATATTTTGTATTCATAATTTGCCTCCTGGATTGAAAATCGACTTGAAGTAATAGGTAAACGTACCTTATCCGTCGTCAACCCTAAATCACTAGTAGACGACTAGTTTCGGACTGCTGACCCATCTTCCCCTCAGACTGGATTTGTCCCTGGCCGGCCACGCTAACAGTAGTAATTGTTTGTTTTGTATTCGTGTCCCCGTCATTGTGTGTTTGTGACATGTGTAATTTTTTAAACTTTGACAACGACTACGTGTTTTACAACTAGATTTCGACGTGTAGATTTGAAAATGGGACAGAAGTCCCAAAACTAGTCATCTACTAGTGATTTAGGATTGACGATGGATTAGGCACGTTAACCTATTACTTCAAATTAAATATTTTAACTATTTATGGTGGCGGATGAAAACAAAGGAGATTTTTATATCATTATTTGTTCAATATGTTGTTGTTATATAGATAATTTATGGATGTAAATATATTCACGGAGAGGAAATCAGTGTACGAAGGCTCCCAGACATGGAGTATCACTCGCAAATCACATTACAGAGAACATGTGATTTAGTTTCTCCTTTACAACTGACGTTCATTGAAGACATATATAGTTGGTAAATCATATAATAATTGGTGAAAATTGTCTTACACGTTTGGTTTAAGATTTTATAATACATACATCCTCAACACAATATGCCCTTTTATGCATTCATGGCGTCTGCCTTATTCAAAATTATACTTTTTAAGATGCAATTTGTGAGAATTGCCCATGCAATGAATTGTTGTTTGGTGGTTTACTTTATGTTTTAAGAAAAGCCTAAAATATTGTTTACATCTTTTATCAGTTCAAGAAGAAATCAGTTTTTAAAAAAGGAAAACAATTTTTTAAGCACTGAAAATATAAATTGTAACGCATTTGAAAACTTCTCAAACATAGCTCAAACATAGTTAATGCGGTTATCCTCGAGATAACAAATAATTAATTGTAAATATTTAAAATGTATAATTAAGGCATTTGCGGATTTACAAGACGTAACAGAAACCAGCTTGATTTCAAAACAGTTGCTAAAGTTTTGTAATAATTCAATCTTGGTTATAAATCTTTGTCAGAACAGAGCTCCGTTTAATTATACTTTCTAACTTCTTATCGTGTTTACATTAGTTCGTTCCTTTAAACCATGCTTTGCTATTTTTTTAATAGTTTTTTTCCTCCATCACTTCCTAATGAATGACGATTTGAAATTCTTTTGGAAATGTTGGGTAGTCTAAAAGTGTAAACTTAAATATAACTTGAAACGCTAGTAATAACAATGTTTATTTTACAAGTTACAACAGTTCATCAACAACTAAAAAATTGTTTTACAATGTATGTACTTTCTGCGATTGGTAAATTCAAATTGAAAACTCAGTTATAACATGTTTTAAGATAGTTAACACTTCAATCTTGTTTTAGAAAAAAATTAAATAATAAACTGGAGAAAATTGATGGCACCTAACCACAAAAAAAACAACAAAACAAACAGGGTGATAGACTGAATAAATGTGGTTTTATGCTTAACTATCTTGTAGAGACCACATAGCCTCTTTAAAATTTGGTTTGTGTGCATTTCGATATTCTATTTAATGTTTACATGCTGAGGAAAATAAATCAATATTTAAGTGTGGACACGTGTAAATATAAAAAAGCAGAAGCTAAAATTAAATTTAAAAATACAAATAATTATTCCTTCGTTTTCGGATTTGACATTTTTTAAATCCTCTAAGGAAATATTTTAGGGGAAGTAAGAGTTAAACCATCTATTATTTTAGGAATGGTCAAGTTTCTGTTTTTACGTCAAACGATAGTTTCAAAATCCAACCGAAAGACATACATTTACCATTTTGCTTTACGCAATTATATATTGAGATAGCCCTAACTATCAAGCTACCAGCATTTAAGAAATGGTAAATTTGTGTCTCATTGCTACTGTAAAAACTATCTAGCAATAACAATTTAAATCTCAAATAAACCACACGATAAACCCTACACCGATTACTCTGGGATGATAAAAATATATATCAACAACTTTTAATAAGTGGTGTTTAGAGTTTAGTGATGAATCCATCCTGTTTATAAAAACACCATCTGTTGATTAGGTATTTGAGGAGTTAACTCAGTGATCAAACCATCCGGTCTATCAAACCCTATCTGTTGCTTAGGCGTTTGAGGAGTTAACTCAGTGATCAAACCATCCGGTCTATCAAACCCTAACTGTTGCTTAGGCGTTTGAGGAGCTTGAACAGTTGCTGGCCAAGTCGAACATCTGCATCGCCGTCAAGGAGAAGCTCGCCAAGGACTCTGGAGTCGCTGAGGACATCGCCTACGACAACGTGGTGCTGAGACTGCAGACCAAGCCCCGAGCAAGAGGTCAGTGCTGGGAACCATCAGATGAAAATAAATTCATCCGGTTGTTGAGCGCCAACCGATCCATCCGATGGAACTTTAGTTTTAATTTGGATAAATCATGCGTTCATCTTTAGGTGAACCATCTGTTCAGATCTATTTATCCATTTAAAAAAACATCCGTTTCGACTTTTCATATTTTGAAGAATAATTTGTCCAAATTAATTCACCCATCTAGGTATACTTTTAATGTTACGGAGCATGCACTGAAGTAGTAATATGCATTATCCGTTTTTAATAACAAATTTAAACACGTATACAAATTAGAAATCCGATGTTCTATTTAATTAAATGTGTGTATAAATTTACGATAAACATTGCATGATTTAAAGTTTTTTTTTAATTAAATATATTTTAAAATTATATGTTAGAGGAGTTGAAATATTTTAACCAAAAGCAGATGACTTAATAAGCTGAAGCAAAAGAAAATATTAAAAACAAACAAAGAACAGACAAACAACTATTTATTCAGGTAAACCATCTAAAACACTTGAGTATTGATGTTTCATCTAACCATCCGTTAAACAAATGCATAACAAATTATGGTATCTCCACACCGCAGTGCAGTCAGAACCCTCACTACCGATGAGAAACCATGAGAAATCATCAGTTGTTTTTCAGATGGATGATTCATCAGATGGTTAAAACCATTCGTTTGTCCAATCACTATTCGGGGTAGTATTTCGATGAAACTGGCCATCCTATGTCCTAATACGTTCGGAATTAAAACTCTGGTTCGGTGAAGGTATTAGGTACAGTTAAAAACCGTGAAACAGTGATGTGGTAATGGGAATTTCCGAAACAAAACATTTGATAAAATCGGATTACGATAACTAAAGACCTCCCCGCTAACCGCCGCGCCGCCGCCGATGAGATTGGGGACTGGTATTAAAACCCATTCCCAATTGTTTTATTTAAAACTAAAATAGAGGTTTCCACTCTCTTTCAGTTTAACTTTTTATGTCACTTGAACCTCAAGCCTCTACGAGGATTGTATCAACCAAACCCGCAAGCAATCCGTTGATGGTTGAACTCTATTGACATGTTCTGGCCACGACTGGGATTCAGGTCGATTACAGAGCCGCTGACACTGACCCAGAGTCTATCGCCTTGAACACTATGCCAAGGACTAACTGCTCATATGATACATTACCATAACATTATGTTATTTGAAAGTTTATAAATTAATGGGATAGGATACAATCTCGCGTGTGACAATTAGTAAATAGTTGCACCATCTTTTGCAAAACGTAATAAGAGCTAAACACAAGTGTAATACTGATGGGTGATTAATGGCACGTTCCATTTTCGTATAAAAGACAATTACAATTGTTATACAAATTTTTAGTTCAAATGTTGTATGATTAACTTATAATATATATAATAGAATAATACGGTTGACTGATATTTAATTTGGAACCCAAGCAATTTTTAAGATTCAACCTAGGACCCCCGACGGCAAATTAAAGTTTATTTTAATAACTCACAATTAATTGGATAATTGAACGAAGTGAAAGTATCCTTATACACAACTTAACTGCTTAGACTGGTAAGAGAATCAACTCAACTGGCGTGTCTGTGACCCCAATAACTCGAGAATGCCTCCACAGTTAAACTTAAAATTTTCCAGAAAAACTTAACAGGTCAAAATCTCGGTCAAGTTCGTTATTCAGATAATTTCGTTCAGTATTAATCAAATTATCTTAAAACCAAATTTATTTTTTTCTCCATAAGAATAACATTGGAAGCCATTTGAATCGTTAAAATTTAGCCGACGTCTATGTTTCAACAACAGAGTAACAATAGTTAGTTTACTAGAGTATACATTGTTATACTGGATAACAAAAGTTTTTTTACCAACAAAAAACACACAAGAGAGATAAATCGAAGTATATTTTTAAGTTGTGAGCATATTTATTATTTTATAAATTATTAAGTGTACGTTTAAAAAAATATCCATACAGTTAATATTCCCTTAGTACGCCTACTCTGTGTAAATATCGTCACTCGTTCAGAGGCGACGATCGACGATTGTAACGGTGGCAGACGACAGACGACGCGTGTGGCAGGTCGAAAAACTCAAAATAACTTTTTGATGACTGTAGATACTAAGATATTAACTTAACTTATAAATTAGTTTGTTTTAGTACATTTTCTTAGACAATTGGTAATATTGTGAGTGTCATGTGTAAAAAGTATACAAAGCCTCAATTTGTCTTGAAAGCGTTGATGAAGTTAGTCACAGTAAGCGAACAACCTTAAAATTTATTTTGTAGAACAATTATTTGCTAGGTTATATTTTCACTAAATTAATAATAAAATTGTCTACATTACCTAAAATACATTACCAGTAATGTAGTAGGTAACCACAATAAAAGCTATAGATTATTCTAACCAAACAGCCTTTTTCGGAAGGTTATCTTGAATGATTTGACATAGCCTAGGGTTGGATTACAGTAAGAGTAAGCCAACATTAAACTGGTAATACATCTTTTGTAAAATACTTTAAACACATTACCAGGAATGTTGTAGCGAACCAAAATAAAAGCTTTAAACTACTCTAACCAAACTAAGCCTTTTATACAGGTTATCTGAAATGATTTGACACATCCTAGGTTTGGATTACAGTGAGCTGTTTTCATCATAAACTTGGACCTATGGCTATAAAATGTAGGCCTATACACTTAGGCTACTTGCCATTTTAGAAGTTTCATGTACGGTCTTGGACCAACCCATGTTTATAGAATTTAATTTCATGATAGCCTAGGCTATTGAAACAATATATTGAAATCTCATTTTTTCATCTAAATAACTGGGCCTGACGATTTATTGTTAATCCTTAAGGATATTTTTACTTGGCCTATAGAAATTGTTAACATTAGTTCATATAGGAAACTCGCTGTTCTCTTAAAAGTTAAATTAACCACACTGCTAAAGTCACTGCTTAGCCCAAAATGCTCTGTTTGTTCTAAGATAACGCACCCATGCCAATCCTAACAACAAACCATGCCTGAAATTTTCAATTTATTTTAAAAATAAATAAATTTACGTATTTATACAACATTTACTTTGATAAAAACAAGTGATAAATTTATGTATGTTTTTCTACGGATAAAATGTTAGGTTGGCGGCGGGATCCGAACCTGCGACCTTTCGCTCCAAGAGCCAGTGAGATACCTCTCAGCTACCGCGATAATTGATTCTTTGAGAAGTGATTGAAACTATAGGTATATAAACATAAAATCCGGATTCTGGCGGCAGTTAAATGATAACGGAATGTATTCTGATGATGTTACTCAAATCAGATATTGAATTTTTTATGATACTCGATTTAAGTTTGATCATGTGTTTCAATTATCCTTATACGCGAGGAATGAGCGTACACCTAGTTTATATCCTAATATAACTTTCAGTAGACAATAAAATTATACGGTTAAATCACTTAGTCAGCACTAAAATATTCTTATAATTTCAGATTTGTTTTATTTTTATTTACGAGTGGTTGGATATTTGTTACAATTAATGAACGCACAATTGCACAATAGCTTATTGATTGATCATTAAATAGATATGTTTTCCTTGTTCTAACCAATTAACTTATGTGCCGGTCGAGTAATATGTATGTTTCAATCAACTGACCCATTAAAATAATATCATCAATTGAAACGTCATCAAACAAGCTTTATGCAGACGAGTTATCGTGAAGTGCACAGCTACACAAAAGGAAAAGTTAGTATACATTGAATCAGAATCACATAGATCAAACCTTTGTTATATTTCAATTATAACTGTCAGTCCACTTCAGTATGATACTTAATATTTTTGTAGGAAACCCTTTTTACTTTCTCCCCTTATACATAGTATATGGAGAAAGTATTGTTTTCGTCAAAATTTTCGAATTTGAATTGTTTGTGGAAATATTCGTTTTGGTGCTCCCTGAACCCAAAAAAGCGATTTTTACGTGATGTCTGTGTGTCTGTCTGTCTGTCTGTATGGATGTGTACAGAACTAGAGCCCTAACCAATGGTCCGATTTTTATGAAATGTTGTATGTAAGTACTAATCCACAATATCTCCAGTCCTTTTTTCATTTTTTGGAATTTTTTATTTTTAAGGGTGATTATCCCCCAAAAATCGCCAAAACACATGAAAAATCAAGATTTCTCAAAAAAAAGCTCTAATGATTTTGATTAAACTTTAGTCGTTTGTAGAACTTTAGTTCTCCAACAAAATGACACAACCCGCATTCCTGTAAAAATTCTGGTTCAGAAATTACAGGACTTAAAACATTAAAAATTCAGTTTTTTGGATTTTTCATAAAAATACATAAATATAAAAAAATACTATTCACCATTAAAAAGAGCTAAAAATACTAAATAATTTAGTATTTTGAATTACTATTCTACGATTGCTGGTTTAGGAGAAAATTGAAATTTTCATTTTGCGGTAAACGCAGTACGTTGTCCAATGTTATTCTTATGGGGAATACAAAAATTACTATTTCTCTCTTATTTACTGATAAATTTCATTCAAACTTGATATGTCAATTTAGCATTGACCAACAGAGGAAATTCGAAATATTTTGCCCCTTAATAACCCTGGGGGGGGAATAGGGGGCATTTCCCCTCTTAAAACCACGAGTGTAGCAATGGATTCTGTAGTGCCTCCAAAGCAGGGATTTGGGTGGATGTTGTTTAAAACAACTTGTTTACAAAATTTCTGTACATTTGACCGTGCCTTGTATTCTATATTTAGTAAATAAAAAGTAATTTATTCGTTAAAGTTGGGCTAAAAGGGAGAAAGTATGTGTCAGTTTCCTGATACCGTTTATTTTAAGTAAAAATAAGTCATTCCAAAACGATTTTATTATTAATTTTCACCAAGTGTGCTATCATCTGTGTGCCCCAAAATGAACAGTTGTAAAGATATTATGCCTTAACCTGACCATGGAGATTCTTTACGTCTATTGAGATTTTATTCGTCTATTGAGATTTTGGAATCTATTGGAGATTTTTTACGTGGAAAATTCTTAGAAAGAAAGCAGTGGATATACATGACTTAAATCTCCTTTGAGTGTTCAAAACACCATACAATTAAAGTTAAAATATATAATTATCGAGGGATATTTATATAGTTTATATTGGATTACCATGATATTACAAATTAAATTTTAGTGGATATTTTGGATCAAATAGTGAGGAATTATGAAATAGGAGACTTTGGTTTTGGTTCACTTCACTGAAAGTAAGATAAATTTATTAATCAGTCAAACATTACCTTCTGAAATGTAAAATTGGTTTATAAGGTTATCCAAAATAAACTCTATGAAAGCTGAAGTCACAATTAGAAATAAAAAAGTATCTCGTTTTTACATTCGCCATGCTCATTGCAATTTTATGGTTGCAAACGGATTGCTCTCCCCTGGTCAGTAGCGCCAGCGACATACGGATTGCACCCCCTGCCAAACCGGTTTGATTAACCGAGTGACAACATACGAGCAATACGAGCCAAGCCCAATTTTTCCCTGACTGTACTTAAAGCCACAGCACTAAAATATTATATTCATCATTTCATATAATTTGTGAAAATTTCATATCAATTTTCATTTGTGATTGTTTTCTTGCCATAAACGCAGCTGTTGACGAATTGAAATTTGACAACTATGGTATTTACAATGTTAAAACGGCCAGAATTAGTTTTCTGCAATTACATGTTTTTAAAAAGCAAAGTCTCGACGGGAATCCTTGAAATGTCGTTATTCTCATGGATAAACTGTTCTATATTGTAAATACGACCTACATTTCATGTAAAAATAACTAATTTTTAAACGCTACAACATTGATTCGGACTTTGGTTTAGATAGGTACAGTTGTATCCAGAAGTATGGACAAGCATTCCAGCACGGCCAGGTGGGAGCAATACGTATGTTGTTGGTCGTTAAAATCATACCTGGTTGGCAGGGGGAGCAATCCGAATGTCGCTCGAGCGGTCATATATGGGGGAGCAATCCGTATCCTCCCCGATTTTATAACCGTAAGGTATTAGACTACTTAATCAAATCGTCTGTTCACAATAGTCACGTTTCATTGTATCTTATCATTCCCTTCTTGTCTACCAGGAGCCATAGTGTTCGCCTCGGACCAGGAGGTGGCCGGCCTGATGAGGGCGGTGCGCCGCTGCAACGCCACGGGCGCCTTCACCTGGATAGGCAGCGACGGCTGGTCGGCGAGGTCGCTGGTGTCCGAGGGCAGCGAGGCCGAGGTCGAGGGCACCCTCAGTGTGCAGCCTCAGGCCAACCCCGTCCAGGGTTTTGACACCTACTTCCTCAACCTCACTGTCGAGAATAATAAGAGGAACCCGTGGTTTGTCGGTGGGTCCCAATAATGAGTTAAACAGTCCACGTCTCATTCTTGGATATTATTTCCAAGGCATGTAATGGAGAGTCTTTAACAATAATATTTATAAATACTAGTATACACTGAAAAAGTTGTAAAATACAAATATATCACCGCAACAAAACATATCTTAGATTACTGGTCCATGAATTATTAAGAACAAATACAATCCTACGTGTTTAATTCCTACAACTATAGGATCTACACGGTTCTCCATTAAGGCCTAATGTGTTATATATTATATGAGGGAGTAGCTTCGATAACTTATCTGATGACTTTCTTCCCCTCTGATTTATTACCAAATAAATCTTGGAAACTTCGTTGACTTCCTTTAGCGACTAAGAAAAATTTTATATGCTATATAAAAGCGATATTTAATGTTAAAATGACAACTCAGCATACAAAACCCATAATCTATGAAACATAATCAGGTTGATCCAAGTGCTTATTTTAATGGTAATTATTTATGATGTGTATTAATACTCGGAAAGGTAATGAAGATTTTATAATAAACGTTTTCCTGACATACTCACCAAATTGGGTTTTAACTTTTTAATTGGGGGTGATTTTTTTTTATCAGTTTATCACTAAAACGTTAATTAACTGGAAAAATCGCAGCTGCATTTCTGGATGCATCACACACAACTGTTTTGATCTCGTGAGTGTACATTTTTCTTTACCCAATCTTCTGCATTGAAAATTATAGAACCATACACAAATACGGTTTATTTTCATATTAAAATTAATATACCCAATGGATTAGGTCCTCAAGTAAGTTCAGGAATGGTGTCTCATGCCAGCCTGTCTGTGACACATCTCATTTATACCAATAATAGGGGTAACAGGCGCGTTAGGTGGTATATTGCGCTTGTCCATTTTATAAATAGTTTTACAAAACTTAAATTCATTTTTACCTAACATTATTAGCAATATTAGGTACAAAGTGGCAATATTAGGTAGCAGCTTCACTTTTATAATACATTACTTTTATCAGTTTAAATTACAGTTTTAAAAATCAAAACAGTTTTTAGGAGTTGCAAAGTAGTACCTTTCCAGAGCAATAAGCCAAACTGATATAAAACAGCAGACCTTAAACAGCTTCGGTGAAATACAGTTTTACAATTAATATTAATGAGCATTTACCTTTGTTTTCATAATTTCATTCGAAGCGCATTGTCAATTTTTGTTGACTTTCCTTTGTTACGTATTTTAATTTAACTTATGTAAACAGTATACTGCTAGATAATGTTCTTCGGACTTTTTATTACCTCATGAAAAACAACCAATTGAATATAATTAGACTAATTACTTTTTTTAAAGGCTTTGGAATAAATATTTTAATAGTAAGGTCTGTACTTATGTAGAAATTATTAGTTTTCGGACACATGCACATGTGATAGTGACACCACTTGATCAAATTACATCCCTTCTTCAAATTTTTATCACGTTTTGTGTGTTTTAATGCCAATGGTATTTTGTAAACGTTTTAATAAATTACAGTCCAAACCATGGTCTTATTACTCGTCCTACCTAACGTTGACTGGTTTTATAAAACATAAACAACTTATCATAGTAACTCTGAAATGATTACAGGGAGAACGAGTACTTTTTCATGAACAAACATTTCTTACATGCATTCTTTCTTTATCTAATAGCCCAATTAAAAATGACAATTGGGTCCAGTTTTGAATCTCAACATATTTTCCTGATTTTTCTCAGGATCGATCTGGCGAACCTCAGAATCTAGGCAAGCTGTCTAACCACCACACTACCCAGCTACTTAGAATAGTGTGGTTCTTGTTGACAGGGTTTAGAACGTTTGTTTATGCTATATAATAGGGGCGTGCGAGTGATTTTTTAATCGAGTCGAGTCGAGTAGTGCCAATTATTTTCGAGTTTCGAGTATTTTCAAGCGAGTAATTGCCATCAGTTGGTAGTTTAAAATAGTGTTATGGGATTTGGATACCACCCTAGATTTGATTATCTAAACATGGTTTCTAACTAATACATGAGTAGCAATACAAAGTTTTGGCCATTACAATCAAACTGGATTACGTATTGACAAACAAAACACGGATTGACATTCGTTTCCGGCCGATGAAACAGGGCCCGGTTGTCATTTGGCCAATTTCACCTGGTCTAGACATCGCTTATAATCAATATTTAATGATCGTTAGTTACGGCCGTTATTACGCGTTTTTGCCGGTCGCAATCGTTCGCGGTCGTGATTTTCGGCCGATTTTACGTGATGCGATCACCTTTTGCGGCCGTTACTACGCGTTTTGGCCGGTCGCAATCGTTAGCGATCGTCCGAAAATCGGCGGGAAATACTCGCTCGAACTTTCGAGTAGTTTTCAAAACTTGGAGTCGAGTTCGAGTATTAAAATATTCGGCCGAAAACTTGAAATTTGGAGTACTTGCACTCCCCTATTATATAACAATGTGTACGTCTATCGGTTCATATTCGGTGAAGTTATCCAAATTGTCTTTTTAGAGTTCTGGGAGGACCATTTCCAATGTCGGTACCCCGGCAGCCCCACCACGCCCTACAACCAGCGGTACACCCGCGTATGCTCCCCCGGCGACAGGCTGACCAGGCAGAACACTGCGTTCGAGAACCAGCTGCAGTTCGTGAGCGACGCCGTCATGTCGCTGGCCGTGGCACTGGGCGACATGCACGATGCCGTATGTCGCGACCCCGGCCTGTGTGGCGACATGTCGCCTACCAAGGGACCGGAGCTGCTCAAGTACCTGCGCACTGTTAACTTTAGAGGTTAGTTGGATTTTAGGATCAAACAAATTGTAATCGTATTAAACTTAACCTTCGATTGAAGTTGATCTGGATTAAACGGCACTACCAGACCAGCTTTGAACGAGTGCTCATCAGTCTTGACGGTCACTTGAAAACTGGTCAAACTTGGATCAGATTCAAACTTGAGTGTAGATGAAGCCAGTTAAAAATAAATTAATAAAACACATTTAAAGATTAGTAGACTAGTAAAACTATAACAAAATCTTGTAAGGGAGAATATTTTTTATAATTAGGGCCGAAAGAGTTTATCTTGCTCAATCTATTAGTACAAACCATGGTTTTTACTACCTTCATTTACCTAAAATAATATCCTTGTCCTGAAATCGTTCGCTTGAGGCTGTTCTAGGTCCTATATGAGCAGAAATATAGTTTAATGTAAACATACAATAGATAGTCTGTTTACCTTTTTAAGTATGTTGACCTAGGCTGAACAAAAGTTTAGATTTTAACTCGAAATATACCTTTTCGAATACAATTTGTTTATTATTTACAGTAGTGATGAGTAACGAAATAAGTTCCAATAATGTTAAATCCATCACTTCTACACATACCGGAATCAATTTAACTAAACAGTTAATGAACGCATTAACTAGATGAACATTCCCTGCTCAATGTAAAAGTTGTTAAATTACATTAAAAATGCTAAGCTTTTAAAGCTAGTGCCCTGACAACTTTTTAAATATTTTTGTTAACAGCCATAAACAATTGTAATAATGTTTTTGTTGTCTTAAGGTCTGTCCGGAGACAAGTTTCACTTTGATATGAACGGCGACGGGCCAGCCCGGTACAACATCATCCACTTCAAACAGACACTACCAGGGATCTACCAATGGGTGCTGGTAGGGGAGTATGTCGAGGGGGAGCTCACACTCAACATGACAGGTATAGTTTTGATAGCACAAGGCCAACCTGTTGATTCTAGACAAGGAATGGGGGGGGGGAGAAGAACTTAGTCACAACCAGAGGGAGAAAACTCAGGATCTTACTATACTACAGGAGTGTGCCTTTTGACATTATGTAATGGCAAAGGTAGAAATGTGTCACCCTCTGCTGGAGGGTTTTTCAGGGATGAGCTCACTGTTTTATTTTTACCTTGTTTACTTCAACGCCAATGGCATTTTCGTCAAAAGAACACAAAAACGCTTAGGGAAAGCGGCCCAAACCCCTCTAATTGGTGTGGTCATCCCGGGATTTGAACCCGTGACCCCTTGAACCGAAGTTCAAGACGCTTACCGTCAGGCTAGCGAGATGCCCTAATTGTTATAATACTTTTGTAATAGATACTGCAGATGTATGAAACAGTGGAACGGATAGTCTTCAGTTCACAACAGATGGGTAGGTCATTCGATTAAATATCGACTATTGTATTATTGACTACCGATTATCGTAGTCGACTACTCATCCATCAACTAGATGATCACAGCTTATTAAATTGAAACTTTCCCATCTCTCTACATGCGGTAGTGGATAAATGGATTCAGTATTGGATTCATGATCAGGCGGTCCCGAGTTCAAATCCCACTTTTGCTGATTACTTTTCGGGGTCTGCATTTTTTTAATTTTACGTTATTTTGTTCAAGTATTATTACTGACGTTTACAATTTAAAAGGTCTAAATTTTTTTAAAGTTGACTTTATATTTTTTAGATCAAAATTAATTAATTTGTAATATGTTGCACAACGAAGAGCCACCATGCCGCGCTATGCGGAGTTAGGTTGGGTTAGGTTACCATAATTTTGTCATGAACTGCAGCAAAAGTTGTTATTTTTTACAAGTTAATTCATTTGTTTCATGTTACAAAACAAAGAGGTAGAACCGGTAGTAAATAATACGATAGTTGATATTTAATCGAATGACTACCCATATTTTGTGAACTGAAGGCATCCAGTGAATACAGCTTTGTATTACATCTATATTTATAGCGTGATATAACTTTATACAACTCCTAAATACTAAATGAAACGATTGCGCCAATCTAGTTGAATTTATTGGGTGTCTGTGAAAGAGTGATAGTCATTACCGTTCGCTTGTATTCCATTTAAAGGCGTCACGACGCGACGTCGCGTCGCAGCTTTATTCAAGTAGTCGTCCAAACTACATGTAATGCTAAATGAATACTCCTCCAGGCAATGCTTTCAAGACGACGCTCATCAAATTAAATGGTCTTACTCTCTAAATGAAGCGTACATTTCTAAGAGGAGATCAAATCGTCGTTGGTATTCAATCGTTAAAGTATTTTTTTGGGAACAGTCCAAATGACTAAGCAGGAGGTCATTCGTTTTAGTAACAATTATAAATAAAACTTTATGGAATACAAAAATATAGTACTCTTAGTTCATTTTTAACTACAAAATTAGTTTGTATTTATGATAACACGTAAATTAATTATCATGATTCAAAGCTTTACTTTCATAGTACCATTGGGGAACTTGATATTATGGTATTTGTTTTAGCATATATATTCTAGTTTTAAATTTATACTTAATTTTCTCACACTAACAGATGTTATGTCACATGAGATGTGGGAAGTGGTAAGGGTATTGTTTATTTAATTTCTTGGATTTATTCTGGAGAATTGGTCCAGAATTATGTATTATGTATAAAAATGCTACAACCTTTCTAATTTAATCCTTTATAACAATGTATTCGGTAGTGAAAAAATTGTATATAATTGTATATTTTGAATTAAAAAAGCTACAAAAACTAGTGGTTAATAATAATTTACATCGAAGTCTGGTGAAAGGTTTTATAGTTTTTAGACAAATCGATGTTTCTTAGGTGAGAGGTTTGACAGCTCGCAATGAAAGTTAAGAGCTATCTCACCACCTCACGCCTGAACGGATTACTGGCAATTCATTTTTACATAAACTTTGAAACAAAATTGCATAAATGTTTAATCAAATATTTGGTCCTTGGCCAAATGCTTTACTGTGTTTAGGTACTTGAAATATAGATTCACATTTGTTAAGTAGCAGTTTCACAATTTAAAAACTAATTTTAATACAGTATAAATGAGGTATGAATAAGAACACGATTTTAGTACACAGTTTACTATTATACAAATTTAAGTATTGAAGTTGGTCAATTCATAGGCATTAATTAATCGTTAAAACAAATTAATATAATCAAATAATATAATTGAAGAATGGTCGTAATGAAAAGGATGAATTTTTCTATAAAAACTTTCAATTAAAAAAATCAATTGAAAAACTTAAAATAAATCGAACCAATTCTTTGTTTTAATTTAGTTTGTTTATTTAAGAAATACCAGCCAGGTATAACGGCTGACTAAGCGATTGATGTTTGGCTGACTGATGATTTTGTGTTTTTTTAAATATGAAAGATAAGCTATGCTTTCCTAACATTCTGAGCCCAAAACATCTCAATTTTGAATTATTTTCCAGAACGGTGTAGGTAGGCACTGGTCAGTTATTAACAGAGCAAAAATCTACCCACTACAAAACCTTTTCAAACTTACAATATGTAATCAATTGAATATGAAATACGCATGGTAGATTTTGTACTGAGACAAATAAACACTCAAAGTTAAGGATCATGTTTTCCAGTAATTATCCAGTATTAACTGATCTTTGATAAAATAAAATAGTCTAGAACGATTACCAAAGGGATATTTTTTGAAAGATTGGGCCAAGCACTAAGGAAATGTAGTACTTCTTAATTATTAATGATATACATTTGCAAAATGATTATAATTTAGAAACCTCACCGGTTAGATAGAACAAACAGACACACTGCGTTTCTGGGTTCTTATATCTTTGTATATATACATAAAATATTTTACAAATAAGTAGACAAGCTGTACACATTTGCAACATATTATCCCAGTATAATTTCTTAGTTTATTAGTAGCTCGTGTAGGATACCCAGCATTTAACTGCTGCTTTTAAACGTCCCCCTTGCAGGCGGGAGTAAAATTCCTCAATGCCTTTCCTGAAGAGCCGAAGTCTGAAAGAAAATTTCAAAAATGAAAAGCTCGAGTGGAAAGGCCCTTGCGTAATTTAAGGCTCGTATGGCCCTGCTTTCTATTCGGTGAGTGAGTTTGTTCCATAGATTCCTTAGGGGAACCTCTAATTTTGAATGGAGAACATATTGAGTTCTTGTTATATGCTTGAGTGTGTGAATGAATAAAAGCAGTTAAGAGAGTAAGTCAATTTGACTGTTTCCATGCAAAATATGTATTGTTCTTTACGACAGTAATGATGTGTGATTTGATCACAAAACTTTCCCTGTGTTTATCCCCGCGCAGAAGTCCAGCCGCAGCCCCTAGAGTCCGTGTGCAGTTTACCCTGCGAGGTAGGCCAAGCCAAGACATACGTCGAGGGTGAGAGCTGCTGCTGGCACTGCTTCAATTGCTCGACCTACCAGGTAAAGTGTACCACTATCCTTAGGATATACAACTAAAATAGTACAAAATATTCTAGAGCAGTGGTACAAAACTTAAATAGATTAAAAAGATTAAATAGTAAGTTGTTGTAATGTCTTAAACGTTTATTCGATCTGATTCCGAACTATGTTTAGGACTTGATTTTATAAAATCGTGATTGAAGACAATCTTAATTGCAATTACTTCATGCAAAACGATATTATTAATTATAAACTCTGGTCTGATCTCTCATTTCTGGTATTGATTTTTATTTTACACAATACGATTAAATTATATAAAAATATTACATTTTATAAATAATTTATGGAATAATATGATACTTGTTATAATAATTTAACAAGACAAATTGTCCCAGGACTACCTTAAAACTGGTCTATACTAGTTTTAAGGCTGACATTGGGTATAGAAAATAAAGTTAACATTACATATGGTAAGTCTTTTGTCTGTCCATTATGACAAACTTCCCTTTCACCTTTGGTCCCTCCATTTGCAGCGGCTAGGGACAGAATCTCTGGGTTTGGTCCCACCCTGCCAATCTGAGAATGGATGGTCCCTGGCTGTTGTACATGGATACCCTGTCAGTTTAGTTGACCAGTTGGAGGGCAGAATGCGGGTCCCCTGTTTGAGAGCCTCATCCCAGCTGTCACAGGGGCGCGGAAGTTGGCCCTCTGTAGGGTCAATTTGGCTGCCGTTCCATCCCACCCTTTCCTTTCCTGCTATATCCTATCCTTCCGGTAACCTGCGCAATATTCCCGTTTGTGGAATATGTGCCTAGCAGCTATGCCGGGGTTGGCATAAATTTTAACCACCGTTTAGTCCAATAAATTAGGCCTGAAGATTTTGTTCTCGTATACATTACTTTCTTGCTATAAAATACTTCAATAGGAAAACTAAAATTGTACAACTACGTTGTGGTTGCAAACCACTACCTTTCCTGCCAAGAGATAATAGACGGCTCGATTCCCCATATAATTATTAATGTTCTCGTATAAATGGGTAATACTTTATTAAAAGTTAAAATTGTAAAATTTTAATATTTGTTGGTTACTACTTTACATTACTATTGTTATTTGTTCTTTATTCTTTTCCTCATTGCCATAAGTAATTGCCTCCAATAAACTCTTGGTAAACTATTTAATTAGTAGATTTTAACATTTACCCTGCAAACTTGGAATAAAGTAAATGAACTGAAAATGCATCGAATATTAGTCAACATTTACGTCATGTCAGGATTTTACAAAAGTCTCTGAGATTTCCTCAATTAGTTTTGAGTTTTATTTTAGTCACGCTCTTTTTACGTCACATAAACTGCCTTGTATTAGACTATTATTTCCCCAGATAAGGCACCCACTGGACGAGACCCTCTGTGTGCCGTGTCCTGCAGGCACCAAGCCCGACATGTTCCATCAAGTCTGCCTGGACATACCGGAGGACTACCTGCGGGCCGGTAGCGCCTGGGCCATAGGAGCAATGACCTTCTCGTTGGTAAGCTTAGTGCCCACAACACATTTAATAAACACGTATATTCTGACGCAATAAAGAACTGGCCTATAATATAAAATATAATTTGTTTGTCGAAAAAAATATAAACTTTATATAACTATCATACTTACAGTTGCATTTGTTTTACAATTGTTAACTACAGACATTTTTCCTACATTTTGAAAGTGTTATCTCTGCCTTTTACTATCTAAGTCGACCTGTTCTTAAAAACATCAGTCCAAAGTAAAATCGCAGCTGAGTCTATTACCGAAATTACAACATTTTTTATATTTTGCTCAGGATTTATCTGGAAAACCTCAGATTAAGAAGGGATCACTCACACCACTGATCTACTAAGACAGTTGTACTTATAAATGAAAAGTAGGAGTCTATTTTATCGAATGCAATAAAATAAATCTTACAAAACTTACAAAAAATATTTTGTATTTATTTTATTGTTGTTTTTGCTATGGATTTCGCAACCCATAAGGCCCAATTCATAACTCTAAATATGGTCTTCTCTACATTTCTTATGAGTTCATATTTTGGATCAGCCTCTACTGTATATAAATAACATTCTTTATTTATTTATTTCTTTATTGGTAAGAATCTTAATTGCCATAATTAAATTATGGTTAAGACTAAATTACATTAACAGAGTATGTAATGCTAATAATAACTGATAGAATTTTGATTATTTAAATCCTTGAATCTTACAAAATAATCTTCATCCAATCTTGAGACATATTTGATTTTAAATTTATATTATATTTTCATTGTTGTTTTCATTTAAAAAATCTTCAATTTTGTATGGACATTTAACGATAAGGTATTGCTTTAATTTATTTTTGAATTGTCTTATGTTACTTAAAGATTTTATTTCTGAAGGAATTTTGTTGTAAATTTTGATTGAAATGTAGTCTGAGCATCTTTGTCGAAATGTTGAATTTGGATGTGGTAAGTCTATATGGTTGTTATTTCTCGTGTTATAATTATGAATTTGTCTTCTGAAGGAAAATTTATCAAGGTTCAAATGTACAAAACTTGCTGCTTGTAATATAAAAATTGACGATAATGTTAGAATATTTAATTGTTTGAATAGTTGTTTGCATGATGTTCTTCTTGAGACTTGACAAAGTGTTCTTATAGTTTTTTCTGCATTTTAAATACAATTTTGGCATTTGGGCTTGATCCCCATATAATTAGTCCATATGATAGATGTGAATGGATATAAGCATAATATACCATTTTATTTATGTCTAGAGTGCAGCATTTAGAAAAACATTTTATCAAAAAGATTCCTGAACTGATTTTTTTGCATATTTTATCAATGTGAGATAACCATGAAAGATTTGGTTGTAATGTTAATCCAAGAAATTTATACAGTTGCCAGTGGTATTGTAGAGTTGGCAAGTTGAACAAGTTGAATTGTTTCATTATTAAATTTTTTATTATATTGTAAAGCTGAAGATTTCAAATCATTTACTATCAAACTGTTATCTGTAAACCATTGTTCCATTTTAGAAATTTGAACAAAAGAAGATATCTCTAATTGTTTGTTAGAACTTTCGGTAATATTGAGAGTTGTATCATCTGCAAAAAGTATTACTTCTCCTTTATCTACGACGGATGGTAGATCATTCATGTAGATAATGAAAAATAATGGCCATAAAGTAGAACCTTGTGGTACTCCATGAATTATATCAGATGATATTCTTGATTTTGTTGGATGTTTTCTATTCTTTAGTTCTGTGAAATGTTTTCGTCCTGTTAGAAATGATTTTATCCATCCAAGCGCTGACCTGTTAAATCCCATCAATCGAATTTTATCAAGTAGTCTATTATGATTAACACTATCAAAAGCACGGGATAAATCAAGAAATATACTAAGAGATGGAAGATCTGTATCAATGTTTGCCATTACACTTGTTACTAGTTTGTATATCGCATCAATTGTAGATTTGTTTCTTTGAAATCCAAATTGATTTGGGGTTATTATTGAGTTTTCTATAATATAGTTTGTAATTTGGTTGTGAACAATTTTTTCAAATATTTTAGAAAAAATTGTGGTCAAGGCAATTGGACGTATATTATTAATTTTAAATCCTTCTTTTTTGTTTTTTATTATTGGGACTATTTTAGAGAGCTTCAATTGTTCTGGAAAATTGCCTGATAAAAATGAATTATTCAAAATAAATGTTAAAGGGTGAACAATGAACGGAGCACTATGTTTGATAACAAGAGAAGGAATATGTCTGGGCCAGTAGTCAAGGAGTTGCTAAGGTTCCTTATAACAGATTCAACTTCAAAAACTGTAACCTCAAGGAAACATGACAAGGAGTGGTTAGGAGAGTTGTCACAAATATAAACAGGAGAAGGAGTCTTTAGACCTTTTTCCTTGAACATATTTGGAATAATATTGTACAAGTATTCATTAATGTTTTCTGCAATTAGTTGAGGGTCAGATAATTTACTACCATCCATTAAGGTAAAAATCTCTGTATTATCAGATTCACTGTTGTCGCCAACTTCTTGGTTAATAATTGACCATATTTTTCTTGGTTTGTTGATGGCTTTTTTGATAGAAATTGAGTAGTATTTTATTTTAGCTGCTTTCAGTACATTGTTATAGATTTGTTGGTATAATTTTAAATAATTACCGAATTCAGTGGATTTACCAAATATCCTTCTTGAATATAATGACTTTATATGTTGTCTTGATATTTTTATCAGGTAGTTTTGCACTTTTCCGTTCTTTTTTAAGTGTTATTGGAAAACAAGTATCAAAATGATGTTTAAATATATTATGGAATGCATTAAACTGATCATTGACAGTTAAAGCATTATATACTACATCCCATGATGCTTCGTTCATGCACGATTTAAAATTGCCAATATTGGTTTCATTGAATTCCCTTTTATAAATATATTTAGGTGTATTGTCTTTATTTGAACTACATTTTATTGTTATTGATTGTCCCATGTGGTCTGATACGGCAGAATCTATTACATCTACTGATTGTATATCCTTTGGCTCATAATTTGTAGCAATGTTGTCAATACTTGAAATTGATTTGGTTGTGATTCTAGTTGGAATGTTAATTGTTAGATAAATTCCATAAGTTTTGAATAAATTCGTTAAACTATCTAAACTTTTTTTATCCCTACCGAGAGAGTCAATGTTATAATCACCAAAAATTATAAATTTTTTGTTATTCGATGTTATAATATTTGATAATTCAAACTAATTATGTACTAACAGTACGTTATGATGCCAGGAATAACTTTAAAATCAACCAGTAACGTGCAGTAACACAACACTATCCTGCACACAGGGCCCTGCACAACATAAGGTTATATCTCTAAATACTCCCCCTCTTTGTCTCTGTACTCATTGGAACTCAACATTTTTATTAACTTCTATACCGTATCCCCTGCAGGTCGGGGTGCTGGCGACGATGTTCGTGGCCGGGGTGTTCGCCTCCCACAACGACACGCCCGTTGTCAAGGCAGCGGGGCGAGAGCTCACCTACGTGCTGCTGACGGGTCTCCTCATATGCTACCTCATCACCTTCGCCCTGGTGCTGCGGCCTTCCGACGTCGTCTGCGGAGTCCAGAGGTGGGCAAAGAATGGTGATTAGTGTAACTTGATACTGAGAAAATATGTGGGACAAAAGTAGGATTTTAACATCGTGGTATAGTGGTGTTGTACCGAATACAATAGTGTACGTAGGTGTGTAGTAGGTCTTCTTCCAACTGCTTCGCTTGTTCACCTGATTTTAGATTTATTATCAAATTAAATTTAAAAAAATATGAATTTGGATTATTTGTATAACTAAGTTTGTTAACCAGTCTTAATATGGTAAATAATGTACCTTCTCTAAACAAATATGCTGTGTAGGCCTACTCTATTTATTTTAATTTTAAACTAAACAACACAATGAGATTTTAAATTATACTATAAACCAAATAATAAATTACAAAATAGTTAAATAAACCCAAGAGTAACACAGGAATATTTTGAGAGATATTTCATAACACATAGTAGGATTGTTTAACAACCTGTGGGGTATTTTTACCGCAGAGTAGAAACACTGGACTGACGATTCCGGTGTAATGGGAATAGGGGTTGGGTGCCCGGTTACCCGACAAAACATATTCTTTCTTTGTTTTCCTGATATTCTAGAACTATAAATCACATGCATTTCTACCTTTTTCATCTGTTTTTGTACACGTGTGAGAACTGGTCTAGCTAGATGTTTGGCATACATAATTACGAATAAAAGACATGAAAAGTTATAAACCATTTTATTTTTAAGGCTAAAATTAGTTGATTTAACCTTTGGTAAACGGGTTTTTAGAGTGTTTTGGAAGTTAACATGAATGTTAATGACATTAACATTCACATGAACATGAAGTTAACATTAATATGAAGTTAATGTATGTTGTATGATACTACAGGTTTTATTCAGACAGGTGTTTCATATATGGAGTGCAAACACTAGATAATCACACTAGAAAGCTGGGGGTTTCTACTTCAAAAGCTGTACGTGAACCAGAGATGGCAACATTCTTAAGAATTTTATCGATAATTGCATTCAGGTATCCATGTTGATGCAGGCATTCTTTAATAATCAAAACTTCTTAATAGAATTTTTTTATCATAGGGGTTTATTTTCGTTATTAGTACATGAAATTACATTAGTTTTTGTAAAAGCCTATCTATTAGACCAATTTGAAGACTCAGGTAGAAATACTGTCCCTTTGCAGTACAATACAACAAGGCAACAAGGCTGTTGCACATGCTTGCTTGCCTTAATCATCTAAACATGCAGTGTATGACAAAACAATTTAAGTTTATTATCAGTTAAAAAATCTATTACAATGGGATGATTTCACATTTATGGCGATCTTTAAACTTTGTAATTTCCGGGGTGCCTCCCCGAATAAGCAAAACACATTTAGCTTGATGTTAATTTCTCGTCAAAGTTTTCTTTACAAAATAATTTGGTAAACAATTTTACTAGTTCCAAAATTGCAGTTAGCTTAATACGACCAAGGGATTCTACCAAGCACGTGTCAATAAAGATAGGAACATATTGACAGAGTCGATCAATCATGTTCTAAATTATACAGGTATGTTAGTTTGGCTTGTCCAATTTAGTTTGAAAGAGTGAGGTTAGGACTGATTCATGTTTATATTTACTTTTAAAATTTCATCTTTATTACTACTGTACGGAGATTTCTCGAAGGCTAGCTATTTAAAACAAAAGGTTGAGGAACAATTTACCCCTTCACTGTTCCCAAACTATCTATTGATACAGTCAACCAAGAAACTGATGAAAAATAATGCTGTTTAACGATCAGGTGTTATAAAATCTTACAACAAAAAAGAAATGGAATGGCTTTGTTCCGTGGCATCAGTAAGGAGAGATTGGGATGGAGGTGACTTCTCCCTCACCACCTTGTTTACTAGCCGGCCATCAAGCCATCTCCTTATCTTTGTAAGATAAATGTTTAATATGGAACTGTGGTAAGTCGCAGGCGTTAGGAGATGGCTTAAATTAAAGGTAGAAACTCAAGAGATTCGAGAAAAATAGCAGTCCTTATAGTTGCTTTCCAGCTAAAAAAAGGACAAATTATTTCCACGAGAAAAGCATGGGTTCTGTAAAACGTCTGTGCGTATTAGATCGATTACATATTACATGCAATTTACGCTTATTAACATGTGTTCATAGCTTCATATTGATTAGTTTTCTTCATCATTTAAACTTTAAACATTCCAAAATATTTTAAAAATAATTGGGCTATGGCCCCTACAAGCCACTAATAGATTTGTGGTATAAATTTCTTACTAAAATGATAGAATGATTAAAAAGCTTCTTTATCTATTAACAAAATATTTACGAAATAAAATAAAGAAAACAATTATTGTGGTTTAGCTGTTGAGAGCGAACATATAAGTGCGCTTGTCATTGGGGCAGGGGACGGGACGAAGTAAAGGATCAGCAGGATCATGGTAGAGTGCGGTCCGCGATAACACTCGGCCGTGTCCCGTCACAGACCCCTGTCACATACGACATTCACGCAAGCTTGACATCAGTTGATAAGTAGGAAATATTTGTCAGTAAATATCAAAAAATATTTAGTTAGATGGATTTGTAAATGCAGGGGGGATGCAAGAGGTCAAAATCAATACAATAACTTATCTCTTAATAGTTTAGGGAAATAAGAGCTTTGCTTTCACGTTGTGGCTAGGTGCTCTATATTTTGTAAAATTATCGTTAGTTGGTTTGCGCCTGCAGGGCATACGGGAGATGGATTCTGAAATTATTCAAACGAGGCTGATTGGATGGCTTGCCCGATGAATTTAGCAAGCTTGGCGATATAGCTGGTAGTTAATACTGAAATATTACTTTACGTAGAAGGAGGTCGTTACATATGTCTTAACAAATAAACTAATAGAAAAAAACACATTCTCAACAATTTTACTGCGGGCCACTCCAAGATGACTATGACAAGGTGCGGGACTCCACCTGTTGCTATGTATAACTAAGGAAAATTAAAAAAATATATCAAAACAATCAAGTTTAATCTTGTATACAACGTTTTTGAGTCAAATATATGAATCATAAAGTTCTAAAATATTATTTTGTATTTATTAATTGTACAAACACATCAGAATCTAGTTAGATGAAATAAAAAAACGAAATCTGGAAACAAATTACACCAAAATAACACACGAGAAGCCAGTATCACGCTGACAGCCAATCGGTCTTCCCGCTTGAAGGGCAGCTGCACCTGGGTAAAACTACCTCGGTCTGGTACGTATCTCGCAGCAAACATTTTAAGCAGGTAAAAAGTCTTTGAATTAATCACAAACAACTTAATTGAATCGTTTTTTATCTCTTGTTATTACTTAAACCTGTCTTGGTGGTTTGCTCTAAATCACTCATTGAAGTAATAAACATGTTACATTTGGTATGTGTTAAAATATACTTTTTCTGGAAAGTTACCATCTTGACTGGTGATAAATAAACAGCTGGAAGTGCGAGAGTAATGTAATTTCGCATACTTTTTACAGCTTAATTGTGGTTATTAATAGGGTTTTTACTAAGCGAAATTATCAAGCTAAGACATCAAATAACGAACCGTGTAATGTAATGTATGTATGTAATGTATGTATGTAATGTAATGTAATGTATTAGATTCAATAATATTCGTGGCCATGTGTTAGGAGGCTACTGATGTACATCGTATTACGTGTCAGAAAATAAAATTAATATCTTTATTAGCATGATACGAGTCACAACTAAACAGAATAAATAAAATAGGCAATATAGCAATATCAGCAATATATATAGATATAGCAATATATAGCGATGTAGTGTATTTTATTTCTCCTGTTAGATAAAATTATACATCGCTCATTCGTTCAGCGCATAAGCGAACTGAGGATAATTTTGACGAAAAAATGCCCATCAAACCGAAACTAAAGTTCAAGTACAAAATTAAAAAATCTTGGACTATGACTAAGATTGTTATCAGTGTTCAAAAGTCAACCCAGATGATTTTAACTGTTACGAGATTGTAGCTTTTTTTCATAGGAGAAAACTTTACATTTGTTATGCCTTCTAATGTCTTTTAATATTTAATATTTGTTAAGTACTGTAAAAGGGTCCATATGGATTTCTAAATGAAATTATATGACTTAAGCACTGCAATTAGCTTCTCAGGAAGACATACCAATAATAGTCACTATATTTTCCCTTTCAGTTATCTTCATGCTGATACCTCACGTCCTTAAAACTATTTCCAATATGTTCCCCGTGGTATCTTACATATCCATTTTTATCCCATAATAATCTAGACAGACACTTTAAAATATTTCCATCGTTAGCTTCGTGCTTCACCATAATATTGGCTTAATTGTTAGGATTTACTTTACATTTTTATAGTAAAATGATTTAATACTATCACGGAAGACACCACATTGGGTTTTTAAGGTCTGTTGATTAACCATGTGACAATTAATTGTTGATTAAATACCTGTTTCTTTCTAAAAAACTATTACAACTATTATATTTATTTGTGCTGTTGCGTAATCTTTATGACCCGTTTCAGGTTCGGGGCCGGCTTCAGCTTCACGGTGGTGTATGCTGCGCTGCTGACCAAGACCAACCGCATCTCGCGCATCTTCCACGCCGGCAAGCGCACCGCCAAGAGACCGAGCTTCATCACGCCGCGCTCGCAGCTCATCATCTGCAGCGGCCTCGTGTCTATACAGGTCATTGCCGTCGAGATATTTGAAAATTTAAGAGGGCGCACCAGTCACAAAACTTCGCGTTTCTACCTGCTTCCCTCATAAAGTCAAACTTTCAAAGACCGTTCATTCTCAACGAATTATCCGATATCGTTGATATATGGCTCATTTTAAAGAACAGCAAACATCTATAGATTACTGTGATCAAAATTTTGATATCAGCAACAATAATCGATATAAAATTCCAAAATATTCATTATTTACGGTTTTTTTATGGGTGAACTATTTGTAAAATCAAAACTTTGCTCACTGAAATCGCTCGGTATATTTTCGATCTTTAAACTAACCGTATTACATCGATTTCGAAAATGCGTTGAGAAGGGACAGTCTTTGAGAGTTAACATTGGTCTTAAGGGAGAAGCAGGCAAAGGACTGGTGCCCCTCTTATCGCTAAATTCATGTGCAAATGATCAAACTATTTATTTGACAGTAAATTTGAAGATGTCACAAACATCAAAGTGTTAACTTGTCTTTTATTCCGTAAGTGTTCAATTTACCAGGAAAATAAACAATTTTCCATGCATAAATCGCCTTGGCTGTATAGAATAAGGTAACTATGTTGGATAAAAAAGCTAGTTGCCCTTTATATCCTAATGGCTTACTTTTTCTTAGTTTACAGCCAAATAAACATTTTTAATATTGGTACACATTTTCTTCAGATGTTTTGGTCATGTGACAGGCCATTAAACGTAATTTGCTTTCTAATATTCTTTAAAACCTCCGATATCTTACCGAATAATATCATTCAAAAATCGTAATAAGCTACACCAAAAGGTAACTAGAAATCATTTAAACTTAAGGAACCAAAAGACACGAAACATCGGGAAAAGGAAATAATGCAAATTTTACTCAATAGGAATTGAAATAGGGAACGTATAATCTGCCAATATTGACATAATAAGAAGTTAAAGGTTGGTGACACCATCAAAATTATAAAGCACGGGTGTTAGATCGGAAGACCACTAAAACAAAAAATAGACTTTTAACACCGAGAACATTAAAAGTAAACGATGGGAGGCATAACGCCACAAGACATAAAAGGAAATTGTTGGTGTGCTACTTCACGAGACCGATAAAAGAGGACATTAATATTATAACAGCAGTTAACAGCAGTTAATAATCAATTGTATTGTTTATGATCGCTACATTGTATTGGATACCTGTTATCTGCATGCTTGTGATGTACCTCAGTAAGTGGTGCCAATTTCCCATACCACAAACGACAGTTATTGGAGCCTCGCCAGAGTCACCCTTATCTCTTGGTCGACAATTACAACTGATGTGGGTCCAACATGCTTTAAATTATTCTAAATAAATGTAGGTTTTGTGGCTCTAAGGTGAAATTAAAGTATTGGCACAGAATGCATACCAGCAACTTACTGTTTAATGTGTGTATATCAACAAACAGCTTTACAGAAAACAATAAATATGATTGTTTTCTGTAAAGCTCTTCGTAGATATACCGCTAACAAAATAGTATACAAACACAATTAAAACGTGGCAGTTATTTTCAATCAAAAGATTTTTAAGTTGAATAAAAAAACAATTACGCTTAAATCGTTTAGATTTATATAGCAGCATCGTGTTCATTACCATGCTAAAATTATTCATGATTCACAGACCATGTTTTCAAGCGAAGGAGTAAGAGATTTAAAAATTTTCTTTGAAGGAATAACCGTAAAATTATTTTTGTGAATAAAATAATTTTACTAACAATGATATTTATAAGTAAACCGGACGCAGTAGCTCAGACGTATAGCCCCGCCAGACTGGCATGTCAGTATTGGTCAAGCGTAGATTCAATCCCTATACTGCGATACGTTTTCACGAGCAGTAACCTCTGGCTTGCCCATGTTACTGACGCTAGTACCTTTACGGTACTTCTCTGCCTTATGATCGCCGGATAGGCATATTGACACATGATGATTGGTAAATACGTATATAAGGCAGAATCGTCAACATACAATACAGATGATTTTAAGATCAATATGTTGATTGTAAGATCTTAACTCCACGGAGAGAGGGCTATAGAGAAATAATATTCCGGTGGTCCCTTCCTTATTGTTGCACTTAAGAGCTATAAGACATTAAAGAAGCAAAATAACAATACAACGAACTTCCTGTCCATTATTTCCATCTTCACTCACTGTGGTTTTACTAAAAACCCGTTTGACACAACGTGATAAACTAATTCTGTTCCTTCCTTCTAAGGTAAACAAATTGGGAAGGAATCATCTGAATAATTTCATTCACGCTCCCTAGACACCCATTCCACACTACGTAGAGAGTTCCCTCTCACTTCTCTGTGGTAATTACTAGGTGGTGATCAACGCGGT
Source organism: Allygus modestus (assembly GCA_963675035.1). Taxonomy (NCBI): domain Eukaryota; kingdom Metazoa; phylum Arthropoda; class Insecta; order Hemiptera; family Cicadellidae; genus Allygus; species Allygus modestus. The sequence goes on along the minus strand of OY776115.1, from coordinate 99,653,822 downwards.
GTGGATGGTCGTCTCGCCTCCCAGAGCCATCCATCACTACCCCACCAGAGAAGACAACCTTCTGGTCTGCAGCTCCTACGTGGACGCCTCCTACATGATCGCCTTCGGGTATCCCATCCTACTCATCCTGGTGTGCACGGTGTATGCCGTGTTGACGAGGAACATCCCCGAGGCGTTCAACGAGAGCAAGCACATCGGTGCGTACATTGCTTATTAGTTAGTGTGTTCGGAGTCTAATATAACTAATAGGGTATACAGTCATGAAACTCTTATGTGAGTTAATGTGTCGCCCGGAACTCGCTAGCGATCCACTCGGTTGGCGACGCGGTACAAGTCAAACTCCTAGCGATCCACACGGATGAAGGCGAAACTAATGTAAAAACCCTAGCGATCCTGGTGGTTGGCGATGCAATCAGACCTGTTTCCGGGCCACCATTTTGGATAGGTCAGTTCTTGGCGGCGAATACTAGACAGTGCTGTCATCTGTCACTGTGTAAGTAGATATGGCTCGGGTTGTAGTCGCGCCGCCAACCGCAACGAGCACTTGTGAGGCGCTCTACTTCCGGGTGACAACTTGGTCCGCTGAGTTTCTAGACTGTATGTTATATTAGACTGTGGTGTGTTCAAGAGGAGAGTTTCTCGCTTCTACTCAACCCTGCGCACTGTCGCCAATGAAACATCATGTAGTTAGTAGCACTACTGGCGAACGATGCAGGCGAAGTAGAGTTTATTTAGAGGTCTGCATCTTGTACGTGGTACTTTTAAATGAAGGAAGCGAAATACTACAAACAAATCCAAGGACAAAGTCGTACACTCTGTAGTTTTATATTTTTCAGTAGGCCAAATACGTTTGTACGCTACAGTACAGGTACAAATAAAGTTATTTGGAGATAAGCAAATAAATTGTAGTTTATTTTGCGTTTCCAGTGGTTTAAAATTAAAGTGTAGATACCAGCTTTCACGTTCCTAGTTAGTCTCGTGAGAGTTAGTTACAGGGACACATAACTCGCGGCTTCATGATTTGAGGGGGTATGCTAATTAAGCTACGTAAAATATGTTGGTTCACATAAAATTAGCCTTTCAGTCTCGTTAAGCCTAACAAGCCACGCTCTCTGTTATTGTTTGCTCTCTGTTGTGTTGTATTGTACGTTGCTCCTGATAGAAACGGATAATTTGTTCTCTATGATAATATTAAGATTAGTCAGATTTTATATTGTTCTATTAGTTACATATATACCGAAAATAGCGTATACCAAAAAAGGGGAGGATCATAAAACTGTAAGAAACAGAAAACCTTAATAAATGCTAAACGTTTGATAAGCTTATTTTCTTGCAGAGTTTTATGACAAAGTTATATTGAATGTGATTCTTATCTAAAGTTTATCTCAAGGTAAATTGACTTTCTTAAAGGAAAATAATGATGCCTCCTCGGTAATGTAATCATAATGCAGAAATAATGTAGTCTTGATGTAGAACTAATATTTACACAATGTAATCTTTGTATGACAGTGATATTAAAGATAAACAGTGATACAATTTTAGTAAATAATTTGAAAATATTACCAAATTACTATTTGAAACTGAACATGAATTAAAAAAGTGAAATAGAGATAATTTAAAAGTGTTTTTAAGTCAATAATGTTTCTCTTCCACTAATATTCAAGAATTATTAAAGAGCTGACCAAAAATGTGTTGGCTGTTTTATTATATAATAGTTGATGTTTCAAGATATACAGGGTGTCACAAAAATGCGTAGCGTGCTATGCAGAACGGGATTCTATGTATAAAAACAAGTCGAAAATGTACGGTAAGTTTTTTCGATTTATGCTTATCCGTCGTAATCCGCAAATTTTTTTCAATAACTAATAATTAAAAAACTCTTGGAGATATTTTTATGAAACTTTGCATAAACTTTAAGTTTTGTGTTACTAAAATATTTCAAAAAATGTTTTTATCAAACTTATCAAATTTCGAAATATATATATATATATATATATATATATATATATATATATATACAGTTTCGAAAGAATGGTGTTTTTGGGGTATGGGGACCTCAAAACGAAAAGTTATTTTGGGGTATGGGGACGAAAAGTTGGTCCCGGGCCAAGGTCTTACCATGCCGTCTACAGTGATAGCTTCTTCCCTATAGGGGAAATTCGCTAAAAACGGTTTTGGTAATTTTAGCGAATATCCCCTTAGGAAAGAAGCAATTACCGTAGTCGGCATGGTATGACCTAGGCCCGGGACCATGATAACTTTTCGTTTTGAGGTCCCCAGATGCCAAAAACACCATTCGTTAAAAACTGTATATATATTTTAGTATTGAAGTTTCAATTTCAATAGCAATACCAATCCTCTTTTGGCAATGTTTAGAAAGTAGACAGGATATCTTAGCCAAGAATATGCCCTTTTGACTCGTAGTAAAAATAGATTCACAAAGCTAATTCAAAGTATTTGTGTTTAGTTTCAAAGCATTTCTTTACAAGCCCGTTTGTGGATCCGTTTGTGGATTTATCAGTTTTCATTTAATCAATGATTAATTTACTCAACTGCTTTTCATTACAATATAATCAACGTTTGTTAGATATAATTAAACTTACTACTGAAGTATTACATTTAATTAGTGTAGGTATATATATATATATATATATATATATATATATATATATATATAATATCATTTTCAGTTAAATTTTATAATTTCTGATTTATTTTTGGGATTAATTTTTTTTAGGATATTTTTTTTGGGATGTGTGTGTGTGTGTGTGTGTGTGTGTATCCATGGTCCGTGACTGTGATAACCGTCGTAAAAATGGTCCGATTTTGATTAAATTTGGTTCAAACATGTAGAGCAACATTTATGACTTAAGTTTGAAAACCAGCCAGATCGTTCCTTCTTAAAGGTTTTTTTTGGGGGGGGGGGTTGTACACCAAAAATGGGTTTTTGGAGTTGTTTACATATATTATATCAGTAAATCAAATTTTAGTTTTCACTATTTAGTTCAGCTTTAAAAAAACAAACGATTTGGTGTTCTGATCATTGCTCTACGTCAATTGGTAACAGAGATATTGTAATTGCTAAACACAGTACTTTGTCCAACGTTATTCTTATAGAGGATAAGAAAAATTGAATATCTTGCTTATTTATCAACTTATCTTGACAAAACTTGGTATGTTGCTTCATATCGTTGTGGTCTATTGATACTTTCACAAAAAACTATTTTTGTCGATAGCTCGCGCAGCAGCAAACCTGCGTACTCAGTTCCCCATGTTATTCTTATGGAGAATAAGTAAAATGTCATCGCCGTTAATTATGAACGTAAATTAACAAAAATTGGTATGTGGCTTTACCTAGTTGAGTTATATTGATATTTGAACCCATTTTTTGTATTCCTTGTTTCAGCAAACCTGCATACTCAGCTGCCATGTTATTCTTATGGAGAACAATTATTAAAATGTCATAAATCGTTTATTTATGAATGTATATTGATGAAACTTTGCATGTGGCTTTATGTGGTATTAAGATATATATATATATATATATATATATATATATATATATATATATATATATATATATATGCGCTGGAAATTGGCTGAGTACGCAGGAATGCTACGGGGATATTTAATATTACTTTAAAAATGGCAGCCATTTACAAATTTCAACGAGAAAATCCCCTAGTGTATTTGATCATCTAACATTTGATCATCTAACATTGATTTAAATTTGATGTCTTGTAACATTTTTTAGTAGCTAGTTTTCTTGTAATGTGTGTAGTTGAAATTCATTGTTGAAAATTACCAACAATTTTTTTATTAATAAGTCTTCACAATCAAAGTGTTATGGGATTCGGATTAAAAAGATTGTTTAAATTGATGTCGTGTAAAACTTTGTTTTAGCTGCTAGTTTACGTATTATTTGACTTTAAAATCTGTAAATGGCCGAAATTTTGAAATTTGATAAGTGTGATAAACAAATACTGTTGGAACATTTTAATAACAGATTTAAAGTTTATACCAAGTTTCATAAAAATATCTCCAAAGGGTTTTTGAATTATTATTTTCAAAAAAATACAAAATGGCGGATTACGGCTAAATTAAGCCGAAATCGAAAAAATGCACCAGTACATTATACTTGTACTTACGGCTTGTTTTTGTATGTAGATATGGTTCTACTTAGCAAGCTACGCTTTTTTGTGACACCCTGAATACTAATCCATATGCAATAATCTAACTTACCTTAGCTTTTTGGCTATTTTAATGTCAACGGACTATTTACTTATCTAGTTAAAATTCAAAGTTACAAATGTTTTTGAATCGGTAGGTAACTACGTAACACCGAGTTTAGTTAAAAGAACATTAACAATAAAATATATTAAAAACTTTTATGCAGGAATAGTTTAAATGACGTTTACTCCTTAGTAACATATGGTGTGGTAGAAGGCTTGTCTACTTACAATACGTCGCAACATACAACGAGAGCTACAACAACTAAAAAGTCACACATACAGTTTAAAACCTCAACTAAACACGAACATCAGTTTTAACTTAACATCATCAGTTTTAATCACTACTGAGTGCAAAAGCGTGTAATTACATGAACATGAGATTTCCCCAGGTAAAAATAGCAACATATAAAACACATCATGTGTCGCTGAGCTACATTTTTCACTTATTCTCAGTTCAACACGCGTTACTATATTATATAGAACCGCATGTGTACGTATGATCTGAGTTAGGGAACCCCAGCATTAGCTGCTAGGCACGTCTTCCCCAATCGGTCAATTTGGGCAGGTTACCGGAAGGATTGGATATAGCAGGAAAGTAAAGGCTGGGTTGGGCAGGCAGCCAAATCGACGTTACAGAGGGCTAACTCCCGTGCTCCTGTGACGACTGTGATCAGGCTCAAACAAACGGACTCGCTTTGCCCTCCAACTGATCAACTCAACTGGCAGGGTAACTATGCACAACAGCCAAGTACCACATTCTCGGAGCGGCGACCAAACCCGTACGTTCCGTTCCCATCCGCTGAAAAAGGAGGGACCAAAGGTGAAAGAGAAGCTTGTCATAATAGACAGCCAAAAGACTTACCATAAGTAATGACAACTTCATTTGCTGCACCCAATATCAGCCTCTAAACTGGTATAGACCAGTTTTAAGGTTGTCCTGAGATATATATAGAACCGTACGAGTGTCTGTTTTGTATTAACGAGTGTCTGTTTTGTGCAGGCTTCACGATGTACACGACGTGCGTCATCTGGCTGGCGTTCGTGCCCCTCTACTTCGGCACCGGCCACAACACGGCCCTCCGCATCACCTCCATGTCTGTCACCATCAGCCTCTCGGCCAGCGTCACCGTCGCCTGCCTCTTCTCTCCCAAGGTACAGTCAGTTCCAAAATGTGTTTAGATATCCTCTCGAACGTTGCGGAGTATCAATTATTCAGCTGGGTTTATTTTTACGTTCACCTCTACTCATTGCCGAGAAACTAACGTGGGGCACTCGGTAAAGCCTAGTTTAATTGATTTGTCTTTTTTAACGCCAACGGCATTTTTGTCAACAGAACACACAAAGGCTTTTCGGAAAACCGGTCCAAACCCGTCAAATATCTATGGACACCTTGGGATTTGACCCCTTGAACCAAAGTCCAAGACACTACTAACGAGACTAACGAGAAAGGCTTAAAAATAGTGATGGATTGACGACTCAATTTAGACATTTAGGACGCAGTACAGTCAACTTTGTATTTACCTTCCTTCCTTTGATTTAATTTTTCCTGATATTTTGAAAAGCATTAAATCTCGGTTTTTTAAATCCTATCTCAAATTTCCTGCCAGTCTTGAAAATGTGTCTGTTTTTATTTTGAGAGCAAATTAAAAATATTCGTTGACTATTCTTTCTAACGAAACTCCATTTTACTATTTAGTTATTTAATTTATTCCCAATGGTAGCATGGGCAATGCAGAAGGCAAAAACATGGACTATATATATACTGTCGTGTAGTCTGCCATGATAGGAGACATCCCATCTATATGGCACAGCCGTCCCACTTTTAGTGTTAGCCAGAATTTGAATTGAACGTAGTTTGATGAAGTCACCGACAGAGTGTGCTGCTGTTAACTATTTAGTATCTATAGTCAATGGCAAACATATTTGAAGATATTATGGCGTTTGAGGATATTAAGTTCTTCATAACGTGGATAAATTTGGCTGATGGAAAATACATGAAAGGTGATAACTATGACTGAAATTTCAACGGATATTCATACAATGTCTGTAACCTATTGTCTTTCAAACCTTCTTCACTAATTAATCAAGATTATTTATCTAAAATGATTAAAAAAAAAAAAACTAAAATACTGTTTGCATTGTTAAAGTAAAAATAACATGCTATAATCCTCCAACAGTTGTACATAATCCTGGTGCATCCTGAGAGGAACGTGCGGCAGAGTATGATGCCCAACGCGCGCCACAAGGGTGGTAACAGTACGGCGCTGGGCTCCGGCCCTCTGGCCACGGAGCATACGACTCACGTCAGACCAACGACTGTCACGGAGGTCACACGTGAGTTTGTACCCCTTTAATATATTACGTGTAATGATTTGTTTACATTGATTAGTGTAAAGGTGTTAGAGGAATATAACACCATCAGGTTACGGATTGTATAGTGCGTTTCGGAATGTATCACTATGTGATCCTGATATGAAGTTTTGTTCCGTTCTTGTAATTATTTTTCTAAGTCCGTGATGCAAGAGAGAACGAGTTATAGACTCATAGACTCAATCATTAAAAGTCCGTGAGATGGATTATTGAGTTATAACTCTTCTTCCGTAACCAGTAAGCACCTTATAACAAACAGATCTTTGTTTGGAACTCTCCAATAGTTTTCATAAACTAGTGCCTCCAGAAAGAAAGATTAAAAACGAGGTTACAATAAACAATAATATAATATGGTGTACGTATACAAGGCGAGTTTTAAATGAGTCCAACCCCCATTTTTTTAAACATTTCTTACGATATCGACTCCGGACCACCGACGATTATTGTTGAAAAACTTATACTTTATTTTGACTTGGTTAATATTTTTGGCGCCCATCTTGGATCCGCCATTTATGAATAAGATAATTTTTTTCAAATTTAAACATAGGGTTGTGACCCATTAATTCCAACTTCATTTTCACGCTGGAATTAATGCCGCAATCCGTTTTCAAATATCACCTTTCGTTCTCATGATATTGACATATTTCTGTTTAACATTTCAAAAAGTGACAATATCATGAGAATGAAAGGTGATATTTGAAAACGGATTGCAGCATTGTTGATTTCAGCGTGAAAAAGCAGTTGGAAAAATGGGTCACAACCATATATTTACATTTGAAAAATATTATCGTCTTCCGAAATTGCGGATCCAAGATGGCTGCCGAAAATTGTAATGTTGTCAAAATGAATCAAATGCCACTCAGCAATAAATGGTAGTAGTTCATGGTCATTATTTGATGAAATTATGAGAATACGGGCATGATTTATGGTTGGGATATTTAAAATTCTCTCCAAAATTAATTGTTTAAAATAACGATTTTCAAAAGGCATTGTGTTCACCGTAAACAAATATTTATATATGATGGGTCACAACCCCATATTCACAATTGAAAATAAATAGTTGAATCCCATAAGGCGGATCCAAGATGGCGGCCAAAAATATTAAATAAATCAAAATGAAGTATAAGTTGGTCAACGATGATCGGTGGAGGTCCGGAGTCGATATCTTAAGTAATGTAGAAAAAGTAGGGGGGGCTCATTTAAAACTCACCCTGTATAAATGGTATCCAAGTATTTAAGAACTGTTTGGATGAAGCAGTTAGTAGTTGCACTGATTATACATGGTAGTTGTAACGTTGTACGTTCAATAAATAAATAAAAAAATATAAACAAAAACAATTTAATTAAAATGAGCGGTACTTGCTGTTAGACTGGGTATCCCGATGTTATCCACGTCGGAATTTAAATCATGAGAGGATTGCTTTGTAACTTTACGTAGCATTCTCGATAACACTTCAGGAAAATTATAACGTTGCAAACATCTACGTAAATCTTAAAATAAATGTTATAATGATATACAATTATTTTAAAAATTAGTAGACAGAGAGCGGTAAAATATGCATACTCAATAAAGTGGTTTTCTTAGGTAGACGGACTGAAGATCCCCGGGTTAAAATTGACCTGGGAATTGTTTACCTGTTTTGGCGAGGCTTGACTGAGGATCCCAGCACTAATGAGGGGTCGAGCGGGGACCTTCAGTCAAGCCCCGCTCATGGGATCGTCATCGAGTTTGATGAGGGTTGACTAGGTACACCAATACAATCTTGGGTCACTTAAATTTTTCTGTAATTTAAAATTAATTATTAACTAATAACTAACTATAGTCCATATACTGTATTTCACTACAAAACAATACAAAAAAACGCAATCCAATTTCCATTATTTCCTCATGTAGGTAGTTTGCTCTTTTTAACTGGAGTTATGACAGATTTCCCTTTTTATTTTCATAGACATAAATAATGTATCCTACAAATTGATATTGTAGATTTAAGAAAGAAGTATGGTTTAGTTCCGCGTAGCCTATATCTGGTACCTATATCCATAGGCAGTTTTTATCCACATACTGCAACCGCCGCAAATGAACCATCAAAAAGTATTTTTGTTATTATATATATTTTAAGACTTGCAGAAAAACATGAAGTTTCAGTCTGATATTTGCATACAAATACTATAACACGACTGTCAGCGTCAAACTAATTACCAAGTAGGAGATAGGCAGGGCCAGCGAGAACAGCTAGTCCCAGTGGTTACCTGCCCCTGGCAGGTAGAGGCGGAGGCCTGAGTGCCCGTGTACCTGTGTTTCGAGGCTTGACTGAGGATCCCAGGACTAATGAGGGCTAGGGAGGGGACCCTGAGCCAAGCATCGCCAAAATATTTTACAACCCACCCTTGATCCGTCTACCCTGGGATCTTCAGTCCTACAGTCCTTTTCTTAAAATTCTAGACGCAAAAGTAAAACAGAAAAAATGTTTAATTTCTTTAATTAAGATTTTTAAACTAATATTAAAACGTTGGCATAATTTTATTTGTTCCAGTACTACCCAAAGTGACGGAATTCAGACCCAGAGAGGATAACCACGTTGGTCGAGCCGTCACGATACAAACGAGTACGCAATCTACGCAGACGGAGGAAGTGACAGATGATTTGCAAATCAAAGCCAATGTTTTGAATATTTAGCAGCTGCAGAGTCCAAACAGCGATCCATGTCATGAGAAGATATGTCTATTGTTTGGGTGCAGCATCTGAGAATGACGAGCGAGTGGATATGATCACTTTGAAGGTTAAATTGAAGGAATGTTTTGAAATCTTTTCTTAAGTGAGTCAGATAAGAAATGTGAAGAGGACTTGAGATAGTGAAGGCGCTATGTAAATAAGGGTCAAAACAGAACAGTGAATTTTCATGTGCTATACTCTAATGTAAATTTGTAATGTGACTTATAACTCATAATTATGAATAGACCTCATCACAAAACATCTCATGTGGTTTCTTTAATCGGCATCATAAAATGCTTCCAAACCCAAGCTAGTAGCTACCGAGTATGTTTTTATAAAAAAATTCAGTTTACTCACCTGCCCTCTGGTGAGAAAATTTGCAAACCTTTGCAGCAGGGAGAAATGTAAATCAATGTTATAGCTTGCATTTTTTAATGAATTCCCCCTATAGGTAAGAAGATATTACCGTAGTTGACATAGTAGGACTTAGGCCCGAGACCATGACAAATTTTCGTTTGTGGTCCTCAGATGCAAAAAAAAAAAACATTCAAACGAGTTCACATATATGTTATGTAAGTCCGTTAACATGATACATTTTTAATTAAACCTTTGATTTCGATTAAAGGTGGGTATGAAGGGGTAATAAGGCAGCCTCTATGTTGAAGATCCCGAACCAAAACGATTGTGGGTTATAATTCTTTAAAAAATTACTTTTTTAAAGTTGACCCTAAAATCATTATTTAAAAAATCAAAATACTAGTTCCAACCAATTAATTGAGCTTGAAAACAAAATATTTGGAATTTTCATGAACTTGTGGTTGTTAAACAAATTTTAACAAATGCTCCGAAAAATGTCCCCATGTTAGGACTATTTTATATGCGAATTCACAGTTAGTTTTAGTAAAAATATATATTTGTTGTATTAATGGTTCTAAATATAAACAAACAAATTATTTTGATCTATCAATGTTTATGTTCCGACAATCCCTTGCCGAGATATCGAAAGTGCTGAACACAGCTCGTTGTTCAAAGTTATTCGTATTCATGGCGATTCATTTGGTTGTAATCTACTGATATTTGAATAAAAACTCAATTTTTGTGGTACCAATCGGAGCACACCTGCATACTCAATCATAATGTACTAACTTACTGATGAATATAGTTTGATGAAACTTAGTAAGTGACTTTCTGTGATATTGAGGTTCACATACCGTATACGTATTGGAAACTCACCGAGTACGCAGGTTTTCTGTGGCAAGAACATTTTTAACACCGTTATATTTGATTAGAAATTCAAAGAGTACAAAGAGTTTATTTAATAAGGATACATATTTTATAGAAAACTATATTTTTGTTACAATATGGCTCATATAATGTAATAAGACAGTCGTTTCTCTCATTATGTCTAGTCTCTCACCAGCTCATAATTTTCTCTTTTTATTTATGTTTCTCAATAAAACCATTTATGTCGGATATATGTTTCTCTTCAACATATTAAATATTGGCTCAAAATACCAGGGTTCACATTATTAATACCAATGAAACCATTTTTTAGAGCCGATGAGGAAGCATTTACTCATAAAAGATTAGATTTTCTTTTGAGGTAAAATATATTTTGACTCGCAAAGAAATAACGTGAACAAAAGCTGCTTAAAACCTAGGCTTAGTACAAAGCTACGACTGGTATCTCTGAAATTAGGTGTCGGCTCTAATACAAATTCATGTGTTTTGTGTAAAACAATATTAGACGAATACAAAGTGCTTTTAAGTCTAGTGTAATCTAATAGGCCTAAACATACTTCCAGTTTAACATAATATTCTCAATAACCAAATATTTACTATACTTTAACATCTATTAGTACAATGATTGAAGAGTAAGTTATTGTTATCATAAAATGGTAACGTTCATCCAAAATTATTATACGTTTGTTTTATTGAAATTTGTATCTCTGAAACTTTTAATTATTTATACATTTTTATACAGGGAGCTATAAAAAACCTTTCAGGACTTTGGGATATGATTCCTCATACAAAAAGAAAAAAAAATCATATAGAGGTGTGTCCTAAAACCCTTAGTTTTCCGTCTATCTGTATGTATGTGTTTAATACTTAATACGGTTGATATCTTAAGAGGTTCCTAAGATATACCGCATCAACTATAAAACACATACAGACGGATAGACGGAAAGCTAAGCGTTTTAGGAAATACCTTAGTATGACCTATTTTCTTTATTTTTGTATGAGGAATCGTATCCCATAGTCTTGAAAGTTTTTTTTAAACACCCTGTAATAAACCTTTAAAAAAGTATCTCTCATAATTTTTGACGATTATTTAATTTCTGAATGTATAAAGGATGTTCTGTATTGTTATTTCAATATATGCCTAAAATATAGACATAAAGAATAATTTTACTTGACGTAAAAAAAGGCTGTGATTCGTCAAAGGACTAACACAAATTTGCCACAACCATGAATACACAGGCACAGGGTCTCCAACTTCTAGAAGGAATCAGTCTACTTAAATTTTCAACAGAAGTAAATTCAACCACCATGTTAAAGTTATTCATTTGTTCTGCCATATTTCCAAAATGTTTAACTTATACATCTAAAATCTCTAGCTATGCGTAGACTAATGTTGTTTTAAAATAAATAAAATTGGAATTAATACTTATTCGTCAAATGCTGGGAACAAATTATTCACTTTTATGATTTCTCTGCAATATGAGCTATTAACTTCAATCTACGCCTGTTCATCGTAGTCATCGTTTCAGTGAACATTGTTGGCACAACTTCATATCCTAGGGCAATCAATTTATGAAATACAACACTCCTTCTTTCTTCCCAGTTATTGACTATCAAAATAGATTTTCAACTATTTTTTTTAAGTAACGTTTTTGGTTACAGTTATTACAGTTCTAACCACCAATCACAGACCTCCTTATTTCTCAATTTGCTAAGGTAATACAAAGTGGGCAATCAAATTAAAATATCCTAATTATTAGACCCTCAGGACCTTTTAGCAACTAAACATAAGTTCAGCTAATAATATTCATTAAATAAAAATAACATTAATTTACAATTTGAAATAATATATGAATAAAAAACTATGCATTAGATGCCTATCTGGTATGTTTTTTTAAAAGGAGTTTATAAAAAGATAATTAATCCAATTACATAATCTATTTGTTTCTTGTTTAAAAGTGATTTAATAAAATTGTATTGCAATTTTAAGTTATAAATTATATAACTAAACATGTTTACAAAAATTACTGTTCAGCTACTAAGGATTTACGGATTAATACAGGTGGAACTAAATTAGACAGTAAATAACCATAAGAAGTTAAACGAGTTGTTGAGGCCTCAATCAAACTCAAACAACTTATATACAATTTCCTCTTAAACTTTAATATAGAACTACTGTATTTATATACTATCTATTCAATTTAAATGTAACTGTCGTTAAAAAAATATGAAACGCATCGGTATTTAAGTTAATTATTGGTTTCAATACATTAATATTTATAAACATACATCTAGAAGACTATTACTTCTGCAGAGTGTAAATATTATACGAAATAATATTTGGCGCACTCCACTTGCGAGTGAGAGTTTGAAGGGAGTTTGAAAATAAACATTAATATCCCTCGGCGAAAGTTCTCTGTAAACATGGACGTGATTAAAAGAAAAGATATTTTAAAATATACTTTGTTGTCATGAATATATTAATATCTTCTTTTAATCTACTCATTCATAATAAGTCCAAAACTGAAATAATGATGTAAATAGGCTTGATTGAAGTGCAAGATTAACTTGTAATAGTTCTCTTAAATCTTTTAAATCCATAGTGTTGTGATGAAAACTGATAACCAAAAGTATTTTTCAAATGCTGTATAACTCCTTTCAAATGAAACTTGATGCTTCTCAAATTTTGTATTAGTTACGTGCAAGAGTTTTCAATAAGTATATGTTACACAGACGAGTTTCTTGTCATAACTTGTAATTAAGTTGACGTTTTAGCGAATTTCCCCTATAGGGAAGAAGCTATTACCGTAGTCGGCATGGTAAGACCTAGGCCCGGGACCATGATAATTTTTGGTTTGAGGTCCCCAGATCCCAAAAACACCATTCGTTCGAAACTGTATATATATATATATATATATATATATATATATATATATATATATGTGTCCGTGGGTGCGATAACTCTCGTAAAAAAAGGTCCGATTTTGATGAAATTTGGTACAAACGTGTAAAGCAGCATTTATGACTTTAATTTCGAAAACCAGACGGATCGAGCTATCCGAAGGGGTATTTTGGGGGGGTTTTGTACCCCAAAAATGGGTTTTTTGAGTTTTTTTAAATACAACTTTTGAAAAAGTAAAACTTTATTTTTTTCCCATTGGAATCAGCTTAAAAAGACGCACAATTATATGTTTTAATCATTGCCCTACGTCAATTGGTTACTGAGATTTTGAAAGTGCTAAACACAGTACGTTGTCCAATGTTATTCTTATGGAGGATAAGAAAAATTGTATATCTCGCTTATTTATCAACTTATCCTGACGAAACTTGGTATATTGCTTCATTTCATTGTGGTCTATTGATATTTGCACAAAAACCCATTTTTTGGCCGATAGTTTTCGTAGCAGCAAACCTGCATACTCAGCCCCATGTTATTCTTACAGAGAATAATTAACGCGTTGTCTCCTTTAATTATGAACATAAATTAATAGAACATGGTATGTGGCTTTTCCTAGTTGAGTTATATTGATATTTGTATAAAAGCCCATTTTTAGTGTTCCTTATTTCAGCAAACCTGCATAATCAGCCACCATGTTATTCTTATGGAGAATAATTAAAATGTCATAAATCGTTTATTCATGAATGTATATTGATGAAACTTGGTATGTGGCTTTATGTGGTATTAAGATAAATTAATATGCATTGGAAATTCACTGAGTATGCAGGTTTGCTGCTACGGGGGTATTTCTTATTAGAAAGATAAATCAACCAGATATTTTGGGTTTTAGTTTTTTATATTTAAAAAAAGGCGAACACATTAAACTAGTGTTTCCGGCTTAAAATAAGATAAATTTCCCCCAATTTCTGTGTTGAGTTGTCCAATTACTAGAGTAAATATACCATTCAGATTCCTTAAATATCATTAAAAGTATGAAATTTCCCTTTTAGCGAATTTCCCCTATAGGGAAGAAGCTATTATCGTAGGTCTCATGGTAAGACTTAAGCCCAAGATCATGATAACTTTTTGTTTTGTGGTCCCCAGATGCCAAAAATACCATTCGTTCAAATTTGTATATATTTATATATACCGTGTGTCCCAAAAGTCCCACACCCCCAGCTATTTTTTAAACGGCTCCAGATAGTGAGATTATTTTTTCAGGAAGTCTTAAGTACCAAAAAAGGACATTTTTAATGTATGACAAATTTTAATCCCTTCCCCCAAAATTGGGTTTTTGGGGGGCAACTCAAAATGTTTAAAAGGATATCCCCTTCGAGAAAGGCGAATGTTAGAGGTCTGTATCTTAACCCTACCCAAAATGATAGCCAATAAAAATTATTCAAAAATTAGGTGAAGACGTACAGTTACACCCTTGTAACTTTTGAACAGGTTATAATAGAAAATTTAGACTCAGCCATGAAAGTAACAAATACAAATTTTTATTAGTACCATAATTTTTCCCCCGGCCCCAAATTGGGGTTTTTTGTGGGCAAATCACAAGTTTTAAATGTAAAGCCCCTTCGAGTGACCTGTCATATGAAAGGCTTTTCCAAAATAAAATGAATGGTGAAAATTAGAGGTCTCTATCTTTATCCAGTCTAAAATAGCTGACGATTAAAACAATTAAATTCTATTAATGCATTTTAAAAATGTTGCCATTTTAGACTGGATAAAGATAGAGACCTCTAATTTTCACCGTTCATTTTCTTTTGCAAAGACCTTTCATATGATGGGTCAGTCGAAGGGGTTTTACATTTAACATTTCTGAGCTGCCCCATTTTGGGGGCGGGGGCAAAATCATGGTTCTAATACGAATGTTTATTTTTTACTTTTATGAAGGTATGCTGAGTCTACATTTCCTATTGTAACCTGTTCAAAAGTTACAAGGGCGTAACTTTACGTCTCCAGCTAATTTTTGAAAAATTGTTATTGGCTATAATCTTCAACAGGGTTAAGGTAAATACCTCTAACTTTCACCATCCTTCTTCTTTTACGGAGACCTTTAAAATGATGTGTCACTCGAAGGGGGTTTACTTTTAAACATTTTGAGTTGGCCCCCAAAAACCCAATTTTGGGGGAGGGGGTTAAAATTTTACACACATCAAAACTTTCATTTTTTGGTACCTAAGACTTCCTGAAAAAATAATCTCATTGTCTGGAGCCGTTTCAAAAATAGCTTGGGGGGGTGGGACATATTTATATATAGACTGTGTTTATTGTGTGTGTGTGTGTGTGTGTGTGTGATTGTGTCCGTAAGCACGATAACTATCGCAAAAAGGTCCGATCTTATTGAAATTTGGTAAAAATGTGTAAAGTACTATTTATTTGAACGATTTAGAAAACCAGACGAATCGCACCATCCAAAGTGGGGTTTGGGGGGGGGTTTGTACCCCAAAAACTTTTTTGGGGGTTTTCACATGTAATTTTTATTTTAATCAAATTTTAATTCATACCATTGAATTCAGCTTACAAAAAATTTGGTACTTTGATCATTGCTCTACGTCAGTTGGTTACTGAGATGCAAGTGCAAAACACAGTACGATGTCTAATGCTATTCTTATGGAGAAAAGTACAAATTTTATATCTCGCTTATTTATGAATTATGAATATAAACTGACGAAACTTGGTATATGGCTTCATCTGGTTGTGATTTGTTGTTGTTTGCATAAAAATCAAAATTTTCACTTATGGTTCCCGTAGCAGCAAATCTAGGTACTCGGGTCCCCATGTATGGAGAATAATTAAAATGTTATATATCGCTTATTTATAAATGTATATGAATGATATGTGACTTTACTTAGATGAGCTCTATTGATATTTGCATGAAAACCCATTATTTTGTGTTCCTTGTTGCAGCAAACCTGCGTACTCATCCCTAATGTTATTCTTATGGAGAATAATTAAAATTGTATCTATCGCTTATTTGTGAATATATTTTTACTAGCTGCTACCTGGCGCGTTGCTACCGCAAAAGAGGCATTGAATTTGTTTTATGTCAAATACTCTTTCATTCTCAATATGAGTTCGTTTGATTCGCTCACTCGCCTCCCGGATGAGCTCGAACGCTAAACTCACTCGCCTATCGAAAAAAGAGTTTGAGTTGCCATTCAAGCAGTTTTTTTATTTTCATTATGGGAGTTGCTATTCAAGTAGGTTTTTATTTCCATAATGATAAACAGCTGTTTACAATATTTTAAGTTGTAGATATCATCTGATAAAATCAAAAGAAATCTTTCTTCCATAAGATTGGCGTTGAAACATTGAAGTCCAGAGGGCACAGCCCTAATGTCCTAAGACTTCGGTTAATGGCCAATAACCTTCCCAGGGTTAACCTGTATTACTATGGAAAATTTCAAAGCAATCGGATGAACGGTATGGCAGCACATAAAATACGAACGGACAAACATTGATTTTTATATATTAGATGAAACTTGGTATGTGGTTTTATGTGGTATTAAGACATTGGAAATTCACTGAGCATGCAGGTTTGCTGCGACGGGGATATTTTATGTTAACTATGTGCAATCAAGTTGGATTGAAAATGTATTCGGTTTAAATGAAATAAGATTACACAAATCTTGATTTTCAAGGCTTGATTTTCACAAATAAAAGTCTATACATTCATTAAAGTGTATTATGTGCTGAGAGTTATAAAGCATACTTGTCACTCATTGCAATGACAAAAGTGTCTGATCTTAAGGACAAATATAATATTTATTGAACATTTTATATTACTAAACAAATAGTTTGAGCTATAATCTGAATAGTATTTTTTTTAAGTTGAACATTAGTGAATAATGTTATTAATTAATGATATATTACTTAAAAACAAATTAATTGTAGTGAATATAAATTATAAATAATACATTTACTATTAAACGTGCAAAAACGTGTATGATCAAAATAATATATTTTTTTAGCTAGGGTATTAATAAAAATTTTAGAATTTACTAGAAACAACAAATAAACCAGTATCTATAGTAAAGCTATAATAATTGTTTTCAGATAGCAAACTGATAAACGCCTTCTCAAACAATAAACCTAAGCATTCTCAAAAAGCAGATCCTAAACTGATGAAAGCCTTTAGTTCGCCTCTAGCTTTTCTAAAGTGGTAAAACTGAATTCGGGTAAGGGTGCGCCCTACCCCAGATAGAATGATTGTTGTTTAGCGTAGCGCCGGCGCCGCCACCAAGCAGGGCCATGCATATTTACGCTTGAAGACCATTTTGTTCTCCTCGATCGCACTGTTATTTTACAGATTTCTACCAAACTATTTGCAGTTTCACACTTTTCAGATTCCAATCTAGAGATTGTACGATTCCTTTTTTCCAAAATAATTTTTTTCCTTACGTTAAGAAGCTTTAGAAACACGCTTAATTTGAAACTTTACTAACGACCTATACCGCTTATTTTGAATTAAATAACTATTTTTAAATTGTATGATCTCTAGATGAACATTTAATGAAAGAAATAACAACAAATTATTTTTAATTGGTTAACAATTGAGCCTACAATGTGGGAGATGCAAAACCCTTACTTTAGCGTGATGAAGGCAGGTAGTGCGCACCCTTAATTAACTCGACTTGACACCAATACACAATAAACCTAAAGAAAACACAATTTATCTTGCTAAATACTATACTATAAGTTGTGTATCTTAAAAAAAGTAGTATACACAAAAGTTATTAGATTTATGTTACAAATCTGTGTTTTATTTATGAAATAGACGAGCAACACATCGAGCGGCTTTCCCAATAAGCCCGCTGTCTGTTGCGGCGACGTTATTTGATCGCCTCAGTCATCTGAGCACATGTGACCACAATACCCTACCGCCCGCGGTGTATTAGAGAAAATGTTCAGAGAGCTAAACAAAACCGTTTTATAAAAGTCATTTTTCCCTCACCATTTAGTATTTCCAAAAATACTACACGTCTCAGTAAAAGGTTACATTAATAATCAAACTGGGTAAAACGGGTCATAGGAATATTTGTTATGATTGTTTAATGTGTAAAGGACTTTTTGACTTAAGGACCTATTTTTGGTTAAGTAATGTCATTATAAACATGATTTAAAATACAATGAGGAGGTTCCTCGCACAGGCAAGACCGGTGTGGAAGGAAGAATGCTTTAGTCGTTAAAATCTATTGTATTAATGTCGGAATATTAATGCGAATTCACTTCACCATTGGTACAAAAAATTATCTAAATAAATAAGTAGTATACGCACTAATAATTAGGTAGGAGATATTTTCCTCATAATACTACAATAAGCTATTAATTGTCTAACGGGAAGGTTGAAAATGCAATATTAATGAAGAAATGCAGGCTAAACCATGTCCGGCTTGCAGCCCGATGTGAATCCATGGAGGTAAATTTAAGCACCTACAATTGTTCACAGACAACAACACATATGTACACAGACACACACCCACACATGCAAACAAACACATAATTTGACATGCAAATATGCAACATAACACATCTCACGCCCACCTCGCACACACATGTAGTTCATTCACACATTCTAACCCCGCACCACCCGACGGATGATGCACACGCCACCAGCATGTACAGACACAGAATGAAGTTTAAATTAATGATAATGAGTACTAGAATAGAAAGGTAAACAAGTGGATCTATTTAAGTCTATTAAAAAGTATCTTGAGACTACTGAAGTTGCATTTAACAGATGTTGAAACTTATCCTGATAGATTATATCAATATACTATATTACTTCTTACTAGTTAATGTAAGTACTTACTACTTACTACTTAATAACCTCCATATCTTGCCACTATCTAGTTTTATCACTTTATACCATTTGCTCAATTTGAGTTTTTTGGTATAACATCTCTTTAATAATTATTAAATAAATGATAAATATTTGAATCTGTCATTGTTAACACCGAAAGCCACCTATGATAGCATAATTATCTTAATTTATTTGGTCAAATGATTAAACCTGTTACCTTTTATAGATAATTCGATTAAAGTACAACCGTGTTTAAGTAAAACCGTGTTACAGTATAATTTAAATAGCTATATTACATTATTCAGGGTGAGTTTCTACTCGCAATATTAACTTCGCCAGTGAGTTCTACTCACTAAAAGGAAAAGAAAAAACATATTCCTGTAGACCTATGTCCGACTCTCAACCGTTTGGTTGTAATTGGGAATTTTGTATTTTTTCTAACTTACTTGACTTGGCCTTATTAATTGAGCTATAAAATTGTAATCCGTTATTATATCCGATTACCATTAACACCAATAGAAAGAGCAATTAATTTTAAATAAATCTGAGGTTTTACAAAAGGATGTGTATTTCAAAATATCAGGTTGTAACGAAAATAAAGTAAAACATACGTATAAATAATCTTTTATTGCAATGTCAAGGCCCCATTTTATCACTTAAAAGTTATGATATGTGATGTAAAGTTAAACGGAAAACCTCCTTATTTAAAAACTTTTAAAATGATGTGCTAATAATAAGGTGTTGTTAGTCAAAAAGACAGTGTATCTACGTAAATAATTAATAAAAACCTTGTTTACCATTTATTTTTCATTAATATTAACGGGTTTAAGTACATTTTGACGTACAGCTGGTTAACAAAGTTATTTTAGTAAATTTTAAAAATGTCCAACATTTGCACCAATGCACGTATGTACTCTCTCCTTAGTTCTCTTACACAAGCCATCAGGTTTACTTCATCCCGAAGATGATTCACAATTCACTGCTCTAACAATTCACTGCCTCACGTCCTCTGCAGAGTGTACAGGGGTACGATAGACTTCTGCTTTGAGAAACACCCTTGGCTGTAGAGGCCAAGGAACCAGCAGAATGAATGTGGTGATTTTTAAAATGTGATGAGTCTTCGTTCACACGAGATAGTATTTTCACATTGACCATTATTATGACATTCAAAACTTACACCTTGCCCAAGAATCGAGCTGTCAGGCTAGGTTCAAAGTAAATAGGTGAATTGGTCTGATTGGAAACCATCTTTAAAGCCCTTATATCTTCCTACGTCACTAAATGGCGATCAGTACCTTCAGTTCCTCCGTGATCATCTACCAGAGTTCCTCTACTCAGCAGAGGAAGTGAAGCAGTGAATTGTGAGAGCAGCTAGTCATCTTCGGGATGAAGTAAATCTGAAGGCTTGTGTAAGAGAACTTCCACTGCTTGTGAGACAAGGAGAGAGTCCATGCGTGGATCGGTGCAAATTGTGGGCATTTAAAAAAATTACTAAAATAACTTTGTTAACAAGCTGAACGTCGAAATGTACTTAAGTCCGTTAATATAGCATAGAAAGAATTAATGGTGGTTTTATTAATTATTTAGGTAGTTACACTGCCTTTTTGACTAAAAACACCTTATTAATTGCACATCATTTTAAAGGTTATTAAATAAGGAAGTTTGCCGTTTAACTTGACATCATACAGTATAACTTTTAGGTGATAAAATGGGGCCTTGAAATTGCAATAAAAAGATTATTTAAATGTATTAGCGAATTTCCCCTATAGGGAAGAAGCTATTACCGTAGGTCTCATGGTAAGACTTAAGCCCGAGACCATGATAACTTTTCATTTTGAGGCCCCCAGATGCCAAAAACACCATTCGTTCAAATTTTTATATATGTATATATATATATATCTAATATATATATATATATATCGTCCGTAAGCACGATAACTCTCGTAAAAAAGGTCCGATCTTAATGAAATTTGGTACAAATGTGTAAAGTACCATTTATTTGAACGAGTTCGAAAACCAGATGAATCGCACCATCCGAAGGGGGGTTTTTGGGGGGTTTTGTACCCCAAAAATGTGTTTTTTGGGGTTTTCACATGTAATTTTAATTTAAATCAAATTTTAATTTATATCATTAAATTCAGCTTAAAAAAACAAACGATTTGGTATTTTGATCATTGCTCTACGTCAACTGGTTACCGAGATATTGGAAGTGCTAAACACAGTACGTTGTCTAATGTTATTCTTATGGAGAAAAAGAAAAATTGTAAATCTCGCTTATTTATGAACATAAACTGGCAAAATTTGGTGTATGGCTTGATCTGGTTATGGTTTATTGTTGTTTGCACAAAAAAACAATTTTTCGCCTATGGTTCCTGTAGCAGCGATAGCAGCTAGGTACTTGGTCCCCATGCTATTCTTATGGAAAATACTTAAAATGTTATATATCGCTTATTTATGAATGTATATGGATGAAACTTGGTATGTGACTTCACTAAGATGAGTTCTATTGATACTTGCATAAAAACCCATTATTTGGCGTGCCTTGTTGCAGCAAACCTGCGTACTCATCCCCAATGTTATTCTTATGGAGAATAATTAATATTTTAAATATCGCTTGTTTGTGAATACATTTCTTATGAATCCTGTTAAGTGCTATGTTATATATTCATTGGAAATTCGCTGAGTATGCAGGTTTGCTGCGACGGGTGTATTTTTTACTTTTTGTAGTTTTTTGAAGCACATATCCTTTTATAAACCTCAGATTTATTGGTAATTTAATACTATTTCTATTCGTGTTAAGGGGAACAGAATAGAATGGTGGGTTACAATTTTATAGCTCAATTAATAAGGCCAAGTCAAGTAAGTTAGAAAAAATACAAAATTCCCAATTACAGCCAAATGGTTGAGAACCGGACATGGGTCTATAGGAACATTTTTGTTACTTTTAGTTAGTAGAACTCACTGGCAAAGTTAATATTGCTAGTAGAAACTCATCCTATATGTATATATTATTAATATTAAAAACAATGGTGTTTCACTGATTTGATCATCAGTGTTTGATTTAGTACAAAATTCTTTAAGTCAAACAATCAACATATAAATCTGTAAATTATTTTACTCAAGAGAGACGTTTTACCGTATCCAATTTGCCAAGCAATTTCGCAAAACACCTTCGCAAATTACAACAGCCAGTATTATCTCGAATAACACATTTCAGAGCGTATGTGTGGGATTGGAATTTCCTTCTTCATCTACCTAATAGGATCTCATTCTTAATACGCTGCTGATTTAAAGCAGATTAAGAGCAGTTGAAACAATTATATATTAATCTTTTTGAACCAATTGAACTTTAAAAGTCACAAGTCGTTTAAAAAATGTGTTGGAAAATGTAAACTTTGGAGTTCAAACGACAAATAATACTTTTTACCTCAATGCGTATTGAAGTTTGAAAGTAAATAAAGGAAAGGAAGTTATAATTAACCCTTCGGTTAAGAAAGTGCGTATGTAAACGGTTATTTTAACATATTTATCATCATATGTACTATGGTTATTTTGACAAACAGTATTATCGTATTTCACGTATACATCGCATTTCTTAAAAATCATAAGAGAACCGAGACCAAACATTTGTTTTTAACGTTATTCTTGACTCGTGAAATACATAATAGGTACTTGTTCAAAAACAAACGCCCCTCGATGATCGATTAATTATTTCGGAGTATAGTTTAGCAAAACAGAAAAAAGGAAAAAAGTTATATTTGCTTCAATATGAAGTAGTGTTGTTATTTTTCTTATGTAAAAATTAAAATGTCTGTGATTATACTCAAGTTTACTGTTTTCTTGACTAACTTAAACTTTAGTACGAGCAATAAATAAATAAAAATGCCTTTATTAATCTAGCGTTTCTCAGTAAATTAACTGTTTTTCAGAACAACTTTCGTTTTAAACTACAAACAAACCTAACAGCAAACAAATAAAATGTACAAAAAATACGCCTAAAAACACAACCCACCTATGTAGGAAAAAACGACTCTTTAATTTGTACCTTAAAAGATGAATTTGCATAGGTTTTAAGGCTAGAGAGGAGGTCGTTATACAATTCCCAAAATCCCAAACTCGATTCGCACTTGAGGAAAATGAAGGTCTCTTCCACTTCCATGGCGGGTACTGCGCTGAGGGTCTTCCTACCGGAAAGAAAGCCTCTTAAGAATGTACTGTGGATCCTGTAAGACCATGCATCCATGTGAGCCTTGTACACCATGAAGCAAGTCATCATCTTGCAAACTGTGTTTACCGTCATCATTCCTGCTTCATCCCTGTATGGAGAGACATGTTCAAATCTTTTAAGGCCGAAAATGAAACGAATTGCAGAGTTCTGCAATTATTTTATTCGGTACATGTCTTCACCAAAAATGCTGTTTCCAGAAGCCAGTAGGTGAACACTGGCATGATTAGTGACTGCATGAGGCGCAGCTTCGCAGATCCTGGCAGCAAAATTCTAAACCTGTACAGCCCTTTTAGCCTTCCCCAAGCTCGCTGTAAAGCATGTGTGACGTGAACGAGAGGTTGCTATCAAGCACCACGCCGAGAGCCTTTGACTTTGGCGCACACACTGCCAAACTCTTGCCATTGAGTACAACACTCACTCCACTCTCGCTGAGGGACTGAATCAGATCGTGTGGCGCAGTATGCTTGCAGTACACTTGCCTATGTTGAGTGTTAACCCGTTTGAATCTGACAATCGTAAAATATTTTCCAGGTCAGAATTGATGAGATAAATAGAAGTTCTCTCAGGGATGGCTCGTAGGACAAGTGCATCTGTGAATCATCGGCAAACAAATGAACTGCACAATGTAGTACACAGCTTGGCATGTCTGCCGTGTACAAATTGAACTGAACAGGCCCGAGACAGCTGCCTTGAGGAATGCCTTGGGTTTGATGAGCGGGGTTGAGGTTTCACTCTCTAACTGCATCACCTGCAGCCTGGAGTCTAAATAATACCTTACCCAGTTAGTGATATTATCGTTGAAGCCATAATATTTCCTCTTAGAAAAAAAACCTTCTCACGGTTCATTGAATCGAATGCTTTAGAATAGTCCAGCATATTTGCCCTTGTCTTTAGCATCAATCATATCGATAAGTTTGTCAGGGCTGTACATGTGCTGTGGTTAGGTCTAAAGCCTGATTGCAGTTTTGGCAATATCTTCTGTGGGTCCATGTAGCTTACTATTTGGCGAACAGCTATCTTCTCTAATATCCATGACATGACTGGTAATATTGAGATTGGCCTTAGTTCTTCCACTTTAGTTGCTGCTGTAACTTTGGGTAATGACCGAACAATACTCATTTTCCAGGACTTTGTGAATATCCCATTCAACAATAACAAATTAAGGATTTCGCGTGCCACACGCTGACGTGAGGGAAGTGAATTGCCACATAATTAACTTTTAAAATTCCAAACCAGTGTAAAAACACACATTTATTCCAATTTTTATTAAATCTGAAAACATTGAGTTTTTGGATGTTCTGATGCAACTGGTTTCATTTACCTGCAATGCTGGGAATACAATTTTGCGCATTAAAGGTTAGGAGAAGGTACAGTCAGGTTTGAAAGAAGGCGTGAGGTTGCTGGTGATGATAAAAGTACACCAACAAATGAATAACAGGCTTTTCTAATGTAAAACCCCTATAAGACAACGTACTATGTTTGGTCAATACACATTTTCTTTAATAACTTGGCAAATATTTATGCTAGAATGACAATAGAGGGCTTAAAAGTTTTGCCTCACTAATTCCCATCTTCTTACATGAATTAAATTTACATCCGGGACTTTTCTGACCCTTTTGGGCCCAAAAACTCGAAATTTGAAAGATTAATCCCCGAAAAAGGGGTTTAACGTTTTTCGATTGTTTTGCCCAACGAACTTGTCCAACTGATTATAGAAAGGAACGTCCCTACAATATTTTAAGTAAATCGGACAAAAAATGGTACCGCTAGAGTGCAAACACACATACACACACACACACACACACACACACACACACACACACACACACACACACACACACACACACACACACACACACACACACACACACACACACACACACACACATATGTACAATGTTGAACGACCCCCCAAAAACGTGTTCAGGGGGTCACGTTAGGAACTTAGGTGGTCCCGGGCTTAAGTTTCACCGTGCGGGTCATGCTAATAGTTTACATTCCATAGGAAATTCACTAACAAGCCTTGGATTTATTTCATTGCATCTATAACTTCTCTTTCATTCACACTCAAGAAATTGAAACTATTAATCTATCCATCTCGTTTATTGACTGTACAAAAATCCCAGAGTTGTTTACCAACTTCAGCTTTAGGTCCCACGTTGTCGGTTGATCTCATTAGATTTTAGGTATTGTGGAATGCTCGAGTTACCCTTAGATCCAATGATGTCATTTATTTTAAGGCATGTCCAAAATTCTTTTAGACTTTTGAAGTTGAAAGTTTATTAGAAAGGTGCTTCTTTGCACTCAAGATCATATTATTTCCAGTAGTTGATTTGTTAGTTAAAATTTATCAGGGAATGACTTTTCTTAAATTTAGAGGTATGGGATCCTAAACCCATTGGCAAAAACCTAAACACCAGGAAAGCTCAAAAGTGAAAAATTCTCCTTTTAAAATTTTAGATAATAACTTTGGGCTTATGGAGTTGTATATCGAAACAAAATCAATGAAACAAAATAAACAAAAGAATCATAACAGCCAAATAACAAGTCATAGTTAATACATCAACAGTGGTAATAACTGGTCATTAATTAGTAATGCATCAACGTGTGATTTCCTGGGAAGAGTGACTAGAGTCGCTGAATATTTCATATAGAGTGGGTATACAGGTATTCAAAATTAAGTGTGAATAATACGACAAAAATATTTTAAGGGAAATCGAGATATGATAACTAAAGTGAGCGAAGTCAATATTCTAGTCATGGGGGAGTTAGCATGGTGAACAATTCCTCCAGGCCTATTGAAAACACAGAATGGTCTTCTCCGTGTAAGGCTTGGCCCCCATATCATATATTGTTATTTGAACTTATGATGACTAGCGGCTCTTACCATTACTTGAGTTAAGAAGTCAATAATTTCATAAAATTAAGGTTAAAGTCCGTTAAAAATTATGCAGAGGCAACTATTTTATTCCTAGGTATTTACATTTATTTTGGCTCAAGCAGTTTTCCTGCGGGTGACAATCTAGTTATATCATACTTAGTTTAAATTGACAACGTAGTCGGAAATGTAAAACGCTTTACTTACTTCACGAGTGTGTGTGTAACGAACCCAAAATTTCATTTTTACTGTCAGGACGGTTGCAGGATGTAAGGATAAAAGGATGCACAAAAATGAGACAATTTATATTCAACGATTTGCAGTCACAACTCATACGGTGTGTTGCGCTACGCGTCGTTGAATGTATGTGTTCATAGTTAAAAAAATTCACATATACATTCCAATGTATAATCAGTCTAAGTAGGTCTGTATGTGAATCAGTATAAGTGTAAATATATCTTAAGTGTTGAAAGACGTCTTTTATTACAACCCGTTAAAAAAATGCTTTAACTTTTAATATTTGCTATGTAACTAACTAGTAAAATATATTTAGCTTCTGATTAACGTCTCCCTCAGTATAATAATGTCCATTTTGGCGATTCTGAATGAAATAGAATCTAAGATTACATAGAAATCAACAAGTTCAATTTTACAGTCCATCTCTCAGCCAAAGAAGAATGAAGACCAACATAAACCTCATTACGTTAGAATCTGACTGCAAACTAATTAGTGATTACATATGTCACAGGGTGTTTCCAAACTATCTCCGGAAACTTCAGGAACTTTGTAATGGTGTACTGGATTATAAATCTTTACATAAACACAAGGCCCATTCCGCTCCGTTTACAGTGTTTGGATTTTGTAATATATTCATCATTAACTTAAACATCACTTGAGATATTGTCTTCATTATACTTGTTTCATGATAAATTGATATACAAACGTAATTCGCCATATGAAGAAAGTTCGGTTTATTATTACATTAGGATACATCAAGGTCGATAAAGGATGAACAGTCAATCAGTATGGCAGAAAAGGGCTGAGAGTGTTTATTAATGTTAACCGAAGTTTATACGTATAAAAGATATAATGATTAATTAAAAATAATCATCAAAATATTGTCAAAAGGTTACCTTTATAACTGTCATAAGAATTTAAACTGGCAATTAAATGCACAACTGTTAAAGTAAAATTAAAATGCTTTTGCTGCTTTACTCTACTGGGAAACACAATAACTCTGAGGGTTTCAGGTTTAAAGAGAACATTCTTTATTAATAAACACTGGTTAATGTTTTTTAGTAAAATAATTATACAAATTTTACTATGCTTTTATGGAACTGTTTAAATAATTTACAGAAACCAAAGTAACTTTGTTATTTTGCCTGTTTCTTAAACGAAGTTTTATATTATTCGCTACTTCGAGAACAGTAATTTTATTTTTAAAGTTACCTTATGAAGTCTACATATTAAAAAATAAAAAATAAATATAAATACAATTTTTTGCAAATTTCCCCTATAGGAAAGAAGCTATTACCACAGCCAGCATGGAAAGACATAGGCCCAGGACCATGATAACTTTTCGTTTTGAAGTCCCCAGACCCCGAAAATACCATTCGTTCGAAACTGTATATATATATATATATGTGTGTGTGTGTGTGTGTGTCCGTGGGTGCAATAACTCTCATAAAATAAGTCCGATTTTGATGAAATTTGGTACAAACTTGTAAAGCAGCATTTATGACTTTAAGTTCAAAAAACAGACAGATCGGCCCATCCGAAGTGGTATTTTTGGGGGGGTTTTGTACCCCAAAAATGGGTTTTTTGAAGTTGTTCTATGTAATATTTGAAAAAGTCAAATTTTTGTTTTGATCATTATATTCAGCTGTAAAAACACACAATTTGGTGTTTTGATAATTTCTCTACGTCAATTGGTTACAGAGATATTGAAAGGGCTAAACACAGTACATTGTCCAATGTTACTCTTATGGAGAGTAAGAACATTTTATGTCTCGCTAATTTATTGGTATATACTAACGAAACTTGGTATACGGTCCAACTGGTTGTGGTCTATTGTTATTTCCACAAAAAAATTTTAACGATTATTCCTGTAGCAGCAAACCTGCGTACTCAGCCCCATGTTATTCTTATGAAGAATAATTAAAATGCTATATATCGCTTATTTGTGAATATATTTTTATGATGCTTGGTATGCGGCTTTATGTGGTATTGGGACATATATAATGCATTGGAAATTCGCTGAGTACGCAGGTTTGTTGCGATGGGGGTATTGTATGAATATGTTATTTGTTTGATCTGTTGGCTTGCAGTGAACTGGAACACATTTGTGTAAATACAATCCTTGGGGAGAAAATAGACCGCAATAATATTTTAACCTGATTAGGCATTGCTCATACACTCCAGTTCCAACATTGACCGATGCTGCAGAGTAGCGTGGGTTCTCTAGTAAAGATTTTAGGATTTTTCAACCCTATAGCTGAAAAACTGTAATTATAATGAATAAAATCGCGTGAACTCAGTTTAAATTAACATAAATTTCCACGTTTTTATGTTAAAAATATAAATGTCTTGGCCATGGGTTGAATGATATTTAAGGTCAGCATAGGCCTACTATATTTTTAGCTTCTAATTATTCATATTTTAATTTAATAGATACCTCTTTAATCAGGCGTTCTCAAAATATCAAGCTTTAAAAACTATAAATGACTAGCATTTTAAAACGTTAAAACTAGAAAATGACAAATTAATTACTAAATTATAATAACCCAAAGTATAATACCCGTGCCAAGTTTTAAGTTAGTACCTATAGTGATTTCTAAAATTTGGTGTATTCACTAAAAACACATACAACGAGAAATGGAGTGAGTCAGGCCTTACGTTTACATAAATGTTAAGTTTATTTAGGCCCCAGAATCAAGATCCTAAAAGAACTCGGAAACTCTTTACTTTTATAACACTAAAGTACTTCATGCAAAACCTTAATAATAGTAATCGTTCATTTATTTTGTTAGATTACAAGTTATAATAATGTAACTAACGGTGATAATAATACAGTTATATTATTGTAAAACACAAGTGATCTACTTTAACGGCTATTTTCTAGAACAAACCGTCTGTGACTAATAGTTTTTAGCTTTGGGTGTGGTTTAAAGTTTCAATTTTACCAAGACTGAGCAATTTTTCAAAGACGATCTCTGTTTATAAACTAAGTTCCTTGTTCCCATAAACACTGCAATTCCGCCCCTAAGTGACATAAGTTTTCTTCTAAAATAAGAATAAAACGCAAAACTTCCAGCGTTGTTTTGCTTAACGACGGCAATAAACAACTTTTTATTGTCAAATGAAACTACTATGTTGAGATATTCAAATGAGACCGATGTTTCATTTTTAATGACATAATACCAGACTGGGCAGGAAACTAGGACAGTAAATTATTACTCTACATAACCCAATGTAAGTTCTGGGTAAGGGTGATTGGCTTGGTTGCCATTTGTGTTACAATGTATTGGGGAGTCTGCTAACCTGCGGCGCGTAGCATGTTTTCGTTTGATGTGTTTTCTTTTTTACTCAATAATTTTAAATTATCACTCGAATGAGAAATTATAAATGAGGATCTTGAAGTTTTTTTATATCAAATGACGTAAATTGCATTGCATTTTCTTGAGTTGTTAATAATTTTTACAGATTTAACTTTGAATAGTTCATGTCTTTGACGTTTCATGCCGTTATCTTGAAATTAATCTGTTAAAAATAAGATATTACCCCATTGTTTCGGTTACAGTGTATTTACCTGCATTACCGTCACTCAAATAAATATTTATGAGTGTGTGATTTGCTTAAAAATTGCATTAAACCCTTTTATATTTGTAAAAAGCAATTTTATACATAAACACTATCGAATATCATTCCTAGACATTGTACCTAAAACCGTTTTGAAAACTAAAAGAGAGTCATCCAGTAATAATACAATTAAGTAGAATAATTTTACGAACAAATCAAAAGGAAATTATTATTGTTGTTATTTTATGGAAAAATGTAAGAAAGCTTAAAAATACTGCAAGGTGAATAAAGTCTGCTATTTGCCTTTTCAGAATTGTCAACGTTTTTTGACAATTCTGAAGTAAATGGTCAGAACTTTAGGCCACCTTGCAGGTGTTAAATTATAGCCCTAGTGACATAAATGATTAGAGGTTAGGGACCACCAGTAAGATTTATATTAATTACTGAAATATTACTGTTGCAGAATAAACGATATCAGAAAAATGACACATACTTTCTCCCTTTTAGACCAATTTGAATGAATGAGCTATATTTACTTACTACATTTAGAATATAATTTTAGTAGAATGCACAGAAACACTAGTAAAAAACTTGTTTTCAGAAAATTCCACCCACATAACGTTTTTTGAGGCACTACAGAATCCTTTGTTACACACAGTGGTTTTAAGAGGGTAAATGTCTCGTCATCCCCTCCCCCAGAGTTAAGGGACAACATATTTCCAATATCCTCTGTAGGGCAATACAAACTTGACCTGCATATAAGTTTTAATGAATACCCCCGTTGCAGCAAATCTGCATACTCAGCGAATTTCAAGTGGTACTTCACTAAGTCATGAAGCCACTTACCAACTTTAATCAAATCATACAAATAAATAAGCGAGATACGACATTTTATTAATTCCCCATAAGAAAAACATTAGGACTGAGTGTGCAGGTTTGCTGCATCAAGGACCGCAAAATCTGGTTTTTATCCAAATACCAATGGATCAACTCCAGATGAAGCAACATACGAAGTTTTATCAATTTATGTTCATAAACAAGCAAGATATCACATGTTTATTATTCTCTATACGAATAACATTATAGCTGCTGAGTACGCAGGTTTACTGCCATGGGGACCAGAAAAAATGAGTTTTGTATTTAAATGGTATTAAAACCCAACCATATAAAGCCACATACCAAGTTTCATTAATATATGTTCATTAATAAGCGAGATATACAATTTTACTTAATCTCCATAAGATTAACATTGGACAACGTACTGTGTTTAGCACTCTCAATATTTAGGTAACCAATTGACGTAGAGCAATGATCAAAATTTCAAATTATTTGTTTTTTAAGCTGAATTTAATGGTGTAAACCAAAATTTGGGTGTAAAAATAATTATATGTAATAAGTTCAAAAAACCCATTTTTGGGGTACAAAACCCCCCTTAAAGTAGAGCATCCTATCTGGTCCTCGAACTCATGAAAATAGATGCTACCTTACACGTTTATACCAAATTTCATCAAGATCGGACCATTTTTAAGAAAGATATCGTGCCTACGGACACATATATATATGAATTTGAACGAATGGTGTTTTTGGCATCTGGGGGCCTCAAAACCATCATGGTCCCGGGCCTATGTCTTACCATGCCACCTACGGTAATAGCTTATTCCCTATAGGGGAAACTCGCTAAAAGGATCAGTATCCAGGAGAAGTTTTTTATTCCTCATAAGAATAACATTGGACAACGTACTGCGTTTACTGCTATTTCATTTTTCTCCGCAACCAGTAATCGTAGAATAGTAATTCAAAATACTAAATTATTTAGTTTTCCTAGTTCTTTTTAATAGTGGTAAGAAAATTTTATTTTACAATTCTGGTTTTTATAAAAAATAAAAAATAAATTTTAGAAAATTTAAGTCCTGGAATTTCTGAAACTGAATTTTCTCAGAAATGCGGGGTGTCATATTGTTGGAAACCTAAAGCCCTACTAACCTCTAAATGTTAATTAAAATTGTTAGAGCCGTTTTTTGAGAAATCTAGATTTTGCACGTTTTTTACAGGTTTCTGGGGGTTATTTGCCCTTAAAAATCAAAAATTAAAAAAGTGAGAAAAAGTCTGGATAGATGGTAAATTAGTACCTACATACCAAATTTCATCAAAATCGGACACGGCTGCGGTCTCCAGCTCCGTTCACATCCTCAGACACACTTACATTACTCCGAAAACCATGTTTTTAGAATAAGGGATCATTAAAATCAATATTTCCACTAATAACTCAAATTCAAAAATGTTTACGAAAACAATATGTTCTCGATATACTATGTATAGCGGGGAGAAAGTAAAATTGATTAATGCAAATTATGATAATTTAACGGAGCTTTGAAGTTTTATCATCAATTAGTTATCAAAACCAATAAAGTTTTCCACACAACAAACACATACAATATATTGGATGTAATTTTTAGTTCTATATTGAATCTTTGAACATAAATTTTAACGAACTGTGATTGCTGTAAACAGCACTGTTTTTTTGCAGAGGCTATCGTCAAAGCTTATTATATTTTATAGGATAAACTACGTATTACAAGAAAGCCCTTAATGTCGGAAACTGCCGTTAACGCGTTTAAAAGTAACGAAGGACCTACAATTTATCAGAAAGCTCTCAAAGTATAGTTTTTAAAAACATAGATCAACTGATGTATGTTACTGTATATATTTCATGGTTCTGTAAATACCAGAACTAAGATCGTTGTACTAAGTACTTATAAAGCCAATAGTTGATGCAAACCTGTAGCAAAACAAATAGGCACAAAAGCACAAAAGTGGCGTCTCTAGAATGGAATTGGCTTGTAAATATTCCTTTTGAAGGTTTCCCACTTTTCCACTGCCCTTTGTACTACTCATAAGAAGCGTTATTATTTGTGGAGATATTCAGAACAGCTAGAAGTTTTTACTATTTTCACGCTTGAATATGAATATAGAACGATTTTATATCTTAAGCTATAACATTTATTATTGCATTCCATACTATTCATCCTGAAAGAAAGACATTTCTTGTGTTCAATATAACTAGTAAAATAATAGAAGTTTACCCTATCTGTTAATATTATTGTTCTGGCTGTTATAATTTATCGTGTGAATTGTAATATGGGGAATTATTTAGACCAGAATTGTGCTTACCATTGATTTTTATGTAAACTTTCCTTCAGTTGCATTTTTTCTGAATTTGTCACATTGTTCAAATTGTGAATCTGTAAACAAATAATTCAATATTGTTTTGCTAGTAAACTAAACATAGATTGCACGAATTAGGTCCGAACTAACTCTCGAAAGCTAATACCCTCCCAAGTACTAAACCATGTAAAATTGGAGTCACAGTGGTAGTGAAGTAATGGAGTTACGTTCAATAAACTAATTAGAACAAAGTGAAACCTGGTTAACCGAACCGAACGTGATTTCCTTGTTTCCTGAATCCAACCTTCATAGGAAAAAGTGCCTACACCAAACTAGAATTCTTTAATAGACTGCAACTTCTGCGCTTTAAAACAATAATTGTGTAATTTATGTAACACGTGAGATATCCAAAGTACCATTTGTTGTGGTTTTTTAGGTAAAAACATATAATATAGAATGTAAAGCTTTTCGTTGGAGCTCCTACAATAGTCAAAACAATGAAAACTTTTGGAATTCTGTTGCATGTCACTTTAAAATACACTTATGCTAAAATAACACACAAACTCTTTTAGGGAGAGTGGTCCAAAACCCCTCAAATTTGTGTGGGCAACCCAGGATTTGAACCCGAGACCACTCGTAGCGAGATAGCGAGATGCCCTAACTCTACAATAGGGCCGTATTTCTCACGGCTTTGTTCCGTTGCAATGTTTATGTAGTTTATATGCCTATAAGCTTGTTAATTCAACGTATGTTTCAACCGTAAACGTGCATTTGATTGATTGCAGCATGAATAAATAAAACGTAAATTATTTTGGAGTAACCAAAACCATCAATATCCATGAAATCCATCAAATCACCATCAAAAAACCATCAAACCATCAAATTTGTAACTAATTTGTATAAGGACATTAATATTTTATTGCGAATACTTTCATTATCAAACTAATCTCGACCAGAAAATTACTTATGGGCTTGTTATATATATTGTATTTTCATGAATACATTTCTTAAGCCTGTGTTTGTATAAAAAATACAGCTCACGAACAAGAAACCTCAAGTTATGCGTATATTGAGAAACATTTTATGGGATTTAACACCATTTCACAAAGAAATGCTATTTTTCAATCGAAAGGTGCTACAAGGAACTACAAAGGCACAAAAGTATACTGTATACACATTTGGAAAAGGTTTGTGACTTGAACCACTGACATTATATTGATATACAAATATGGCCTTATTGCATTGAACAATTTCATGAAGATATCAAGTATAATAAATATTTAAGCAATAAAAAAGACAAGTGAGGGACAAAAGTATAAGTAACAAAATGAGGGACAATCAAAGATTTCGTATAATTATTTCAAAAGAGACAGAATTTGTTGGGCTTGTTGAACTTCTTGGTTATTGCACTAATGGGAGAAACCAGGTAAAAAGTGAAATATTCCATTGGCCCCCTTTGAAAAAATGCGCATTTAGGAGATATGATTATAAAATTTAAAAATATATCAATTTATGTGACTTAATGGAAATTTGAAGTTCTAGCATTTAAAGTATAACATTTTTCAGCTTTATTTTCAAGCGTGAATAAAAACAAGACAATAATAATCTTAAATAATAATATGTGATTTGACCAATTCACCGTTCATCCTACAAAAATACATTTACAAAGGAATGTACTCTGTAGACTTAGTGATTGAAAGTATCTGAAATGGAAGTGTTTACTTTATATATTTTTATTTTTGTTGTGAAGAAAACTCAGTAATACCGGTCATAAGATACTGGGAAATAACGATAATGAATTTTGATCTTCATTGAAAGCTTTTTTAATTTGAGACAAATTGATGTTTTCAAGGAGAAAATCTCTTAATTACAGTTGAAAGCTGCAACCTCACACATTTTGCAAAGAGGATCTTTAATGTCTGAACTATTTAATCGTTAGTGAATCACCTCAGGAATGCATAATTTGGTGATCGCTTCGTTTTAAATGCATTTAAAATTAGAAATATAAATAAAAAATCCTTAAAAAGACAGTACTTTAAGGTCAGTCTAAGTTTATTAAACAATTATTTTAACTCTCGAACGGGTGTTTTGTTTGCTTTTAGGCTTCTTTAGTAACATGACCATCTTACACAATTATACAGTATACTGTGTACATATACATAAACAATCTAAAACGCAACAGTGTGTAAAGTATTTATTCTGTATTAGCAGCTTAGTAGCGTAATTATTTGACGGATATAAACTTAAAACGGTTTTGAAAGATCAGTCGATAAGACGGGTTAGCCAATTTAGCCTTTTGAAAAGGAGCCTATTGTTATCCTTTGTTTGATATCAACAGCTCTGATCTGGCGGTGGTATTTCTCTTTCCCTACCCAGGATACATAACTGGACAATAAGGCTCCCATGGTTACTATGTAGTTACCGTCTAAGTACTAACATAAAAATCTCTTGTGTCATAAAATGAAACATACTGTGGCTCTCCTTATGTTCCTTGTGTTTATCGGGCGAACTTTAAATGTTCCCCAATTGTTGTTTATATATTTTTTAAATCAGATTCTCTTTTTGGGTTTGATGATAACCGGTGTGACTGGTTAAAGTTGATAAACTTGAACGAAACTTTTAACATATTTACCTTTTGTAGTATTTATGTACAGTCTAAGTGTGAATATATTTTGTAATTGTTCTTGATTGGCTACTCATCACCAGAAAATAAAAATACGTTAATTAGTAAAAGGTGACCAGTTTTTATTTTCTGGTGGAGTAGCCAATCAAGATACCATCACTACAGTCTCATACCGGCAAGAATTAATATTTTGTAGTATTGTGAGTCGTAGTTTATTTTATCTTGTTTAATTGTAACAAAGCGTATCATGCTGCACAGTAAATTATTTAATTGTTAAAATATCAACCCAGGACCACAGCTGACCATCAGAATTTATTAAGATAGTATTTTAACTAACTTTAAGATTTTCTGCCACCATCCCTAACTAACTTTCAGATCCACCATAATGGATACAATTTTTGTTTGTATGTAAAGGTCGGGTAGTGCAACGATTGAGAACAATCTTTTTAAGATGTACACAATGCGGCAATCCAAGATGGTGGCCAAAGATTTTAACATAGTCAAAATGAAGTACTTAATATCCAACAATAATTATTGGCTCTAGTCCGGGGTTGATATTTAAAAAAATTTAGTAAAAGGAAGGGGGGCATTTAAAACTCACCCTGTGTGTTTTCTGCAAAGACCAAGTGTAAATTCAATAAGCGTCATATTGCTTATTTCTCATGACATCCAAGCCTTTATGAACATTATTGTATATACAAGTGATGGTGGAAATGGTATAAATAAGGAAAATGTTTCACTACATGACATTTTGCCCACAAGAGTGCGTGAGCCAACGGTAAGAGGAGAACCATATAAATAAATGAATGAATTATTTTTTTAAGACAAAATTATATCGAAACAAAAAATACAAGTATATTATTTTAAATTTAGTTGCAATAATTATCCGCAATTAAAAACGTATTAAACAGGAATACAAATTTTCTACTTGGAAGTGTTAATTTAATATTTTTAACATTTCTGAAAATGCCACCCCAATTGACAATAGGCCCAATTATTGGGGAAGCAAAAATAGTAGTATCGCCACTGACTAAAAAAAGGTTATTGTAAAACTATTTTACGAAATTAACTAAATAATAAAATATACTTCCAAATCAAAAAGATGAGTTAAACAAGTTTTCAGTAATTGTTAAAGTAAACATGTAAACAAGTAAACACGTAAACAAATATAATACAACTTTAATGTTATAAGTAATAGAGCTACACACATCTTACTATAATACCGCGTACACAAATATGTAGTAGACGATACAAATTAATATGTAATTAAAACAATTATATATATATATGATGGTGCAAATACCTTTATACATAAAACAATGAACATTGTAAGCATTTTATATTCAGCATTACCACATTTTACTCAAGCGAGACATTTTAAGGGATGAGATTCACACAGTAGATCCTGTCAACACCTTCTCAAACTGCAAACTCCTGTAATGTGGTTTGAGGAGACATTCCACTATTGTGAAAATATTCTTAGCTCAAGGTTAAGTTCTAGTTGGTTTATCATTGAATGCTTCTAAGTTTCTCTTAACGAGTTAACATATTTGTCATACGTCGGCGTCGTCTGTTTAGAGACCGGACTACATAACCGGGTATGTTATCCATTTTGGTAAATATCGCAATTCCTACCCCTTTTTACGATGAGTAACAGATGTTAACAACATGAACAAAGCACAAAACACCCTTCATTGATTTATTTCGACAGCCGTAAATGGCATTTCAACTACCTTGTGGACATACTCTGACGAGAGCTATGTTCGCTTTTTATAACGATATCAGACTGGATCGATTCAAAAATGGACATAACAAGGAGGTACAGTTTATTACCCCTTTATTCTCTAACCCTAAAATATCATCAGATTATTTTTGATTTCTATTAATTTGAGATAGTTATAATATTTACGGACAAAGTGTGCAGTGATCCAGGAGCCGTGCATGCCTTAACTCTCCTCACACTTACATCACACATGCATGTATTACTTACATTCATTGTACGTTTCTTGACAATATTGCAAAATTGCCTCACATTCTCAGACGTATTAACACTTTTTGTACCTCAGTGTACACTATTACTAGTCTGGAATGTTACGGTGATTTAAATGTTCTAATAGCATTAACTATAGCCGATTACAATTTTAGCAAAAAAAAAAACAAAACAAAAAACAACTTAAAATGAAAAATCCCTTGTAACCTTAACTGCATTTTTATTAATTTTATATACAAAACGAAAGTATATATTATGTAATGCTATACAAACCGTAAACATATTTCCATTCCTACTTTTTAGAGATTTTTTAATCTCAGATTTAAATGTCATGTTGGCTTGGCTTGTATAAAGACGTTAGCATACGATTTTAGCGTATGAAACCTAAACATAAGCAATCTCCCGACTCAATCTGACATGCACTTGCACTATTAAATACAGTAATGTATTAGTTGCCAACAGCCCAGACAATGCAAGTACAGTATGCTGGAAAAAATAATATTTTCCTAATTATGATGCTCTTCTACGTAGTTTTGTTGAGCATGAATATACATGATTATAGATTTAATAATAGTTTGTATTAGTGAGTTCCTGAGTACACCAAAGTCGAAAATGTCTAATATTGTAATAGCACAGGAAATATTTTAATAAAGTCACACACTAATAACACTTTCTATGTTTATATTTCTACTTAAAACATATCAACTTGTATTTCAAGCACTAACGCATACCAAAAAATACTTTTGTAATAACTTACTGTAACTAAACTTAAATATACCACAAGGGGATTGAAATATTGTACATATAAGTTGGTGGAAGCCTACAAATCTTCTGATAACACTACAAACGCATAATATCAGTATGTAAAGTGTCATGGGAAAACTCCCAATTTTACGAGGGCGACAGAAGGTTAATAATAGTAATAATTCTTTATTGTCATTCAGCAATACATAGTTACAATAGACAACGTCATAAAAATGTGAAGTTATACAAACATAGTCAAATCACAGACTCTGAGTTCCAACAGAAAAAATAATCTATTATCTTAAAATACAGTATAGCAAAACTCCTAAAACTATATATTATACACATTACCATGCAGACTGTTAGATAGAGTTTAAAAGCACTGAGAAGTCAGAGTTACTAAAAAATTCATCCACTGTATAAAATTAACCATTTAGATAATTTTGATTTAAATATATTCATATTTTCTGTATTTCTAAATGAGAAGGGAAGTTTATTAAAAAGTTTAATTTGCAGATATTTATAGCTTTTCATAAATTGTGATAGTCTGGCCAGTGGGATGTACAAATCATTTGAATATCTAGTCAAGTAACTATGAATTGAATTACATGAAGTGAAATTGGAAATGGTTTGTTTCACTAAAATTAAATTATGATAAATGAAAATATTTGAAAGTGTCATAATTTTATTTTCTACAAAGAAAGATGTACAGCTAATCATGTTTGGAATATTGAACAAAATTCGTAATGCGTTCTTCTGCCATATAAAAACTCTGCCGGCTCCAGCACTATTTCCCCATAATAAATTACCGTATAATAAATGAGAATGAAAAAAAACCATGGTAAACTGTAAGAAGAGTGTGCCCTGAAACAAACTGTTTTAATTTTCTTAGTAAAAAACAAATTCTAGATAATTTATAAATTACATTGTTCGTGTGCACTTCCCAAGTTAATTTAGGATCCAGAGAAATTCCGAGCAGTTTTACCGAGCTAGAATGTTCCAACTGAGCATTACGCAATGTAAAGCAAATTTTCTCTGTTTTATCTATATTCATTTCAAGGAAATTACTTTTGAACCATTGATTTCCAATACCAATGATATTTTCAATGTCATTTTTCACTGTGCTAAAATCAGAAGATGGTAAAATAAAGGATGTATCATCTGCATATAAAATTGTCTTGCAAGGCATAAAATTTAGTAAATCATTAATATACAAAATAAACAATAATGGTCCCAGTACTGAGCCCTGTGGAACCCCAGCAAGGACCTCTCTGAATAACGATATTTGTTCCCCAGAAGCTACATATTGTTTTCTTCCGCAGAGGTAAGTCTTAAAAAAATTTAGTTCTCTTTCTTTTATCCCATAAAAATCCAATACATCCAAGGTTACATAATATCATCTATCATAGCCGAATGGGTGGTCTACAGTTTACACTATTAAATTTGTACTGGAAAGTGAATTTATCTAAAGACATTTCATGCTTAACTGATCAAAGTTTGCTGTCAAGGGATTTTGTGACTTTAAAAAATGCACGTTTTGCAAACATGTCACGTGATCAAGTTTATAACCCGATATTCTCCAAGCAATCCCATACACACAGCCAATATGCTGCCATGTCGAAATCTAAATATAGAAGAGTTTACTTTACATGACATAGACATAGGCAGGCCATATACTTGTGATTTTAGTTCAGATTTATGTGGACGACGAATACTGACACATACTTTCTCCCAAGAAACCGCACGTATACTGAAGTACACGCAGTAACTAAATAAATGTAGCACGTAAAACAAATGTAGTAAACGTTGTTTAGGCTGTTATTTATCTGGCTGTATATTCCCTTAGGGTTGACCAAATATTTTATTCATAGGTCAGCTTCATACTGGCGTAATTTGTTTTACCTTATCTAAAAGGGCATTCTTACACTGCTTACTCCCTGTGCTGTCCATGAAGGTTGAATTCGCTTCGTTATTTCGTCTGTTACCATATATAGAGGATGTAAAGTAGCTAATATATAAGTTTTTTGGTAGGCTATTTTCCCCATGGAAATCTATTCAACGGGGACATATTGTACTCAATTAGATACATATAGGGGATTTTAGGGAGAATCTTGGTAACCTTATCCCCTCCCTGATACCAAGGGGCAAATTATTTTAAATTTCATTAATGAGTAGCTTAACTTACATCAACATTTTTATTGAAAACCAGGATTTAATAAATGTGAATCATAATACATTGAGTCTTTAAAAGTATAATATGGAAAAACGGACTGCGTTTATCGATAGTTACTGATAAATGCAATGCTTTTCAAAAATAATTGTTCTAGGATAATAAGCCAGTAACTTATTTATTTTTGGGAATTCGTTAAGAGTAGAGTGAAATTTAAAATCAATTTAATTGTTTTTACTAGAATAATTAAACTGGTTTTTGAAAATGTTTAGACCTTTATAACTTTATTGAACTTGAGGATCTTGAACATACCGTTTCGCCAAGGCTTTTAAGTACTATAAACTACTAGATATACCTTGAGTTAATTCAAATTTAAATCTGCTCTTACAGTTTCACAAAATTGTAAGAGCCAATTTAAATTATTTTGTATTCTTGGATTTTAATTATTTTTAAGTCTTTTAAAATAAAAAAAAATCAGGAATGAAAATAGGCGTAGGTATTTAAAAGTGTCCGTCCAATTTAAAAATTTCATTATAATCAGATCACCAAGACAGTCAGAGAGACACAACTACGAAGATTCCTTATTTTGGCTCCACGAGCGTAATCTAATATTTCACTCAAAATCAAAATTCTATAAATTCCGTGACAATAATGCTTTCTTCATGTATTATGGAAAGGGGGAGACATGGATCGGGTCACTACAGCCTTCTATAAAGCAGACTGGGATACTTTTCGGCCCGAAGGTTATCCAAGATGTTATTATTTTATTACCACTCATGACATCGGGTTAGCTACAAAAATTAATTAATTATTTACAAACCATGAGGCTAGTATATTTCATATAAATTATATTCTCAACAATTATCTTTTCTAGGGTTTAAAAAACCTTGTATACCTAAGCGTATTTTAAATAGGGTAAACTCATTAGTGATGCGTCCTTTTAAAAAGGAATCGCAGAGAACTCCTAGTGGAATAGAGTGGTATTCGATAGTTGATTCGACTAAAGTAAAACCAGGTTAACCGGAGTGGTCGTGATTTAATTGTTTCCTGTAACCAAACTTTATAGATCTATTTACCAATAACCAAGATCGAACAATAATTCCCCGTACAAATTTTGATTACTTCGTGTAA
Source organism: Allygus modestus (assembly GCA_963675035.1). Classification (NCBI taxonomy): domain Eukaryota; kingdom Metazoa; phylum Arthropoda; class Insecta; order Hemiptera; family Cicadellidae; genus Allygus; species Allygus modestus. The sequence continues at coordinate 99,611,788 of OY776115.1, read as the reverse complement.
GAATGATAAGATAGTAAGGTGTTTAAAATGAGGACAACTTTCACTCAGTACAAACCGTTTCCGATAACCGATAAATATTTTAGAAGAATACAAATTGATGATTTTTTTTAACGATCCATGTTAAACAGGTTGGCAATGGTGAATAATGTTAACCTAAAGTAAAGTGAATAATTTACACATAATTTAGAGATAACATTAACGAATTACTTAACTTATACTATAACTACATAATTCATTTAGACAATATATAAATGCAATACACTAATTATCAGTTAAATAAATTCAAACTAATTATTTGTTATTCATTGATCTACATGCATATAAGTTTTGTAGTAACAAAATATAACTTGCTTGTAAAGCAGATTGATAAATTAACCCACAGATTAAATTATCAGCGCTTGGAATAGTGCATTAAGTAAATTATTACATCCAAAGAGAGAATAACTGAATTTTGTGCACTTACAAGGGGGATTTCGATATTCTTCTTCAAACGCGGTGCAAAACAGAGTAATTCATGTTTAATAACGACAAAAACTGTTGCTTTTACTGAGCTTTGTGAATATTAAAGGGTAAAAACATTGTTTTTATATTTTAACCCAACAATTTTCCCGATAGTTAAATAAAACACTTATCAACTGAAGTTGTTAATGATTTTAAAACAATATTGTGTTTAAAGTTTAAATTTTCAAGTTAAAATAAGACGAGCTGCTACTCCAAAAATTCTTGTGGATGAAATCCATTTCAAAGTTATTTATTGAACCAAAACAAAAACATATGTGACATCAACCAAATAAATCTCTTTTCCATTTGAATAACATGGGAACTTTGAAGTCCTGTGGGACAGAGCTCTGAGACCTAAATCGAAATTCTGGCTCCGTTACGACTTTCTTTGCAAAATTGCCTTCATATCAAAAAATAAATCATCAAAATCCGTCAAGTGGTTGTTTCGCAATCTGCAATAAATAAATTACTCGACTATTTTAATACATAGGATTGTTGTTTGTACGTCTCCTAACAATACAACTTGGCAACAAACTAATCCGCTTGAGGTCTTGTCTTTGAATAAGAATTCCATCCATTTGAAAGCTTCTTGTATTAAACAAGTTTCAAAAGTTTGTTTCACGGAGTTGAAACTTAAACATTCCAAAAACTTATATATGAAAAAAAGTTCAAAGGTTATATAAATATAAACATTTCATATTATTAGTGAATTTCCTATGGAAAGTGAACTATTAGTATGACCCGCACGGTGAAACTTAAGCCCGGGACCATAGAAGTTCCTAACATGACCCCCGGAACACGTTTTAGGGCTCGTTCAAAGTTTTATATATATGTGTGTGTGTGTGTGTGTGTGTTTACACTCTAGCGGTCGCATTTTTTGTCCGATTTACTTAAAATTTGGTAGGGACATTCCTTTCTGTAATCAGTTGGACAAGTTCGTTGGGCAAAACAATCGGAAAACTCTTAACCCCTTTTTTGGAGATTAATCTTTAAAATTTTGTATTTTTGGGCCCAAAAAGGGTCATAAAAGTCCCGGATGTAAAATTAACCCATGTATAAAGATGGGAATTAGTGAGACGAAACATTTAAGCCCTCTCCCGTCATTCTAGCATAACTATTTACCAAGTTATAGAAGAAAATGTGTATTGACCAAACACAGTACGTTGTCTTATGGGGGGTTTTACATTAGAAAAGCCTGTTATTTATTTGTTGGTGTACTTTCATCATCCCCAGCAACCTCAAGCCTACTTTAAAGCCTGACTGGACCTTCTCCTAACCTTATAATGCGCAAAATTGTATTCCCAGCATCGCAGGTAAATGGAACCAGGAGCATCAGAACAGCCAAAAAATCAAAGTTTTCAGATTTAAATAAAAATTGGAATTAATGTATTTTTTACACTGATTTTGAGTTTTAAAAGTTTTTTATGTAGAAATTCACTTCCCTCACATCAGCGTGCTGCGTGCGAACTCGTTAATTGTTGATATTGTGACAATACTTCCTCTTTTGAGAACAGGACTCTCTAACAAATATTTTGGGGCTTAAAAGTGATGAATTATTGCTATTTGTAAACTACTTTTAATATTAAATTGTAAAATTCATAGCCATTATGCCAAGAGAGAATACTTAGTTTAATGATTTGTTTGAAATCTCTACACGTATCTCTACATATATCTCCACTTTTACAAATGAATCAATAACAAAAATATATAATTACTATGATAAACTACCCTTGCACTACATATATATTTACAATATTTACACTCTGGTACAATAGCAATTTGAAAATTACCGCATATAACTTAATATCCAATTTCACTCTAATACCTGTGGGATATCGGAAGTTTCATACATGTGAAATTCAAAATATCCAGAAGAATGTGTAAACTTTCTTTGCATAAACACCACCTGTTTCTATAACCTTTGCTTTTATCTGAGATTTAGTTTTCAATCCATTCAAATAGTGTAGATATTTGTAATAGGTTATAATACATTATTTGTATGTGTAGCATGTTAACCCGTTTGTATGGTGTTTTTTGCATCTGCGGACTTCAAAACAAAAGTTATCATGGTCTCGGGCTTAAGTCTTACCATGCCACCTACGGTAATAGCTTCTTCCCTATAGGGGAAATTCGCTAAAAAGCTATAAAAGTTGAAACTTTGGTCTGAGAAGTTGTAACTAAGTTGAATTTATATTTAAGAAATGATTGTGGACCATCACTAATTCTCTCGACGTTTCGGGATCTATAATCTGTCACCGTCTTCAGTTGAAAAATACCAAAATTAGTGACACAGATCAGGAAAAGCTGGAAAAAAACAGAAACATGAAACAGAAAACTGTAAAAACAGTCAAAATAAAACACAAAAGCCATCCACTCGAGCAGAACAACCTGGCAAATCGACTGCTTGTGGTAACTCAAGCGTTATTATTTCATTATTATTTTTACTGTAACTCGCTCATCCTCTTCAAACTTAATCTCGTATCAAAAAGCTTTTAGGTCCTACTTGTGAATTATATTTTTTGTCTTACTGAAAATAATATTTAAATAACAATGTCACAAAAACAACAAATTATCACACGTTAACCACAGAATGTTTGCTTCAATCTTGAGTTGTTTATTGTTTACAAGATGGATAACGTAATCCATTCATATTGAACAGCTGATGACCTCTACCAAAGAATGGTTTTTGATGTTCTTTTTGATGGACGAAAATATCATAAAGTCAATACTTTATTCATCCAGTGAATAAAAATAAGAGCTTTAGAATCACATGCATGTGGTACTTTTGAGCAGGATGACAAAAAAAAAAATAGTTTAATTTTACAGTAAAATCGATTATGCTGTGAATGTTTCCATCATAAAATATTACCTACATAATAATTTATCAACTTAAATCGTATCAATAATACGTAACCCTTCTAAAAAACTTTAAGTTCCAGTGATAAGTTCCTAGACACTAAGTATACAGTAACTGCTGCAACAACATAACCTAACTACTTTGTAGGGAAATTTGGCATACATGCTACTAATTTATGGGGTTTATATTACAAGATTTATGAGTGTTTACAGCCAAGAGTTGTATTGCTGTACTTGCTGTGATTGCCAATTTAGGTATATATGCCCTCATGTTCTCGAGTGTCATAGCACATATACGGCACAGTGCAAACAAGGTAATAAATGCTTAATGGCGGCAATAACCGTTAAGTTTACCGAACTTTGGGAACATTTCAGAGATAAAAACGGTGACTGTAAACCACAACCTAAACAGTAGGAAACTATTTAATTGTAATAAACACAGTAGTTTAATATTTTACCGCGAAGAATAACAATATGTTTTATGTTTTAAGTATAACTATTCCATCAGTTCTCTTTTTAAATTAATTAATACATCAATCAATAAATTTAGTTGTAATTTTAACGAGGCCTAGTTTCGATTACAAAGTAACCATCTTCAGGTTCCCAAACATGTAAATAAATAACAAATTCAAGTAAATTAAAGTTCAAATTTAAGTAAATAAAAACATTAGGTTTTATAAATATGCAAAACTAAGTACAGCTCATTAAGTTGCAAAATTAAAATTGGAATCAGGGAAGTAGTTTGTTTTAATCCAACATAAACCAAATATAATCGGGTTTGAAATAAGTGGAGAATTATGCATAGGTCTAGAATCATTGTCCACAACTAAATTTTTAAATGTCTTTATAAATAATTGTTTAAAAGCATAAAGTTTATCTGGGTTTCTTACTCCCTTACAATTATCAAAATGGTGATCTTCATCAATGCCATGTTTTGCAATAGCAGAGCAATCTATAGTCTGAAGTGCTTGGTGTTCATTGAATGATGTCTTAACTGATCTTCTTGCTTTTCCTTTACATTTTTCCCACTGATTACAGTTTATTTGGTATACTCACTTTTATTTTCATCCAATATTTTTGCTAGAAACCCTGATGAAGTTGATGCTTTTGAAACATTATTTATAACTAAATTTATATTTTAGTTGTGAACATTGACTTAAATTAAAAATTCTCCACTTATCTAAAACCCGATTTCATTTCTATGTATACCTATGTTAAATTAAAGGTTTCACTGATACCAATTTTAGTTATACAGTTTAATTTTGCTCAGCTGTACTTAATTTTTGCATATTAATATAACCTAATGTTTTTATTTACTTAAAATCGTAACCTTAAATTAAGTAGTTCGGGAACCTGAAGATTGCTACTTTGTAATCGAAAGGCCTCTTTCAAATAAAAAGATTAAATTGAAACTTTGAATACCCGAAGGGCACAGCCCTAAATGAGAGTATATCCGGTGCCCAAATATACTTCTTTAGGAGGGTAACATTATAGTAGTCTACAGATTCATTCTTGCAAAAGATATTCAGCTACTTTACCAATAAAAAATTAATTTAATTTTAAGTCCTGTGACTAATCAGGATATATATAAATGCCAAAATTTAATTTGGTTTACCCACATAACAAGTAGTTAGTTAAGACTCTTTATTTCGCCTACCAAACCAACCAGGAATATATTTTTAACTGAACTCGAAATAATGCAATATGAATTTAATAATTTAATAATGTTAGTTAATTATATACAGTAGATTGTTTTTATTATTTAGAGGCATGCAAATAACAGTTTTTACAGTATTTGATTTTGCTAAAGCAAGCAAATTTAATCCTTTGGAACAATTATAAAATCCGCGATTAGTGATAATTTATTTTGATGTCCGTTAAAAGCTTTGCAACTTTTAGACAAATAATTGATTCTGAGGTTGACAGCTCATAATTAAAGTTGAAAGCCTTACGCCAAGAATGAGTTAATAAGAGATTCATTTTCCCCCTATAAAAATCATTAACTGTCTAAAATAAATTAATAATTAGTTATCAACCATAAAATGTTTAATTTAGGTAATCGTATGCACATAATGTACAAGTATACGTCAACATTGCTGAACAAAAGTAATTCTATTACACATTTAAGTAATTTAATTAATAATTTCTAAGCATTATACCACATTATTAGCTTGGTAAGGTTGGTAAAGTGACATATACCATACATTTGAAACTAAAAGCTGGCAATTTGTTAAGCAATTCCTGTCATATAACGAACACTACATGAAAATATTGCGCCGGTAAGTATGAAGAAATAAACTCACAAGAGTGGAAACGAGCACCAAGGAAAAAGTAACAAAGATGAAACGAGTACCAGTTCGGACTTACGGAGAGCAACCCATTTCTCTCTTCTGTTGGCTGCTCAATTGTTCGTCAACCGGCTAGAGTATTTCTTGTGTTTAGCTTCTTTATAAATTATATGCAAAATAATACTGTCCGATCCGATATCCAAACATACCAAACCACATAGATAATCTCTCAGCAACCTAGGCAAATTTTATGTTAGACAGCTATTCTTCTTTTTTATCGTTATTAACTTTCGAACTCGAATGTACTGGACGGAAATCCGTCTAGATATATTATTTTAATTTCTCTAATTGCACTTGAAGCAATCAATAAAGCCAAAAAAAAAAAAAAAAATACAGTTCTATAATTTTAATAAAACTATCGCGAAACCCCATTTTACCAGTTATCAGTTTTATTTAACAACTTTTTATATTCACTTGATACATTCAGAACACATTTTAGTGATGAATACTGATGTATTGTATAATGTAATGTGTAAACAGTGGAATATTAAAGAAGACATAGGTAAAGCCTTATACTATTATACTCAAACAATACATTTTATGAGACGTGATTCATACAAATATTCCTCACACATCGATCAGAAATTGCAAGATCCATTAATATGATTTTAAAATACATTTCCACCTATTGTCGATTGAGATTTGAAATCACTTCTTTCATAAATAATTGAAATAGTGTCTGGATCATTAAATTCTTTTTAAGTAAAATAATTTTAAAAAATATTTATTTTTATTTTTATTTCATACAGAAAGTTTACAAACTCTGTAAAAATTTTAAAATATTTTTCCTTTTGGATTATGATAAATGTTAAGTATAATATAAATATATATTCCACCTTAATTCTTGTTTTTACGCTCAAATAATATTCTTCCGGGTTAAGGATAAACTTATATTGAGTTCGATGTTTCTAGCTCCAATTGTTTATTAATGGTGGTTACCGTAATTTTCAAATCTAGTTTATGGCAAAATGAAACATTTTATAGGAGCAAAATTTCTAGCTAGGTACCATCTACATAGTTGTTAATCGGGAAATTAATGCTCAATCTTATACCACAATGAATGAATAAATGAAATAGCGCTTTAATTTTAAACAAATACAGGTACACTGTGTACATTTCACGCAGGAAACTTTTACCTACACGCATTACAGCAATAGCCACTTCGGGCCGTCTGTTGGGTCGGCTAACCTGAATATGTTTTATATACATATTAAACACAAATTTATTGTAGCATTGAAAAGACGCAGTGAAAAACAGTAGTTTTTTTATTATAAACTAAAAATCACTGTATGTAGGATACACCTCTCTTTGCCATTTCTCTTTGCCATTCATCCAATCATTAATTACATTTTCAACGCATCTTTGAGACTCTGTTCTTTCCCTTCTTCTTAGAAGTCTGCTCTCATTCGCCCCTTAAACAAGATCTCAGCTCCTGCTTCTTGTCAGGATTTCAGGCCGATCAGTGTTTTTCCCGAACTATCTAAAGGCCTTGAAAGAATCGTACACTATCAAATTACAAATTACATGGCTGAAATTACTATTTTATCTAACTACTAGCTGTACCACCCGGCAGACGTTGTCATGCCTTTGTGCATGACCAACTAAAACCAATATCACCAAGATCACCTGTTCAAGTAAACATGTTATTAGCTTTTATGTAAACAGCAATATCTTTCCATAAGGTTTATATGGAAACCCTTTTGGGCCTCTTGGGAGGAACCCAATTGAGTAAGGACGAAATCGATGGCTTAAAAACCTTCTTCGTAAAATTTTAGATATATATACCAAGTTTCATGGCAAACGGGTCCATAAACTTAAAATATATACACAAAAAAACAAACAAACAAACATCCTTTTTTATAAATATAGATTAGTAGTAGGGTGTATTGGACACTCCGAGGGCAGGAGGGACAGGAGGGACCCCCCCCCCCCCCGAGCCCCCCCCCCCTCGCGAATTTTTTTTTTGCGAATTTTTTTTGCGAAATTTTTTTTTGCGAATTTTTTTTTTTTTTGCGAATTTTTTTTTTTGCGAATATTAACCTAACCTAACCTAACCTAACCTAACCTAACCTAACGTAACCTAACGTAACCTAACGTAACCTAACCTAACTTAACCTAACCTAACCTAACCTAACCTAACCTAACCTAACCTAACCTAACCTAACCTAACCTAACCTAACCTAACCTAACCTAACGTAACCTAACCTAACCTAACGTAACGTAACCTAACCTAACCTAACCTAACGTAACATAACCTAACCTAACCTAACCCATCCTAACCTAACCTAACCTCGGATCAGATTTCTGATTGCAGATTCTTGTTCGGCTAGTCGAGCCGAGAAATTTGAGTACCCACAAAGTACATTTGGACGATGTGGGGGGGGGGGGGGGCTATCTCGGTTACCATAAGTCGGATTTGAATTCTGATTGCAGATTCTTGTTCGTCTAGTCAAGCCGAGAAATTTGCATACCCACAAAGTACATTTGGACGATGTAGGGGGGGGGGGGGGGCTATCTCGGTTACCATAAGTCGGATTTGAATTCTGATTGCAGATTCTTGTTCGTCTAGTCGAGCCGAGAAATTTGCATACCCACAATGTACATTTGGACGATGTAGGGGGGGGGGCTATCTCGGTTACCATAAGTCGGATGTGAATTCTGATTGCAGATTCTTGTTCGTCTAGTCGAGCCGAGTCATTTGAGTACCCACATCGTACACTTTGGATGATGTTTACAAAAAAGGGGCCCGCACCACACTTTTGACCTTTTTTTTTTTTTGCATTTTTGGAATCTCCTCGTCAAGCCGAGTATTCTCAGTACCCACATGACATACTTTGGATAATTAATACAAGAGTTGATCAGGGTAACGCTACAACCAACAGAGCTAGCCCATCAGCGCTTGCGGTCAATTGAACTAACAGTGAATGCAAATTTTAAGGAGAATATAATTGCAATGCTTTGAACATATACTGCAAAGGGGGGTGTATCGATACACCCCCCTTCAAGTACTCTGCGCCGAGGCAGCTGTTCGCACAACCGACTGACGCGTCCAGTCTACTGTCTGGGAATGCGGATGTTGTAATTTGATACCTCGACTGGAGGGTGCAGGTGTTCACACAAAAAACCGACAAGTCGAGACCTGTCTGGGAATGCGGATGCTGTAATTTGATACCCCGACGGGAGGGCGACGCGACCCTTCCAGGAACCCATTATAGTCCGCCCGTATCGAGTTCCATTAGAGCAGGGTGGTCTTTACCCCAGACAGCGGTTGAGAGTTTTTGCCCCGACCTTCTCCGGAATCCATTAGTGGGGATAGTCACCCACATCACCAGCCCTCCCTCAGTTCAGTTCGAGAGTTCAGTGCGTGAAGACGTGTTAGTCCGATCCTGTTCCGTTCTACGCGATTTGTGTTAGTTGCTGATTATCATCATTTGCGATTTGCGATTTGCGTAAAGCACCTTTGAACTATTTAAAACGTACGTGTTGTGCTGTATTGTTTGTGATTATCAAAACTTATAATCCATATTAAAGATGAACGCCACACACGTTTGTACCATTTGTGGTTGTATTTTCGTGCGTAGAAACAATTTGGTGCAACACCACATCAGATTCCACGGCTTGAGACCACAACTACCACCACCAACACCAACGCAGCAAGGTACGTTTTTTGCGTTGCATTATTGTTTTAATCATACCTAAATGTTAGTAATATAGGAATACGTTATGCAATATAACCGCAGAGTGATAAAATAATTTTTATTTAACAGCTTTAACTATTTAGCACGAATAGAGAACTCTGTTTTTTTAATTTAAAATTACATGACTATATCAATATAATTTAATGTTAATAACTTATGTTATTGCTCGCCCCATCAAGTCAAGTCATCAGAGTACCCACATTACAAACTTTAAAAAACAAATTTAACCCCCCCCCCCCCCGAGAAAGGCCCAAAGGGGGGGGGGGCACTGAGAATTTGAAAGTACTCTAAACAAAGGTAGGTGTTAAACATACTTCACAATCTAATCGTTTTGTGCGTTTGCAGATGGAGTAGCTGCATGTCGGCTTTGTCGAGCCACATTCGTAGACTGGGGAGCTTTAGAGCGTCACATGGAAGCGAATCACCGAGTCATTCCACCCCGGGAGGTGATTGATGCTCCGCAGATGACTGCCTATGACAACCGACACTCCGTTGAAGGTGAGAATCCACATTAAAATAACTTTTTCCCCTTGAAACTAATTACCTTTTTTATAATTATTTAACTAGGTACATGAAGAAGAAGAATGAGACCGTGACAACTGGTGTACTATTGATTTAATTGCTAGGGGGGAGATTTTCGCTCCCCCTAACACATAATGGGTTAGGGGGAGATTTTCGCTCCCCCATACGTCAGGAATTGTTGAAGACTAGAACAAGAATGAGACCGTGACAACTGGTGTTCTGTTGATTTAATTACTAGGGGGAGATTTTCGCTCCCCCTAAAACATAATGCTTCTTTAGGGTTGGCGCAGCTCAATATTGCGGCTACATCCTTAGCCTTGAACCCCGAATCATGAATGTAGACAAACAGTACAGAAGATTACATTCCCTGTTTGAAAATTGATATTTTTAATTAACAACTACATTTTGAAATTTGATTCTCGAGAGAGGGGAATTTGTATCTTTAGTTATCCTAATCTGTTTTTTATTTTTATTTTCAGATGAAGGACCGGGTCCTGGCCGCCACACCTGCCATGAATGCGGTCGCCGTTTCCGTCGTGAAATACACCTGCGTCGACATGTGGATTCGGTACACAGCAGAGTCCGCAGGTTCATATGCGGCACATGCGGCGTCGAATTCAAGAGGGAAGACAACCTGCGTCGACACACCATGCAATTTCACGGTGATGGTCAAGAACGGAGATTCCCTTGCGCATACTGCGACCGGGATTTCAACACGGGGTTCAACAAGGACCATCATGAGCGGTTCTCTTGCCCGATCATGAAGGACCTGATCCTGAACCGAGTGGCTATGATACAGGACGAACCCCAGCCAGGACCCAGCACGGAGCCACAACCCAGTACGAGCACACACCAACAACCCGATGATGTTGAGATGACTGGAGCAGGACAGTCAAGCCCCGTATTCTCACTCATTCAACGGGGTTTCCGCAACCGCCTCCTAACCTACCGTCTGCAGCGACCGATGGAGAATCTCGTCACAATCGGAGAAGTGATGGCGCTGTTGATTGTGAGCCTTACGGAGTTGCTTGAGAACACCTTGGCGAAACACCGCAGCATTAAGGTCAACTTGAAGCTGGAGTGTGAATTCCAAAATATTCACAACAACACCTGCCTGCGCAACTTCAAAACGAAGATGACTCCGTTGACGACGACCTCGGACCTGAACCAGTACATCACAACAGCTTTTGCGAAGCTTATCAGAGAGAAGGCTGAGTGTGATCATATCGGCTCCGGGTGGACATACCTTCGCGTTCGTGATTTGGAGGTCGGTATTAACGAATACACTCCTCTAGGTGAAGATGGTCGAGCTTGGCTCCCACTGCCTATGTCTCTGGAGAACACCCAAGCAGTCGTCAACGTATCGAACGCCGATGAGCGGTGTTTTATGTATGCAGTCCTGGGAAAGTTTGTTCAAGAGAACCCTAAAAGACCGGCATCGTACACCGACGACATCATCGCCCGATACGATTGGACCGGCCTTCAATTCCCCGTTGCTCTGAAGAGTATCAAGACGTTTGAGCGGACAAACAACATCAGTATCAACGTCTATGGTATTGATCACACGTGCGTGGGTCAGAAACCTGACGGACGACCAACGTATCAGGACACCGTGTTTCCCTTGAAGATTTGTAGGCAGGAGCGTGAAGACCATTGCGACCTTTTGTACGTGACAACGGACGGTGATAGTCACTACGCCTACATCAAAGACCTTGGCCGACTGATCCGTCCACAGCTCACAGCACATATGGGCAGGATATTCATCTGTAAGCGGTGCTTCGCGCACTTTGATAACCGTCCGAACAAGCTTGGTCTGACGGGTGCACAGCGTCTGGAGGAGCACAGGCGGTACTGCTCCGCTTCGGCCCCTATTCGCATGGATACGCCGAAAAAGACAGAAATCAAATTCAGCCATCCAGAGTTCACCCGACGCGAGCGTTTCACCATCTACGCGGACTTTGAGTGTGCTCTACTGCCGACCGCGGAGATGGATGAACAAGTGGATGAACCGCACGGAGGAGTAGCCACCCACATCCACATCCCATACGCCTTTGCGTACCAGATTATCGACTCGTACGGACTTGAGGAGTTCGAGCCTCGTGTCTACTTCGGGGATGATGCGTCAAAGACATTTATGGAGATGTTGAAAGCTGATGTTGAGCGATTGTGGAACTTCCTGTACGAAGCAAGAAATCTGCGCCCTGTCCTGACCCCAGCGGAAACGATGCAGTACAACTCGACAGCGAATTGCTACCTCTGCGGATCGGCATTTTCAAGCGAAGACCCAAAGGTTCGTGATCACAACCACGCGCCGCCCTACGAGTTCCGTGGCGCTGCGCACAGATCATGTAACCTACGCTACAGGGAGCAGCGAGTAGTCAACTGCTACTTCCACAATCTCTCCAACTACGACGCTCACTTCATAGTGCGGGAGTTGGCGGTCGACCCTGGTGATGTTGAGGTGTTGGCTCACACGGAAGAGCGGTACATCGCTTTCACGAAGCGGTTCCTGTTCGACCGAGCAGCGGCACCGGTTGGGATGCAAGGGCGTGGAAAAAGACAGCCAGGATTCAGAGTCAGGTTCCTCGACACCTACAGGTTCCTGGCTTTGAGCCTCGCCAGCCTCGCAGCCGCACTTCCACCAGCTCAACTCTTGGAGACGAGGAAGAGATTCCCCGAAGACCACCTCTTCGATCTAGTCCGTAGGAAAGGCGTGTTCCCGTACAACTTTGTAACGTCGAACGCCGTATTGGAAGATACTACGGAACTGCCTCTGCAGCGAGATTTCCACAACGACCTGACCCTGGAGGACATAACGGATGCAGACTACGAGCATGCTCGCAACGTGTGGGAAACCTTCGGTTGTAGGAACCTCAAGGACTACGCCGAGAAGTACCTGCGCTGTGACATTGCGCTGTTGACTGACGTCTTTGAACGCTTCAGGGACACGTCGATGGCTGAATACGAACTAGACCCTGCGCACTACTACACCCTACCGTCATACGCCTGGGATGTTATGTTAAGGACCTGTCGAGTGGAGCTTGATACGATACAGGACTTTGATATGTACCTCTTCTTCGAGCAAGGCATCAGAGGAGGTATTTCCCAGGCGATCACCAGACACGCCAAGGCCAACCATGATGGATGTCGCCCTGAAGATCGACGACCTGAAGAGCCAACGAATCACCTGCTATACTTGGACGCTAACAACCTTTACGGTTGGGCCATGTCCCAGTGTCTTCCACAGGGGCACTTCCAATGGCTCAGCCGAGAGGAGATCTCGTCCCTGGATATTGCAGCGTTGGACCCCGAAGGACCCACGGGCTACGTCTTGGAAGTTGACCTTCGCTACCCCGCCCACCTGCACGACCTTCACAAGGATCTCCCCTACTGCTGCGAGACCAAACGTCCGCCAGGAGGGAAATTCAAGAAGCTCGTTACGACTCTGGATGACAAGAAGAACTACATCTGTCATTACAGAATCCTGCAGCAGGCGCTGGAAAACGGACTGGAGCTTGCGAACGTGCATCGCGTCATCTCGTTCCGTCAGTCTCGGTGGTTAGAGAGCTACATCCTAATGAACACCGAACTGAGGAAGAAGGCCAAGACCAAGTTTGAGCAAGACTTTTTCAAGCTTATGAACAATGCGGTCTTTGGCAAGACGATCGAGAATGTTCGCAAGCGAATGAACTCTAAGCTGGTGTGTACGCCGGAGATGTTCAGGAAGTACGTAGCCAAGTCAAACTTCCTGGACCGAACCTACTTCAACGATGACGTCGCCATTGTACACATGTCGAAAGTCAATATAGTCCTGGACAAACCGCTCTACGTCGGAATGTGTGTCCTCGATCTGAGCAAGTGGCTCATGTACGACTTCCTTCGAAAGATGAAGAACCGCTACGGTGATCGACTGAAGGTTGACTACATGGACACTGACAGTTTCGTGTTCGACGTCCAGACTGAAGATGTTTATAAGGACATGTTGGAGCATCTGGACGATTTCGACACCAGTGCGTACCCCCGAAACCATCCCTGCTACAGCCCCATAAACGCAAAAGTCATTGGAAAGTTTAAGGATGAAGCGAACGGTCTTCCGCTGCTCGAGTACCTCGGTCTTCGCTCGAAACTATACTTCATGGATATAGTCGAGTTCGAGGAGAGGACTGAAGATGACGAGTTGCAGGTCATGACGGTGAAGCGCGCCAAGGGAGTCGCTAGAGGTGTTGTAAAACACAATCTAACCTCTGACGACTATCGGGAATGCCTCTTCAATGGCGTGTTGAAGAGAACCATCAACACCAGGTTCCAGTCCCGAAACCACCGCGTCTTCACAGTTCAAGTCGACAAGCTATCCTTGAGCTGTAACGATGACAAACGCTACATCCTTCCGGACGGTGTAAATACACTGCCTTGGGGACATGTTGACGTGCCACCTCAGCCCGAAGACATCCCTCAAGACGATGAAGAGGCGGAGGATGAGGAGCGTTGAGTGGTTGTGTCATATTACCAAAGACCCTGACTTGACTTGTAAATTTCCGATTTTGCTAAACCTAGTCATTAGTTTGTATCGAGTCTCGTAAAACTTAGAAATGTGCTCCTTTGTTCTTTTTGTTCTAGTCGTTAGTTTGTGTCGAGTCTCGTTTTGCTAGCTAAACACAAATGTTCAGGAGCACATACTCGATGTAAAATATATATAAGGTGTGTAAATAAATAGCCAAATTGTTCGTATATACATTTGTCTTTTTTTTCCTCCCCTCACATAGTCTTAAGATTCAAAAGTAAACTACCAATTCAAATGTCTGACTACTTGCTAAAAGTGTAATTGCTAAAGGAGGCTAGGATATGAATGTTACTTTAGAATCATTGTATGATAGGTATGTCCAAAATTGGGTCAGACCTAGTGTTTTCACCAACACGCAAGGGGGGTGAAAGGGGGGTGTATCGATACACCCCCCTTTCACCAACACGCAAGGGGGGTGAAAGGGGGGTGTACCGATACACCCCCCTTTCACCCCCCTTTGCAGTATGTGTTCAAAGCATTACATTCATCTTTTACGTCAAAATTTGCATCCAATATCTGTTTTGCTCGTTCAATATGTGTCTGTCTGACTAATTGCTAAAAGTAAATACTAAAGGAGGCGAGGATGGGAAATAATAAGAATGTTTCTTTTTTTATTCTGAGTACACAACTAGTTTATTGAGAAAAATGCAAAATTTCAAAACTCAATTGGTATACATTTGTGCAAAGAGTCTTCTGATCAGTGCATCGTTGTGGCCGACAGAAGAGTGTTCAAAGAGCTGCACAAAGTCCTTCATCTTCATGCCGTAGTGGGTGCGGCAGTACAGGAATACAAGGCAGTATTGACCGCAGACCAGAGTGTTGTCACTTTGAAGGCGATGTTCGTTGTACAGGTAGCGACGAGCGTTGCGTCTCAGGAATCCTTGGTAGAATTGAAGATGTGGCGGTTGACCGTAGCTGTCAAAGAATTCAATTATTCCTCCTCCTCTGTTAAGGTAGAAAGCGACCCAGTGAGTGCCGTCTTCATTGTGTGGATCAGTGTTCACAATCATAGCAGTAGATGGTGAAATATAATGGGGCAATTGATCCGCAGCGTAGACACCAACATTCTGTACGGGCAGTTTAGCCATACACTTTTGTATCTCTAAGGTATTCATTCTACTGTGTCGACGCCACAGTCAGTAGTAGGAGTAGTAGTACTAGTAGCAAAACAAAAGCAGGAACTGGTATCACTCTCACCATCGTCAGCGTAATCATCAGCGTCAGCGATATTTGTGCTTAGATGTAACCAACTGCGTAATGTGATGCAATTGGCTAGAGCGCATCGTGTGTGAGCTGTTCTGTGGTGGCGACATCGCACTGCGTTTGTTGATAGTAGACTGTTGATTGACGATAGTGATCCGCAGCCAATATCGTTGATATCCATGACATTAGTAGTACAGTGATCCGTGATGAAATTGTATCGTACAAACTCTTTTTTCTCAGCACCTTTGACGTAGACAATCGGTCGTTTGGCGATACATGCACGTAACTTTTCCTCTAGCACATGATACCAGATATCACCTTGGTCCCATTCCAATCCGTGACAGTGTTTTGTGAGCCAATAGCTTTCACGCAGTTTCTCTTGTGATAGGAAATCTCGACTGAATGGTGATTTGGCGATATGATGCATTAGCAGTGTTCCACTGACCAATTCCAAGACGCACACTTCCTTCAGAATGTAGTCATTTGCGTTGTCCTTGAAACATTGAAAATCCACAATAATTGGAGATGCGGAATTTTTACGCGGTACTCTGCATAAACGATCCATCTTGTGCGAGTGTTGGTTGTTGACTGAGGAGGAGGAGGACGATGACGCCGCCGCCGACGATCTAACCGCCAAAGTCCGCAGACACGTTGCGATGACGATCGATTTCGATGACGTTGTCAAACTCTGCGTATACCAGACAGTTGACAGTCTCTGTGAGCCCCGTGTCGAAAGCAATCTCCATACGCACACTACCGTTGCGCACTAGGTTCCAATGAGTCGTGTCGCTTGCTGACATATCAGGTGTTAGATCGAATGCCATCAGACAGTATCCATCGTCGTAATCATCTCTATTTATGAGATTACCAGCATCGCTAAAGTGTATGCCGGAGCCTGAAAACAGACTGTGATACGCCATCACGTATTTTCCCTTGCCGGTTTCGTAGTGTGGTTGTAGCGGTTTGGACGGCACTTGTTCACCGTCCACGTACAGCGAGAAGTAGTTGGTTTTGAAATTTTGAAAGTTAAATGGATTCTTTTTTAAATCGCCATTATAAGCGGCGTTGGTGACCAGTCCGACAATGATTCGTTTCGGCACTTGACCTAGAAACACATTGTCCAAAGTTTTGCTCCTCACTCCAAACGGCAGTGTGAATGTTTTCAATTCCACTCTAGTGATTGGGTATTTAGCTGTGCCGGTCTGAAGCGTCTTGCTGTGCGCCAACAGTACAGTGGGGCTAACTTTACACCTTCGTATCCAGAGATTCGCATCAACAATGTGCACCTTGTAGTCACCATCATCCGACATAATGGAGAAGGAATCTTTTGATCGGATCAGTTTAAAACGCAGTTCCACACCGTTCAACAGGAACTTGTTCTGATTACACATGTCCACATGTAGGCGACCGAGCATATCGATTTCACGACTTTTATTTGTCATTTTTCGTCTCGCCTTTAGTCCATCGTTATCGTCCAGAGTATTGTCCATGTGGCCGGCATCGTCCGCGTTCCACAATCCACATGTTAAATGTGATTTCCTAGCATCATAGCCGTAATTCAGCAATGTTTCAATATACGCTCGATATGCATAAGTGTTGTTTTGTGGTGTGACCAGTTTCTGATTCATACTCATATCGACTTGACTGAATAACGTGTGCAGCCAATTGTTGACTGGGCCAATTTTGTTCGATTCATCGGCATCTGCGATTGCCGCTCCTGTCGACTTGACAATAGACGCTGTAACTTCCAACATTGTTTGCGAAAGATCGGTGTATTCTTCGCCGTTGCCGGGCACAACAAACTCGATGGGCGAATCATCAGTCAGTGTGGAGATTGGTTTGTACTGAATCCATTTGCCGCTCTCGATACTGGTCTGCGTCGGCGGTAGGGAGAATAAGTCCAATTCCGTCTTGACGCATTCACACGACTTTTGATGTAGAAACGACATTGCTAGCGTGTGTGTTAATTGAATATATCACGTACGGAAGTTCTCCTCACTGCTTTCCTCGTCTTCCTCGTCTTCTTCCTAACTGTCCTTCTCTTCTTGCTGCTGCTCTTGGATGACGACGCCGACCTTCCTCGAAGGAGTTTCGTCAAAGACTGCGGTGTGACACGACGGCCGCCGAACATGGCGCGCTTCGCGTTCCTCTTACGCGAGAGTCTCGCGTTAGTCTTTCGCGCAGGAGTAGCGCGTCGGTGTTTCGTGGTATTCTTTCGCGTTACGCGACGGTGTTTCGCGCGAGAGCCGCCGCCACCACTTAGCACACGTTGAAGTTTGCCATCCGCCCTGCGTTTTAGCGAGTCTGTAAACTGGCTGAAATGATCTCTAGCGGCTTCTTTGGGATCCCGCTGGTGCATGGCCATGTCGCCCAAGAATCCAACACCGGATTTCAACGCCTCTTTGGCCACAGCAGAGGCTCCCGACTTGAGCAGCGGTGTGATGGTGCGGAACATACCGCCTAGGAAACTGCCAATTCCATGTCCGCGCTGGTAGGGTGCACCGCGAAATACCCTATCGATACTGCCGCCGGTCTGCTGCAACTGTTGGCGACGGTAGTAAGCCAAGTAGGGATCGTTTGTATTCATAATTGCTGAGCTACTTTTTTGAAATGAAGCTTCACGTACGACGTCCCAAAGAGGAATGACGCTTTTTTACTAGCGTGATCCCTTAGGTCAATATCGATCGTTTCAAATGTTCCTTTCATAACTGGCGCATAATGAGGACTGATGAAATGCACAGTCTTATGCGCGCCGTGTGTGTAGTTATCTCTGTCAATGTTGATAATCTTCAAAAGTGGCGCTGTAGTGTCGCCAATCAGCTGCGGTTCAATCAGATCACAATACACGTACAAGTGTGTCGGCAGTCCCATAGTCAGATTTGGTGGCCATATCGCTGTGAGGTCATTTGTCAAAACGTTCTCGTACGGATCGAAACCCAACTGGAGAGACAGCGCTTCGGTGAAATGCACTTTGCTTATACCGTCCACCATTGTCGTGATCTTGACTCTGTCCTGCTCTTTGTCATACTCAAAGTACAAGTACTGGGTTACATCCTTCGCTTTATTGATCATTTTCAATAAATCGGTTATGTTCTTGTAATAACCGGGTTTCATCTTTAGCATAATGTGCTCGACGCTGAGTGTGACGGGAATACTCGGCAGAACGAGTTTATAGTCGAGCCAAATACACGATTCCTCGTCCACAGTCATAAAGGAGCATGGATAATGCGCTTCGACCAAAGCCATCTCCCACTCGCCATCGCCTTCTAATCGAATTTGTCTCGGCAGATGTGTAGTGTACTTGGACACTGTGTTTTTAGGAAAATAATCCTTTGAGCTGTTGCTGGGCAATGTCAAATAGAACTGGTTGCTATTAGGCATTTTGCAAATCTTGCGCTCCTACCCAAGAATTGAACTCGTCTCCGTAACCTGCCCACTTGACGAAATAACGCTTACTGCGACCGCGACCCTTAGCGGCTAGTATTTCAGCAATCTTGAACAGATGGTCGTTGTATATTGTCACTTTTTGTAATTCGTATTCGTAAAACTGACCAGTCACTTGTTCACCGTTGAGATCCGCCAAAGTGTACATTGGTAGAGGCATCAATGTGTTTACACGACGCACCACAAACACTTCTTTACTCCAATTAGTCTCGTAGCCTTTTGCGAATGTGCCCTTCTCCTTAGATATGCGCACTGTGGTGCCAACTGTCAGTTTTGCCTTAACACGACGCGGTATCTTACCGAACATGCGACGCCATACCTGATGCAATATTCGCTTATTGTCGACAGTCACATCGACTGGCCGTATTCTGTTGCCTAGACTCTTGTGAGCGCTGTTGTTGTATGCGCTAACCAGTTTGTCCAACACATCTACGTAACGATATGTGTTTTTGTAAGTCAAATATCGCCACATGCGCGTTTTCAAAGTGCGATTCACGCGTTCCACTACGGCCGCTTTAACATCTGGGTTTTGTGTAGTGACATAGATGATTCCGTATTGTTTGAATAACCTTTTCGTCTTGGCACCGGTGAATTCAGTACCTTTGTCGGTTTGTAAACAGCGAGGTGTATCGGTCGCTTCGGCAAATATCTCCTCGAAAGCGTTGGCCACTTCAGCTCCTTCTTTCCGCCTCAACGTCCGCACATACAGGTGTTTGCTAAACACGTCTATTACAGTCAGTAGGTAGTTGACGCCGTCGTTGTGTTTACTAAGACCACGCATATCGTTCAAGTCCGCTTGCCACAATTCAAATGGACCATACACTATGTAAGGATTGCGCGGGAAACGCTTGCGTGCCGGTTTGTGCAATGTGTAAGTGTCCTGTGTTTGTAACCATTCAATCACTTTGCGTTTTGAAACTGGTTTTGCAGCTCGCGCTAAAGGAGCTACACCACCATACGACGAAGGTTCGATGGGATTGTAATACAAACGCTCCATAATACTGAAAACCTATCCTGTGTACGTTTCCCACTTGTCCAAATTTGACGACAAATTGTTTCTAGTTAGAAGATCAAACTGCCCTGTCGGTGTAGATGTTACACGTTTTCCTCCAGCCGATCGAAGCCGATTTACTAGCGGTGTTCTCAGTATTGATTCAGTTGATGTGTCTTCCACGTCATCGTCTAATCCTTCTCCTCCTGTGAATGATGATCGATATTCGGCATTTATTTCCTTTAGTGCTCTTAGATTATTCATATAGTCCTTTGGCACGTTCATCGCTTTCAATGCGTTGAGCACTTCCCGCCATCCTGGCGGTATGTAATCACGCATACGCACCTTTACTATGCAATTTAAGATATCCACTAGATTTGAGTCTGGGATTTTTACACCGTTGATGTACACTGAATAGCCACTGTCCCAACTGATTAAGCTGCCGTCACGTTTCATGAAACGTAAAAGATTGCGGGCATCAGATCTGTAAGTTTTGGAAAACGTTTCCACAATCTCTTCCACTGGACCACCTTCCGCAGCGGGGTGCGATCGTTGACTATGTTCAATCCCACCCGTCTCCACGATTGGTATGCTAATCGGTTGGCGTCTATTCTCTGCAATATGCAAGAAGCGATGTAACGCTTGTTTGTACAATTTCCACTTTTCACTATCGTCCATACGTTTGTTATTCAATATTTGTTGCATCTCCGCGTCGAGGCTGTTTTCACTGGATAGATTAGTCGGTCTGTTATCCGTAGCATTTGATTGCAGTCGATCAATCAACTCTTGCGGCACAACTACCATCTTCTTCGCATGTTCCATATTTGCACTAATGACTAGCTACTTTTCTAAAGTGTAACTTCACGCACGACGTTCCAAAGTGGAATGGCAAATGATTACCAATGTTATCTCTTAAGTCAATTTCCACACTGTCAAAAGATCTATTCATAACAGGCACATAGTGCGGATCGATGAATGATGTTGATTTATGCAATCCGTATACATAAGTAGACGTGGATATATTGACAATTTTCAATAACGGTGCGACTGTATCGCCGACCATCTGCGGCTCGACTAAATCACAATACACGTACATGTGTGACGGTAAGCCAAGACGAATGTTGGGCGAACGGATGCTTTTGTTAACTGCATCACCTTCCAGCGTCAATTCATTCGGATCGAACCCCAATTGAAGCGCTAACGTTGGACTTAATGTAATTTTTCCAACATCAGTTCCCATCGATACTTCAATGAATTTGTTGTATGAGTTTTCAACGGTGAACTTTACACCAAAAGTAATCGCTAGTTCTTGTGAATTGATATGATCACACAATTCTTGAATATTTGCGTAATCACCAGTCTTCAATTTAATTCTGTGGTTTTGTTTTGGAGTAGCAGACACTACCGGCGTTACATCGGCAGTGCTGTCCATAACCCGCGCCAACGCTTCTATGTTCACTTTTGCTTCCTCTTGCGGTTGTATGCAAATGTCAATTGTTTCGTCATTACCGACAGATAGAAATGTCATTGGATAGTGCGCTTCCACAAGTGCAATTTCCCAGTCGCCAGCGTCCAGTTGAATAGCTCTCGGCAAATGTGTTATATAATTTGCAACTGTATTTTTCGGATAATACTGCATCGAACTGTTGCTGGGCAGTGTCAAATAGAACTGATTGTTGATGCCAGCCATTTTTATCTACTCAGTGCTGCTTGTAGTACTGCGCTCAAAAGTAATGGTATAAAGATTCCACCGCCTTTTTGTATGAGATACTTTCGTTTCTTTGACCAGCCTTCGCCGCGTTTCACCAATCTACGTAGCGTCGCCTTGTGTTTGCTTAGCTGACTTTTACTCTTCTTCGCCAGAGGAACGTTACCTCGCAACACGTTGTATGCGCACTCACACACTGAGCGAATGCGGCTCTTGTCACACACCTTTAACAGTGCCTTCCGCTCCTTGGGTGTTGCGTGTATGAAAGCCGTAAGCAGAGCTGCGTCCTTCCGCAAGCACGACATGATTACTACTGATGGCGAAATTACCTTTTCTTTGGCAAGTACACATAGTTGGTAGAATCGTCTGGAAATATGCAACTTCGTATTCGCATATTCTCGTCTGTTGATTGTTTCAAGTCTATCAGTAGGTAGCCGTGTGGATTCCTCGTAGCGTCAGCGTACGCCTCCTCGATGAATTTCGGGCTGTCTGGATATATTTGTCTGGCCAAGTACCTAATCTGAACTCTATCTCTAGGATTCTTAAAACACACAATGTAATGCGCATTCAGTGAGATGTCCCTCTGCCCACGTCCTTGATGAAACAAATTTTGTGTAATGAAAAACACACTAATGTTGCGATGATGGCAACCTTTTGTGAAAAGATCCACCACACGGTTGTCGGCCTCACGCATCATATCGTCTATAATCACAAGTATCGGCTCGTTACCAGAAAAATCCTCCAAGTTTGGTAGACCTTCTACGTGGTTAATGGTGTCATTTTTCGGGTCACCACCACCACCATCACCACCACCACTACCATAATGCCAGTTTATACTGGTAAATGGTGTGTCACACATTTCTGCAATGTGTTTTATAAACTTTGACACAAACTGAGACTTGCCACAACCCGAAGGTCCCGCCACAATGGCTGAGAAAGGATGTTTCCACATCAAGCCCATGATTACTACTGAGCTACTAAACACCTCACAGTTACCATACTCACACTCTTAAACTTACTACCAAAGGACATTTTTGGGGTTAAGTGAAATAAATAACACAGTGGTTATGTTCTGAACGTGACTATAAGTATTGACTACGAAAACTAATTTACAAAGGTATTAACATAATCTTCAAGTCTTGCTTTACATAAACTCCAACGGTGTGAATCTGCTATTGGAACCCCTCGGGCTGCGCTTCACCAAGCGAAGGCGTTCTCCAAACCCGCTGTTGTAGCGCTCGATGTCGGTGTCGCTCAGGGCCTCGTTGAAGCGCCTAGGCAGGTAGACTCGCAGAAAGAAGTCATCCCCGACCTGCCCCTCCAGGATCACGATGATTGTCTCGCCAAAGGGTGTGGTGGCTCGCTCCATCGCAGTGATGAGATAGCCGCATTCCTCTCGGAGATCGGCTATCCTGGTGTAGAGCGGAGAGTCAGACTTGCAGTTGTTGAGGGTAGCTCTCAGGTCCGCGGTTGTTGCAGTGCCGTTCAAAATCGAAAACTCTGGCTTGAAAGTGCTGCTGCTCGACATCTCTAGTAGTAGTTGGAGTAGGTCTATGTGAGGTGGTGGTCTGGTGGCGAATGATGCTCAATCGGGCGGGGCCCCGCCTTATAAACCCTCGCCGCCATTTTCTTCTACGTGGGTGGTCCGAAGGGTCGGGCGCAGGTGTTCACACAAAAAACCGACTCGTCGAGACCTGTCTGGGAATGCGGATGCTCTAGTTGAATGCCGACGCCACTCGTTGTTTCTTCCTCACAGCTCGCTTCTTAGGCATTGGCTGCGAAACTGCACTGCGTTGTGTAACAGTTTGAGTTAAGCCTGTCATTTTCGGTACTCCTGTTGATTTATAGATCCACATGTTTTCCACTTTATCAACTACTTGTTTGACATTTTGGTGCATATCACCATCTTTGTCCAAAAATAAACCACACATGAACACCATATCTGTACCATCGTACATTTCCATTTTCAATAAAATTTGTCCTTTGTTTCCCGGGTTTTGAACTGCGAAAGTATTCCCATCGTCCATCCATGACACTATGGGACAATCATCTGTTGGTTTTGGTACCCATCCTGGTTTCTTGGTTTCCACTTCGATGGGAGTTGGTCTCCTTCGTCTCTTGCAGGCAGTTGTCGGTTTTACAAATGACGACTGAGGTGATGTCAACGTCTGATCACTAGCATTATTGTTCATAACCTCAATCTCCTGAATAAACGATTTGATATAGTCGTCCGCAGAAGCGTAAGCGTCCATGTTCACGTCCTTACCGTGCGACTTCAACCGTACTACTGACTGGTGGTGCGTCTGCTCACCCTTGAAGTAAACTGTACGCACTCGCTGTGACACATCTTGTTGCAATAGGTTAGATGTTTGATTTTTTCACCCAACATCAGTTCCAACGGTCTGCGGAATCTAATTTCATCTATTGCGATTTGAGTCCACGTTAATTGTTGTACATCCTCGCACGGCTCGTAAGTGTACTGTGTATTTAGCTCCTCGTTAAATTTAACAGTCTGTTTTGTTTTCTTCATAGTTATATTCTTTCACATGATATTCAATATTTTTGTTTTCTTCAAAAGTATGCTGTTTCATATGATATTTTCTCTCAAACACATCTCTCGCTCTATCCAACACTAACTTGATTGCGAGTATTCCTCGGATGTTGTTACGTTTATAACGTATTTTGTTCATTGATATGGTGATTACTTTTCTTGCGTCATCCGCACTGGTCATCTTTGGAGCACGTATCGACTGTTACTACCTGACTAGCGTCGAAGGTTCTGGAACGAGTCCACAAGTGCATACTTATGCATTGTCAAAGATATGTTCAACTACATTAATGAAATTGTGCGAGGTTAGGATGTTGTTGTATCTGCAGTCAATGTGCATGCCGTAACTATTCATCACTTCTTTAGCCTTATTCACTATGTTTATGCCGTTGGGGACATTTTCTCTACAGTAGCACATTGTAAATCCTTCTTCCTTTGCTTTTTTCAAGGCTTGTTTGAAATTCCTCTTCTGTGTTCGAATGCACTTGTATTCGCAAACTCCGTACTGCTCTAGAAGGGTTTCCCTAATCATCACACAAAATATATGCTTCAGATTTGCATCTTCAGGCAACACTGCCACTTTAGGTGTCTGTTCGATCAGCGTTTGATTCATGGATTGGTTTTCCATACACAATATATCATTTGTAGTTTTAAACTCGGAATTTGTTTGATCTAGCTTTCGGTTATTTGTCAGCGACTTTGTAAGTGATTGTAGCAGCCGTTGGTTCTCGTTTATAAGTCTGTACTGACCATGTTTTCTAATGGAAGGTAAGACTTCACTTGTAACCCATCTTTTGAAAGCTTTGGCTTCTGGTCTCAAGGAGCGTAAGATAAGGGAATACAATCCAGATTCGTTGATGACGGTAGACTGGAATTGGAAGTTAAAGGGGGGTGTATCGATACACCCCCCTTTGCTGTATATGTTCAAAGCATTACACCTATCTTCCTCATCAACATTAATCCGCACTGCTTGTTTTGTATCTTGATAACCTAGTATTTGAGCTACATCCTTGGCTTTGAACCACGGATTATCGCTGCTATCAAACAGTACAGACAAAGGCTGGTCTTTAAACACATAGTAGGTTAGGTGAGCCATTTTCTAGGTTAGGTCAAAACGTCGGGTGAACACTGACAGAACGACCCACAGCCTATTACACAACCGCACACTTCAAACTCCCGAACAAGAATGAGCCCGTGGGTGTTTGACAACTGGTGTTCTGTCGATTTAATTACTAGGGGGAGATTTTCGCTCCCCCTAACACATAATGGGTTAGGGGGAGATTTTCGCTCCCCCATACGTCAGGAATTGTTGAAGACTAGAACAAGAATGAGACCGTGACAACTGGTGTTCTGTTGATTTAATTACTAGGGGGAGATTTTCGCTCCCCCCAACACATAATGGGTTAGGGGGAGATTTTCGCTCCCCCATACGTCAGGAATTGTTGAAGACTAGAACAAGAATGAGACCGTGACAACTGGTGTTCTGTTGCTCGGAATTCGATACGGGCGGACTATAATGGGTTCCTGGAAGGGTCGCGTCGCCCTCCCGTCGGGGTATCAAATTACAGCATCCGCATTCCCAGACAGGTCTCGACTTGTCGGTTTTTTGTGTGAACACCTGCACCCTCCAGTCGAGGTATCAAATTACAACATCCGCATTCCCAGACAGGTCTCAACTTGTCGGTTTTTTGTGTGAACACCTGCACCCTCCAGTCGAGGTATCAAATTACAACATCCACATTCCCAGACAGTAGACTGGACGCGTCAGTCGGTTGTGCGAACAGCTGCCTCGGTGCAGAGTACTTGAAGGGGGGTGTATCGATACACCCCCCTTTGCAGTATATGTTCAAAGCATTGCAATTACATTCTCCTCAAAATTTGCATTCACTGGTAGTTCAATTGACCGCAAGCGCTGATGGGCTAGCTCTGTTGGTTGTAGCGTTACCCTGTTCAACTCTTGTATTAATTATCCAAAGTATGTCATGTGGGTACTGAGAATACTCGGCTTGACGAGGAGATTCCAAAAATGCAAAAAAAAAAAGGTCAAAAGTGTGGTGCGGGCCCCTTTTTTGTAAACATCATCCAAAGTGTACGATGTGGGTACTCAAATGACTCGGCTCGACTAGACGAACAAGAATCTGCAATCAGAATTCAAATCCGACTTATGGTAACCGTTATAGCTCGCCCCCCCCCCTACATCGTCCAAATGTACTTTGTGGGTATGCAAATTTCTCGGCTTGACTAGACGAACAAGAATCTGCAATCAGAATTCAAATCCGACTTATGGTAACCGAGATAGCCCCCCCCCCCTACATCGTCCAAATGTACATTGTGGGTATGCAAATTTCTCGGCTCGACTAGACGAACAAGAATCTGCAATCAGAATTCAAATCCGACTTATGGTAACCGAGATAGCCCCCCCCCCTACATCGTCCAAATGTACATTGTGGGTATGCAAATTTCTCGGCTCGACTAGACGAACAAGAATCTGCAATCAGAAATCTGATCCGAGGTTAGGTTAGGTTAGGATGGGTTAGGTTAGGTTAGGTTAGGTTAGGTTAGGTTAGGTTAGGTTAGGTTAGGTTAGGTTAGGTTAGGTTAGGTTAGGTTAGGTTAGGTTACGTTAGGTTAGGTTAGGTTAGGTTAGGTTAGGTTAGGTTAATATTCGCAAAAAAAAAATTCGCAAAAAAAAAAAAATTCGCAAAAAAAAAATTCGCAAAAAAAATTTCGCAAAAAAAAAATTCGCGAGGGGGGGGGGCTCGGGGGGGGGGGGGTCCCTCCTGTCCCTCCTGCCCTCGGAGTGTCCAATACACCCTACTATTAGTCCAGTTTTAGCACAGCCCAAAGCACTGAAAATGCACTTTTTCGTGTTATAGAGGACATTAGGCTTCCTATGGAACGTCAAAAGGGTACGATTCTCACTCTGTTTGATTTTTCAAAATCATTTTATTGTGTAAATCACGACCTCTTAATAGAACAATTAAGGGCAATTGGGTCTTCACAGAATGTTCTTAAATCGCTGAGATCTTATCTGTCAGGTAGGTGGCAATGTGTTGAGGTTGGAGACATAAGATCTGACTGGGAGACTGTTACTTGTGGTGTTCCTCAGGGATCAATCCTTGGGCCTCTGCTATTTGTACTACATGTAAATGTCATTACCTCAACTCTTACTCTAACTTACTGTAACTATCACATATATTCTGATGAACTGAAAATGTTTGCTCATTTCTCGGTAAATAATATAAATGATTGTGTTTTGAAAATGAATAAAGACATACAACAAACCATTACGTGGACTGAAAAAACTAGACCCAATCATGAAAAAACTAGACCCAATCATGTACTTAAACTCAATCATGAAAAGACCAAACCTATTATAATTTGTCATTCGCGTTTAGGAAACTCAATTGATTTTAATGCCACAAATCAACCGGTCATCGGAAATATTGTTCCGTACTATGACAAAGTAAAGAATCTAGGACCGAAAATCAACTCAACACTTACTTGGGGTGACGCAGTTGTGGACATCCGACAAATATTTTTGCCTAAATTCATTGACTAAAGAAGTTACAGAAATGTTTGCCATTACATATTAAACTACATATTGTTAAACTCTTGTGTTCCTTCACTTTACTTACTGCAACTCTGTGATCAACAACATGACTATTGCTCTTGCTAATATGCTCCAGCGGTCTCAGAACTACTGCTTGAGATATATTTATGATCTGAGACGTAAAGAGCATATAACACCTTACTAACTTGAGTCAAGAATATTGAAACTAAATGACCAGAGATCAATACAAATTCTGTCGTTGACTTTTTCAATCTTAAAAACTGGTTTTCCAAAATATTTTGAAAATGACTTCAAATTTCTGTCCCATGGTAGTTTAAGGAGAACTTGTTCTGCATTGTCCACATTGCGGATTCCTCAACATAGGACCGCAGTCTACGATAGGGCTTTTGTTGTCACTGCTTGCCGTCTTTGGAATGACTTGCCAAGTTCCATCAAATCCCTAGATGTCATCCCCGGTTTGTGGCGGCACTGAAAAATTCATACTTTGAGCGGATGTCCTTGGCCGGTGTGTTCTAGGGGGTTGTCGTGGGCGGGATTACTGATGGGTGTGTGTTATTGAGAATGAGAAAAAATATTGATTTTTTCGGTTAATAACGTAGTGTTAAGCTTTACTATTATTATTGATTATGCTGTAGATATATATACATCTCCATTTGTATGCAGGATAAGAGTAAGAAAGGGCCCTAACTTTGCATATTAAAATAAAGAATTTGTCATTTCATTTCATTTTATTTTATACATTTTACAAAAATTAAGGAATACAAAAACAACAAATCTCTAGTTCAAAAACAACAAATTGAAAAACATATTTTGTGTGAACATTTTAAAAACAACTCAACTTATAGCAGAGCTTTAATTTATTTATTTTTAAATAAATAAAAATAAATAAATAAATAAATTATAAACTTTAATTGATTTGTTTTTATAATCTTAAAAAAATGTATGTATATTGGAACAACTGATCATGATTAAAAATAAATACGAATAACTCAGTTCCTGTTTTAGTATCATTGATACTACTTCTTATTTTATTTACTTATTCTCAGTGACTTATGTTGTATAAATATTAAGGATTTAGATTTTTTACATTTGACTGAAAAAATATGAGCTTGAAACAATTTATAAAATTCTAAGTTGGACTTAAACAATAATAATATATTTGAAAAGGTCGATTCGATGTTTAAAGTGCTTTCTTGCTTATGATTTATTATAAAATAATTCATACAGACACACAGTCTAAAAATTGAGTGATTCATCCCATTTTTAATAACCCAAAAAACAACAGCATCCTGTTGTTCGTGTACAGATTTTGTAAGTTCTCTATTGCATAATTAATACCCTTTACATTACTGGAGAATATTATACGTCGTTGTGAAAATCTTTTGTTATATGCGTAATTAAATATTTGACTTAAAAGAAAATAAACATGAATAGGCCTATTCAAATTAATAGGCGTTCTGATCAGCAGCAGTTTTGCAATAGTATTAATATGTATTATAACGGCTCAGAATGTTGGAAAACCTGCTGCCCTTGATGAATAACTTATATCTGATAACTCCGCAACTTATTAGTTTTGTTTCGACGTTGCTTACCGCGCTTAATGTTTTCATTGACGTTTCAGGAGGCAAAAAAACTCCTCCCATCACCAATGAAACCTACTTATATACAAATATGAATAACTTATATCAGACCAAACTACAAAATGTATTAGACAAAAAACATTTAATAGTGATGAATCAACAAATAATTATACGCTTTCAGTCGGCCATAAAATCATGAACTAATTCATACAACATTTAATATCACAAAGCTGAAATCATATTTGCGAGTTTTCTTCAAAATAACATGAGCCTAATATGTGAGAGTTTGATATGTGGCAACATTGTATATGAAGAATAGAATAGATGTAAGAAATGTGTTAATTTGTCACTTGGAAAACTTCGATCCGATTGTTGAGTTCTTTGAAGGGTGTCAACATCATAACTTCCTACTGCTACTATTGACCTTTGACAAAGTCCAAAGTTTGAAAGCTTTTTAAAGGGTGACCACATCAACACTTCCTACTGCTGCTGTTAACCTTTTCCACAGTCCAAAGTTTCAAAGCTCATTGGAGGGTGTCCACATCAATACTTCTTACTGCTGCTGTTAACCTTTGCCACAGTCCAAAGTTTCAAAGCTCGTTGGAGGGTGTCCACATCAATACTTCTTACTGCTGCTCTTAACCTTTTCCACAGTCCAAAGTTTCAAAGCTCGTTGGAGGGTGTCCACATCAATACTTCTTACTGCTGCTGTTAACCTTTGCCACAGTCCAAAGTTTCAAAGCTCGTTGGAGGGTGTCCACATCAATACTTCTTACTGCTGCTGTTAACCTTTTCTACAGTCCAAAGTTTCAAAGCTCGTTGGAGGGTGTCCACATCAATACTTCTTACTGCTACTGTTAACCTTTTCCACAGTCCAAAGTTTCAAAGCTCGTTGGAGGGTGTCCATATCAATACTTCTTACTGCTGCTGTTAACCTTTGCCACAGTCCAAAGTTTCAAAGCTCTTTGAAGTGTAACCACATCACACTTCCAACTGCTGATGATAACGTTTGCCCTGGCCCGAAGTTTTAAAGCATATAAGTAACTTCAACATTTACATTATATTAAATAGAAAAATTGTAAACGGCCTTTTCAGCATACTAATTGAAATCATATGTCTAATTATATCTTTGAGTTTGTTGTCAGCTAAAAGTGTTTACTATACCTCTTTGATTTACACAATATACTCATAATAAAAACGTATGTTTTAATTATTCTTGTTGTATTGTATTATAGTATACCAAATAATTATGAATAACCCAAGTGATTCAAATCTCAGAGAAGTCGAAACACATTTGGACATTGTTCAAGTTTGAAAGGTTTATCTTTTGCGTATTTTAGGTAGAATTTGAATGACTTCTAAGAAACAAAATCTAAGATTTTCCAAATTCCTTCTCCAATTTGGCTGCTGACGGATTTAGACTGCCTGATCACTTCTAATATGTGGCTTTCGATTAATAGCTTGTTGCCCAAAGAAGGATTGGTGGCAAGGTCTAATATAAATAATTAGGTAGACAGTCTTGAAACCTACACGTGAGTTAATGTGTCACCTAAGCTCACCTAAGCCTTGAACTCATTAGTGATACATATGTATGCTCATTAGTGATAATATACATAGCGGCTTAACTAATGCAAAATCATTAATGATCCTGGCAGATGGTGGGGCAGGCAGGCTAATGATGTCCGTATTCCGGGCGAAAACTTGGACAGCTTAGTTTCTTGACTGTGTAAACTAGAGTGCTTGGGCTCTATTACGGTGTATGAGCTTCAAACGAGCTGTTCTAGATTTAGCTCCCACTTTTATGGTTATGAATATGATACGTATACAGCATAATAAGCCCACTTATTAGTGTAACATTAAACAAAATTCCGTAGTACAATATTTTTATGGCAAGTATCTTTAGTTGATTTTGAACATTAGCATCCCTTCCATGATTACTGAATACTTTTGATTGTATTAATTCCCAAAGTTTAATGACCTAATTTAATTATATTCCGTGAAAAAAAAACTTTCATAAACTATATTCGAACTATCCGTTGATAATTGTTTTCTGAACATTAATCTACTGGGCGAACTTTTAATGTTTAAGAGATGGTTACCTTTTTTAGCAACTCCTACAAATAGTAAAATCAATTAATTTATTTATTGTAAACGTATTTTATTGTTGTTGTCAAAATAGTTTAAATGCGTATGATGAACTAAAAAGCATTACATGAAATTAAAAAAACTACAGAGGTTTACATTATAGAGCAATAAAAACAAAGAGGAGCGGTGTTATTTACGGAAACGGAAATAAGCAGCGGCTGCTAGGGCAGGAAGCACCTGCAAAGACATTTCCTTTTCCTAGTCGATTTCTTACACATGCACTAAGGAAAGATTTATCAAAAATAAATTTGATGTTAAAAAACAACTATAATAACTTACAACGAGATATACACGTTAATGCTTTTAGTTTTAAGTTTGTGATCTCACTTTGGTGTGAGATTTTTTTAAATTTTAATTTCACACGAAATGTATATAGAATTTATATTAGTATAATAATATATAGTATTTATGTGTGTCTTGTGATTTTATTTTTGTTTTTGTATGAATAAGGCACTTGTGTAGTACCAAACTAAAATAATATTTGTCTATTCATCATTTGGTTAAAATACTATTTATTAGTAACTGTTATGATCACCATACATACATTTGACATCTAATTACTTGATCGTTGAACATTAACTTTAAATTAATAAACTTTTTAACTTATTCATTGCATGCCTCGGATTGCTTGATATGTATAGAAATATTAACTTAGCAATCTAGTAAATTAAATTAGTCCATAAAATCCGAATTTCGGTTCCCGTAGGACCATCACTTAGTCACTTAGGTTGCGAACACTGTATGGATCAACCAAGCTAAAATGTAACTAAATATTCATCCGAAGGATTTCGTTGAAGTTTTTTAAAACTGTTTACACATACAACACAGACACTTATATATATATATATATATATACATTTAAAAACTGTCTTCTTAAGCTTTTCGTCATTCTTATCATTTTTTCTGAACGTAACCTCAAAATACACGTTGCATGCATGCACTCTTACTATATGAGATAGTAATAAATATCATGACGAAATCCTTCGGATGAATATTCAGTTACATTTTAGCTAGGTTGACCCATACAGTCCTAACTGATGATGGTCCTACGGTAACCGAAATCCGGATTTTAAGGACTAATTTGAGTTAATAGATTGCTAAGGTAATATCTCTCATAATATACAGGGTGTCTCACTAAGGTGTCTCGAACAGATTGCAGACGAACCAATTCATCTAAAAGGATGAAATAAAATTATTTCCCACTAAATCGAACCCAAGGAATAACGTAAAAATATTTTTAGTTTGTTACAAATACAGAGTGTTCCAAAAACGGAGGGTCACTAGTTCGAATCTCGGAATTTTCAATTATAAACATATGTCAAGTTATACATAATTTTAAAGCTTTACACTCGATTAACATTTTGGCTAAAACAGAACTCACTTATCTTAATCCGTTTCAAAATGGCGGCCAGTTTTTTAAAAATATTGACATTTACGGAATACCTTGTTTCTGCTAAACCACAAGACATATCTTAGTTATGCTTAAATATTCTTACTAGTTTTAAAATAAGCGTTACCCTGATATGCTACATGAAAATATTTAAAACAAAATACAAAAATAAAAAAATACTTTTTTACTTTCTCCCCCTTATACATAGCATAGGAAGAAAGTATTGTTTTAATCAAAATGTTCAAATTCGAGTTGTTAGTGGAAATATTCCTTTTGGTGCTCCCTGAACCCAAAAATGTGATTTTTATGTGATGTCTGTGTGTGTGTCTGTCTGTCTATCTGTCTGTCTGTCTGTATGGATGTGTACAGAGCTAGAAGAGCCCTAACCAATGGTCCGATTTTTATGAAATTTGGTATGTAGGTACTAATCCACGATATCTCCGGGCATTTTTTTATTTTTTGGAATTTTTAGCGAATTTCCCCTATAGGGAAGAAGCTATTACCGTAGTCGGCTTGGTAAGACCTAGGCCCGGGACCATGATAAATTTTTGTTTTGAGGTCCCCAGACCCATAAAACACCATTCGTTCGAAACTGTATATATATGTGTGTGTATCCGTGAGCACGATAACTCTCGTAAAAATTATCCAATTTTGATGAAATTTGGTATAAACTTGTAAAGCAACATTTATGACTTTAAGTTCGAAAACCAGCCAGATCGCTTTATCCTAAGGGGTATTTTGGGGGGGGGGTTTTGTACCCCAAAAATGTTTTTTTTTGAATTTTTTACATATAATTTTGAAAATAGTCAAATTTTAGTTTTCCCCATTGAATTTAACTTAAAAAAACACAATTTGGTATTCTGATCATTTCTCTACGTCAATTGGTTACCGAGATATTGAAAGTGCTAACACAGTACGTTGTCTAATGTTATTCTTACGGAGGATAAGAACAATTTTATATCTCGCTTATTTATAAACGTATACTGACGAAACTTGGTATACAGCTTCATCTGGTTGTGGACCATTGATATTTGCTCAAAAAATTAATTTTTTACCAAAGGCTCCCGTAGCAGCAAACCTGCGTACTCAGCCCCATGTTATTCTTATGGAGAATAAGTAACGTGTTATCTCCCTTCATTATGAAAATAAATTAATGAAATTTGGTATGTGGCTTTACCTACATATTGATATTTGTATAAAACCCCATTTTTTGTGTTCCTTGCTTCAGCAAACCTGCATAATCAGCCGCCATGTTATTCTTATGGAAAATAATTAAAATGTCATAAATCGTTTATTTATGAGTGTATATTGATGAAACTTGGTATGTGGCTTCATGTGGTATTAAGATACATATATATGCATTGGAAATTCGCGGAGTACGCAGGTTTGCTGCTACGGGGGTATTTATTTTTAAGGGTAATTATCTCCCAAAAACCGCCAAAAAACATGAAAAGTCAACATTTCTTAAAAACGGCTCTAACGATATTGATTAAATTTTAGTCGTATGTACAACTTTAGTTTTCCAACAAAATAAAACCACCCGCATTTCTGTAAAAATTCGAGTTCAGAAATTACAAGGCTTAAAATATCAAAAATTCAGTTTTTTTTTCATAAAAAAAAACATAAATATAACAAACATTACTATTCATCATTAAAAAGAGCTAAGAAATCTAAATAATTTAGTATCTTTAATTACTATTCTACGATTACTGGTTGCGGAAAAAATTTAAATTTTCATTTTGCGGTAAAAGCAATACGTTGTCCAATGTTATTCTTATGGAGAATACGAAAATTACTATTTCTCTCTTATTTATTGATCAATTTCGTTCAAACTTGATATGCCTGTC
Organism: Allygus modestus; assembly: GCA_963675035.1. Lineage (NCBI taxonomy): Eukaryota > Metazoa > Arthropoda > Insecta > Hemiptera > Cicadellidae > Allygus > Allygus modestus. Next base: position 99,576,872 of record OY776115.1, on the reverse strand, counting down.
AAGTTAGCATTGAACAACAGAGGATATTCAAAATATGTTGCCCCTTAATAACCCTGAGGGGGGAATAGGGGGCATTTCCCCGCTTAAAATCACATGTGTAGCGATGGATTCTGTAGTGCCTCCTAAGTAGGGATTTGGATGGATATTTTTGAAAACAACTTGTTTACAAGATTTTCTGTACATTCGACCGTGCTTTGTAGTCTATAGTTAGTAAATAATAAGTAATTTATTCATTAAAGTTGGGCTAAAAGGGAGAAAGTATGTGTCAGCTTCCTGATACCGTTTATTTGAATATGTTTATGTACCCAAAACTTCAAAAAGTCAAATAGTAAGGTACATGTCGAAAAACATACTATTGAAAAGGTCTTGTAAAGCCTAGCAAATTCCTAATTTACACCATCCTTGGATCTCTTACTGTTTTTTAGCAATCAACAAAATCATCATTTCCCCATATTGTATAAAGTTCATATTGTTTGTGCGTTACACTTACATACTGTGAGGCCTCTTTTTGTTTTCTCCCCCTTATACATAGTATATGGAGAAAGTATTGTTTCCAATAAAAAAATTTTCCAATTTGAGTTGTTAGTGAAATTATTCGTTTTGGTGCTCTCTGAACCCAAAAAGTGATTTTTACGTGATGTCTGTGTGTCTGTCTGTCTTTCTGTCTATCTGTCTGTCTGTATGGATGTGTACAGAGCTAGAGCCCTAACCAATGGTCTGATTTTATGAAATTTTGTATGTAGGTACTAATCCACAATACCTCCAGGCGTTTTTTCATTTTTTGGAATTTTTTATTTTTAAGGGTAATTATCTCCCAAAAACCGCCAAAAAACATGAAAAATCAAGATTTCTCAAAAACGGCTTTAACGATATTGATTAAACTTTTGTCGTTTGTAGAACTTTATTTTTCCAAAAAATTACAACACACGCATTTCTTAAAAAATTCAGGTTGAGAAATTATAAGACTTAAAATATAAAATATTCAGTTTATTGGATTTTTTATAAAAATAAACACAAATGTAAAAAATATTGCTACTCACCATTAAAAAGACCTCAAAAAACTAAACAATTTAGTATCTAGAATTTTTATTCTACAATTACTGGTTACGGAGAAAATTTAAATTTTCATTTTGCAGTAAACGCAGTACGTTTTCCAATGTTATTCTTATGGGGAATATAAACATTACTATTTCTCTCTTATTTATTGATTAATTTCGTTCAAACTTGATATTCTTGTCAAGTCAGCATTGACCAACAGAGGATATTGGAAATATGTTGCCTCTTAATAACCCTGAGGGGGGGGAATAGGGGGCATTTCCCCTCTTAAAACCACAAGTGTAGCGATGGATTCTGTAGTGCCTCCTAAACAGGGATTTGGATGGACATTTTTGAAAACAACTTGTTTAGAAGATTTTCTGTACATTCGATCGTGCTTTGTATTCTATATTTAGTGAATAAAAAGTAATTTATTCATTAAAGTTGGGCTAAAAGGGAGAAAGTATGTGTCTGTTTCCTGATACCGTTTATATAAATGGGTTATGTATAACTTTATTGCATTTTTTATGGGGAAATGATTATTTTTATTGATTGCTAAAAAACAGTAAGAGATACAAGGTTGGTGCAAATTAGAAAGTTGCTAATTTGTACAAGACCTTTTCAATAGTATGCTTTTTAATATACCTTACTATTTGACTTTTTGGAGTTTTGGACACATCAACATTTTGAAAAAAAGTATTTTTTGTATTTTTGTATTTTGTTTTAAATACTATCATGTAGCATATCAGGGTAACGCTGATTTTAAAACGAGTAAGGATTTTAAACCAGAACTAAGATATGTATTGAGGTTTAGCAGATACAGGGTATTCCGTAAATGTCAATATTTTTCAATAAAATGGCCGCCACTTCAAAACGGATTAAGATAAGTGAGTTCTGTGTTTGCCAAAATGTTAGTCGAGTGTAGAGCTTTAAAATGATCTATAACTTGACGTTGTTTATATTTGACAATTTGGAAATTCGAACTAGTGACCCTATGTTCTAAAACACTCTGTGTTTGTAACAAACTAAAAATATTTATACGTTATTCCTTGGGGTCAATTTAGTCGGGAATTATTTTATTTAACCCTTCTAGGTCAATTGGTTTGTCTGCAATCTGTTTTAGACACCTTACGTGAGACACTCTGTATAATCTTTTTAATATATATAAGCGAAATCCCTGGGGTGTTCACCAAACATTCTCCAACATATAATATGCTAGAGAGCTGAAATTTGGTACACTGATTTTTAGGTAGAAAATATGAAAAGTAAAGGGTTTTGAATCTGACTTTACCTTAAGTCTCCACCCCACCAGTCGTCAAAGTTACAATGTTATAATAATGAACGCCTATTTTATTTGGCCGGATGATGTATAAATATAAGATCATTCACCACCAGCTTGGGACCATAGGTTATTGGTGGTGGTGATATGTGACTAATGTTTTATGACGTCACTTATTATAGTTCAAAAGATTAGTCATACAATGTATCACACACAGCTGTTAGATTACCCGGGTGAAACCGGGTATTTATGCGGCTAGGGTTTCTATATAATAGCAGGGATCGTTAAAACTAATTACACCACTCACAGCATCGGATAACTGACACATCATTTCATCCAACTGAAACTCTTCATGTTAACGATTTTTTTATATACGTATTTGACCATAAGCTTTGTGTGAGAAGTTTCACTAAGGGAAAATTTAAGTCGAGGATTTTTAAAAGAATGATTTAAAAATATATTACTTGTTTATTTGATAATTTGAAAAGGTTAACAAGAAAGCAACCATAATTTATGTACACAATTATGTTATGACTTTTGTTTGTATTTCTTTGGGAAAAGTGATTTAATATTTTCTTTCAAACTGAAACTAATAAAACTTATTTACTACTAGAAAAATACAGATGCGAAATATATGAAGAAAAATACGATTAAGTACGCTCTTAAATTGGTTTCTACCAATATTATTTCACTTGTTTAAGAGTACACTCAGGTGACGGTTAAATTCTTGAAATCTGGTTGTTATCTGCAAAGAGCATTGCGACATAAATTCATTCTCTCGCCTGGAATATGAAGCTTTTAACATGCGATAAATCTGCATTATCCCTTCACCCTTTATTCACTATCTACTACTGAGGACTTGTCAAGGAAACCACAGTAAACTAATACTGTAGATGAAAATGATGAAATAGTTTTAAATATAAAATGGAAAATCTTAATCCAATACATGATTTTGTATATGTATATTGGTATTCAATTTGAAATTGCTAAGTTTTTGCTACCTTAATAATGATAAAAATAATGCTTAAGGCAAAAGGGTTAGTTTTTAAAAACAATCAAGTTAAAATAACAAACAATGTAATTATTACATATTAGTAAAGTGAAAAAGTAGAACATTTATATTTTCTCTATTGATATGTTCAACAATCATCCAGAACAACAGATGACGTGGTGATAATAGTCGATTATTGCGTATACGTGTTTATTTATTTAAGAGCTTGAAGTTATTCTTGAACTCAATATTTTATAAAAATTATAAAAATACTCAAACGTATAAAAACGCTTTTGATTGGGTATTTTGTGACTTTATAAATGAATAAATGAATATAAACAAGTGCTTCATTGGTATTATGAGGGAAAACAGTTTATTTTCATGACTGCTCCAGAATAATCGTGCCACCTACTTACTTGTGAGGCATACGTTCTCAGTTTACAAACTAAGTTATGCATTTCCATTGCGGTAAATTCTGAAATTTCTCTCCTTTCAGAGACTTTCATTTTACTGTCAGAAGATTATGACACAGAGCTTCCGGAATTTGATTTTCTTTAAAAACTGTTTTGTTTGCTTCCTCTTTTGAACTCATTTTTACTTTTAATGATATCATTTTGTTTACGAGTTAAGATGTTAAACAAGTGATATCGGAATTCATCCTTTTATATTCGTAATGGCGTTACAGGTACCAACAGTGTGGAAATATAAAATATAAATAGTGGATATTATATCTGTGCTATAATAATCTTTTGTTATTCATAATTCTACTGCAAGAACGTAACAAATCACCTAAATATTAATGGTATGAGAAAGGCGTTTTGTTCCTAAATTACGAGGGGGCACACCAGTGAATGTATAATTTTAAAGGGATCGGATTGTACCATATTTTTATTTTCTTCTAATACTGTAAAGGAAATGTGCTATAGTAAAATTATTGCTATAAGGAAGTAAATTTAATTTTAAATTGTTAAATAACGACAGGTGCAATAAGTTTTAAATTGCTATTTTTATTTCCAATGAATTTCACATTCAAACCTTTTACTATGCATTTCACTATGAAATCCTTCATAGTGAAAGACCTTGTCAAATATAAACGTAAAAATGTAGTGGACTTTGATGTATTTATTTTACAATTCAAAATAAAATTTCTTACAATCTAATGACAACAATTTAAATTTTGATATAATTTAAAATATGACGAATTATTGTAACTAAGACTTACAAAACAGCAAATGATATATTTTAGTAGAATGTTATAAATCAAGTAATAAGCTGGAATGTTTTTGCAATAGCTTTACTGTACGTGGATGTGAAAGGTTCTGGTGATAAATTTAATCAGAGCCCAGAGAAGCTGCATTTATCTTTATTTTGAGTTGACATAACACACTATATCCTGTGTTCGGAATACAGAAGAATGAACTACTTATATTCTTTGTGGTATACTGCAGCAGTGTTATATCTTGTTGGTAGCATGATCCTGTTCATGATAATCCAATTCAGATCTGGGCACAGCCTATTTAGTGGTTAGAACGTATGACTTCGAGGGTCTTGGGTTCGATCCCCACCAATCACCAATGGCTATTAGCTGTGAGATAATGCTTCAGAAACCGTCTTGCTGTAGGTCCACCTATCTAGGAAGTCTCAGAGACTAATTTAGAAATACTGGCAAACTCTACGAAATACAGAGTTGATCGCACGTGACGATATGTTAAAGCTATAAATGTTGAGGTTTAGTTATACAAAACGTATATTGCAGCAGATACAGGCTACACATGTTTGAAAATAAGAGATGAAAATTGTTACCTCTAAGCAACGATCATTTATGAAAAGGCTAGAACAGATTTTTTTAAAGAAAAAAAAATCTATTTGTTCGGTTTTTCCGTGATAGAAAACATCAGTTTTACAAGTTTAAAGGTGTACAAACAATTTACATTGATGTAAAATTTTGGAAGGTCAAATCGTCGTGTTTTATAATAAGGGTATTACTTGGTATTAATCTCATTAACAGTAGGTTTTAAACATCAAAATCTTGCTCTCAGGGCTAAAAAATGGACCTAAAAGTTAACCCTATTACATATAAGATTAACCCTATTTACCGTATGTGAATTTATATATATATATATAAAACTTGTGTTCTACTTTTATATGACTTTAAATAACAGTGTTAATGTAATACTCAAATAATAAAAACATATAAAACAACTTGGCTTATAGAATATTGTGACATTTTACTTTCAGCATCCTGATAAATATATGGAAACGGGATTGATCACCACATTATTAAGTTTATCAATCACGGAGCGCGCCTGTGGATGTCCGGCCATATTAGGATAATGTGAATCGGAATGTTGCGCTGCTGCTCTAGTGGTCCGGTGAACATCAAGATAACGATGCGGCAGACAGATAACGCTTATCCTAGGGAGCGCAGCAACTAGGCCGGCAGCCAACCGTCCGTTACTGTTTGAAACGTTTCTTGCTTGGGTTAGGAGTTCGTGATTTGATGCCCAGCTGAGACCCTTGCTTTCCCTGTCGTCGTTGGATGTTGGGGATTTTATTGGACTTTTGAGGTGAGAACAGTGCATTTAAAATAATAAAACCAAGTACTTATATTCAAGAACCTAAATCAAAAACAATAAGCAAGGACGTAAACATGAATAACCGTATCAAGATATTTTCCTCCATAACCTATTAGGAAATTATAACCTATTAGAGATAGGTGGAGCCACAAGACCTCTATTAGGTTATTAGGAAATTTTATTCTTATTTTTGATTGTAATTAATGCTTTGAACAATCCTAGGTAAAACTCTATTAAATACGAATTTAATCATGAGTTTTATTAGTGAAATAATAATACTTGTTCTAGCCCTCAAATTTATATTGTATAACCCTATTTACCGTATGTGAATTTATATATATATATATATATAAATATAAAAACTTGTGTTCTACTTTTATATGACTTTAAATAACAATTAACAATTTCCCTAACACTATAATTCAATCTGAATTTGAAGAAACATGTCCCAAAACCATTGTACTGATCTCAGCAACTATAATTCCAGCCTAAAATAAAATACTGTTTGTCGAATGAAATACCTTTAAATACCAACTACAAGACTCTTTAGCCTAATATTTACTTTAGATACTGTATGGTGGAGGAGGACTCAAGCTGTTTTCTCAATGTATACTGTAAAGTAGTGCAGCATCAAGTTGCTCGGGTAACTATAATGTACATGTAATATTAGTGGAAGGGAAATGAGCATTAATGTATGATGTAATTATACTTTAGGAAACTTATCAGATACTAGTACCTCCCCAAATCAGTGTTGATAAACAAGCCCGCCAGTTGATTATTTATTAGCTTCTGAGGTCATACTATTTAATTGGCAGGGCACAAAATATTATACCACAAATAACAGCTTTCCGAGCATAATCGTAGATATGTTATTTTGCTGGAAATGTAGGAATATTGTTTTACATATCTTTAATTTTCATTCATAATTTGGTAAATTAAGATAATAGTTCAAAGTTAATGTATGTTTATTTTAACGTGGACTACATGTGAATAACTGAGCATATATTCTAGTACTTGTAATTGATTTATTATTGTTATTGTACTGTTTTGAAAGACAGCACCCTAAAAATAATAATGTGTTGTAGATACTAGTCAAAGTAATTAGATAGCGTTACTATGAATAAAGTATCACTGTTAAAGGGTTCTCGCGGACGGCGGACCTGTCATCTTGGAGGAGCACCACGCGGCATCCACCCTGCTGCTATCGTCCCGCACGGCGCGGCGCGGCGCGGCGTGTCGTCACACCTCTAGCTGGTGGAGCCACCGGACCTCTACCACCGCCCGGAAGGACTTTCCTCTACAACCTATAAGTGATACCTGTGCATGGTTGGGCCCGTACACATTAGTGATATTGTGTACACACTTAAATTAAATATAGTTAAACTTGTGACTGTTTCAACCTAGTGATGCCTTTATCTCTCGGTGGATACCTAATTGACCTACATTTCACCATGTACTGTCAGCATTGTACATAAAATATTCATTTGAAGAGTTATTGTAAGTTATGTATCTTTGTCGTATTTCGTTAGGATGGTGGCCACCAGTAAAATAGATGATAGTTAAACTTATTGCACGATCTTATCCATGCGCCTGTTTGAAGTCGGTATTGCCTGAAGCATATCTGCACATAGCCTTAAAGTACTGTATTTGTCTTTTCAAGTTGTGTACAACCTTAAGCTATCTTGATAAATACATATAGTGATTTATTATTGATGTTCAACTCTTTGCATGTTTAGTACAGGGTGATTAGATTGATAGTGTTAAGCATTTTCTGTGATCCAAGCCTTTTTCCCCGCTTATTATTGTTATATTTGGACCGGGGTGAACGCTACGAATGACCGGTAGCTTTAGATTCTGGATATTTCAATTTCTTGTGCAGTTAATGATTTAAAATGAAAGGTTGTATTGTGACATTCGATGCAAGTTTAATTGGTCTATTAAAATCCAGTTAACTATAACGATTGTGTTGATTGATTTAGCCTGGAGTTTCTCTCTTGTGAGGTATCAATTTGACACCTTGGGTTAAGACAGTCATTCCTCAAATTTAACTATCCAAGGCCATGTACAACCAAATTATGTTCAATCACTTGTATCATTGTTTTAGTGCAGCTCAGTATTAAGCTGAATACAGGGTTTGACGTGTTTAACTCAAGCCGAGTTATTTTCGTTTGTTCTGAGGTGATATCTCTAGAGAAAGGTTTCACAAGGTATTCTTAGCTATATTTTGTAAAGCCGGTCCTAGGTAAACTGGAGCCTTAGCCACGGGGTTTCCTCAATAATCTTCTCTACGGCTGCAGTGAGTGACAGCGAGCCAACATCTGATCGCGGAAAGGGAAGTTTCCTCATTCTCACCCTGGGACTTACCGTAAATGAGGTGGCGCCCTCTTATCATTCTTCGGACTGATAAACCCCGATCCATCTATGAGCTTAGCCCTTCTAGAGTTGCCCTTTCTAAGTTAACAACATCTTAATGGCGTAGTATAAAGTTGTTGACTGTGAAATAATAAAGAACAGGACAACAACTGACTGTGTTATTCAAATATTTTCCCTCTTATTTTGTTCGCTGTTATACAACTACTTAGCTTAGGTAAAGGAAACAGCAGTTAACAATGGGTAGATATATTGTTTATTAAAGAAATTTACATGTGTTTGTACTATTAATTAGGTGAAAGGGACTAACAATCATATTATTACAATCGTGGGAACTTTCTAACATTTTAATTAATAGTTGAATTACAATAATGGTGGCTTAGCTCAATTGGTATGCAAAAGGGGTTCTGTCTCAGGGTGTAGTTGATCGTGCCGGCAAAATTCCATAAAACTCTTGATAATTGAATAAATAAATATCATAAAATAAATTAGAATTGATATACAAGCCAATGAAAATCGAATTTATATTTATATAATTTATATACTAAAAGTCTAATTAGTGATCTCTAATACATTTAATGAAAGTTACTGTTGGTGTAGTCTTTGAGTTGCTAAAGAATTCAAAATGGTTGCCAATCAACAAAATTTCTAGGCTATATTTAAAGTCCTGATATTCTTTCAAAGTTTATATATGGTAAATTTGATGTGCTGTAACAGTGATAGCCTATTTCAGATTTAAAGTTTATGTTTAAATATTTTAATAACTCTTGAGGTAATTTATATTGATGAGGTCTTGAAGTTTGTAGTTAGGCCTACTAAATGGAATAGTCTCACCGGTTCAGCAACATATTTCTTCGCCCGGTTATTATTAATATGCTTGAGGTGGCCAAATAAAGGGAGGTAAACTGATCTGGGCTCCGATGACTATAAAAATATTAGATTTTTGGTGTCTAAATACTATTTAAATAGGGGAAATTTAAATACAATTTGGGACAGTGTCCACCAAACATCTAACACAGACCATGTTTTCTGAAGGAGATCTTGATCCCCAGGTGCATTCTCTGTTGATTGTTATAGGGTTTACAAAAATAAACACAAAACACTAATCTTGAGCCCAAGTGTCTGGCCCAGCACTTTATTTATCGTCATGGGAAATGCCAGGTTGAGTTTGAGCTTGAGCTTGATTTAAGTCTTTTGAATTTAAATGGTAGGTTGTTGGGCACTATAGGTATACGTGGGACTAAAACCTCCTCTTCTTTAGATGTTCCTGTTATTACAGTGACTTTGACAACGTTACGCCCCAACTCAATCACACGTAGCCTCGTACCATTGCACAGTCCCGGTGCATTCAGATTGCGCATGAGGAGAACTGGAACTCCAACCTTCAACTCTATAACATGTGATGGTACCCCGGACAGTTCTAAATAATTCGCAAATTCCACTGGATATGCAGTGATGTCGCCGTTTTTCATTACTGTATCGATTGATTTGTACACTTTTGACTCCCCATCTATTGTATTCAAAATTGTATTGTTTATATTATTGATGTATTCGTTTTTTGGGGAGAGGATAGCTCTTTCACACAACCACTCCTCGATCTGAATGTGTTTCCAAATTTGGAAAATCATTTAGTATCAGTTTTTTTCGGTTGGTACCGGGTTGAAAAATTCACCCGCACTAATTCTGGTTGTGTGTTCGTGGTTTTTATATATAATTGTATTGGCTCAGTAATAATATATAGGAGTGCAAGAACAAACACTATTTTTTTACTTTTAAGCTTTACCAATCAGGAATTAAAAACTTTAATTTAATGCTGGAAATAAAGAAAATAAAACAGTTACAGTTTATAGCGTTATATTCTGTATTATCTAATTTTTTAGTTTATGAGTAACTAGCTTATTACCCGTGATTCGAAAAAGTAATTCAGGAAATAAAAGTTGATTAAAATGTCTGCTGAATTTTCATCGATTTCTGATCCATTAAACTTATTGCTCTTAAGAATAGCATTGTAACTTTAAGGGTGACTGGGGCGGAGACCTAAGGGAGTGTCAAGATGGGAATATGCCAAGATCTACAAGCAAATTTTAAGCTGGATTGGTTCAGTATTTTTTACGTTAAAACAGAACATACAAGTTGATAGACCGACAGACACCACCTTTACTTTATAAATGTACAGGATTTGAGGTTTCAGTTAATACAATCTCGTCAACTGTCAGAGTTGCAGTTGTAAAAACTGTCTGCAATGTCAGATTTGCAGTTCAATTTCATGATATGGGATGTCAAAGTTACGGTGTACTACAACATTATGTGCTGCATATGTTGTAGTTTAATCAAACGCTGTCAAACGTTACATTTATAGTTTCCTTCATCAGTAGGATGTCAGAGTTACGGTTTGCTACTACATTATGGGTTCCCAATTTGTTGTTTCATCATATGCTGTAAAACCTTAAATTTGTAGTTTCCTTCATCAATCTAATTAATTTAACTTTGCCTATGGCTACTTTTAGCACGGAATAAGTTTGATACACGTTGTTTAAGTGCGTTAGTTTTCAAGACGCCACAATCAACTGTAAATAGATGGAGATATTACATGGCAATTATGTTACTTTTTTAGCCTGTTTGAATGCTGTAACTGCTTTTTACAGTGTTTTTAATAGAACTTTTAATATTAAAGGTTTATTAATAATTGGTCTATTCACGTAGACAGAAGGCATACTATACTTATAAACTATTAGTAACCATTACATTTAAGGCCATGTGAGGGATAATGTCACTCCACGTACATGAATAAGTAATACCAAGAGAATTTATCGTTATAGAATAATACATAAATCAATTATAGATAGCTAAAAACACTGACAACAGTTAAATAAGTATACGTGAAATATCATATTATAGTCAACTAATACTTCCGTAAAACTTTCATTATAAACAGCTAAGCTAATAGGCAATTAATTTAAAAAGCAGTAGTTGTGAAATGCCGGGGAGGGGCCACTTCCGGCGCTTTTTTCCCATGTTATTCTTATGGGGAGCCGTTTTTGGACCGACACCAGCTCCCGCCTTACACAAGTTTCCTTGTTAGCCTGTACTAATGTCCAACCCTTGCCTATATTAAATATATTTTCCCAATCCCCATCCCTCCTCTATATTTTTTAAAATTAATTTTCAAATTCAGGCTAAAAAACTATCTTTAGTGTTTATGGTCCGATTTGTTTAAAACTTGGATATGTTATTGTCGTAGGCAAGTGTTTTAATAAATTGCACTTACATTTCCCAAATTCACTATTACAGTCAAATTAAAAATTATTTTTGAAAAATACTATAGTGCCAATTGCCAACTTCTTTATTAAATGTCCGATTTGTCTGCAATTTGGATATGTTATTGTCCTAGGCAAGTGTTTTAATAAATTTCACTTACATATCCCAAATTCACTATTACAGTCAAATTAAAAAATATTTTTGAAAAATACTGCCAATTGCCAACTTCTTTATTTACTGTCCGATTTATTTAAAATTTGGATATGTGATTGTCCTAGGCAAGTGTTTTAATAAATTCCACTTACATTTCCCAAATTCACTAATACGGTCAAATTAAAAAATATTTTTGAAAAATACTGCCAATTGCCAACTTCTTTATTTACTGTCCGATTTGTTTAAAATTTAGATATGTTATTGTTATAGGCAAGTGTTTTAATAAATTAGCCTTACATTTCCCAAATTCACTATTACAGTCAAATTAAAAAATATTTTTGAAAAATACTGCCAATTGCCAACTTCTTTATTTACTGTCCGATTTGTTTAAAATTTGGATATGTTATTGTTGTAGGCTAGTGTATATGCACCATCCACATTTTACAAATATTGCGGTTAAATTTTAAAAAATTTGGAAAAATACTGCCAATTGGCAACTTCTTTATTTATGGTCTGATTTGTTTAAAATTTATATATGTCATTATTCTAGGCTATTGTATATGTACACACCATCCACATTTGACAAATTAACTATAATGGTCAAATTAAAAAAATATTTTGAAAAATATACTAACAATTTCAAACTTCTTTATTTACTGTCTGATTTATTTTCGGATATGTTATAGCTCTTATATAGGTAACAAGACCACACTACCACACGTTCCACTACCCCCTATAATACAGTATTTTGTCTTTTTTGTTTGTTTATTTTGCTGTGATCCCAAAACTGACTTTGCTGTTTATTGTCCGATTTGCCTACACTTTGGATATTGTCCTAAGCATTTATTGTCTGATTTATTTTTGGATATGTTATAGCCCCCAACTATTATATCTAAAATTACAATATTATTTCCACCTATAATACAGTTGATGTGTTGTTTGTTTTGCCGCAACCTAAAAACTAACATTGGTATTTGTGTTTTTACAAAACTATATTTTGCGGTTGGATTAAAAAAAAAATAAATGCAAGCTTATTATATTTGCCACAAGCTTATTATATACATCCAGCTGTTATATTTGCCACAATTCCAATATTGTTGTGACCCTCTCAACTACCTCTCATTGTAATAATATAATAAGTAATCCACAAAATATTTATGGTCAGAACTGCCTAAATTTTGGATATGTTTTAAGCCAATGCGATAACAAAAAATAAATTTTTAAAACCCAAAACAACTAAACACAAAACACTAATCTTTCTTTGTGCTTGTTTGGAGTAGTCTTTATTTTATCCAACTTAATTTTAATTTTGCAGTTAAAATCAAACTTCCCACATTCTAGCTCCCTTTCCAGCCAGTGGTTGGAGACATAAAGGTTACGAATATTTTCAAACTGTACAATATATCTTTTTCTACCCCTATGTTGGACTTGTTTAATAGCGCTTATTAATAATTCCACACCATCTTCCAAATCCTCCAGTCTACTACATTCTTTAAATTTAATATTACCTTTAATATCTTGCATCTCTATGTCTTCTTGTCCAACATCATCCCACACATTGTTATGGAAACTTAGGTTTTCTATTTTTGGAAAGGAATTGCCATAAAATGTTGCGGTTCCGTTAGTGTTAAAGATTGCAAGTGGCTCATTGGTAGGTAGATAAATAATGTCCAAATCACCACTGTATGGCAACACGCTATAACCTTGCCTATTCTTATTTATCTCTATAAATACAGTTTTACAAACACCTTTAACATAGTATACACCCCTCCGTCCATCCTTTTCTGCCAACACCCCCACAAACTTGTTGTTTACTACAAACGCATACACTATATAATGTCCATAATGCTCTAGATCCTCCCAACGTCGCAGGAAGTAATCTTTAATTTATCCTCTCTTTCCCTTCTTTCTTGTTCTTTAGCCAACTGTGCTTTGTATTCCTCTGCAACAGTATTTTCCACATATTCCAATTTACGCTTATTACTGTCAATGTCTTCTAATTCCAGTTTCCTCTTTTTGGAACAACTCTCTAAGAAAGGCTTGGAAAGTGGCTCTATTTCTTTAATAGTGTATGGGTACAGTTTATTGGTCCGGCTTCTTAAAACGTAGGGAGTAAGGTTAGGACTTTCCACTAAGCCTAATTCTTCTAAATTGATGTGTTTAGGTATAGTGGAGAAAGGTGTATTTGATTTTGTAAAACATGTGCCCCCCAGATTTGATGTAACACTTATGCTTTACACTTATGGCATCAGGAAACTCCTCTATTACCTCTACATAGTTAGTTGGTAAACAGTTAAAGCTAAATGCAGATAGAGCATACTTTATTAACTTTTCCCTTTGTGTACTATCTTTTGGCAGTTTTAGTTGTACTCCAGTTATCTTCTTCGTATTACTATTACCCCAATATGCGTATTGTAATAAATCGTTAAACACTAAACAACAACTGTTTTGTAATTGATTGGCAACTTTCACCCACATCTTATGCAGAGGTACAGCACAGAATGGAGCATTTTGAAAGTACCGTTTGTTGTCTTCTATTAGACTTAAACAATCTCTTAAAGGTTCAAACCCTTTACCAAAACCTCTACAATAGTTATAGATTGTTGCCTCTAACCTTGTTATTCCATTCTCTCTAGCTAGTTTAGACGAGAACGTTTCTTTTAGTCTCGCATCTGGACAGTTTACAAAGTTTATTATATGGTTTCCTATACTTTTAATTACTCCAGGACTTGTAATCTGGCATATAAATTTATTATATATTTTTACCCTGCTATTTACATTAAACCATGTTAAACAATCTTTACTAACATTATCTACAATAACATTATATCCATTCTTGTACGCCCCTTGGTAGCAAAAGTTAAAGTTTTCTGTAAGATATTGGCACATTTCCTCTTCATTAAATATTCCAGCCAAATCTAGTGTTATATCGAAATCCATAAGATAGTACATTTCTTTTTCCAGATCTTGCAGTATCTTTGGAAGATCTTCCAACAAATCCTTAATTTTAACATTTGCAAGCTCTATTTTATAGGGAATTGCTATAGGATCATCATACTTTTGTTTAATTTGGTCAATATCTTTCTTTATTATTTGTAACACACCCTCGCTTTGGGAGAATGGTAGTTTGGCCACAACACCATGTCCAGCTAAAGAGAACTTTTTAAATATTCCTCGTAAGTAGCTATTAAACGAGCCACATATTTCCTTCTTAACTTTAAATTTATTCCGAACGTCCCCATCACAATCCCCATCACAATGTGTTTGGTCAATTCACATTTACTTTAATAACTCGGTGAATATATATGCTAGAATGACGAGAGAGGGCTTAAAGGTTTTGCCACACTAATTCCCATCTTTTTACATTCGTTAATTTCACATCCGGGGCTTTTCTGACCCTTTTTGGGCCCAAAAACTCAAAATTTGAAAGATTAATCCCCGAAAAAAGGGTTTAGAGTTTTCCGGTTGTTTTTCCCTTCGAACTTGTCCAACTGATTGTAGAAAGGAACGTCCCTACCAAATTTGAAGTAAATCGGTCAAAAAATGCGATCGCTAGAGTGCATACACACATATATATATATATATATATATATATATATATATATATGTATATATATATATATATATATATATATATATATATATATATATATACACACATATATATATAAAATTTTGAACGACCCCCCAAAACGTGTGCAGGGGGTCATGTTAGGAACTTTTATGGTGGTCCCGGGCTTAAGTTTCACCGTGCGGGTCATGCTAATAGTTCACTTTCCATAGGAAATTCACTAATAACCCACACCAAGTTTAATATTCTGTGATATTTTGTGCTTGTTTCTAAGTAGGTTGGCAATGAATCGCCTCAGTTCATCAATCGTTAATATGATCAGACATAAAATAAATACGATTCAGCTGCTGAGGTTATCTCTGTTCAAAGGACACAAAAAACAGATTTGTTGCCTAAATGGCCCTTTTGTGCGATGTAACATATCGATATCGATATGTTACTCGTAATTCTTATCCAGCAATAAATTTTAATGTCAAAGCCGAGATAACAACCTTACGAGGGTGATTTATAACATTTAGCATAGGCCTGTTAAAACTAATATTATATCAAACATGTTTATAAAAATATGTGTTTGTTTACATCTTTACTTACAGCTTAAGCCATTAAATAATAATAACTACACAACGTTAACAAATAATTTTAAAACATCAGTATAGTTAGACGATCAAATTATAATTTCAACGTTAATCTTAACAACAAGAAAAAACCATATAAAATCGGGTTTTTAGCCAGATTATTCTATATGTGTATTTAAATACCTTATTGCTCAATCGATTTTGAGCTATAAACAAACAAATTATAATTTCAACGTTAATCTTAACAACAACAAAACACATAAAATCATGGTTTTTAGCCAAATTATTCTATGTGGGAATTAAAATACCAAATTGCTCAATCGAGTTTGAGCTATAAAAAAAGTCTTTTAAATATAAGTCGATGGTAAAAACTACTTTCTTGACGTATATTATTTTTGACAACAGTTTGATAGGTATGAAGGTTTATTTTATATGAATAGTTCTTAAATATATTTCGAATATTTATATTTCTCATTTTCCTTTGAACCTTGTTGCAACAAGGGCTGCTTCACACATCCTTTATCTTATGATTACCACAACAAACCTACTGGACTCGTTTTTTAGCACAGTAGGCTGCTTTGCCGGTGTCAAATCCTAGCTTGTACCATCCAAAGGTTTACTATTGGTTCTGAAACATTATCACTTACTCGGTTGGGTTTATAAAGCTCTCATAGTCACTTCACCTTTCTACTGGCGAACAGGTAAGGTTGAAAAATAGTCTCACCGTTACTTATACTGAAAACATAAGCTTTGTGCCCATTACATGAAAACGTTCTTATGATCCTGAAAAGCGGTTCATACATTTATAAATTAGGAAAATATCCCACACTCGCCATGAACCTCAGCTCGCTGACAGGCGGTTTTGCGTACGGGATTTCGGCACCCTCGTTCTCCTTGGAAAGTACTTACTTGTCTCTTAGCTTGCTGCCTGAGACCTCCACCCGGGGCGAGTCCATGATGATGATGGCGACGCCCCCAAGCTCCACTCACCGGGTGCACGAGTGTGCTTTATCATATCCATATACAAGCACAGCCACTGTCATGGTACCTCGCTGTTCTTTTCCTTCATCATCTGGCTTCAATAATTTTGTTTATGACAGCAGCCGTAAACTTTTGTTTTCTAACTTTCCCCTTTTAAGATGTTCCCTCATTGCTGTTTCATTTTTGCTTTAACGATCTCTTTATATCTGCAGACTAAAAACGAATATTTACTGTTAATTTCATTGATTACACGGTAGTTGATCTACAACAGCTTCCATTAATTAACATTTCTTTGCGTTAATTTGATTTATACGGTGAACTACATAACCTATCGAAACCTCAGATGCGGCTGGTAAACGGAGATTCCTAAGAGCTATCGGAACATTTAAAGCATAATGATGGCTAAACGACAGGTGTCTCCATTCTGAAACTATTCTTATGACTTATCAAATAATAATACATTTAAAGCCTGGTTGTAATGTAAACAGTATATTAACCGTATTTCATATGCGAGATAGTAGTCATGTCGAAGATTACTCATTATGATAAGAGAAAGCTTTAACGTTATTTTTGCATTGGTATAAATTAATATGTTTATACATATTTGACTACACACCATTGAAAATTTAATCCGTAAATGAATAGAATAAAAATAACAAATGTTATAGGGATTAATATAAAATTTTACTTACAAATGATGCTTTATAAGCTTAGTAATAGAACCAGGAGTAAACTCAAATATTCGCGTAATGGGATGACCGAACTTAGAAATGGTAAATGAAAGTTTCGGATAACCTTCAGTTCACAACAGATGGATTAAATATTCGATTACATTCGATTAAATATTGACTATCGTATTATAGACTACCAATTCTGGATCATTGTTTTGTAACATAATAAAAATTGATTTACGTGTAAAAAGTAACAACTTTGGCTGCAGTTCACGACAAAATTATAGCAACCTAACCTAACTTAGCTCCGCAGATCGCTGTATGGTGGCTCTTCGTTGTGTAATATATTACAAATAAATTAATTTTGATCTAAAAAATATAAAGTAAACTAAACAAATCCAGACTTTAAAAGGTAAACGACAAAAATAAGACTTGAACAAAATAACAAATATTAAAAAATGTAGCCCCCAAAAAGTAATCAGCAAAAGTAGAAATTGAATCCGGGACCGTGTGCTCGTGAGTCCAATACTGTGTGCATTGGTCCACCATAGCCATAGCATGTCGAACGATGAGAAAGTTACAATTTAACAAGCAGTGATCCTCCAGATGCTAGTTGAATAGTCGGTTACGATAATCGGTAGTCTATAATACGATAGTCGACATTTAATCGAGTGACCTACCCATCTGTTTTGAACTGGAGGCTATCCGAAAGTTGCTGCTGTTGTCGTAAGTACTCACCGGAATTTCATCACAAAATATTAAATAAATATCCCTGGGGACTCTGTAGGAAAATATCCACTTTTATTTTGGTTAATTTTAGGTCATAGGATAAATCGTTCTTAATCATATTAAATTATATTATATTAGAGGTGCAAATTCTTCAACAAAAAATAACACGGTAAGTTAATTGCCTATGCAGTGAGGTACATTGGAAATTAGCTGAGTACGCAGGTTTGCTATGACGGGGGTATTAAATATCATAAACTGACAAAAAACACAGCTGGAAAATTAAATACGAAATAAATGGCTGCTGCAATCTAGCGGATAAACTATTAATTTACTCACATTACTCACTTTACTCACAAGTTCGGGTCACTGTGCTTGGCATGTGGTTACCGTATGCTCTGGATTGACTTTTCACCTCTATTTGGCTTAGTACCGTTAGTGTTACAGTTTAACTTTGTAAACAGAAAGCAAAAATCACTTATTTAATTTTAAAACATTTGTTTTTGTTGTTTTTGTTTATGTCTACTTTTATTTACGAGAAATTTTAGTAGTTTCTCGCCTTTCCAAGGTGCCAAGCACCGTGAACCGAGCTGTACTCACATTATAGGAGAACGTTACCTTTATTTGTAAAAACTTGTATTAGTTTTTAATATAGAAATGTTATAAACCTTTGATAAATTGAATTAAATCATGTTAAACGGAGAGTACTTTATTTATTTAATCATAAAACATATGAATAAAACCAGTTCTTAGTTGTTTTTATGTAATTAAGAAACGATAATGTATTAATATCTCGTACTTCAATACCAGTAATTTTTATCCAATGCTTTACCTTATGGAAATTTTACCAAATTTAAATGTTAATTTTAAAATAATATTTAACGAGTGTGTTCCATTTTTGAACTGAAAGCGTGAAGTGTACTGGAAAAATGTTTGTAAATTCTGAAAATGATATGTGCAGCCGTTTTCACGTTATTGCATTACGAACACATACGCCGACACCCACGATCACACACTGACGGACAACGAATCATTGTCTCTCCTAATACATAGATTTCTTCACTTCGTTCCGTCATCAATGATGCGTGATGAAATGAGACTGCGACTGATTTAAGTGTAGCATTACAGCAAATAAATTTAATCCACCTTATACCTGAACAGATTAACGAGTATACTATAAATTTTGAGCACAGTAATAATAATCAACAGTAAGGTTAAATATCTGATATACATATAACAACATAACAACAAGAAATATGTTTAATAAGTGGAAATGGTTTCCAAAAATATTTCTTAAATATGGTTTAATATACCTGATCATTCTGACAATATCATTAAATAGTATCAAAATCATGCTCTAAACTAACTGCACATAAAAAGGAGATTACCTATAGAAATTAAAATTTTTATTTTTTTAAATAACTTACAATAAACAATCGAATCAACTATTACTACCCGTTGACAAAAGTATCCTAAAGAATTATTAATACAAAAAAATAAAGTATTGGCTGCACGCGTTACGAGTTATAATAGAAACTAATAATCATAATAATATATAATAATGGGTAGGGTGTGTCTGTCTGTCTGTCTGCTTTTTGTTCCTCAATCACTCAAAAACTATTGAACTGATTGGCATGAAAATTTACAGGAATTTTTCTTATATACCAAATTCCTATACACCTATACCTATTTTTGATTTGAAAATACTATAGGACTTTGCCCCATGGGAGATCAAAGTTCCCATGAATTCCTTATGGGCATTAATTTCTGTTTGAGCTGATGAAAATACAGCGTGGATTCGTAGTAGTTCCATGGGCTAACCACAGAATGCATCACACATAACTGATTAGTTTTTCTACTCTGATTTTTTTGCCCGATACAGCTAGTATATTAATTCAATTATAAAATTTATTCATCGTAGTTTTTACTTCAAAATAATAAAACATCTTGATGTCGTTTGTTGCTAATTACGAATCCACACAGTCTCTTGGTTTTTGGCGTCACCATTTCCTCTTAATTGTAGCTGTACTCTTCAATGAAAGTGGCGATGTCTAAGAAGGTTTCATTTACGCATGGTGGTGTATCTTTAAATACCCCCGCCACAGCAAACCTGGGTACTCAGTGAATTTCCAATGCATAATATATGTCTTAATACCACATAAAGCCGCAAACCAAGTTTCATAAAAATATATTCACATATAAGAGATTTTATTTATTCTCCATAAGAATAACATTGGTAATGAGTACGTAGGTTTGCTGAAACAAGGAACACAAACAATTGTTTTTTATGCAAATATAAATAGAATTTAACTAGGCGAATCCACATACCAAGTTTCATCATTATTCAATCATAAATAAGCGCTATATAACATTCTAGTTATTCTCCATAAGAATAACATGGGGGCTGAGAAAGCAGGTTTGCTGCAACAAGGAACAAATAAATGGGTTTTTATATAATTATCAATATAACTCATCCAAGTGAAGCTACATACCGTGTTTTATTAATTTATGTTCATAATTAAGGGAGTCATTACATTTGACTTATTCTCCATAAGAATAACATAGGGGCTGAGTACGCAGGTTTGCTGCTACAGGAATAATCAACAAAAAATACATTTTTTGTGCAAATATCAATAAACCAGTACTACGTGAAGCCACATACCAAGTTTCAACAACATACATCCATAAATAACCGAGATATCAAATTTTATTTATTCTCCATAAGGATAACATTGGAAAACGTACTGTGTTTAGAACTTTGAACATCTCTGCAACAGTTGGGCGTAGAATCACAATTTGAACACCAAAATGATTGTTTTGTGGAGCTGAACAGATTGGTAAAAGCAAATGTGAAATTTACATTAAAATGAACTGAGGAAAAACCAAAAACCTTTTTCCCATAAGATTAACACGGGAGATTTTATGAGTAGGTTTTTTGGATTTTCTCCGCAACCACTCAACCTAGGTTAATAATTCAAAAAACTATATTATTTGTTTTTTTAAGTTCTATAACATGGTCTAAACCAAAATTAAGTTTTTTTGAAATTCTAGGGTGAAAAATGCAAAAAACTGATTTTTGGAAAATTTAAAACCCCCATAAACCCCCCTTCCCATGGTCCGATTTTTCTGGTTTTCGAACTTAAAGTCATGAATGTCATTTTACACATTTGAGCCAAATTTCATCAAAATCGGACGTTTTTTACTCAAGTTATCGTGTTAACGGACACATATATAGATTATATATATATAGATATATATATATATACATATACATATATTTGAACGAATAGTGTTTTTGGCATCTGGGGACCTCAAAACAAAAAGTTATCATGGTCTCGGGCTTAAGTCTTACCACGAGACCTACGGTAATAGCTTCTTCCCTATAGGGGAAATTCGCTAAAAATAAAAAAAACAATTAAATAAAACTAAAAAATACCCCCGTAGCAGCAAACCTGCGTACTCAGCGAATTTCCAATGCATATATATGTATCTTAATACCACATAAAGCCACATACGAAGTTTCATCAATATACATTCATAAATAAACGATTTATGACATTTTAATTATTCTCCATAAGAATAACATGGCAGCTGAGTATGCAGGTTTGCTGAAGCAAGGAACACAAAAAATGGGGTTTTATACAAATATCAATATAACTCATGTAGGTAAAGCCACATACCAAATTTCATTAATTTATTTTCATAATGAAGGCAGATAACACGTTACTTATTCTCCATAAGAATAACATGGGGCTGAGTACGCAGGTTTGCTGCTATGGGAGCCTTGGGTAAAAAAGTGTCTTTTTGAGCAAATATCAATGGTCCACAACCAGATGAAGCCGTATACCAAGTTTCGTCAGTATAGGTTCATAAATAAGGGAGATATAAAATTTTTATTTTTCTCCATAAGAATAACATTAGACAACGTACTGTGTTTAGCACTTTCAATATCTCGGTAACCAATTGACGTAGAGAAATGATCAAAATACCAAATTGTGTGTTTTTTTAAGCTGAATCCAATGGAAAAAAATAAAATTTGACTATTTCCAAAATTATATGTAAAAAATTCAAAAAACCCATTTTTGGGGTACAAAACCCCCCAAAAATACCCCTTCGGATAGAGCGATCTGGCTGGTTTTCGAACTTAAAGTCATAAATGTTGCTTTACACGTTTATACCAAATTTCATCAAAATCGGATAATTTTTACGAGAGTTATCGTGCTCACGGACACATATATATATATATATATATATATATATATATATATATATATATATATATATATATATATATATATAGATATATATATATATATACAGTTTCGAACGAATGGTGTTTTTGGGGTCTGGGGACCTCAAAACGAAAAGTTATTATGGTCCCGGGCCTAGGTCTTACCATGCCGACTACGGTAATAGCTTCTTCCCTATAGGGGAAATTCGCTAATAAGTAACCAAATATACCTCAAGGGACCCGTTTCACTAAGTCACAAGTTACATATTCACTGATAAATGTATATAAAATTGTAAGCCATTTAGTCACAGATGTTTCTCAAACAATTTCAAAAATTGTGACAAAATAGTTACACTTGTGAAAAAAGTATAATCACAACAAATCTCTGTTATATTTAGAGGTAAAAAAGTAGCAGTTTTAACTAGTGTAAACTTGTAATTTATGAAAACTAATCTTTACAAGAGTGAATATTTACATTTTACTGGTTACGGGTTAAAACAAGGCTTGTAACTTTTGGTTCAGAAACATCTGTGACTAAATAGCTCAAAAGTTTATCTACATTTATCAGTTAATATGTAACTTTTGACTTCGTGAAACGGGCCCCAGGTGGATGGGTAAATGTATTTTAACAATAATCACCAATCACTGGATTAGTATGAACAAATATTTAGGCCTTATCATGATAACTATTAAGTGGATTGTTTCTGAAGCCTGATTGTTTTCTAGCCTGATGTTTTTACAGTCTTGCACGCAGCTTTGATTGGTTTCAGAAACAGGTGCACTACTCAATTATTAAAAAAAGTAATTTAATTTCAATCAAAGAAGAATGCAACAGAGGATTCATTTGATTTGATAGTATGCACGTATAGTATAGACTAATATAGACTTGACTAATTTTTACCTTGATAATATAGAATAATTAACTCAAAAATTTTACAAAAAACCTATCGCCTTACCAAAGTCGTCCTCTTTATATGGAAATTCATGCGACTGTCAAAACTCCATCCGTTCTGGTAAGAAAGGCTCTTCCATTTCAAGGTTGAATTGTTTGATATGCAGATACGAGTGGTCTGGGAAGAACGGCTTCCATTGTACCTCACATGTCTTCATTGGCGTGGGATTTCTGATTGGAAAACGTACATTATAATAACAGGGGATCCCCTCAACCTGGTAACCTTCCAAAATAGTAATGCTACTAACCTGAACGATGTGAAGATCGTTCAAGCTGGTAAAAACTAAACCATAGAGTTATATCAGCCGCTGTGATGCTATTGGTTGATAGTTTTTTAGATAGATAAAAGGGCGAGACTAGCATGTACCCTCCGGTTGAGCCTGCTATTGACCCATCCGACATTCATATAAAAAAGAGTGAATTAATCTTTGTTAAAGCTTGTCCAAAAAATACTCAAATATACTTCTGATTGTTCCCCCGTTTTCAATAATTTTAAATTTTCTTGAGAGGACCAGAAAAAATATTATAAAATAAGAATAAATAATAATATTATTAATACAAAAGGTAACAAATCCTTATGTTACCTATTGTAATCAATCACACTAGCAATCACATTAGAACTAAACTATAACTAATCTGTTTGCAACTTTTTAAAGCGGGTTTAAAATTTCTTGCAGCATTTATGGATGCTTCTAACTTACACGCATGTTGCAAAGTTGATCCACAGCTTGACCATTATTTTGGAGAACATCTGCTCCTCAGGTAGAGGATCATTATTAGGTAGAGGTGCGGTGAAGGGGATTGGCATAGCCGGGTGAGGGAAGTAGTAGAACAAGTCATCAGCATGGCCCGGACCTATAGATCATGTTGGTTACAATGGCGGGAGCAAGTTAAAACCATTCAAGTTAGTGTTTAATTATGCCTACTCATGTACAACAGAGATAAGAGACTAAAACTTTGGACAATGTCAGTTAAGATTAAATTCAACCCCTCACTCCCTTTTTATGAATTTAATAAATAAATGAACAACAAGGCAATAACATATCAGTTATGAAAAATAAGTTGAAATTGCTCTTTTAATTTAGTCACTGTCCCTAAATCGGATCGATCCTTTAGAATTTGTGCAGATTACAAATTTACTTTAAACTCCCAACTTGTAGATAAATCTACTCTTTATCATATTCTCAGAATGTAAGATCTCTAATCTAAACTAAATGGGGGAACGCTACTTTGTTTTGGCCTTCCTAAGTATTATTTACATGTAAAATTGGAAGAAGAAAGTCAAATTAATCCTGTAGTTTCCACTCCGTGGGGTATTTATGAGGTAAGACTTAATTGAATTTTATACGCACCTAAAGAATCACAAAGTCATCAACAACGTAGTAGCTAATTTGGAAGGCACTATCGTATATTTTGATGACTTTCTTATCCAGGGTCACTCATCTGAAGAGTCCTATGAAAGACTTACGATGTTACCCAGAAATTAAGAAGGTACGCTTCACATGTAAACATGTCAAATTATAAAATTTTTCAAACTGAAATCACCTATTTAGGCTATCGTATTACTAGTCAAGATGTATCTAAGTGTCAAAATAAAATATAAGTTGTTACTAAAGCCGCTAGTCCTAATAATGTCAAAAAAGTAAGGTGATTTAACGGTTTAGTGCTATACAATGACAAGTGTATTCCAAGCGCATCAGCAGTACTACATCATTCATCTCAGCTTCTCAAGAAAGGTGTAATGAAAAGTGTGAGGATCGTTTAAACAAATCTAATAGGAAATCACTAATGAACGAATTTTGACTCCATTCAATCCACACTATTTGACTCCATTCAATCCAGACTATCCTGTTACTCTGGCTACGGATGCAGGAAATATTGGTCTTTCAGCTGTTCTGTCACATATATTAAATGGTTAAGAAAGACCCATTTTATTTGCATCCAGATTATTGACTAAGAGTGAAGGTTGCGCGCGCATGCACCGCCATGTGACGGCTTATTATCGTAAATAAATGCTTGTCGACTTAATCTGTAGGTTCCCAATAAGATCCTAAACATTACTTTAATACTTAAATATAATAATTTTTGACGTTTGTAATACAGTTGCAATTAATTTTCATCTGCAAATGAAGAATTTTGATTTGATTTTTGAATTATCAAACGGCCAACTCGACAAGGATGCTACTTCTGGGCTGCAGTTTTATAACGTCCCACAAAACAATCGAATTTATGTATCGAGCTATCGCAATCAATATATCGATAGTAAAAACTATCAAAATAAATTATTCATTATATCCCAAATGCAATCTTTATTTTATCATATGATTATATTTGTTATGTTTATGTTTGTATTTTGTATACATTTGTATAAAAGAAAATACAAATGTCTGACGAACGTTTTAATACAATTAAAACTGTCGTGATTTCGTTAACTTGTTGTTATTTGACAAATAAGGAAACCTGCTTTAAAAATGGCTTCGGGAGAGAGAACTTGTTCCAAAAAATCCCAAATGCGAGATATTTCAAGACGAAATTAAGAGGAAAATACGTGGAGAAAACTCCGTGAACATTTTTTGTAAGAAGAAAACCAACAAACACTACATAAGTATACATGCTTTTGAACTTTTTTAAGTTCTAAATTTGGTATGATAAGCATTCTAACCGTGATATACGTTATTAGCATCAATGCATAAAATTACATCCTCATTATATGAGAAACTAGTTCAACCACGAAAACTAGCCGACGAACAATAGCAGATTGGCTTTCGTTTTGCCGCGAGGTTTGTATTTTCTGGATAGACGATAAAATATATTTAAATTAATATATCGATATTTACTATCGATATATCGATTATGATAGTTCGATATATTATTTCGATTGTTTTGCAGGACAGCTACTGGGGAATTAAGATGTTTTAACAATAGATTATGGCAGAAATTTTAAATTAATTATAAATAATAAGCCACTTGAACAAATATTCCATCTAAGAAAACAATCCCAGTCATTTAAGCTCATAGACTGTTAAGGTATGCTCAAGTTCTTAGTAAGGTCGATTATGAATTAAAACAAAGAACATCAATTGAACATACAAATGCAGACTACTTTTGACGCATTTCCTTGTAAAGTCTTATAAGATAAATCAGATAATAATAGATACGGTTACAGACACTTAAGTAATCTCAGCTGATAATCAAGAAATGATCAGAAACATAGGTAAGACGAAAAAGATTTTAGTTTAAAACATATGATTGTTACAGGGGATATAAAAACCCATAATTTACACTTCATTCTGAAACAATTGTAATATATGCTCAAGAGCTTTTATTCCTGAAAAACTTAATCCAGCTATGTTAAAAAAGTTACATTATTTGCATGAATAAATAGTAAAAATAAAAAACATTGCAAGATAATTGAATTTAATATAAAATAATTCATATTGATTATGCCACCCGGCCCTTTCTACGATCAGTATTTATTTGTTGCAATTGATGCCTAGTCTAAGTAGCTGAAAGTCAGTATATTGTGTAAGGCCCCAACACAAATATCTATAATACATAGACTTGAAGTTATATTCTCTAGATATGGAATGCCTTATACAATTGTTTTTGACAACGCCTCTATATTTTAGTCAGAATAATTTAATAATTCCTGCCGGAGTAAGAGAATCATCCAACGTTTTGGCGCACCAAACAATCCAGCTACTAATAGTCTTGTTGAACAATCAGTAAAAAACTTGAAATACAATCTAAAAGCAGTGACTGAAGATGAAAGGAGACTTAAATAAAACTTCCTACTAGGTAATAGAAAAACACCTGCATTTATGAACAAAATTCTTCGAACAAAACTACATCTTATTCGTTTAATAGAAAAAAAAACAAAAAACAATTAAGTCAACGCCAACTCATCATCAGAACCAAGAATAGAGTACAAACGGTGAATTATGTTGCCCGACCATATGGCAATTTGGTAAAGTTGTTATAAGTTTGAGCAAACGTCCTTACAACATTCAGTAGGACAATCAACAAATGATCAAGAGAGGTATTAATCAGCCCAGAAAAACAGAGGTAAAACAGAGGTAAAAACAGAGGCTCCTGAAGTATCAATGATTCGATGTCAATTCCAAGACTATATTAGAAATACAAAGAAATTCAGCTAGTCCCAAGAGATTCACTACTGACATCATCATGTCATATCCCTAGTTTTCCAGAAATGTTTTATCCCCAACAATTTTAATTCCTGCCTCAGCAGAAACCTTTACATCACAAACTTCAGTGAGTAGAAAATATTACGGGTAAAGTCTATGGAGAAGTGCAACTTACTCACAATACTCTCCCATAATCAAGAACATCATTTTATTCTGATCAGCAGAATATGGAAATGCCACCTGAGCTTATACAGCAGACACTATATGTGCCTACTGCTTCATTTGTATCATTGTGACGTTCTACAAGAGTAAAGCAATACATTTTTAAATATGGTTGTGGCATAGGAATAAACTATGAACTGTAGAACAAGTAGATAGGACCTATTACAGCTAAATGAATTCATTAAAATATTACACATTTTTCAT
This sequence comes from Allygus modestus, assembly GCA_963675035.1. Lineage (NCBI taxonomy): Eukaryota > Metazoa > Arthropoda > Insecta > Hemiptera > Cicadellidae > Allygus > Allygus modestus. The sequence goes on along the minus strand of OY776115.1, from coordinate 99,548,932 downwards.
CTGTTTTTAAATACAATGTTTTGGTTTATATTTTTATTCACAAAAAAATTATCTCTAATACTTGTGTATAAGTTTTGTATGTTTCTTCCAATTACCAATGATGTGAATCGTTTATCGTTTAAGATAAAATACCTCATAATTTATTTGTTTCAAGAAGTATAAATCTCATTTATGTAGAAAACATATACTTGCCAATGCGCGAATCTGGTGGAACCGGGAAAAACTCATATGGCCCAATGTGATCGAATAGACTGACACAAACCTTTTCTTTGTTTGCTCTCATAATAGCTTCGTAGGTTGGGTAAATGAAAATAGCATCTGAAGCAAACTGAAACATAAACAGATACAGGTGCTTACTGCTTACTGACTAAACAAGTGAAATGTATGTTATTAACACTAATGGCTACTTGTTTATAATTCGTGCAAGTTTTAAAGCATAAAATCCATGCTTTATGATATATTAAAATGTAAACACTACTCATTCGTACTTCGTTTTGATACTCACTTAAATTCCTTACATATCTTTCTTAAACAGAGGTCATGTAAATGAGTTACTTTACCTGAATTAAACAGAGATGACCTGTACATGTTTATTATACTCGTAGTTAGATTTGCAGAACAAATGTTACTTAAAGTGCAACAGAAAACGTTTCTACTGTGTTGAATATATATTACTGTAATGATGTAATAACTTTTAATGGAACTTAATTTGTATTTCGGATCACTCAAGTGGCCGTTATTTGACAATAAGTTTCTATTTCCTGATGAAATAACCATTCAAACTGTTTCTGGTACTTTTAAAACACAGCGTCATTAAAAAATGACCAACACTTTTTCGCCGTTTTGTAAGGACAAAGAAGCAATAAAGGTTACATTAGAAAGTGATCAAGAAGAAAAATGTAAATAAAATATCGTTGGCCTTCATCAAAGGTACCATACGCTGCTCTACAAGCTTCAAAGCGGTGTTAAAATTCACGCTAACATAGCATACTCTAATTGACCGAGAAAAAAAATTCCCGTTTCCCCTGACCTGTGAGGCTACCTGGCCACGTGGTGTGGCAGTTTTGAAATTATTAGTCTTGTGAGCTGGCCCTCCCTAATCCTTCCTCGTTCCTTTTAGTTTTGTATGCTTCAGATTGATATAAAAACTGCTGGGAGTTTCGTAAGACCTTGTATAGCTAAAATATACCAGTATCGTTTAGAAAGAGGTGTATGGTGCGAAAATGCACATAAGTGACCAGACTGTATGTGAGAGCCCAACACATAGTCTACCTACTACAACAACTCCTTTACTCGTTTGGACTCAAACCTGGAAACTATTTGTGTCATTGCAACAGGCCAGGCCCACTTTAGGCTTACGCCCTTAATATTTACTCTTCTTACCTGCAAAAACCTAGCAAAGATTTAGGTCCTGATTTTTGAGCTTGTACTCCATCCTTAGGTGGTTAAATTTTGTAACTCTAAGGTTAATCTCATTATAAAGCCTTAAACACTCATAAAATAAAAGAAATACGAAATTTGAAGCTGCTAGATCTCACATCAATGAATTCCTGCAGGGTCAATCTGATAGGGAGATTCTTGAGGTAGAACTCCCTCGCCGTGGGTCCCACTTCGCTCCAGTTAGCGTTGCTGTTTATGTAGTTTAGGATGAAGGGGAAGTAGAAGTCGTACAAAGCGTCGAGGTATGAAAAGGCAACATTTGTCTTGTCGAGCTCTTCGACTTTGAAAAACGAATAATCAGACTGAGAAAAATAAAACAATATAGTTAAAAAAACTAAAGAACTACTGACAAATACGGGGAATTTGTTTTTGATCGCAGCCCAAGTTAGAAGTACAAAATTCACTATTTAAGTTTGGTGCACGACCATAAGGAGACTACCCTACTCTCTTTACTTATTTTTGCATCAACTGATTTACATTTTTCAATTTTGTTTAATTGATTATGTGCTATTTTAATATTATTATATTAAAGAACTAATACGAGTAGTTTTTAAAATCATGCTGAAAAAGGAGGCTCTCCCAGTAATTTTAAAATTCGTCTCTTTAATCACCTAGCCTAAAAGATACATTGTCAATTATGAAGTTATAGGAACCAGTTTTAACAATTGACAATACAATAACATAAACTTTAGTTAAATTGAACAACTGACTTTTTACTTCCTACTCCTGATCCGATAGATTAGATCCTATCTTGATATTTTTAGTCGTTTTAATATTTTATGTACCGTTAAAAACATTGAATTTGTTCATTTGAAAAATTAGATCCTAAATTACATATTGGTTGTTACAAATAATTTACTCATTGATCATTTAGCTCAAGCAATACCTATTCAGTCTATAATTTCAATAAATAACCACTATAGGCAAAATGTAAAACCCCATAAACCCCCTTCCCATGGTCCGATTGTTCTGGTTTTCGAACTTAAAAGTCATGAATGTCACTTTACACATTTGAGCAATATTTCAAGTTATCGCATTCACGGACACATATACAGATATTTACATATATACATATCTAACATATATACAGCCGGATGTGTAACTGACTGACTGAGGTATCCGAGTTCTAACCCACTTCTTGATGAGCTAGGGACGTGAAATTTGGCATGCAGATAGCTTATAGCGTATGACCCCCAGAAAAATTGCAAAACTCATAATTTTGTATTATTATTAAAACTTTAAAAAGTACTTAAAAACCCACTAGACACTGCGTTACTGACATGCATTATTTAGATATTTATAATTGTCATTGTTATCGGTAATGCAGTATACACAAATCTACATAGGCTTTCCCGTGTAGTAAGCGTTTTGTGGCAATCCTTAGTCACGAAAAATGCGTTTCCTATTAAAATGTATAATATTAAACTTAATTAAATATTGTTCCATAATCTCGTGATTGCATCGTCTAATTAACCTGCTACTCATTCCGTAACATCGGAAAATATAATTTTAGGTTCTCGCTTTTAAAAAATTTCATTGTTTTAAACACGCCCTTCGGTGATTCAATATTAAATTTGTTAATGCTTATAGATTTGAACTTTACGGTAATGAATTGTCCAGTTTCTTTCGTAGTTTTTGTAGCCATGACTTTTTTGCGTTGACCGTTTTTTGATTTATTTGAATACCATTTTTATATAATAAACCTCTAGAAAAAACTTAAGTTACGTAAACTTACATGGTCAACATGTAATTATACACACAATACGTCTGCATCCTAGGGCCAACAACAGTAATATGAACAATTTTATTTTTTAAAGACTCTTAAGAAATGTCTAAATTGTTATGGATTTTTTAGTATTTTGGTCACAGTAGGTGGGAAAAGCCCTTCATGAATTACTTAATATTTGTTACAGATTACTTGTAATTGGTACACACATTATTTTATGTTATCAACATTGCTTTTACCCCATTAAAAATACAAAGGGATTTAAAATAAGGACAGTTAAGGGGAAGGATTTAAATTATTTCACTCACTTCGATAGTACCTAGTGGCGTAAAATATGGCATGCGATATATCCTTAAACTATACCTGAAATATCGTAATTTGGTATCGGATTTTTGAATAGTATGACCTATACAAAACAACAGTAAAATTAACAATTTAAATAGGTTCAACTCGACTTGAAGTAATAGGTTAACGTACCTTATCCGTCGTCAATCCTAAATCACTAGTAGATGACTAGTTTCGGGACTGCTATCCCATTTTCAAATCTACACGTCGAAATCTAGTTGTAAAACACGAAGTCGTTGTCAAAGTTTAAAAGGTTAAGGTTAAGGTTCAACCCTTCAAAATGAAATTCTTAATATTGGGTAACTATTGTTTTATGTTTTAAGTCATGATCCTATGAAAATAAACCCCTTATGACTTAGTTTATGTCATTTACAGATTACTTGTTCAGTGTCTCGACAGTAGACTAATAATATTTTCAAAATTTGCTAATGTTTCTTTGATGTAAAACTCGAGCTACTGCTGTTACTGACTCAGTGGTTCGTTTAATGTTGGATTAGCTGCACTGTATTGTATAGGTAGTGCTCCATTTTTTAAACTTCAGCAATTTGGTAACGTCTCTCATTGATTTTGAGTTGTTTGTCGCTGTAAGCGACATATGTAGATTTCTTGGTATTTTGGTTTGTTTTTGTTTCATATAGTTTGTGGGAAAAGCTCTACAAGAATTAGGTTAATATGATACAGATGACTTTTATTCGCTGCTTTTATGTCGGAGTCTAATCGCCGGCCGGCTTGTGCGTGTCTTAATTTGTGCGAAATATGTGTCTAATGTCGTGTTGTGTGTTATGTTGAACTGTATTAATGTTTAACAACAAACAATTTTAAATTTTGACGAAAATCTGTATGAATTACGGACGTTTTTGGTATGACCAGAAGATGGAATTCTAGATTACGAAACATGTCGTCATAGTATGTGGCAGCATATATTTGTTAACTGTTTGGACTGAAAAGGTATGTAAACCTGGTTTTAAATTCTAAACAACAGTTCAGGAGGCATTTTCAAAATTAACAAAGTATTTAATTTTTATCATAAGCAGAGTTTTGCAATTAGAATCAGAAGCCTGATAGTAGTCTAGGAAAACAGGTGTACTAAGCTTTACGTTTGTCCTTAGCTTCGAAAATGTTACTGAATATTTTATACAATGCACTTAAAGTGCAGATTGATACTTGGGTAAAATGTTTTACTTTTTAAAGTATTGTTCTATATGGTGCACTGTGAATTTTTCCTGAACATAGGGGTGATAGGACCGAGATAGACCTTCAGTTGTAAACGCAGGATGGCGTTTTTATTTTTGGAAGAGGCCGTTCTGCACTTTGTTTACAACAAACTAGAAATATTACTGATTAAACAGATGGGTTATGGTTGTACTGCAATAAGGAGCTGCGGTCTTTACCAGCTCAAGAGTTATCTTATCAGTTACAGCTTTGTTGTAATAGTTGAAAAAAACTGTATTAAAATGTCTACCTATTAGGCCCTGCATAATGTAAATTTATGTGTTTTAAAGCGACAGTTGGAAATTGCATTAAAGGAAACAAGCCTTTAGTACAGTCTGTGTGAAAGTTTTAAATGAGGAATAGAAACTAAAAGGAATTATACCCTCCACACTTTGACATTGTAACAAAACCAGACCAAAATATCTAGGTCATTACCTAAGTTTTAGTTAGTATTAACAAATTTACTAAATATAAATCCTTTTTGAAATAACTAAAGTAGGTGTAAAGATTGTTATTAAGTTAACATATTCATTCACACGCTCCGGTTAAATATATCACTAACCATTCATCATAGCCTAGTTATTAAATATTAATTAAAACCAAATAGTTTTGTGGGAAATCGCTCTATTTTCTCTGGGGGGGGGGGATAAGCACCCCAGCATAAGAACGTGTAAAATTCTGTGTAGTATACAGTTAAATAATTGAATCACTTATTAATCAAATTTTTTGTGGAATATTTTAATGGCTTGGTGCGGGTTCAATAGTAGGCTACGTAAGATATCTTTCAGATTGTGAGGAACTTAAGCTAAAGAAAAATAACTAGCCCCAAGGGAGCAGTCAGCAATATCAAATAAAGGCACAAGTTCCCCCTCCAACAGGCCTTCCACAATGAGCTCGAAACCCCCGCTATTGTAATTATCTATGTAGATAAGGCATAATGAGAAAAACATCCGACTTAATAACGAATGTTTTTCTCTAGTAAACAGGTTTACTTATGTATTTATGAATAAGTTTCCAACTGATATATAGCTTTTTTTTATTGATCTATATTGGTTTAATCCTGCAGAACATATCCAATAACGATGATAAAACACTTCTGACACAAGACGATCAAATTTGATTCTATTCGGTCCAAGTATAGAATTACTGGAAGACAAGCGTCAATTAATATGAAATAATAACTAGAATATTACATAAAAATACATAACAAAATATGTTTGTCTTGCATGTAGTAATAAATTAAAAAAAATCACGTCTTTCTTGACGCGAGGGAGCATTCCAATACTGTATACGACATGCATATTCATCGGAGATGCTATTTACAACCAATCTCCGTCATATCGTGGTTAAAAATCTGCTATTAGTACGTTTGGGAGTGATAGTACAAAATGAGTTGTCTGTTTTTTATGGTTTCGAATATATGGAATCAATTGACGTATTTTTACTGATAAAGTTAAACCTCTTTCAATAGTTTTCTGTAATAATAGATACGAATTGTTGTTGTCGGCCGTAGGTTAGGTTATTTTATTACTTTTGAAATAACACGGAGGCCTTAGAAATATTTTAAACAGTTCAAGTAAAAAATACACAATGCCACTTTTCTGAATTTCTTAAAAAGAAAAAACACCACTTTCACCTCTTGCTGAGAGTGTGCCTGATATTTACCAGATTGTTAGATGGCCATGGTAACACACTTTAGAATATTTACAATAAAAATAAAAATGTTACTTTCAATATTGTTTTTAAATCATATTTCCGTTATTATTGTTTTGTCCGTTTGGTCGTTATTGTTGGGACCATAATACCATCTAACAGTTGGCTATTTTACCAGACTAGATCGGAAAGGTCATTGCTTTATTCATTAGCTGACTATGTGGCCATTTAAAACAACATGCTTATAACACTCAACCCCGATACTCACTTGAGTACTAACGCTCAACCCGTACTAGTGATGGGGTGTGATTTGCGAACCTGTGATTTAATCACTGTGATTCTGAAATCACAGGTCGACCTGTTACTGACCGAGCCGGACTAGCAGGTCTAACTGTGATTCGATTCGTTGTAGGCGGATTGCTCTCAGTGCTCTGCGTGAGTCATTTCCTCGTCGCACAGCCACGAGTCACTCAAATCACAATCACACTCTCGACTGTGACTGTGATTCGGCTGTGACCGTGATTATCTGATACTGAGTCTGAGCGTCTAGCGAGGACGGGTCACTCAAATCACAATCACACTCTCGACTGTGACTGTGATTATCTGTTACTGAGTCTGAGCGTCTTTAGCGAGGACGGGTCACTCAAATCACAATCACACTCTCGACTGTGACTGTGATTCGACTGTGACTGTGATTATATGATAATGAGTCTGAGCTTCTAGCGAGGACGGGTCAACCAGTTTATTGTTAATTATGTTTTGTATGTTATTTTAATTTCATGTTGATATTATAATTGGATTTTTCAATTGTAAATATCAATATATATGTAATCGAACATGTAGCTATTTTTACTTTCTCCCCTTATACATAGTATATGGAGAAAGTATTTTTTCCGTCAAAATTTTCGAATTTGATTTGTTAGTGGAAATATTCGTTTTAGTGCTCCCTGAACACAAAAAAGTTATTTTTACGTGATGTCTGTCTGTCTGTCTGTCTGTCTATCTGTCTAGATGTGTATAGAGCTAGAGCCCTAACAGATGGTCCGATTTTTATGAAATTTGGTATGTAGGTACTAATCCACGAAATCTCCAGGATTTTTTTTATTTTTTTAGAATTTTTGATTTTAAGGGTAATTATTCCCCAAAACCGCCAAAAAACATAAAAAGCAACATTCTCAAAAACGGCTCTAACGATTTTAATTAAAATTTAGTCATTTGTAGAGCTTTATTTTTCCAACAAAATTACACCACCGGCATTTCTGTAAAAATTTGTTTTTCGTCAATTCAGTTTTTTGGACTTTCATAAAAAAAACTAAATACAAAAAATATTACTATTCACCATTAAAAAGAGCTCAAAAAACTAAATAATTTAGTATTCTGAATTACTATTCTACGATTGCTGGTTGCGGAGAAAATTTACATTTTCATTTTGCGTAAACACAGTACGTTGTCCAATGTTGTTCTTATGGGGAATACAAAAATTACTATTTCTCTCTTATTTACTGATCAATTTCGTTCAAACTTGATATGCTTGTCAAGTTAGCATTGATCAACAGAGGAAATTCGAAATATGTTGCACCTTAATAACTCTTGGGGGGAATAGGGGGCATTTCCCCTCTTAAAACCACATGTGTAGCAATGGATTCTGTAGTGCCTCCAAAACATGGATTTGGGTAGACGTTTTTGAAAACAACTTGTTTACAAGATTTTCTGTACATTCGACCGTGCTTTGTATTCTATATTTATTAAATAAAAAGAAATTTATTCATTTAAGTTGGGCTAAAAGGGAGAAAGTACGTGTCAGTTTCCTGATACCGTTTATTGTTCATACATTCAATAAATAACTATTTTTTATTTGACTAAGTGTTATTTTCTCAAACCCTTCATAAGTAGTCACGAATATTAATACTTTGCTAAGAAAACAATATAAAATTGTAACTCAATTATTACATAAAGGTATTCACGTCTCCCTAAGCTGTAGGATCGCATTAACCTAATCAATATACTAAAAAACTCCTTGTAATGACACGGGTAGCACAACAACCTGAGCAACCACCCGTTCACAGTTCACAAATCACTTCGCAAGCTCCCACCCAACACAACAGCTGATGAAAATCACAATCACAGTTATAAATCACAATCACAGTTATAAATCACAGTGATTTGTTAGTAGCAATCACAGTTTGACCTGTGAGTGTAAAATCACTGCTAGTCACATCACTAACCTGTACTAGAAATTTTAAAAAACCACGGCAAGTCATACATTAAAGTGGTTTTCACATGATAAATACCACTCTTGAGAACTACGTTATCAATCTAAATGAGTAGTCTTTTAACTCTATCTAGTGATTGGTGTTACATAATATGTTCAGAATATGTTTTTTACCGTCATAACCGGTGTTACTTTGTAGAAACAACTATCATAATTAAGTAATAATAAATAAAGCTATCTATTTACTATGGATTCCTCAACTTACTATGCTCAGTTTTATATGTTCTCTCTCCGTTGTTTCTACATTTGATGACAAATTTACCCTGTATCCCCTCCACTCGTTGTTGGTTAGTGAGTACTTTATTTCTAATAGGTTACAATTTTCGACAGTCATCTTAATCTGCCAAATTAGGCCCAAAGTTTTTTTTATGAAAAAGTAGGATAGTATCCCTCATTTTTAATTTATCTTGTATGATGAACAGTTTGCCACAAACTATTTAAACAAATGTTTATTCAAGACATTTGCAAAAAAAAAATAGTAAATTATAAGTTGGTTTAAATGCCCTGACCTTAATACAAGCCCATAATATCGTAATTTCATACATTAATGACCCTATTTATTGACCATGAACCACCTACATAACTCTTCACAAATTGTCCTTAATTACCCTGGAGATCAAGCTTTGTTTGGAGAAAGACAGTCATATTGTTTCATAGTCCTGAAACTTTTTTCACAACGGCAACGATCCATTACGAGCAGATTTACTTCGTTTATTCTCCTCTTTTTGCATGTCTATAGTTGTTATTATTACAGCTTAAAATTCCTTTAGGATGATTTTTTATATATTTATCAATCAATAAAAATAACTTTATTCATAAGTCATATAACAGCACAGCAAATTTACACATTTGATTTATTTTAACGAATTTCCCTTATAGGGAAGAGGCTATTACCATGGTAAGACCTAGGCCCGGGACCATGATAACTTTTCATTTTGAGGCCCCCAGATGCCAAAAACACCATTCGTTAAAATTTATTTATATATATATTCGTAAAAATGGTCCAATCTTGATGAAATTTTGTATAAACGTGTAAGGCAGCATCTATTTTCATGAGTTCGAAAACCACACAGATCGCACCATTATAAAGAGGCTTTTTTTTAGGGGGGGGGGGGTTTGTACCCAAAAAATGAGGTTTTTAATTTTTACATGTAATTATTTTTAAAGCCAAAATTAAGTTTAAACTTTTGGTTTCAGCTTAAAAACTCGAACAATTTGGTATTTTTATCATCGCTCTACGTCAATTGTTTACCGAGGTATTGAAAGTGCTAAACACAGTACTTGTCCAATGTTAATCTTATGGAGAATAAGTACAATTTTATATCTTGCTTATTAATGAACATATATTAATGAAACTTGGTATGTGGCTTCATATAGTTGGGTGTTATTGATATTTGCATACAAAACCCATTTTTGTGGTCTCCATGGCAGCAAAACTGCGTACTCAGCAGCTATAATGTTATTTTTATGGAGAATAAGAAACATGTGATATCTTCCTTGTTTATGAACATAAATCGGTAAATCTTGGTATGTTGTTCATCTAGTGGTGATCCATTGGTATTTGGATAAAAAAACAGATTTTTGTGTGGTCCTTGATGCAGCATACCTGCATACTTAGTTCCAATGTTTTCTCATGGAGAATAAATACAATTCATACCTCGCTTATTTATGAATATGCTTCGATAAAAGTTGGTAAGCGGCTTCATGACTTAGTGAAGTACCATTTGAAATTCGCTGAGTATGCAGGTTTGCTGCAACGGTGGTATTTTGTATGTCTACTCTACATGCTAGTTATTTATGAGTAGCGGTTATAATTCTCTCATTTTAGTTTAGTCCATAAATCTACTCTATTATCCACCTCTACTAATAATTATGATGATTTAAGCAACCGCAGTAACTTAGTTCTTTCGAAAAAACTTCTAAAATATAGAAACAAATCTTAAGATAACACTATAAATAATTTGTTTATAGTTTACCTTTACGGGGGTTGACCTAACTAGAACGAAGGAATTTTACCCAGGAATTAGGTAATTCCAGCATTTGCTGGAAATCATTGGATTCATAGTACCCTAATAGTTAAATCCGTTTGGTATTTCTAATTATAAATCCGGTGTAGGTAGGTTGGCAAGTGTGATTAATATGTGGTGTAAATGCTCGCTGTGGTGGCAAATGTTTGACACGTGGCTACAAACTGCTGGAGACTTGCATGCTATCCATATTCAATTGGACTCTTGAACGTGTACGGAATAACGCCCCTCAACATTTAAAAGATATAATCGCTTTAAAAATATATACAACTAAGCTATCCTTTGACTGTAAGCTAATGAGACTAAGGTATCGTTTGAACAATGTTTCACATTGTGGATATTTTAAATAAACCTTTAGTTTTGAATCTACTTATATAAAGCTAGACGGGTTCACTGACTGACTCACTGACATAAATTTTGAGGCTCTTCCCGTAATCGGACCCTACTCAACACTCCATACTTGAATTAAAGCTCTTGATGAGAAACCCTCAGATTAATTGCTAAAAGTTAACATTTTTGAGTTTTGGTGGCACTTTTTTTGGCGGGAACGTTCATCTTTTTTAATTTGTCCACTTTTACCGTGTTTTGTAGTAAACGGTAAAAGATGGCAAAAAATGTTAAACACACGTTTTAGAAAATTTAATTCCTAACGATTTTTCGTCAGATTTAAGATCCGATCATTCGTTTAGCCGCTATTTATCAGAGAAGGAGTAATGTTGAGTGTTTTGGCCCTTTTAAATGTGCACTAAGTTGTGGACAGCTGTTTTATGAAAGCACACTACCTTTGGCTAATACCACAAGATTTGTATCAGCTGATTTAAATAAACCTCCCGTGTAGGCGATATTTTCTCACAATGATGTTTATATTAATCAGCTGTTACAAAACATGTGAGCACATTATCGCCTACACGGGAGGTTTAATATTGCGAATATTATTCGTTACAATATCGGAAAATTTCATCAACCGATTGTTTGTTCTATCGAATGAATTTAGCCCAGTAGCCCAATGGATATATTGACAGATTCACGATCATGCGGTATCAGATTTGAATCCCACCTTTGATGTTTACTTTTTGAGGTCTTAAATTTCCTTGTTTAGTTTGACTTTATTTTGTTTTAGCGAATTTCCCCTATAGGGAAGAAGCTATTACCGTAGTCGGCATGGCAAGACCTAGGCCCGGGACCATGATAACTTTTCGTTTTGAGGTCCCCAGACCCCAAAAACACCATTCGTTCGAAACTGTATATATATCTATATATCTATATATATATATATATGTGTGTGTGTGTGTGTGTCCGTGAGCACGATAACTCTCGTAAAAATTATCCGATTTTGATGAAATTTGGTATAAACGTGTAAAGCAACATTTATGACTTTAAGTTTGAAAACCAGCCAGATCGCTCTATCCGAAGGGGGGGTTTTGTACCCCAAAAATGGGTTTTTCAAATTTTTTACATATAATTTTGGCAATAGTCAAATTTTAGTTTTTCCCATTGGATTCAGCTTAAAAAAAAACACACAATTTGGTATTTTGATCATTTCTCTACGTCAATTGGTTACCGAGATATTGAAAGTGCTAAACACAGTACGTTGTCTAATGTTATTCTTATGGAGGAAAATAAAAATTTTATATCTCGCTTCTTTATGAACGTATACTGACAAAACTTGGTATACGGCTTCATCTGGTTGTGGACCATTGATATCTGCTCAAAAAAACAATTTTTTTACGAAAAGCTCTTGTAGCAGCAAACCTGCGTACTCAGCCCCATGTTATTCTGATGGAGAATAAGTAACGTGTTATCTGCCTTCATTATGAAAATAAATTAATGAAATTTGGTATGTGGCTTTACCTACATGAGTTGTATTGATATTTGTTTAAAACCCAATTTTTTGTGTTCCTTGCTTCAGCAAACCTGCATACTCAGCCGCCATGTTATTCTTATGGAGAATAATTAAAATGTCATAAATCGTTTATTTATGAATGTATATTGATGAAACTTGGTATTTGGTTTTATGTGGTATTAAGAAACATACATATGCATTGAGAATTCGCTGAGTACGCAGGTTTGCTGCTACGGGGGTATTTTATTTATAAATCCATTTATTTGTAATTATGATGCACAACGAACAGTCACCATACAGCGCTCCGCGGAGTTAGGTTATTTTAGGTTACTATAATTTTGTCGTGAACTGCAGCCTAATTTGTTGTTATTTTTTATACGTAAATCCATTTGTAGAATTAACATTGTAACCATAACTTTTTAGTTAACTTATATCTCACTGACTTCGCATTGAGTGAGCACTTTATTTTTCTTCTTTTATACACCTCAAAACAACTATCGCAGTCGGTAGATCATTCGATAAAACTAACAAGCTGCCAGTTAGTAAAATTTTCAATATCGAACCGATATTGGACCGAATGTCTAGGCTCTAATGCGCTCACCAAAGTCATTGTTGTTTAGTTTTTCTTTGGTTAACGGACTACAATATTTGAGTTTGATTGAAACTTGTGTTAATTGAGGAGTGCAAGTGAGCGAAGCGAACTCCAAAAAGGGGTTTGGGGACGAAGACTCCAACGGCAATGAGCCTATTTTTAAATATACCTTTAGTTTTAATTTGTAGAGGATGGGTGTGTTTGTGTATGTGTTTGCACCTAGCAGCACGGGAAACTAAAAATCTAAGAAGTGGAGGCATACATTTTCAGGGAGTATTTCTTATTATTTATTTATTATGTTATAATATTATTATGTGATATGTCTCTTAGAATTTATTTATATTTAAAATTTGTTATATTACATCACCGGAAAATGCAGCATTAATATAAATATAATTGAATTTACAATTTAATACTGGGTATTCAGAGATATTAGTAGCACTTCAAAATTCACCACATAGAAAACTAAAATAGCTTACACTATGCAGCCAAAATATTTTATATATTTAATAGCAATGTCCTAACATAATTTCATGCAATTTAAGACAAAATTCAAACTTAAAACTGTAGCAAAACCAATATTACCAGCAAATGTCCTGATTAGCAAGACTAGCAAATCGCCGCAATAGTATTAATATTATAAACTGTAATTTAGAATAGTAAATAACTACATTAATAAAGTAAAAACTAAATATAGTCATTAAATAAATCTGTACCATTTTAATAACAAAAGAGGTGAACACATAAAAAGTAACAAATAATATTAAGTGTTTCGAATAAAATTGCCAAGGACTTTGCGAAGTGATTAAACACAGTTATTAAAAATATGGAAATCACTGAAGTGCCTACTAAACACTTTCAACCTTGTATTTACTGGAATGCCTCATGCCTCATTCAAAGTAGTGACTTAAGGTCAGAACTGTCACCCAATTTAGTGAGTGAATAAGTTATTAATGTAAACTTCTTTTCCTTTCCTTTACATTTCCCTTTTCTTTTGTTTAATTATAAATATCCTAATATTTGTGGTCTGTGCCCTAAAACAATTGGTACAAACTATGAACTACAATACATAACGTGTTTCCCTTTCTATGTCAATAATCAGCTTGTCAGTCTTTCCTTATCTATTCCTTTATGTAAAATAAATGTTTATTATGTGTTATGATTTGTCCATCATTATCATTCATTTTTCCCCCTTTATGGGTGGTCCTTCACCTATCTTTTTTATCTTCCCCATAAACATCCAGCCCAAACACTTAAGTGACTATAGAACACTTTCAACCTTGTATTTACTGGAATTAACACCAAGGTGTGAGTAACTCGAGGTTGGACAACAAACGGGACCGTGAGTTGTAAGGAGGAAGATTGAGACTCAGACATGATGGCAGCGAGATATCGCCCAACGAGCCGCTCGCCAGCTATTACAGAGCAATGGGCTTTAAACGTTTTAATGTTTAATCTAGTAAAAATACATGTTTTCAATTTTGTTATTCTTTTAGCTGCAATAAACAGCTATTGCAAGAGATTTCGTTTGTCATAGTACATCCAATAATATATTGCTGTAACTCATTCTTTGGCAAAACTTATTCTATGGTAATTGCACGAGTTAAAATTTAACTGTTGTTATAAAAGTCATGTTTGCGTTTTGGCTGTTTATTAGCGAATTTCCCCTATAGGGAAGAAGCTATTACCGTAGGTCTCATGGTAAGACTTAAGCCCGAGACCATGATAACTTTTCATTTTGAGGTCCCCAGATGCCAAAAACTCCATTCGTTCAAATTTTTATATATGTATATATATATATATATATATATATATATATATATATATATATATTTATATATATATATGTGTGTCCGTAAGCACGATAACTCTCGTAAAAAAGGTCCGATCTTAATGAAATTTGGTACAAATGTGTAAAGTACCATTTATTTGAACGAGTTCGAAAACCAGATGAATCGCACCATCCGAAGGGGGGTTTTTGGGGGGTTTTGTACCCCAAAAATGTGTTTTTTGGGGTTTTCACATGTAATTTTAATTTAAATCAAATTTTAATTTATACCATTAAATTCAGCTTAAAAAAACAAACAATTTGGTATTTTAATCATTGCTCTACGTCAACTGGTTACCGAGATATTGAATGTGCTAAACACAGTACGTTGTCTAATGTTATTTTTATGGAGAAAAAGAAAAATTGTATATCTCGCTTATTTATGAACGTAAACTGGCAAAATTTGGTATATGGCTTTATTTGGTTGTGGTCTATTGATATTTGCACAAAAAACCACTTTTTGCCCGATAGTTCTCGTAGCAGCAAACCTGCATACTCAGCCCCATGTTATTCTTATGGAGAATAATTAACGTGTTATCTCCTTTAATTATGAACATAAATTAATAGAACTTGGTATGTGGCTTTACCTAGGTGAGTTATAATGATATTTGTATAAAAGCCCATTTTTAGTGTTCCTTATTTCAGCAAACCTGCATACTCAGCCGCCATGTTATTCTTATGGAGAATAATTAAAATGTCATAAATCGTTTATTTATGAATGTATATTGATGAAACTTGGTATGTGGCTTTATGTGGTATTAAGATAAATTAATATGCATTGGAAATTCGCTGAGTATGCAGGTTTGCTGCTACGGGGGCAATACTTTTAAAAGTTAAATAGCATAGCAGTACTTGGAATTAGAATACTACGCACAGTAATTAGCTATACAAGTTACAAATTGGAAAGACGAAATTGTTTTGTGAAGGCAATAACATTGAGTTTTCATTTAGTTAAACATCGTTAGCTTTAATTAATGTAATTAGCAAACCATGTTAAGCCGTCCATTCTGACAAATTTCTCAACAATCATTGTGAATGATGCTCAAATTGAAAGGAAAATATCAGGAAAACATACCTAACCACCTAAAAAAAGTACTTTGGCTTATGCTGGCGACATTTAACAAAGATCGTTTGAAAATTTACAGGAAAAAATTAAGAGGAGGATAGGCATTTATGGGACACTCGGTATGATAACACATGCAAAGCCAATAATCTTATGGACATAAATAAATAACGGATAGTAAGATTCATACAAATATGGAAAGTTTAAATTGAATTTTTTAGTTGACCTAGAAGATAGTAGCCTAATCCAAGGCTTCTTAATGCGAAAGAGTTTTAATGGAGTGCTTCGGAGTGAAATTACTCAGGGGGCAGGTGAATTTAAAGTATAAATAATGCAGTTGGCAACATTTGCAATTCTTTTATTCAAACTAAACTCTTTGATTTGCATTATTCTGAAGGCAACTTTTTAAAATTAACTTTTTTAATGCGCTTTAGAACAAAAATGTATGTAAATTTAACGTAAACTCGGAAATAAGCAACATCTATTTTAATTGCCATTACCATTATTTTATAATATCACAACTAGATAGAAGATTATGTAGAAACAGTTTAAATACTAGCGTGTATTACTAGCGTGTAATACTAGCGTGTATAACTGTTTTGCAGTTTTAAAATAGTGGAGGTCGAGAAAAACTCGGACTCCCGATTAACAAAACGCGCTTAATAGTTGACGAAACAGGACCATCGTCGCGTCGTCCCAGATGTGTATCTTCAATGTATATAACAGTCCCATCAATCAAAAATGTAATTAAATTTTTTAATTTATGTATTTATGTATTTACTTAAATTTAAAATATAAAATATAACAGTTACACTTCCTAATGAAGTATTTTAAAAATATGGTATGGGGATACTATATTCGAGTTTATCAGAAATAATAAATACTTACTGTTATTAGGTTTTATTCAGTTTTACGCAAAAATATAAAATCCTTAACAAACGCCACTACTACCACTACTACGGGTATTCAATGAATAAATAAATCACGGTAATATTGTGATACTACCATGATGCACCTGAGCACCTGAGTATATTAATGTGTGCACCTGAGCTGTGGCTCAGGTGCACATTTTAAAACGAGGTATGTGGATGCAATTTAAAGTGATTGCAAAGACATTATTTTTATCTCCTCCAATTTATGGTCTACAAATCGTTTAATGTAATTTATCTTACTAGAAAAAGTACACAGCCCAGCCTGGATGATAGATTTGACAATTAATATGATACCATAAGTTTTTTAATGTCTTGTTCCAAAGGAATCCTGAGCTCTATCTGGCCTGTTGATTGCCTTCATTATCAATGGGGATGAAACTGAATTCCGGTCATTACGCCGTGAGAGCCCTTGGGGAATTGAACTGGCGATATTGCTCCTTTGTGGCCAACTGTATAAAGCGATCTCCTGTGAAGCAGTCATTAACCTCTACACCAATGTATTCATTAATTTCAAGATACATTAATTCTCTCACTAGTACGTAAGTTGACCAAGGGAGCTCCATATTTTTATTTAAGTTATATTAATTTATGATATAACTTTACCATACAAATTTTATAAAGCTTAAGAATTCAATCAAAGAAAGATCCTGGTAATTTGATTAATAATATTTTCATCCACTCATTGAAGAAAACATTACACTAACATGTTCCACCAAATAAATGTTGCAAATGTGGGCCTAGCGCTTTGGCAGCTTGCCTTATTAGTTCCTTACATTAGGTAATCTTGGCAACAAGTTAGCGTCGTAGTAAGTTACAGCGGTTGGATAACGATGGTTCCCTTTCTAAAGAGAGAACATTGTTTAGTTGCATTTCATACTAAATAAATAGTTATAAATATTAACACGTCACAATGTAACAAACTGGCCTTCACCTTCGTCACCTCCTTAATTGATGTCTTTTTGCATAAGAATACCAGAAAACTAGAAAATAAAATAAGGCATACGAGTATAAAAGACCAGTTGCCAGATTAAAATTTGACGATGGGCTCTTTGTTGGTCTATTAATGGTATTGTGAATACCTAAATCAACATCTATATTCTAATAAATAAATAAATTCATAGTAAAATCGAAATATATTTAACATAACATATTTATAAAACTATTTTGAAGCACTGATACAAATTATTTTATTCAATAATCTGAGCAAGTAACATGATAAATAACTAAACCCATTCGTTAACCACCCGATATAGATTACCGTACTGACTTGCAATGTACCAAGTGGCAAAAGCTAATTATGCTGAAGTCAATTGGAAATCATAGTGTGGCTCACACTCTATCCCAACCTGCTTAGCTGGGGGCAAAATAAATAAACGAAGTCGCACGCAGCACGCTGGCGTGTGGAAAATGATTTTCCACATAACAATCTTTTAAAAATGAAAATCGGTGTAACACCATACATTTATTCCAATGTTTATCGAAATCTGAACATTTTAATTTATTTTCACTGTTCTGATGCACCTGGTTATATTTACCTGCAAACTATTTTTCAAATAACAACCCCTAACAAGTTTCATATCATTTTAAAGAGAGTATAAAAAGAAAAGAATGTTGCAAACTAGACCTGTATAAGATGATTTAAACTAAAGTAAGGGTAAAAGAGGTTTCAGTTTCAGAGTATGGCCTATTATTTTTAAGTCATACACCATTTATAAAATTAAAATTATGAAAAAAGGTCTTATATTTTGCCTCGTTAAATGAGATGCTCAAAATAGTGGCCATTCACCTTTTGACAAAAGTAAAGACGGTTTTCAAATTAACTTTTTGCACTTTGAAAGGTCTTTGTTCAAAGTTTTGAACAAAGGAAAGATAGATTTTCAAGTTCCGTATCTGATTTCTGGTAAGGAGGGGAAACTTAGCAGTACAAATAACAAAATAAATATTTGTTTGCTGGTCATAACATCAGATTAAAAAATAATAGAGAAGTCTAGTTTGTGGCATTCATTTTATTTTTTACCTTTTTTAAAATGATATGCAACTTGTTAGGGGTTGCAATTTAAAAAATTAAAACTACCCCCAACAACTCCAATTTAGGAGTGAGGCTTGAAACCCTTTACCACCTAAAAAGGTACGTTGAGTTGCCCTAGTAACATTTACCAAAGATTGTTTGAAAATTTGTAACGACAACTTTTGCAAAAAGAAAATTTATTTTATTCCCAATTAGCTAATCTGTCTTACAAAGAAAACTCAACCGACAGTCACTTGAATAATATTTTTATTCGTATTTAATAAACAAGTTGTCTTGGCTCAGAACATCAAAACATAAAAGATGTCATAGCGGTTCGCATTTATTTATTCATCCTCGCCACTCGTAAAAGGTTTTTGGGGTTGAATTTAGAAAATAAATGTTACAAAAATAAAAACGCACTTAATGCCAATCGTGCGAGATTTTAATCTAATTAAGGCCAATTTTTAAAGTACCGATTAACTGCAATAATTTTTATTTACTGGAATTTAGACCTAATTCCCTTCACCAAGCAATAAAACAAATACTGCTGGCTCCCAGGAGTGATTTATCGAACTAAATTTGAGATAAGAAATGTAAACAGCAGTAAAAACGTGATTATAATTATACGGAGTTCAGACGACCGGCTAGGCTTTGTTTACCACTGTAGCTACGATATTTAACACCTACGTGGCTCTCAGTTATTATAACGTGTTCCCTACGTGGTTACTTATTACAGCGCGTCACAGATTGATAACATCTTCGATAACTCCTAGGACCGATAAAATAAAAACAAATCCTTACGTACGTGGACTTCCCGAAATCGTCGACACACAATACTCTTAACACTAAATTACGTCAGCATAAAATACACCAGTACAGATTCCTACTTAAACTATTTTATGCAGTGACGATCAGTAGCTCTTCATGCGTTCATTACACCAGGAATGACCCGAATTGGTATTCCGGTCCTCGTCTTCGATGAGCAAAATCGCACCGTGGCTGATCGTTACGTTTAAAATGTGTTCGTGTCCGTTCTATTAAAAAAAAATTAAATTTAGGAAAATAATAAAACTTGATTAATAATTTGTTTCTTATTTTATTTTTAACTCGTAACTATTCTGTTAGGTAGCTACTCAACAAAGCGAATTAGCAAGTTAGCAAAAATCAAGCAAGCAGACAAGCCGTAACGTGACACAACGTGCAGGAAAGTTCAGGCGTTACGCGCCACCGGCGTGAGCGTAACTTAAATTTTTAAATGTTACTACTGAGGAAATTAGTCCAAAATCTACGGGGAAAAAGCGTGCTTCTAATAACTACACTACTATAAATGAAGCAACTACGTAAATGGCTACAAAGTAAGCGGACCTGTCGCGGCGTGAGTCACGCAACCACGATGCTTAATTTAATTTAAATAGAAGCGAGCTGCAAGCTGAAAACAATCGTTAGAAACAGCAAAACTACTTCTATTTACGTAGATGAGTCGTCAAACTTACCAAAACGAAGACAAAACCGTCAACACTGGTTGTAACCAAGCGATTTGCGTCTGATGGAGCGGGACGAACGACGTGGGCAAGCGGGACGAACTTAATAGCGCGACAACCAGAGACCGAATGTCCAACGGCTTCATGCCTCCAGCAACTTCGAAGGATCCTCCGCAGCGCCCCTGACGGTGGCCGTATGAAGCGATATACTCCAGCACGCGATTCTGCACGTTTACTGCTTCCCTTGCATTTGTCTTCGTGATAAGAACAAAGAAGGTTCCGAGCCAATTGTTGCCGATGAATAAAATGTTTAACCGAATTTCACCAAAATATAATTTAGAATTTAATATCGATTGCGTTTTGGAATTTAATATATCCTTTAATTTAAATTAATATTTCATTAGACTTTTGTAATATTTGTTTTTCAACAAAATATTACCCCCCTAAAAAAATGGACGTTACAAATTTACAGTCGTAAAAAAATTATGGGTGGGGGGCATTTATGGGTCAACCGGTATTTTTACTAGAACTATAGAACTACCGTGTAAGCTTTTATCTCATCAGCAAGTTTTTATTTATAAAGTATACAATCATAATCTCTGTATTTTAAACAAGTTATTTAAATAACAATAACAATTTGTGGAAATGTACAATAGGCGCTACCATCTTGGCTCGCAGTAATATAAGCCCAATGGCAAATGTCCCTTCAAGTTATGGACTTGTTTGTTCCACTATTCGATGCTCTCCTAGTTTGCAATAACGGTATTGTTACTAAACGATATGTGATTTATTGTATCGCGTCTACTGCCTGTTTTATTTATAAACATATATTTCTGCTTATATCTAGATACTTTGAATTTAACATTGTGGTGGTTTCCATTCACTCATAAGTTATGGGGAATTAACTCATTCCATGTCTCGAATCTCCATATGTAGAGAAGCAACTTAAAGTTATAGATTATTTATCCTGCAGACAATAATGTAAAGCAATTTATCTGTAGCAAGTACTAATGCCACTTTCACCTTCATAAACCTTAAGTAATTTACTTTTCATTTAACAAAATGTAAGACAGTTTTTGACTGTGTATTATCTGGTCATTATGCTACAAGGCAAAGAAACAGTTAACTTCGCATTTATGACTTTTAGCGAATTTCCCCTATAGGGAAGAAGCTATTACCGTAGTTGGCATGGTGAGACCTAGGAACCATGATAACTTTTTAACGTTTTGAGGTCTCCAAATGCCAAAAACACTATATAAACAAGGTGTCCATGTAAATATGTATCCGTGGGTGTGATAACTCTCGTAAAAATGGACCGATTTTGATGAAATTTGGTACAAACATGTAAAGCAACATTTATGTCTTTAAGTTCGAAAGCCAGCCAAATCTCTTTATCCAATGGGGTATTTTGGGGGGGGTTTTGTACCCAAAAAATGGGTTTTTTGAGTTTTACATATGATATTTTAAGAAACCTAATTTTACTTTTATCAATTTTATTCGGCTTAAAAATACGATCAATTTGGTGTTTTTATCTTTTCTCTACGTCAATTGGTTACAGAAATATTGAAAGTACTAAACACAGTGCGTTGACCAATGATATTTTTATGGAGAATAATACAATTTATATATCTCACTTATTTATCAACTTATCCAGACAATACTTGATATTCTGCTTTATATCGTTGTGGTCTATCAATATTTGCACAAAAAAATTTTTTGCCGATAGTTCCCGTAGCAGCAATCCTGCGTAGGCCTACTCAACCCTCATGTTATTCTTATGGAGAATAAGAAAAATTGCATCTTCCTTGATTATGAACATACATTAATAATACCCCCGTCGCAGCAAACCTGCATACTCAGCGAATTTCCAATGCATATATTTATATACCATATACAGCCACTTTTACCAAGTTTCCTAGATACATACTCACAATTGAGTCGGATATAAAATTATAATTGGTCTCCATAAGAATAACATGGAGATTGAATACTCAAGTTTGCTGTAGCAAGGAACAGTAAATATTAGCTTTTGATGGAAATATCAATAGACCACAACCAGGTGAAGCCACATACCAAGTTTCAGCTGTGTCCATTAATAAATAAGCAATTTATACAATTTTAATTATTCTCTATATGAATAACATGGGGCTGAGTACGCAGGTTTGCTGCAAAAAGGAATACAAATTATGGCTTTTCCTACAAATATCAATGTAAGACTAGGTGAAGCTACATACCAGGTTATATTAATTTATGTTCATAATTAAGTGAGGCATAACATTTTTCTTATTCTCCATAAGAATGGGCGCTGAGTACGCAGGTTTGCTGCTAAGGTAACCATCCGCAAAAAATTGTTTTTTGGACAATTATAAATAGACCACAATGAAATGGAAACCACATAATAAGTTTCGTTCGGATACGGTAATAAATAAGCAAGATATAAAATATTACTTATTCTCCATGAGAATAACATAGGACAACGTACTTTGTTTAGCACTTTGAATATCTCTGTAACCAATTGACTTTGAGAAATGATCAAAACACCAAATTGTTCATTTTTTTGAGCCGAATCCAATTGCCAAAAGTAAACAAAAAAAACTCAAAAAACCCATTTTAAGGTAGAAAATACCCCTAAAGTACCCTTTCTGATAATGCGATCTGATTGGTTTCCGAACTCAAAGTCATAAATGTTGCTTTACACGTTTTTGCCAAATTTCATAAAAATCGGACCATTTTTACGAAAGTTATCGTGCCTACGGACACACACACACACACACACACACACACACACACACACACACACACACACACACAATATATATATATATATATATATATATATATACATACATAAAGTATTCAACGAATGGTGTTTTTGACATATGGGGATCTCAAAACGAAAAGTTATCATGGTCCCGGGCCTAGGTCTTACCATGCCGACTACGGTAAAAGCTTCTTCCCTATAGGAGAAATTCGCTAAAACTTGGTATGTGGCTTTACCTAATTGAGTTATATTGATATTTATTTGTATGAGAACCCATTTCATTGTGTTCTTTGTTTCAGCAAACCTGCATACTCAGCCATCATGTTATTCTTACTGAGATAAATTAAAAGTGTGATAAATAGTTTATTTGTGAATGTATATTGATGAAACTTGGTATGTGACTTTATGGTATTAAGATACATGTATATGCATTGGAAATTCGCTGAGTATGCAGGTTGTCTACTACGGGGGTATTTAAAAATGTTAATATTCATGTATCTTATACAGCTTAAATTGTTTTCAAAATTTTATATTAATCTTGCCTTACACTAAGTTTGAAATTGGTTGAAAAACGAGCTCGATACACCACTAATGAATACTGGAATGGTAGTTTACATTATATACCAACACTTTTCAATTATTTATTATTGTACTTAGATTCCATTATTTTTTCTAGTCCCATGTCGTCTTTTGAAATTATTAAATAAGTTTCACTTGCATGTTGACTTCGCCAAATGCATTGCAAGTGTATGCTTAAAGATAATAAAGAAGTTTGTTGTTCATAAGTGGTATAATGAACTTTCTATTACTATCATATAAGTTCACTGGAAATATAGCTTGAGTTAAAGTTACTTTAGTATAAATTCAAAGTTAAGAATGTCAGTTATCAATTTTGAGCTTTAATTGGGGACAAGGCCTTTCTTTCAGATCGATACATCCTCCGTCGTCCTTTATAATGTTGAAATATTTGGTCACTTAGAGATCAGCTCACCGCTGACCACCAGAGTTGGTATTCGTCAAAGTATTACCACGGTATTTAAAATATTGGATTAAATAGCTTTGGAATTATGTTCTGGATTATACTAGAATGTCTATTAGTGACTAATTTAAGTTTTTAGTGCAAACATGGCCTAATTGTAACTTATGTAACCAAGGATTTTATTTATTTCATGTTTAGGGGGTTGAACGTGAACTAAGACAGCAGACAATCATCAAATAACTACCCCAACTACCTCATATTGTATAGTGGTAGTGTAGCTTATCCCTACCACTATACAGCAACACTATAGAGTGCAAAAGTACCAACTTTATGTTAATAGTAGTTGTAATTCTCACTTGTTGGTAACCCCGTACCAAACATTCAACCTAATAACAGATTTGCCACTACACCGAACAAAGCATGATGCATATTAATCTCATGCTTGTAAACCTTCCTCTAACATATGTATCATTAGATGTAACAAACTAAATCAATCCATTCATCTAAAACTAAAACAAACCTCCATTCATCCACCTGTTTTAGTATATGTAAAATGGATTTCAATTTATAGATTCATATCCTATATATTAATACGCTAGGGGTTATTTATTCACAGACATAACTCGATAACAGCTGGACGGATTTTAACGATTGAGGTGTCAAATTAAAGGTATTTTTACCTAAATGTGCCAATACGTCTCAGAATTTTAAGAAAGGGCATCACTTAAATACGGTAAAGGGCTAAGGTTTTTGAACAGTGATGCTATCCGATGGCGGAAGTATAAATTGCGTGTTGATTGAAAGTACGTTACCCGCATTATTTACAGATGTTATCATCCATTTTAATATCAGATGTTTTGTTATGTTTATTTACAACTGAAGAAAACAAACATAACATTGTTTCATTGGGTAAAAACTTGCTCTGATTAGAGCAACAGGACAACTAGTTTCAATAAATAAAACTTAAATTTGCTTCGGTTATATATGCAAAAGGCAATGAGTTGTGCTAGAGTTCTGAAAATATGTTTAATGGGTTATATATACAACTTGTATAAATACCCCCGTAGCAGCAAACCTTCATCTCAGCAAATGTCCAATGCATTTGTATGTTTCTCACTACCTCATAAAGCCACTCACCAAGTTTCATAAAAATACACGAATAAATAAGTGATACATAGCATTTTATTTAATCTCCATAAGAATAACATTGAAAGCTGAGTACGCAGGGTTGCTGCAACAAGGAACACAAAATATGTGTTTTTATGCAATAGTCAATAGAACTTAACCAGTCGAAGCAGCATAACAAGTCTTATTAATTTATGTTCATAACTAAGGGAGACTTTACATTTTACTTATTCTCCTTAAGAATAACATGGGGGCTGAGTATGCAGGTTTGCTGATGCGGAGAAAATCAGCAAACAATTATATTTTTGTGTAAATATCAATATAAAAGTACTAGGTGAAGCAACATGCAAAGTTTCACTAACATACATTCATAAGTAATTGAGATATAAAATTTTAATTATTCTCCATAAGGTTAACATTGGACAACGTACTGTGTTTAGCACTTTGAATATCTCTGCAACGGTTGGACGTAGAATCACAATTTAAACACAAAAATGATTACATTAAAATCATTACACTAAAATGGTTTACATTAAAATGAACTGAGGAAAAGCTAAAAACTTCTTCCCAAAAGATTAACATGGGAGATTTTATGAGCAAGTTTTTTTGGATTTTCTCAGCAACCACTTAATATAGGTTAATGATTCAAAATTGGACATTATTTTTTCAAGCTCTATAAAATGGTTAAATGCAAAATTAAATGTTTTACAAATTTTAGGGGGAAAAATGCAAAAAACTGATTTTTGGAAAATTGTAAACTTCCATAAACCCCTCTTTCCATGATCCTCTTTTCTGGTTTTTAAACTTAAAGTCATGAATGTCACTTTACACACTTTAGCCAAATCTAATCGAAAACGGAGTTTTTTACTCAAGTAATCGTGTTAACGGACACACAACGGATACATATATAAATTTGAACGAATAGTGTTTTTGGCATGTGGGTACCTCAAAACAAAATGTTATCATGGTCTCGGACTTAACTCTTACCATGCCACCACCGGTAATATCTTCTTCCCTATAGGGGTAATTCGCTAAAATTAACTATTGCCCATCGCAGCTTCATTCTTGGGTTTATAGTGTTATGTTGTTTATAAGTTAGCTGCATTAGTAGAAAATACTATCAAAATGTTATATTCAAACCAAATTCAGTATACTATTTGGTCCAATGAATAATTATTGATCTTAAGATTGGCTTGGTAGTTGTGAAGTACAGTGGTATTTTTTGTGTGATGTAGTTACAAAATACCATTAATCATTTAGATACTAATAATTTAGGTGTTGTATTTGGATTATTAAAAATATTATATAACGCTTTAAATAGACACCACAGCATCAGATTATAAATCAATGTTGATAAGTAGTTATACAATCTAATTAAAATGTGAAGTATATAAGAATATTGTTGGAAATTTGGTGGCCAATGGGGTTAAAGCCCCACACACAGGTGACCTGTGTGATTTATGAAAACCCTTTTATTAGTGAGCGTCGAACAACAAAGAGCAACGGACGGAAGTGCCAAATTTAAACTCTGTAAGCTTTATGTTTATGAAGATTGTGTGATGAGGTTTATAGATTGGAGTACTTAGTGAGTGGGGTATAGATTTTATTTATTTCAATTTATGACCCAAAATTATTATGTTAGTTTCTTGTTGCAAACCAAAACAATACGTCATGACTAAATTGGGAAAAATATCACTAGGTAAGGTAAAGTCTCACCTGTTTACATTAATAAGGTACAAACCCAACGTATTAGATAAATAGCTACATAGCTACATAGCTTACATAGTTTATTAAGGTGTAACTGACTATTGACCTAAAATTTACTTATAAATGGACAAGGTTTAATTGACGGTTGTTGAGAAATAAAAAGTATTTGGGATGCGGTAAACGTCGTTTATAGTAAATAGTAAATAGTAGTTATGTAAATAGTAAAGTAATTACTTCTCGGGGTAAAACATTCCTATGTCTATTGTCTATAAATAAAGAATTTTAAAATGTATATTTATTTTTCCCAGTCGCAAAAGCATTTCAAAGTTACTCTGGATCAATCTTAGTAGTTGAGGATAAGTTTCCAACCTCAGAGTAGTTTAAAAGATCGTCGGCAGAGCCATGTTCTTGATTCAGCAGTAATTTTATCGTTTCCACCTCGTCTTAGCATTGTTTACACTTCAATAAATAATAAAATAAAATAAAATCAATTTATTTACAGACATTATAGTCTTATATTTTTACATACATAATATTTAACGTTTATTTCTTTGCCACAAGCAAAGCTGGTACCAATTATTGAAATATTTAAACATTTTTGAGGAGAGGAAGAAAAATTAATTTAGGCATTCAGGTATTCTGCCTACAGAGAGGGACTTATAGTCTAAAAAGTGTAGAATACTCCCAAAAATGTATCTTGTCTTTACGATTCTATGATAAAATTTCTTAGTTCCATATGATCGGAGCCAAGCCTTAATTTGGCTTACGCCTATATGGGCCCACCAATTCCAGCTGGTCAGTAATTTTCCATATCTAGTTCGGTTCTTGGTTTTGTAGTGGAGAATTCCAAAGTCAAAGTAAGAGACACAATCTCAACTGTCCTTAATCTTGATTGTCATTTACGCACAACACAGTCAATGTTTTGCGTTACCCCCTGAGCAAAACTAAAGTCCAAAACTTGTCCATGTCCAGTACTTACTTCGGGTACTTAGCTAGTATATAGGTTGGGTAGCACAGTGAGTAGCGTGCTCGCTTCATAATCTGAAGTTCGCCAGGTCGATCCTGAGCAAAATCCTGAGACGATTCTGTGAAGGTTCGATACTGGTTCCAGCTGCCATTGGTCATTGGGCTATTAATTAATGATCCTGGCTAAAGAATCAGTCGGTCTTAGTCAGTAACAATGCTTCACAAGGCATATCACACATTCTACACTCATAATTCATTTATATTCGCCTTAAAATACACCAAGGTATATTAATATATACGAATTTTAAGGTCTCTAACAAAATCCACATGAGTGATTGTAATAACTCGTAAGTGTAAGTATAAATTAATATAAAATATAAATTCTAAATCATTATTTCCTTATCCTAAACAATGAGGGCCATTGAGTATTTTACTACTATAAGATAATACTACAATGCTATCAGTTGCCAAGCTTACTTTAAGTAATGAACTAACTCGACAAGCTGCCAAAGCAATAAACCCGTAACTACCCAGTTTATTCCGTGGAACATGTTGAGCTTATGTTTATGTGAGAAGTATCTAGACTGTTATTAATTGTGCATGTTAGATTAATAGATTGTTTGTTATTACAGATCATATTTGGTTATACGCATAAGTAGGGTAACCCGTATTACTAAATAAGATGTGATATGAATATTTATGTAAAATAAAAAAACTACTTATAAATGTATGTTCAAAAAAGCTTGTTTACCATTTTTCTGCCTGTATGTAATTTTAAATTGAATTTATTCTAGTACCGCTTGGAATTAAAACATAAAACATTGCACACATGTTTTCGTTGTTACGATGTTTGGGTAAAATGTAGCTTTCCTTGTTTCGTAATGGCTAAAGTTGAAGTTCTTTAAAGGTAACTCCATAAAAACAGTTTTTAAAGAAAAAAATACAAATAATAACTTTTTGTTGAGTTTTTTGTTAAGTTTCTGATGATTTCTAATCGGATGAAAAATAACGGAGTAGTATCTATTAATATGTCGTTAACGACATCTGACACTATATTAGTTTTATTATATTATATAATACAAATTAGTAAGGGAATATTTTTCCCAGATTACTTTAACCGATACCATTATTTCTAGCTCCCTTTCGTCATCCAACAGTTTGTTTTATGACTATTATTTTGTTGTATATTCCATACAAATAATGTAAAGTATACATATTTAATAGGACTTGTTTATGTGTTATTGATGCATTATGCTATTATGCGTTCGTATTGGGAATACATTACACAACAAATGGCGGTTAATGCGATAGTTCGAGAGTATAGGGGTGTTTCCCCCCCCAAACACTACTTGCCTACTGTAAAAACAGGATAACGAGTTACAATAACAACATTCAATATTATAACACATTTCCTCTAACATAAAAAATAAAACTACGTAAAATAAAAATATATTTTCCTAGGACAAGTTTACTTCTCAAATGATGTTTGTAAATGTTTTAACCTTGAAAATATGAAATATCACTAAAAAACCTGATAGAATCAATGTGTTAATTTTCCAATCGAACGCAGCACTTTTTATGTTGATGAAAATGTTGAAACGAGTTCGCACGCAGCACGCTGACGTAACGGAAGTGAATTTCCACATAACAACTTGTAAAAATCAAAATAATTGTAAAAACATACATTTGTCCAATTTTTATTGAAATCTGAAAACACTGATTTTTTTGTTGTTCTGATACTCCTGGTTTAATTTACTTGCAAAGCTGGGAATACAATTTTGCGCATTATAAGGTTAGGAGAAGGTCCAGACAGGCTTGAAAGTAGGCGTGAGGTTGCTGTGGATGATAAAATTACTCTAACAAAGGAATAACAGGCTTTTCTAGTGTAAAACCCCAATAAGACAACGTACTGTGTTTGGTCGAGACACGTTTTCTTTTTTAACTCGGTAAATATTTATGCTAGAATGACGAGAGAGGGCTTAAAACTTTCGCCTCTCATATTCCAATCTTTTTACATGCATTGATTTTATATCTGGGGCTATTATGACCCTTTTTGGGCCCAAAAATACGAAATTTGAAAGATTAATCCCCAAAAAAAGGGGGTTAGAGTTTTCCGATTGTTTTGCCCAACGAACTTGTCCAACTGATTACAGAAAGGAACCTCCACACCAAATTTGAAGTAAATCGGACAAAAAATGCGACCGCTAGAGTGCAAAAACTTATATATATATATATATATATATATATATATATATATATATATATATATATATATATATAATATTTTGAATGACCCCCAAAACGTGTTCAGGGGGTCACGTTAGGAACTTCTATGGTGGTCCCGGGCTTAAGTTTCACCGTGCGGGTCATGCTAATAGTTCACTTTCCAAAGGAAATTCACTAATAAAAGTGTCAAGTCACATAAGAGGTTCCGGCGAGTGCTTTAGCAGCGAGACTGCGGTGATATCAACATCTACGACACAGTGATAAATTTGGAGTGACAAATACATGGGCTGTATTATATCATCATCAGCTGGCTCTTTCTCCAGAAGAGCTTTAAGTTTTCTGAAATCAAGTTTTAAGATTTTCCTATTGCGATTTTATGTATGATTTACTTCAGCGTATCGATTATCTTACAATCATTCCACAAAGTAATATTCAGATTGCATACTCATTCCATCCAACGACGACGTTATTAATAAGCTAGTGATTATCAGGTAGTTAACGTTGTCAGTAATTAGACCCTTGTTCATTCCACCAGGGAGACCTGCAATGCAATACCTTCCCATGAGGGGGGGGGGTTGTCATCTTTACCAATTTCTCACGTAATGATCATTACAAGTAAATACAAATTGTTTAAACATAAAAAGCCACAACGGCATTTTACAAGTACATTCAATTTTATTAGAAGGTTTTCCTCAAGTTAATCGGATTGAATTTTGACTTCCTAATGTCAAAATGACTTCCTAATGTTTTTGTAGGAATAATACCTACATTTAGTGATAAAAAACGTGCTTATGTTTGATACTGTTTGAGAAAGAATGTATGAAAAATGATACAGACTAAAAATGCGGATCCAGTTCGCCTCTCGTGGATCTCAGCAAAACGTCAACATGAGTGTTATGATTTCTGGGAGTCAAGTCAATATGACAAATTCATGATGACACTTCATCCAGAGTCTGTCAAGCTTCCGGCATCGCGCCAGCTGTGCACACGCTGAGGATGTATAAAACCCAGAGAAAAGACAAACTCCACATCATTACCAAGATGAAGAACTTTATCTGCGTAAGTACTTTAAATTTTATCGATATAAAATAGGAATATAAAATATAATTTACAACTGATTACACTGACGACATAAATTATTTCTCAAGGACTTTTTATACAGAAGTAATGAAAAACTTAATTTTTCCTTCAAGTTTATACATTTTCGTTTACTGATACAACAAACATAAAGCCTTACAAGTTCAAACCTTACGAAGTTATAACAAAATTGACCTAAGGTCCTATAAGCTTTACTGAAAATAATTTTCACACACTTCTATACTTTTCTGTTGAATCTATTATATATTATTAACATGAATTCTTGATTTTTACTGTGCGATTTTCAACCTCTAACACTCTTCTTGTTTGTAAATGTTTGGAACCAATCTAAAGTTCTTTAACTGTATATGTGCCCTTTGGGGGTTTTCAAGAACATTCACAATCAGGGCTCCGTCCCATGAGCATTCAACGTTCCAGTGTTAATCTTTTAGAATTATTTTGTTTATTCAGATTGCTTATTATAATTTTAAATGTTTAAACAAACTGGTTATAAGTCTGTGAGACAACGGGACATGAGCTAGTATTTTGTAACATTTTTACAAACTTATCGAAATGAATTACAGATCTCAGTGGCTCAATGATTTAACAATAATTGTGTACATTGGGAAAATTTTAACTACTTTCTTCCTAACATTTTGATTTGCTTTATCTAGTAACCGTAATAGAATATCAAACAAAATAATTTAAAAATAAGGAATTATTGCAATTGTATTTTGTGCTTAAACCATGTGAAGATATTGTTTTGTACAGTTCAAATATAAAATACAAAGCCCACAAAAATGCCAATTATTTTAATGTTTGTTATAAAACAAGTGCCCACCTGCCTCTCCCAGGATAGATTAGGATCACCCTCCATCCCAACACTGCCATGTCTTCTAGATATGTATTTATCACTATTTTAAACTTCGGTTTTTTGAAGTTAACTGCAGTTCTTGAGTATCTATGTCAACTGTATTTTTTGCACCCTAGCCATGAGGTTTTGTCCAAAATAATGTAAAAACTTAACATTTTGTCGGTCCCTTACTATGCTTATTTGGCCTTCTTCAGTATTTTATTCTAATTTAAAATAAAAATGAAGTTCCTGGAGAACAGTTTATTATTTTCAGATGGTCAAGCTAGAACTAGGTTTAATGTTCAGTATTTTAAAACTCAATGTGGATATAAATTATTTATTTAACTTTCTATGAATGTGTTTTATTTTTCGTATTTCTACATTTAATCCATATTTGTATTCATTAGTTAATATAAAAATGAGCTGCCTACTGACAAACTTACAAACATCCACATTTTTGTAATAATCAAAATAGCTAAGTGGCGAGATGCGCGACTGCTCAAATGTACTCGTAGTTGAAGATTTCAACTTTACAAAGATATAATAATTTCTCAACACTGAAAATTATGTTTACACTGATACTGCACTTACAGAAGAGACGGTAAATATAATCAAGGATGGATATAAGAGATTGATTTCAACCAGTTGCACCGATCATCATTAGGCCATATCAGAGAATGTTTTGAGATTCTCTGATTGTTCCTCATGATGGACGGTGTAACTGATTAAAATCGATAGCTTTGTACCATTCTGTACGTACATTTACCATCTTGCTTGTAACTAGAGTATATATATGGAAATATTTTGTAGTGTTTGGAAACCTAGTTTATTTTATATTGCTCAAAGATAAGTTATATATTATCATTAAGTTATTTATAGATGACCAAGCTTTAGTTATTTTCTTTGAACGTGGACGACGACGTTGACGTTATACATTCTTAAAACCGTCTTCTTATAAAACTTTGTTCACGCTTTTCAGGTGTTCCTGCTACTAGCTCTAGCCACTGTGGCCATAGCCCGTCCTCCCAAGGGTTGCCGACCCCAGGGCCCTGTCCCTCAGGGATCTCCCCCTCAGGGTCCTCCCCCTCCTGGCCCCCCACCACCAGGACCACCACCACAAGATGAGGAGGAGGAAGAAGAGAACAAAACTTCAAACTCCACCACTGATGATGACGCTGGAACTAAAACTGCAGCCACCACCACCGATGACGACGCAGGAACTAAAACTGCAGCCTCCACCACCGATGACGCCACCGAAACTACAACCACCTCCTCCAGCTCCTCCACTTCTGAATCCACCCCCTCCGAGTCCTCTACTGAGTCTACCGAGACCTCCTCTTCATCAGAGTAAACTGTTAGCGTACAGAAGAAATATATTATCTTGTTAAAATGAAAACATTTTGAAGTTTTTTTCCAATCTGCTTTAAATGTAATAGAGGAACCAACAAATTGAAAAACATTGGCTTCAGATCAGGGTTGTTTGTATAAGACTAAAAAATTGAAAATCACAAGCAATGTTGGCATTATATTCCATAAGTTTATTACATAAATATATGGATTTTTGAGGTCTAACTAATATTACGTTGGCTTTCAAATGAAACCCACAAATTATCCACAGTATCATGCTCGCTATTGTTAAATGATCGTCTCCGTGTTGATGGTTAAACCAAACCTCACTGAAATAAGTTTGTATTTACTAACTACATATGGGGCTCTATAATAATCCTGGTCTTTTTTTATATTCCATCAACATAGAAGTTCAATACAGTGTGTTAATATTATAATAATTTAACGTTGAAAAATAGATTATGAATCAATTCAATTTAATTAGGTTGAAAGATAGTTCAAACTATTATTTAAATTATTCTATAGAAGTTTAAACCTTTCAAAAAATACTCTCTCGCAATTTTTAATATAATAACTGATCGTGGTAAGTGATTTGTAATTATTAGTTATTAAACTTATATAAGTTTACTGTGTTTATAATACTCAGAAATCAACGACACTCAATTTATCCACCCCATACTTTAAAAATGCGTGATAATAAATTCAGTAAAGTATACATCAAATAATATTCTTTCAGTAAGAAACGTCCGTCTCAAAGAAGTAGAGAAGATAAATTGGATAAAGTTATGAGATTCTCTAGAAAAGTTCTGGAAAAACACATAGACACTTAACTAAAATCAAAGTTCTTTCTTTATCAGCGAATTTCCCCTATAGGGAAGAAGCTAATACCGTAGTCGGCATGGTAAGATCTTTGTTTTGAACTTTGTTTTGAGGTACCCAGATGCCATAGACACCATTTAATCAAATTTGCATATATGTATGAGTGTGTGTGTGTGTGTGTGTGTGTGTGTGTGTGTGTGTGTGTGTGTGTGTGTGTGTGTGTGTGTGTGTGTGTGTGTGTGTGTGTGTGTGTGTGTGTGTGTGTGTGTGTGGTGTGTGTGTGTGTGTGTGTGTGTGTGTGTGTGTGTGTGTGTGTGTGTGTGCCCATAAGCATGATAACTCTCGTAAAAGAGGTCCGCTTTTAATTAAATCTGGGACGAATGTGTAAAGTACCATTTATTTGAACGAGTTCGAAAACCAGACGAATCGCACTATCCGAAGGAGGTTTTTGGTTTTTTTTTACCACAAACATTATTTTTTGGGGGTTTTCACATGCAATTTTTATTTTAATCAAAATTTAATTATCTTCATTGAATTCAACTTAAAAAAAATATATTTGGTATGTTGATTATTGCTCCATGTTAATTGTTTACTGAAATATTTAAAGTGCTAAACACAGTACGTTGTCTAATGTTATTCTTGTGGAGAAAAAGAAATATTTTACAGCGCTTATTTATGAACATAAACTGACGAAACTTGGTATATGGCTTTATCTGGTTGTGGTTTATTGTTGTTTGCACAAAAAAAACTATGTTTTTGCATATGGTTCCCGTAGCAGCAAACCTAGGTACTCGGTCCTCCTGTTATTCTAATAGAGAATAATTATTAAAATGTTATATTTCTCTTATTTATGAATGTATATGGATGAAACTTGGTATGTGACTTCTCTTAGATGAGTTATATTGATATTTGCATACCATTATTTTGTGCTCCTTTTTGCAGCAAACCTGCGTACTCATCCCCAATGTTATTCCTTTGCAGAATAATTAATATTTTAAATAACACTTATTTATCAATATATTTCCCATAATCCTAGTAAGTGGCTTATTGTATTATTAAGATGTATACATATATTCATTGGACATTCACTGGGTATACAGGTTTGCTGCGAGGGAGTTATTTATAACTCACTATTCTAAAGTTATCGAAATATTGTCTTTCATATTGATCAAGAATGTAATTACCATATTTTTGCCTATTTTATTAGGTGTGAAATGACACAATAGTCTTACAAATGAAAAGGAATAAACGGTATTAGGAAACTGACATATACGTTCTCCATTTTAGCCCCACTTTAATGAATAAATTACTTTTTATAAACTAAATATATAATGTACAGTGGTATGTTAAGTACGGTCGAATGAACAGAAAATCTTCTATAAAGTTGTTTTCAGAAATTTGTATCTACCCATATCCTTTTTTTGGGAGCACTTCAGAATATTTTGCTACACACAGTGGTTTTAAGAGCGTAAATGTCCCCCAACCTTCCCAGCGTGAAGTGGCAATATATTTCAAATAGCCTCTGTTGATTAATGCTAACTTGACCTGCTTATTAATAATTAACGAAATTGATCACTAAATAAGAGAGAAATGGTAAATTTTGTACCCTCCATAATATTACCAACAATACATTCTCCAAATGTGGAGTGGGAGGAAGTAAAAATAAAGTACTTTTAAATGCAATAATCGATAGTGAATTTCAAGTGGGATGTATACCTAATTGTGACATAACGCATTAAAACTATCATAAAGAGCATTACAGGCCTTTAATGTTCCCAAGGTAATATTTTAGAGTTAATCTTATATCAGTTAGAAAACCGGATTAATAAATCTCCTCCAGAGAGATTTTTTTGTGTAAAATAAATAAATAACTAATAAATAGAATATAAATAATGTTTAAAATTTATTATTTATGTATATTTTTTAAAACATTTAAATAGTGTATAAACTACGTTAAAAATTGTAACTAGTATTACCAATTAATAACAACAGTTTATCAAGTGTATACAATATGTTTGAGAAAGAAAATATATTATGCACATCAAAACTAAAGCGTTTTAAGAATTTATTGTACGAAATATACGTTTAAATATAATATTGTGTTAGATTCCTGTGAAAATTGGTTTAAGAGTACCTGTTTTTAAAACTTCATTCAGTAGGACCGACCAAGGCACAATAAGACGGTATAATAATTCACAAAGAGTTATTTTCTTACAAGATAAATGTTTTGTTTCTCATGGTGCTACTTTTACGACATTTACCAATTCTTCATTCCTACTTTTATAAGACGAATCTTATTTCTAGTTTATGTATCTCTCTAAACTGCACACTCAGCTAGTACGCTCACCATCAGCGGATATTGACTTCAAACAGTACGTGATAGTCGTGTACTATCCCTTCATTGGCTTGTTTGGATAACATGTCAAACAAACCTGTCATTCTGGCGCGCAAATAAGTGTCGTGTAGCTGCAGATGTGTTTGAAACATCCATATCGCTCTTTTAAAAACAGTAGATCTTCATCGTTTAGAAAACACCTGCTCTCACGGTTGAATTAAAATAAAGTGTAAATATATCTTTACTCCACAGTTTCTCATAAATTTAAAATTAATATAATAGATTGAAATTACAACAAAAAATACGTCCATCATTTCTCACGTATCTTTCACTTCTAGGCTTGTACTATATGCCAATAAAATAGCGAGGAACATTCGTATATATTTATGTTTTATAGGGAGCTAATAGTTGTAATTAAATTTAACCAACTTATAATTTTGTTTTCCAACTATCTAAAGTAAATTGAGTAGACTTTTAGCGAATTTTCCTTATAGGGAAGAAGCTATCACTGTAGTATATTGGCATGGTGACCATGATAACTTTTACTTTTGAGGCCCCCAGTTTCCTAAAACACCATTCGTTCAAACTCATTTATATATATATATATATATATATATATGTTTTATACTATTATAAGGGGGGTTTTGGGAGGGAACGGGTTTTGTACCCCAAATAATTTTTTTTGTACTTTTTATAGATAATCAATGCTAAATCCAAGCTTTAGTTGACACTAATGAATTCAGCTTAAAAAAACACACAATTTGGTATTTTGATCACTGCTCTACGTCAATAATTGACCAATTATTGGTTACCGAGATATTGAAAGTGCTAAACACAGTCCGTTGTCCAATGTTAATCTTCGGTAGAATAAGTAAAATGTTCTCACTTATTAATGAGCATGTATTAATGAAACTTGGTTTGTGGCTTCATATGTTTGGGGTTTACTGATTTACATACAAAACCCATTTTGTTGTGGTCCCTATGGCAGCAAACCTGAGTACACAGCAGCTATAATGTTATTCTTATGGAGACAAAGAAACATGTAATATATTGATTGTATTTGATCAAAAATTGGTAAAACTTGATATGTCACTTCATCTAGTGGTGATTCATTGGTATTTGCATAAAAACCAGATTTTTGTGGTTCTTGATGCAGCAAACATGCATACTCAGTCCTAATGCTTTTCTTATGTAGAGTAAATAAAATGTCATATCTCGCATAATTATGAAAATGCTTTGATAAAATTCAGTGGCTTGAAGTATGTGGCTTCATGACATAGTGAAGTACAATTTTAAATTCACTGAGAATGCACGTAGGCTGCGACAGGGGTATTTATTATTTAAGCATATATTTGTTATAATAACCAAATTGTGAGAGACCTTTTTGAAGTTTTTATTTTGTTGGATGTCTCTTTAAAACTGTAAGTTTGCATGTTTTATTATTTGCTAAAAGATAATCGTACTTGGAAGACAAGTTTACATGTTTATAACATTCTTCTCATCTAACGGTTTTTGAAATATATGGATATGTGAAGGAAATATTGGTTTCAATGGAGACACTCGAGATAAATGTTGATATGTTTAAACTGATTATTGATACACAGAAGTCTACTGAAGCAAAGTTTTTCAGCGACTTTTATTACCTGGTGAGATTTACCAGATACATTACCATTTTTGAAAAATGCGTATTTATTCCGACTTATGTTTTAACGTCGATTTTGGCTCAGCTGGAATAACGTAACTGTAAGTTAAGTTTCCAACTTAAATTTGTACTTAAAGCCAATTGGGTTTCGAAGGAAATTTATTTTATAAGTAGCACATTAAGGGTATCTTTCACTTAATGGAACTCTTTAAAAATATCAATAAATGTGTGATTATAAACTTAAACTTATCACCCATTGGCACTTCACTTATCGGAATAAAATTATTCAAACTGAACTGCTAATATAGCGATGTTTTACTTCCACTTATAGCAGAAGTCAATACAAATCATATATAATAAATTAACAAATATAACATTTGAATTTAAAATTTAAAATTATATGATACAGTTTGTCTGGTTTACACAAATAACCAGTAATGATTTTTCGAATACAGTCAAATTTATGGATTAAAATTCGTTATTATTTAGAAGAACAATAAGTAGGTCCAATATAATTATAAATTTACACGTCTAGAGCATTGTTTGAAAAATGTATGTTTCCTAAACATACAAACACTTTTTTGCTCTTAGCGAAATAAAAATTCAAGTACATTTTATAAGTCTTACCACAAGTTCTGACTTTTTTGTAGGTTAGTGTACGATTAACGTTATATGGTAATGTATGACTGTAATATCATAAACTTCAGCTTTATGGTTTAACTTTCTAATCTACAATAGCTTCAATATCTCCTCACCAAATATGTAAGCTTATAAACTTTTAAAATATGCACTTACGTCCTTTATAAATATTAGACTATTTACTGACCACCTGCCTTAAAATATACGATACGCAACGACATAGAGGTTAAAAAGCTCTACTTTAGTGTTCGGTATTTTTACTTACTACCAAACCACTTGCCACATCTCTTTAAGAACCATCCTCAGTTTTACGTCTTATTTTACATTTACGCTCTCTAAAATATCACAATCCTTTTCTTGCACACTATGAAAAATATGTTTACATACTTGTCCTGGTTGATGATCTTAAGCTGCATGTCAAAAACTCTGTAGAACTTTTTGGAGTGTTTAAAATAAATAAATGCAGAATTTGTAATGTTTTAAATTTATTCCAAACACAATAATAGTCCAGCAATACAAAGTTTAATATCCAGCAGCACTGTAGACCTACCTATGATGAGTAAGACTATGTATTATTAAATTACAAAATAATAATGTTATGACAGGACATATATATATTTGTGACCTATTGAGGCAGGCATTCCGTTTATAATGTCGTTGAGTTTAACAGATTTAGAACCAGCCTAAGTATTTGTATCATGTTATCTAACCAATACGGTCACGTAATAATATTGTGACTAATCAATTTTATAATTAATCAATAATTTTATCAAACACCTAATTTTTTTAAGATATTAGCTCCCTATTACAAATGCATCAGAAGTGTTTTCATGTGTAATAGTTTATTTTTCCTAGTCAAAAATTGGATTTGAATACATCTTTATTCCATTGAAACCTGTTTCCTGAGCCCTGAACTTCCACAAAAAACAAAAACAAAAAACAAATCAAATAATAAAAACCCCTTTAACGAAACTCTGTTTATGTGGTCACCTGTTCAAATAAAACATCAATGATGGAATATCCACAAGAAAAGCTATGCAATCTTTAAGACCAGTGGGACGGAGCTCTAAGATCAAATCAAAATCAAAAAACTTTACCTAAAGAATCGGGGTGCAAGAAAGTCATCACTCAGCATCTCGGGTAATTTGAGGAATATTACTGGTGAAAAACACCGAGATTTTGCTCATAAATGCTGAACCTTGAACATCTTTTCATTATCACAACAGCATTTCAAAGTTGTTTGGAACAATCCGATTAAAGGAAGAACTTGCAACCTCAAAGTTGTGCAACATTGATTCCAAAAGACGTGTTTTCTTCTGCCCAGTAGATTGATTCACTGACTTTCCGGTGCTTGTTTTATCCTTGATCAGATTAGAACTCAACATTATAAAAGTTTTAACTGAAATATTACTAAAACATATCCTGTGTTGTGTGAGAGGTTGTTTATACATTCATATTTGATATCAATAATTTAACCAAGGAAACTGCACTTCTATCTGCCAGACCATATGTAGTCCAATAGTTTACTACTATAAGATAATACTACATTTCTATCTAGTTGCCAAGCATACCTTAAGTAATGAACTAACTCTACAAACTACCAAGACAATAAACCCATACTTATCCAGTTTATTCCGTGGAATATGTTGAGCATATATTTATGTGAGAAGTATCTGAGAATATTATTAATTGTGAATGTTAGATTAATAGATTATTTGTTATCATATATAATAAGTGCTTACACATATCAATAGGGTAAACCGTATTATTAAATAATATGTGATATGATTATTTTTTTCTAAAATAAAAAAAAACTTCCTATAAATATATATTCAAAAAACTTGGTTTTCCAGTTTTCTGTCTGTGTGTAATTTTAAATTTAAATTATTCCAGTACCGCATTGAATTAAAACATAAAACATTGCAATTATGTTTTCGTTATTAAGATGTTTGGGTAAAATGCAGCTCTCCTCGTTTCGAAATGGCTATTGTTAAAGTTCGTAAAGGTTAACTCCATAAAAACCGTTTTTAACTAAAAAATACAATGAATATCCTTTTTTGAGTTTTTTGTTACATTTAGGATGATTTCTAATCGAATGAGAAATAACGGAGTAGTTGATGAACGAAGTGAATCACTGTATTGATGAAGAAGTTTCAGTGGCCGTGTGTGGGTGTGTGTGTGTGGGTGTGTGTGTGTGTGTGTGGGTGTGTTATCAAAATACTAAAAAACTGTAAAACATTTCTTAATGAAATTTTGAAGGAGTCATTTGGGATACCAAAGGGATGTTTTAACACAGCATTCGTATTTTATTTTGGATTATTAATAATTATTAAAACTAATTTTAATGTTTGATATTCAGTAGTTGAATTGGTTTTCGTAGTAAGCTATTGACTATGGTTGTCTTTAAAATGTCAGCTGGGATTTGTCTGTGTTTCACTTGAGGGATTTTTATCCCCTATATGGGATATTTTGACTGCTTGTGGGATAAAATGGGATTGTGGGATAAAATGGGATTGTGGGATAAAGTGGGATTTTTTTGAAATCGGCATTACGTCTGCTAGTTTGCTTACAACTTACGACTAGAGCACCTTAGCAGTAGCACTTCTAGTGGATTTTCTTGCCGTACTGGCAGTTGCGGGGTTTCCCATTTTTAACCTCGCTGTCCGCACCTATTATGATTTTATAAACGTCACAGAACGAACACTGAATCATGTCAATTTCGCTGGCCAAGCCATGTTGGAATTAACAAGCAAACTATTTGCCATTATTTAGTACCTACTTCGTACTCTTTAGTACTACCATTAAAAATATTAGTACCTCTCACGTAAATAAATTATTTAATTTAGTTAATTCACCGTATCATTTAACCTATGTCGCATTGCTCAAAATCCTTTGAGGTACTAAAATGTAAAATACCTATAGGTAATTAGTAGATATAAATAAGCTCTATCTAACGGTATAAATATTGTACTAATACATTATTCAATAATCATATAATATTTAACATTAATTGTGTTGCAATATTTAACAAATCAGTGGGAAAGTGTGGGATATGACGAGGGATACTATAAGGGAGAGTCTGGGAAAAAGTGGGATTTTTTGTATCAGTGCGTGGCATATTTTTACCGTAGAGTTGAAACATTGCATATTTGTTTATAAATCACTCAAATGTAAACATAACCAAAACTATGGATTTGGTTATGTTTTGTTCCATCAATTTTTTTTATTTCGAAATAGTTTAAAATGTGATTGTTATGTAAATTAATAGTGTTTTGTCGTGTTTAAAAAATGCTTGTATCTATTTAGATTTATTATCAGTTTATTTTTTACTGGAAAACTTCGATGTAAAAGCTAAGTGTTTGGACTAGTGATGATAAATTAATACAATAGGTTTTGGAATTTTTGAATTACTGGGACAGTATAACTCTGTAATACGACTGACTGTGATTGAT
Source organism: Allygus modestus (assembly GCA_963675035.1). Taxonomy (NCBI): domain Eukaryota; kingdom Metazoa; phylum Arthropoda; class Insecta; order Hemiptera; family Cicadellidae; genus Allygus; species Allygus modestus. The sequence goes on along the minus strand of OY776115.1, from coordinate 99,506,582 downwards.
AATCAAGCGTGTTGTAGACCTACAGTAGTTTCTTTACATTGTGAACAAATTACTTGATGGCAGACTTACTAAACTATCATACGTGCAAACTATCTTTATTACCTGTAATGTACCAAATAAGCCTCACTGTCACCTAATGACATGGGATTAAAGTTTTGTAACCTACCGGTCAGTAAAATAGTCTGGTTACAGTTTATATTTGTTTGTATTTTCTGTGGTTAATATTGATTTTCATAAACAATCAAGATGTCCAAATCTCCGTAATCCCAACCGTCTACATTGTTCAACTAATTACGATGTAGACAGATTGCCCTCCTGAAAAATTGTCATTAATGTAGATGTTGGATTTTGCTTTTAAATCTCTCATGCTGCGATTTAAATAGCTTGTGTATTTAAATTCAAACTAACATATATTAATGATGTAAACATTTTTAAATTTAAGGTATAAATTTTATAAGATACTGTTATATAAATAAATCATTGAATACCTTTTTTTACATTAAATGGGTTTAAAACAAGTATATTACTGTATGTTTAACCCCCTTATTTTGGAGCTGGAAATTAATAGGTCTAATAATTATTGGCAACTTTTCTCTCAGGTTATATATTTAAAACTCGTCGAAAACCATCCGGTACCAAAAATATATTAGTCATTGGCCGAGTCTTAAAAAAGCGTGAACAGGAGCTAGGACATGTGACCAAATAAACGCAATCAGTTTGATCTAATTTGCTAGGTACACACAGTGGTTTTAAGAGGTTAATTGCTCCACCTCACCCTCCAGGGTTAGATGGAAACGTATTCTGCATATTCTCTATTCATTGTTGCTAGATTAGGAAACCCCAGCATAGCTGCTATAGGCACGTTTTCCATAAGCGGGAATTTTGCGCAGGTTACCAGAAGGTTAGGATATAGCAGGAAAGGAAAGGGTGGGATGGGACAGGCAGCCAAATTGGCCTTCAGAGTACCAACTCCCGTGCCTTGTGACAGCTGTGATCAGGCTCAATGTGGACCCGCTCTGCCCTCCAACTGGCCAACTCAACGGATGGGGTATCCATGTACAACAGCCAGGGACCATACATTCTCAGGTTGGGGACCAACCCCTGAGTTTCCGCCCCGAACCGCTGCAAGTGGAGGGACCAAATGTGAAAGGGAAGTTTGTCATAATGGACATCCAAAAAACTTCATATGTAATGACAATTTCATTTGATGTACCCAATGTCAGCATCCAAACTGGTATAGACCAGTTTTAAGGTTGTCCTGGGACGAATATTCTCTATTGGTCAATGCTAACACACCAAGTTTTAATAAAATTAATAAGTATACAAGAGATATATGTTTTTTATTTCTTATAAGAATAACATCGGACAATATACTTAGTTTACTGCTGAATGGAAATTGAAATATTCTCCACAACCATTAGCCAAATAGCCTACTAACGAAATACTAATTTAACCGTGTGTGGATTAGAGTACTAATTTTTCATCTTTTAGAGCTTTTTATGGCAATGAGATAAAACTGTTGAAACCTGCTAAAAATATTTAAAGTTTATGGTACTAAGAAAGGTAAAAAACTGAAGTTTGGGATCTCTTAAGCCCTGTAATTTCTGAACCCAAATTTTTCTAAAAAATCAGGTGGTATATTTTATTAGAAACCTAATATAAACCACCAAATAAAAAATACAAAGATTTCAAAAGCGGCTCCTCAAAACTGCTCCAGACCTATATACTACGTTGTTGGGTACCAAAATATTATGGATACCTCTTTGTTCTTCCCTCAGGGCTCTGCCTTTACTATCACTCCCAACTTTTAATTTTAACGTATGATTCGTTGGATTTATTTTGTTAAAGCAGCATCTCCTGAAAGATGTCCCCACGTTTGATACGCCGCCCTACTCAACCATAGACCTCCACCACACAGGAAAATTTTCTTTGTTATTATTTACACCTTTTTCAGTAATTTTAGAAAATTTTCAATTATACAAAAAATTTTTGTTATTTTCTTTTAACCCCGACCTTAGAGCTCCGCCTCGCTGGCTTTAAAAGTTGCCTTGTTAAATTTATGGAGGAAAGATGATCCTTGGGTAAGCGTTCGGGAGTTCGGGTCAGCATTCGGGTTGAGTACTACTAGCTGGTCAGACAGACATTATTCTATCCTAATGTCACTGAATTTTTTTATGTCAAAGACTCTCGTGCTTTTTTCAAGATGAGCTCGTTAGCTACGCTCACTTGCCTATGTTTATATAGAGCTTGCTTCGGTATTGAAAATGAGTTGCTATTCAAATAGATTTATTATGTCTATAATAAACATATGTTTATATGCTTTTCAAGTATGTTTAGATATCATCCTTATAACAGCTGTTTGATGAAACTAAATAACTAACATACAATCCCGACTTTGTTTTATGTATTTAGATAATGAGGAACTAAAAATTAGAAAACTCAATTGGCTAATCTGTGGAAAATCTAAATTATCATTGACTAACAAAATTACATTGTACAAAAGTATGATAAAGCCTATGTGGACATATGGTATACAGCTGTGGGGAACAGCAAGCCAATCTAATATTGAAATTTTGCAAAGATTCCAGTCAAAAACATTGAGACAAATTATCTGTGCTCCTTGGTTCGTTTCAAATAAGACTATTCATGAAGATCTGAAAATTCCAACCATAAAAGAAGAAATTACACGATACAGCCAGATTTACCAAGAAAATTAGAACAACATCCAAATTATTTAGCTGTTAACCTCCTTGACAATAGCGAGTTTACTAACAGGCTCAAGAAAAATGTTAAAGTTCTTGAACTGCCATACAGATTTACTTAATATTTTAAATTGGAAGAATGTTTGACGCAAGCTCTGTTATTGGACAGCAACTTGCCCATGTTATGTAATTTATTTTATCTTTTTTGCTGATTGTTCCATCCTTTTTGAACAGATTGTAAAATATCAAATAAAGTTATAAAAAAAAAATAATAATAATAATATCTTGCCATGACAACGTTAATATACACTAGGCAGCAATATGGATTTTAGCAATTTGAAATTTAAGTAACTGCACAACGCCATCTGTAGAGCCTGATATAAGCGTAGGTTATATTATATAAATCAAACAGGAAAGTTGGCCGGGCTGGTAAGGGCCCGCACTTGCATTTAGGGTGTAGACCAGAGCCTGTACAGACCTAAATTCAGCCCTGGCCGTCTGTATGCAGAACTTCAAACATGCTAGAATCCAGAATCATTGTCCCTGTCTCGTGTACATTCTATGTGCCTAAGAGTAAAAATATGTTATAGTAAATCAATACAAATGCTGAATTATTTTGACTCAATCCTATCCTACACTATAATATGAGTAAGGTTTGCATGCTCGCTTGCTTGGTTGATTGCTTGCAACTCTTATCTCAAAAATGGCTCCAACGATTTTCTTAAAAAATAACTAATGTGTCCTTCCAACTACTTGTGTTGTAAAACCTGATATCTGGGTTAAAAATAAGTTCTAGACATGTCCCATCCCCCAAAAAATCAAATAATGTAAAAAGCCGCTATGGAAAATTGAAAAAATCACATTGGGCTTTTGGAGATTAAAATAAAAGCAAAAGAGTCATAACAGCTGTTCAAAATCTTTCAGCGAACTCTCAAAGTTATACTCATATAGTTTAAGTACTGCCTGGGACAGAGCTTTGCTAGGGAAAGGTCAATCTTGTTTATGACTTGGAGTTGTTTTTCACCATGTACCCTACTAACGAGCATTTTTGAGGTCACAACAGTTGTTATTATAATGCACCTTTGAGTCATTCTGGATATGACCACTCTACATGTAATCTTCATTCAAAGGATTTATTATCTGATTTTATGGAACCACATGGAACTCATGTTGTTTATGATTATTAACATGTGGTTTCCTGAGAGCAGAGATTAAAAGATTTGAGAGAAGATTACATACATAGAGTATTAAAATAAATCAAAGGGATATTGAGCTATAAATAACAACTGGAGTGACCTTAAAAATGTAGAAAAGAGGCAAATGAGTTATACAAATCTGATTATCAATAGGGGGAAGTGGTGAAATAAGCTCCAAGTCATCTAAACAAACTGACTGGCCTTCCCCCGAGCAAAGTTCGGCCCCCAGGTATCATATACTTTAATATGAGTAAGGTTTGCTTGTATATCTGCTTGCTTGCGACACTAATCTCAAAAACGGCTCCAACGATTTCCTTCCAATGTTCAAAATAACTAATTTCTGGGATAAAAATAAGTTCTAGACAGGTCTCATCCCCAGGAAAAATCAAATAATGTAAAAAAAAAATAAAATGAAAAGTTAAAAAAATTAACATTGGGCTTATGGAGTTTTAAATCAACACAAAAGAATTTTATCAGCTGTTCATAATCAACCAGGGAACTGTCAAAGTAATACTCATGTTTTTTATGATTATTAACATGTGGTTTCCTGAGAACAGAGATTAAAAGATTTGAGTTAAGATTATATATATAGAGTAGTAAAATAAATGAAAAGGACATTGAGCTATAAATAGCCACTGGAGGAACCTTAAAAATGTAGAAAAGAGGAAATGAGTTACACAAATCTGATTATCAGTAGGGAAAAGTGATGAAATATTACTCCAAGTCATCTAAACTGACTGATTGGCCCTCCCCCGAGCAAAGCTGGGCCCCCCAGGTACTGTCGTGTTAAAACGGGTATGAGAAGGGTGTTACCACTCCAGTAGTCAGTAGTATTTTTTATTTACATTAGTCCTAAATTATCTGTTATTGCCGTTGTGGAGTTAAAACGGATATGGGAATGGTGTTACCATTCCATTAATAAAATGTTTGGTTTATTAATTATCTGTTCTTGCTGTTGTGGAGTTAAAACGGATAACAGAAGAGTGTTACCAATCCAGTACCTGCCTACATATCTTTAAAAATTCAGTCTTCGTTCATCCTCTTACGGGAAGAATGAGCGTACACCTAGTATCCATTGATTTGTCGTTAACGAAATATCTGACAACAGATTCGTTTTTATTATATCATATAATACAAATTAGTAAGGAAATATTTTTCAAAATTTACTTTAACCCATACCATTATTTCTAGCTACCTTTCATCATCCTACAATTTGTTTTGTGACTATTATTTTTAGCGAATTCCCCCTATAAGGAAGAAGCTGTTACCGTAGTCGGCATGGTTAACCTAGGCCCGGGACCATGATAAATTTTCGTTTTGAGGTCCCCAAATGCAAAAAACACCATTTGTTCAAAACTGAATATATATATATATATATATGTCTGTGGGTGCAATAACTCTCGTAAAACTCTTCCGATTTTGATTAAATTTGGTACAAACATGTAAAGCAACACTTAAGACTTAAAGTTAAAAAACAAGCCAGATTGCTTTATCCAAATGGGTATTTTTGGGGGTTTTGTATCCCAACAATTGTTTTTTTTGAGTTTTTTACATATAATATTTTAGTAAATACAATTTTAGTTTTCACAATTAAATTCAGCTTGAAAAAATTTGGTGTTTTGATCATTGCTCTACGTCAATTCGTTACCGAGATATTAAAAGTGCTAAACGCCAGTACGTTGTCCAATGTTATTCTTATGTTGAATAAGAAAAATTGTTTCACTTGCTTATTTATCAACTTATCCTGACGATACTTGGCATATTGCTTCATACTTTTGTGGTCTATTGATATTTGCTTGAAAAATCTTTTTTGCCAATAGTTTCCGTATCAGCAAACCTGCGTACTCAATCCCCATGTTATTCTTATGGAGAATAAGTCAAATGTTAGTAGGGTTGGCAGTGATTGAGAACCGGAAATGGCATAGTGGTTAGAGCGCGTTATTCCGGAAAGAGTAAGAAGAAAATTATCCCGCCAAATTTGCGCGCCAAAAAAAAAATTGGCGCCAAACCTAACCTCACTTTCTTCCCTCCAAAGTGTTACCAACTTAGCAGAGCTAATGTACCATACATAATTATATGTATCATACATAATTATATGTACCATATATAATACTACAGTGTATAATCATATATATATATATATATATATATATATATATATATATATATATTTATATGTACCATATAACGCGTCAAACATAACCTTACTTCCTGCTGTGGCTAGCCTTCCGTGGCTAGACACTTAGCCAGTGTTGCCACTCTAAACGCTACCTACAAAACCTAAATCAGTTACGAAAAATTATTATATGTATTATGTCAAACTATCTAAAATTATTATATGTATATATTACGTCACGCTCCGATGTGTTACCAACCTATGGCAATGTATATTTCGCAAGAAAGTACCGCTAACCCATTATATAAAACTATTACATGTATATATACCAGAAAGTGCCGCCAACTCAAAATATAAAACTATTACATGTATATATCGCAAGAAAGTGTTGCCAAAAAACTAAAAATCGCTTATATCTCGAAAACGGTAAGTCCTAGGGTCATTTTGACCCCAGAAAACTGCCTACTACGTAGTGTAGGCACTCCAGGGGGGTATCTACCCATATGAAAAGTCTTAACCAAAATGTTGCGGGTTGCATCTCAAAAAATGAAGGGGCAAACTTTCAAAATTAAATATCTCAAGAACGGCTTGGCCGATTTTCACGAAACTTGGCATGTATGTACCTGTTAACCTCCGCTACATATTACAAAAACCTAAACTCTGTACTGCAGGTAGTATCAAAATAATTGAAGGAGTCATACTTTAAAAATCAATATCTTAAGAACGGGTGGGACGATATAATTGAAACTTGACATGTGGATACTTGTTAACATCCTCTAACCTTCAATTTTGTTTGAGGGTAGGAAAGGGTTGTTTAGGGGATGATGGAGGGTGTAAAACTTTAAAATTTAATATATTGAGAACGGCTTGGCCGATTCTAATGAAACTTGGTATATAGGTACCTGTTAACCTCTGCTACTATTTAAAAAAAAACTTAAACTCTGTACTGCGGGAAAGTATCAAAAGATTGAAGGAGCTATATTTTAAAAATCAATATCCCAAGAACGGCTTGGCCGATTTTAATGAAATTTGGTATGTATGTACCTGTTAACATCCTTTACATCTTACAAAAAACTTAACCTCTGTACTGCGGGCAAGTATCAACATAATTGAAGGGGTACTAATAAATACCTTAAATCTCGCAGCATAATCGGGGGGAACGCGGTGGTCTAGTGGTTAGCGCCTTGGACTACGGTTCAGGAGGTCCCGGGTTCGATTCCCTCTTTAGGTTCTTCATCAAAGGTATTGTAAAAGTCGGGTCTTGCCCTTCCTTTACCTACTGTAATGTTTATCCGTGCTACATCTACTCTAAACGTGTCACTGCTGGTAATTGATTCAGCGTTGCTTTGAATTATGCCCCCAAAAATCTCCCAAAGGACATTGCAGGGAACATAGCATGATCTAGGCTAAGTAAGGCAAGCTCCCACAGGGGGAATTTTTTTAAAACTACAAACTAAGCTGTAATAGAACAAAGAAAAATACAACCCAGAATAAATCCGAGATGAGTGGTGGCGATTATATAGCCAGGCAGTGTCTATGGTACCATCACTCTGTGTCTTGAACATATATGTAGTGCATTTCTAAACAAACATCAGCTTTTAAGTATTGAGCCCAAACCTACAGTGAAAGACAGTGGTGACCTACAGTGGACCACAGCGCCTATATTACTTCACTTTAGGGTGTTTACTGTTTCATTGTATAAAATATACCATGCCAGATACTCTCTCAGATCCTAAAGCGTTTAATCTGGTTTTACACTGTGATGCTTGCGGGGTCATCACAACACCATCTTGGAGAGATTGTCGCTGTTAAGGTAAGATATTTATCTATATTATTAGTTAGAGGTTTCTACCTCCCCTGGGGAATCATTTACCTTCGTCGGAGACTTCTAAGAGTGTTAAGCTTCCGCTGGACAGTATCGCTTGGGAGGTAAGACAACATACCTCACCAAATAAACTGAAAGTAAACATAATAAGGAAAGTTTTATAATGCCAAAAACCTGAAGACGGTGGATTTTTAGAGTTAGAATTACTGTGGAGTGACGATTGGTCAATCACCAACTCCCTTCAACACACAAACTCTGCTCATCCTGAACCAGCCAAGCTCACTTCATGATGAACACTCCGCTTAGCCTAACTAAACTTTTTCTTAAACAAATCTGTTCTGACAATAAATTACTTGACAACATTGTAAAAATAAATGCCCCCTACCTTATTCAACACAATATTATATTTTAGCACAGAAAAAACTACAATTCAGCACTACAGTCCATAATACCGTTGGGAAGGAAGGAGGTATTGCGAATAATGCATTACGATAAGTAAATGAGATTATAAAAGACGGATACATTATTCATTAATAAATATTGTTCTTTTTTTTTCATTGTAACTAAAACTGCTATTATTAGCGTTTCCATATTTTTTATATTCTAAAATCCCAGCAATATATTTTGCTTTAAACCACGGATTGTTTACAATTCTGTTCTTGTTTGACAGAGATGGCACCCTCAAGCTCTCGAGGCAAACGTGCGGTAACAGTTTAAAGTCCCGCTCGGGTATTCTACCAGCCGACCGATTCAACCACTCATATATTGCAACTGCCAGAGGCCTGTGGCTGGAGGATTGTTGAACAGCTGCACTTGTGTGAGTACATTTTATTTTCCCATCATTTAAATTTCCCGGTCAAAATATTTCAAAGTCCGTTTAATTGTTTGCCAGGGCCGTGGTGTATTTTGACGGCGTAATAACTTGACCAATCGTACCCAATACCGCTAAAAACTGCCCCGAGGGCCTTGATGTACTTGGCCTGCAACGTTTTAAATTCTTCGGTCAGATACTTCCAAGTCAAACGTTTCCCTGCGGCCAGTGTTTCAGCCTAGATCCATCGAGTCTCCACCGTCTAGGACCCCGGGCACTCCGTGACACGGTACCTCTATCACTACGCAAGTCAGAAAAACACTAACACACAAACTACGCAAGTCAAATCAGAACTACAAGTTACCAAAAGTTAACTCTAAGGAAGGTAGAAAACACTACTCTAACCAAAAGAACAAGAATAGAAAGTAAGATTACTGTTACCCAGCACATACAAATACAACACTACGCCTGACACATGGAAGTCAGGGTTTGTTTAATTCCTTTACTGTAAACTACCAAATCAAACAATTGAATACAAACACAACACTAATCTAGCCAAGTCAGACAGTTATACTGTTTAGAAACCTCAATATACTAATTACAGTAACTTAAAGGAGAGAAGAGGCTTGTAAAAACCAGCAGAAAACTACAGGCAAGAAACTGATAACCCCACTCCACGGGTTTATTAACCTGCTTGCCGGGGACCGTGTGGTACTTTGTTCATGTAATTTCTCGGTCAACTATGTCCAAGTCCGCTGAAGTTACCTTTATCGGGGGTTACATTTAAATTGACCGAAACTTCTTAAATTTCTCGGTCATTTACTCCTGCCTCCGCTGAAGCTACATTATAATGTGTTACATTTCACCTTAACGGGGATCTTTTTAAATTTATCGGCTAAACACTCCTAACCCCGGTGAAATAATTTTGAACGCTCACGTTTCCACACCACGGTAAGCCTTTAGGCTAGGCCGTAGGAGCGTCGGCGCGTTCTTTTTGGTTACCCAGAGCTTCCCCTGGAGGCCTAACCTCTGGGGTGAGAGGCCCCAACCACCGCCTCTCACGGTGGTAGCCACTCCATAACAAAATGCTACCTCCTTTTATTTTTTATTTTATTTTATTTTTTACAAGTCCCACCGTGCGGACTGTTCCAAGAAGTAACCTGGGTGTTAGCCAGGCCCTCAATCTACTAAACCCTTCATCACAAATTTAGGTTTACGGGGCTTTTCATCACCCGCGCCAGTGACCTTCATTCAGGTTTACGGGGCTTTTCGTCACCCGCGCCAGTGACCTTCATTCACACACACACACACACACACACACACACACACACACACACACACACACACACACACACACATACAGTGGGAACTTGTGATTTTAAAGAAAAATTACATTTAAAGTGAACTTTCATCTTTCATATTTGTGTAAGTAAGGTAAAACTTCTCCGGCAACAAACTTCTTACTAACAGCCTTGCCTCAGGAGTAGTTGATTTTAACATCAAAGAACATAATCCGGCTTCGTTTATGAAAACCGTTGTTTTCTCAATAGGCCCAACGCCCTGTTTTTGGGCGTCAGAAAAACTACCAACAGTTAATTTATCGCTATCATCTACATGTTTCCGAACTGCACTCCAGCCATTAACATGTTTTAGAGCAGTAGCTACGTCTTTAGCTTTAAACCATGGCTTTCCTTCATTATCAAACAGAACCAATACTGGTTTGTTATTGAATGTATAGTATTTAGCAGTCATGTCACAATTTACTCAATAGTACAGGCAAAAGGAGCGCAGAAGAACGTCTGATCAGTACCACGTCTTGGAGCAGAATGATGTAACTGTAATAGTGACAAGTGGTATATACAGGAGTAACGCTGCTCCATAGGGAAAGGTGCTACCTTTATCGATGGTAGCGTCATGGAAAATGGATGAGTGATACTTCAAGATTTAAAAAAACAGGCAGTTCCGTAACACTACAAAATACATTTTTAAAGTAATCATCAAAAAACTTCGGCGTTAAATCAGGTAAGGGCATGAACGATATATCTCTTGAAATATCACAATGCATTATTAATACTTCAATGTAGGTGATTGATGAGGAGTCCTCCGTTATCTTATCTACTATATACTCCGAAAACACCAAAGGTCATTCCCGTGCATTTATTGAACCGTCAAGTAAGAACTCATACTTCAAGCATATAATGCCATATTCTGTATCTTCATTTAACCTACTTGTGTAAAAGGAAAAGAGACACCTCCTGGTTAGCGGGTGTAATATGTTCAACAGGCATTCTACAAGGAGAGAAATACAGGGTAAGACACAGGCACGTCCGTTCAGTACCGCGTCTCAGAACAGAACGAGTTAATAGAGGTATATGCACTCAGTACCCGCGTGAGTGGCAGCTCCGTTAAGCAACTCTTTGTTTTTAAAGCCGGAAGGCAAGGTATCGTGATCATCATTAAATTTTCTCTTGGGTCCTGTAATTTTAAACTTTTTAATTTCACTTACTGTAACGACTTCTCGTCTCTTTGTTCTCCTGATTCTGTTTTCTTCAATTTCTAGTATTTCAGCAGCTTCACTGAGGACCATCTTTTTCAATTGCTCAAAATTTAACGTTTCGGAGGTTTTTAGGTTGAGGGTGAGGCCCTTGATTTTACACACAGATCCTAGTTTTTGCTTTTTGGTTGACCAAACAAGATATGCGTAAGTTTTAGGCCCCCCAGAAATAAACTCTACGATATAAGAGCCGGGCCCGTACTCGTCTACTAACTCATCACTCATTTCCCCGAGGTAATCTCCCGTAGGGACCCTGTACAGCCCTCCCCGGTAGAAATAAATACATGAGTCCATGCCATAATACAAGACCTGCCCTCCAAGGGCATCCAAGTGTTCATAAAGTTTAAGTCTTGCATGAGCTGTAGTGTAGGCCGCAATTACAACATTTACAGTTCTTAGAGCCTCATTGGCGTCATCAACATTCTGCCAATTAACTAATAAAACCTCTTGGTTAGTTATTTCAACAAACTTTACTTTTATTCCTGGTTGATTTAACGATTTGAAAAATTCCTTAGAGTCTCTCACAATTGAAGTTTTGTCATGTTTTCGCGTTGACCAAGCATGCCCCAAAATGAATTTAACATTAATTTAGCTACTGACCTGAGTCCTCCATTTTTAGCAATTTTGTCCTTGTCCAGTTGAATACCCTCACGCTCAAATAAATCAGAAACATACTTTTCTTTATCCTCCTGTGTTTTACACCAAGCGGGATACCCTGAAGCTTCCTGCTTTACTTTCAAGAATTTATTAATAAAATCGGTAAAAAGTCCACCTTTCTCGTATGTGGCGACTTCATACTCCCACTACTCATACATGTCCAAAATCACATAACCTTTCTCTACAGCTTTTCTAATTTCACCCATAGTCCATGTTCCTACCATTGCCCTTTCCTCACTATCATCAAAACATTCCCCTTGGTTTAAAGTCTCCCCGCAAGTTCTGCACAAAACAATTTATTATTCATTTTAGCGGGGAGTACGGGATGATACAAGTTGTAAGGAGGTAGAACCTTACATTTTAACAAGCCCTCTACTTCAAGACCTCTCTCTCGGCACTCATTTCCAACGTAAACAGTAGGATGACCCACGGGATACTTACAATATTTATTTACATATGGGTAGAGGGATCAGACATCAACATACTGGATTGTTTCTCCCTCTTCACATTTACAATACGTTTTAGTATTACCCATCCTACCTAGGATTAAGTGGAAGTGTGTTTAGAATGGACAGTTGGATCAGGTGATTTAATTTATTGGCCTTCTTCAAAGCTCTAAACTCACACTCCCACATTACTACAACTTCATAGCTATTAAATTTTGCCATTTTGGACTTGGTTCTCTCGTAACGGAGATGCAAACTGTTTGAAGGATCCTCCGGCAGAGGTTCTTCTCTGCTGTATTGATAACATTTCGGGCAGCCGTGCCAATAACACCCGTGAAACTCATAAATTCGCTCACCGTCAAACCCATCTACTTTCATTCCTTTAATTTTCACTTCTTTACCCCGGCCCGCATGTTGAATCTTTACTCCACGTTTCTCCTCCTCCCATGTTAGCCACTGTAAAGCAACGGCTGACTGATTGTCTGCAAGTTGGTACCCTGATTTTGGTATAAGTCCAATAGTATTTTCTTTTAAGTAGTTACGGCGGAAGGCCACGTTACATGCGCTGGCTATTGTTATAGCCTCAAGAAACGGATCTACGTTACACTCTTGAAGAAGCATGGCTCTAAATTTAATACACGCTTGAGCTAGGATTTCTACGTCTGAAATACAGTACTCCAAGATTTATTTTTGAAAATCAAACACGTAGTCTTCAGCGACTCGTTCCTCGTACCAAATCTCAAAGGCCTTGTGTGGTTTCTCAAACATAGACTCGGGCAATAGTATTTTTTGTCGGGCATAGGACCAATATAATTTTGGTTTGCCAGAGTGTTGAAAAGATGCGGGAAGTAGCCCTTCTTTTTCTCGGGAGACAGGTCGAAGGCTTTAGGGAGTGCAGAGAGGGCCATGGGAAAGTAGCTAATTGAGTCCACAAACCTTACGTTTGCTACTTCAATCAGAATAGCTTTAGTTCCCCGAGGCGTTATTTTTGGGGTAAATTTAGTATCTTCTATGATGTAGAATGAATTGGATATCAAAACCCTGCCCGTTGTGGGCAATTACACAAACATCTTTAATTTTTTTAGAATTTCCATTACATAGTCCATAAACTGTTTTACCGGTTCTTTTTCAAATACCCTTTGCCGTTCCGAGCAAGTTTCACACTCACCCCCATTAATACATTTAAAGCAGTACAGTTGAGAAACGCACAAGTTTACTTTATGAACTTTCTGTTGAGGGCCCGTGGGAAGTGACTCGTCTTGGCGAGTCTCCAAGTCAAAGAAAATAAACAAAAAAATCACGCTCTTTCGGTGTTCTCCTATCTACCCTCATGAAACACTGATGCGCGGTGTCTTTGAACGCTTCACAGGGTTTACAGTAAACTTCTCCGCATGCGTGAACTGTCTTACGTCTTTTTTGGATAAATCATGTTGTTACAGTCGCGGCAGAACTTTATAGTTTTACAAACTTACCCTTGATGGGCTACTAAACACCGCTCGTTTTTGAATTCTTTTTGCTTTTTATTATGGTTAGTGCATGTAATTTAAGACGTTGAAGAATACTTGTAATACCATGCTTATAAAAGCAGGATTCTTTCAATTTCGATTACTTTGGGAAACTTTCTATGCATTTAATTGTTTAGAAACCTCAATATACTAATTACAGTAACTTAAAGGAGAGAAGAGGCTTATAAACACAGACAAAAAAGTCATACCCCTATTCCAAGGGATGCGAAACGCTCCCTTTTGATAACATTACACCGGAAGTTGTAGGTCCAATCTGGACCCACTTTAAACTGATTCTAAGTGTTAGACACAGCTAAACGTCGGGTCCAACGTGTTTGAATTAAATTAACGTTCTGAGAAAGAGACAGTAGGGTATTTTTGTAAAGTTAAAAAGGTACAGAGATTACACACTTTAGATTTCAGATGTGACTTTTTGTTGTAGTTAGTTGCTTGTAAAACTCTGTTCTCATGCTCTATTCCAGTGTCGGCTTCTTCGATATACCAACAATCAGAATATATACCCTGTCTTAAATACCTGCAGTCTGCATTCACAAGTAAAAAGATTTTAATGATCAACACCAAAACTAAACTTAACGAGGAGTTGACCACATCAAAAACATGAACAAGAGTAAATCTAAGAAGACAACAAGCAGTGACATTCGTTCTTTATAAGGACAGCAATTATGCAGTGTTTTCTCCTCGGTAGTTTTATTTTTGTTTCCCCTGAAACCAGAGCAGTATCTCCCTTTGACGATGTTATTCCTTGGTCATTTGTATCCAAGTCCGGTGAAACGACGTGGTCGTCCTGCGGTTTTACGGTGTAATCTCTCGGTCAATTGTGTTCAAGTCCGGTGAAAAGGGTCTACCAGGGACCGAGATGTATTTTGACGGTGTAATCTCTTGGTCGATTGTGTTCAAGTTCGATGAAAAGTGTCTAACAGGGTTAAATTTAACTTGACAGTAACTTCTTAAATTTCCTTGCCAAACGTTTGTCGCCGGATCTGTTAAAACACCAGGGAAACATTTAACTGTGCCTAAATATTTTAAATTTCCCGGTCAAACATTTCCGAGTCCACTAAAATCTGTTTACTGGGGACCGTGATGTATTTTGACGGTGTAATTTCTTGGTCGAACGTTTCCGAGTCCACTGAAGTTACTTTTATCGGGGGTTACATTTAAATTGACCTAACTTCTTAAATTTCTTTGCAAAACGTCTGTCACCGAGTCCGCTAAAACTGTCCACTAAGGAAACATTTAACTTTGCCTAAATATTTTAAATCCCCCGGTCAAACGTTTCCAAGTCCCCTCCCCTCGACGTTATCATGAGGATGGGTCACACGCTCTGTACTTCTCACATCAATATCAGTTATGGAGCCGGCTTGCACAGATTTTGTGGTATTCTCAAATTTTTACGCACCCTTACGGATGCTTAATGTTTGTCATCCGATACATGTTGTGTAGGTGACGCCTCACATGCACATCGTGTATCATTATTGACTCCTCCCTTGCCTCTGGGTCGATTAACGTGCAGATAGTTTGTGTGTGGTTTGATTGCCACGTTTGCCATTTGAACTTCTGCACTGGTTGGCTGGAAAAACTTTTTATAAAGGTACGTGTCAAATATCTTTAACTCCGGTGAAACCAGGGAGAATACAACTCGGCGGAAACCTTTCAAAATTCAGGGCCAGTGAAAACTGTCCAACTGAGACCATGATGTACATTGCCAGGAGCATTTTACATTTTCCGGCCAAACATTTTCGAGTCCTCTAAAACTGTCCACCAGGGACAATGATATACATTTTGCCAGGAATGTTTTAAATTTTACGGCCAAACATTCCCGAGTTCGCTAAAACTGTCTACTGGGGACCGATATGTATTTTGATGGTGTAATCTCTTGGCCGATTGTGTTCAAGTCCGATGAAAAGTATCTAACGGGGGCCGTAATGTATTTTGACGGTGTATTCTCTAGGTCAATTGTGTCCAAATCCTATGAAGATTGTCTACTGGGGACCGTGGTGTATTTCTATGGTGTAATATCTCGGTCAACTGTGTCCAAGTCCGATGACAGGTGTCTACCGTGGTGTATTTTGACGGTGTAATATCTCGGTCAATTGTGTCCAAGTCCACTTAAATATAGTTTTTAGAGATCGTAGTGCACTTTGACAACACTTGAAGATTTGTTGCTTTTTAGTATGTAAATTAAGACGTAGTGATTAAAGGAATACTTGCAATTTATGCTTATGATAGCAGGATTACTTTGGGAGCTTTATATGCATTTAATTGTTTACAAACCTCTATTAACTTAAGGTAGAGAAAAGGCTTGTAAACCCAGCAGAAATATATAGTCAAGAAAGCTATACTCTTACCCCTTTGATAACATACACTTGAAGATGGTCTACATGGTGGGCCATGTGGTTGGAGGTATGGGGAGCGAAACGTTCCCCTTCATAAGGGTTCTAAGTGTTAGACTCTGCTACACTCTGGGTCACTGGTTTTGAATTAAAACTAATATGTAATACAGAGACGCGCGCGCGATGTTGATGTCCAAAAATTGGCATCGACAAACCTAACTTAAACCTGCATCAATAAACCTAACTACGACTGACGATGTTTCATATTTCCATGCACAAACCTAACTTAACAGAGCATAACATAACCTAACGATGAGACACGGCTGATCAAGTTTCTTAGATTATCTGCATAATTATTGCCTTTATAAATAATGCATTTTATGCTTTAATTGTCTGTTGATATGTACTCTTGTCCATGTTGTGTCTCCTCGATAATTTTAGTTGTTCTGGTATTGGTTGCAATATTTTGACTTGTGAATGTAAACTGCAGTCACCTGTCTCTGTATTACATATTAGTTTTAATTCAAAACCAGTGACCCAGAGTGTAGCAGAGTCTAACACTTAGAACCCTTATGAAGGGGAACGTTTCGCTCCCCATACCTCCAACCACATGACCCACCATGTAGACCATCTTCAAGTGTATGTTATCAAAGGGGTAAGAGTATAGCTTTCTTGACTATATATTTCTGCTGGGTTTACAAGCCTTTTCTCTACCTTAAGTTAATAGAGGTTTGTAAACAATTAAATGCATATAAAGCTCTCAAAGTAATCCTGCTATCATAAGCAAAAATTGCAAGTATTCCTTTAATCACTACGTCTTAATTTACATACTAAAAAGCAACAAATCTTCAAGTGTTGTCAAAGTGCACTACGATCTCTAAAAACTATATTTAAGTGGACTTGGACACAATTGACCGAGATATTACACCGTCAAAATACACCACGGTAGACACCTGTCATCGGACTTGGACACAGTTGACCGAGATATCACACCATAGAAATACACCACGGTCCCCAGTAGACAATCTTCATAGGATTTGGACACAATTGACCTAGAGAATACACCGTCAAAATACATTACGGCCCCCGTTAGATACTTTTCATCGGACTTGAACACAATCGGCCAAGAGATTACACCATCAAAATACATATCGGTCCCCAGTAGACAGTTTTAGCGAACTCGGGAATGTTTGGCCGTAAAATTTAAAACATTCCTGGCAAAATGTATATCATTGTCCCTGGTGGACAGTTTTAGAGGACTCGAAAATGTTTGGCCGGAAAATGTAAAATGCTCCTGGCAATGTACATCATGGTCTCAGTTGGACAGTTTTCACTGGCCCTGAATTTTGAAAGGTTTCCGCCGAGTTGTATTCTCCCTGGTTTCACCGGAGTTAAAGATATTTGACACGTACCTTTATAAAAAGTTTTTCCAGCCAACCAGTGCAGAAGTTCAAATGGCAAACGTGGCAATCAAACCACACACAAACTATCTGCACGTTAATCGACCCAGAGGCAAGGGAGGAGTCAATAATGATACACGATGTGCATGTGAGGCGTCACCTACACAACATGTATCGGATGACAAACATTAAGCATCCGTAAGGGTGCGTAAAAATTTGAGAATACCACAAAATCTGTGCAAGCCGGCTCCATAACTGATATTGATGTGAGAAGTACAGAGCGTGTGACCCATCCTCATGATAACGTCGAGGGGAGGGGACTTGGAAACGTTTGACCGGGGGATTTAAAATATTTAGGCAAAGTTAAATGTTTCCTTAGTGGACAGTTTTAGCGGACTCGGTGACAGACGTTTGGCAAAGAAATTTAAGAAGTTAGGTCAATTTAAATGTAACCCCCGATAAAAGTAACTTCAGTGGACTCGGAAACGTTCGACCAAGAAATTGCACCGTCAAAATACATCACGGTCCCCAGTAAACAGATTTTAGTGGACTCGGAAATGTTTGACCGGGAAATTTAAAATATTTAGGCACAGTTAAATGTTTCCCTGGTGTTTTAACAGATCCGGCGACAAACGTTTGGCAAGGAAATTTAAGAAGTTACTGTCAAGTTAAATTTAACCCTGTTAGACACTTTTCATCGAACTTGAACACAATCGACCAAGAGATTACACCGTCAAAATACATCTCGGTCCCTGGTAGACCCTTTTCACCGGACTTGAACACAATTGACCGAGAGATTACACCGTAAAACCGCAGGACGACCACGTCGTTTCACCGGACTTGGATACAAATGACCAAGGAATAACATCGTCAAAGGGAGATACTGCTCTGGTTTCAGGGGAAACAAAAATAAAACTACCGAGGAGAAAACACTGCATAATTGCTGTCCTTATAAAGAACGAATGTCACTGCTTGTTGTCTTCTTAGATTTACTCTTGTTCATGTTTTTGATGTGGTCAACTCCTCGTTAAGTTTAGTTTTGGTGTTGATCATTAAAATCTTTTTACTTGTGAATGCAGACTGCAGGTATTTAAGACAGGGTATATATTCTGATTGTTGGTATATCGAAGAAGCCGACACTGGAATAGAGCATGAGAACAGAGTTTTACAAGCAACTAACTACAACAAAAAGTCACATCTGAAATCTAAAGTGTGTAATCTCTGTACCTTTTTAACTTTACAAAAATACCCTACTGTCTCTTTCTCAGAACGTTAATTTAATTCAAACACGTTGGACCCGACGTTTAGCTGTGTCTAACACTTAGAATCAGTTTAAAGTGGGTCCAGATTGGACCTACAACTTCCGGTGTAATGTTATCAAAAGGGAGCGTTTCGCATCCCTTGGAATAGGGGTATGACTTTTTTGTCTGTGTTTATAAGCCTCTTCTCTCCTTTAAGTTACTGTAATTAGTATATTGAGGTTTCTAAACAATTAAATGCATAGAAAGTTTCCCAAAGTAATCGAAATTGAAAGAATCCTGCTTTTATAAGCATGGTATTACAAGTATTCTTCAACGTCTTAAATTACATGCACTAACCATAATAAAAAGCAAAAAGAATTCAAAAACGAGCGGTGTTTAGTAGCCCATCAAGGGTAAGTTTGTAAAACTATAAAGTTCTGCCGCGACTGTAACAACATGATTTATCCAAAAAAGACGTAAGACAGTTCACGCATGCGGAGAAGTTTACTGTAAACCCTGTGAAGCGTTCAAAGACACCGCGCATCAGTGTTTCATGAGGGTAGATAGGAGAACACCGAAAGAGCGTGATTTTTTTGTTTATTTTCTTTGACTTGGAGACTCGCCAAGACGAGTCACTTCCCACGGGCCCTCAACAGAAAGTTCATAAAGTAAACTTGTGCGTTTCTCAACTGTACTGCTTTAAATGTATTAATGGGGGTGAGTGTGAAACTTGCTCGGAACGGCAAAGGGTATTTGAAAAAGAACCGGTAAAACAGTTTATGGACTATGTAATGGAAATTCTAAAAAAATTAAAGATGTTTGTGTAATTGCCCACAACGGGCAGGGTTTTGATATCCAATTCATTCTACATCATAGAAGATACTAAATTTACCCTAAAAATAACGCCTCGGGGAACTAAAGCTATTCTGATTGAAGTAGCAAACGTAAGGTTTGTGGACTCAATTAGCTACTTTCCCATGGCCCTCTCTGCACTCCCTAAAGCCTTCGACCTGTCTCCCGAGAAAAAGAAGGGCTACTTCCCGCATCTTTTCAACACTCTGGCAAACCAAAATTATATTGGTCCTATGCCCGACAAAAAATACTATTGCCCGAGTCTATGTTTGAGAAACCACACAAGGCCTTTGAGATTTGGTACGAGGAACGAGTCGCTGAAGACTACGTGTTTGATTTTCAAAAATAAATCTTGGAGTACTGTATTTCAGACGTAGAAATCCTAGCTCAAGCGTGTATTAAATTTAGAGCCATGCTTCTTCAAGAGTGTAACGTAGATCCGTTTCTTGAGGCTATAACAATAGCCAGCGCATGTAACGTGGCCTTCCGCCGTAACTACTTAAAAGAAAATACTATTGGACTTATACCAAAATCAGGGTACCAACTTGCAGACAATCAGTCAGCCGTTGCTTTACAGTGGCTAACATGGGAGGAGGAGAAACGTGGAGTAAAGATTCAACATGCGGGCCGGGGTAAAGAAGTGAAAATTAAAGGAATGAAAGTAGATGGGTTTGACGGTGAGCGAATTTATGAGTTTCACGGGTGTTATTGGCACGGCTGCCCGAAATGTTATCAATACAGCAGAGAAGAACCTCTGCCGGAGGATCCTTCAAACAGTTTGCATCTCCGTTACGAGAGAACCAAGTCCAAAATGGCAAAATTTAATAGCTATGAAGTTGTAGTAATGTGGGAGTGTGAGTTTAGAGCTTTGAAGAAGGCCAATAAATTAAATCACCTGATCCAACTGTCCATTCTAAACACACTTCCACTTAATCCTAGGTAGGATGGGTAATACTAAAACGTATTGTAAATGTGAAGAGGGAGAAACAATCCAGTATGTTGATGTCTGATCCCTCTACCCATATGTAAATAAATATTGTAAGTATCCCGTGGGTCATCCTACTGTTTACGTTGGAAATGAGTGCCGAGAGAGAGGTCTTGAAGTAGAGGGCTTGTTAAAATGTAAGGTTCTACCTCCTTACAACTTGTATCATCCCGTACTCCCCGCTAAAATGAATAATAAATTGTTTTGTGCAGAACTTGCGGGGAGACTTTAAACCAAGGGGAATGTTTTGATGATAGTGAGGAAAGGGCAATGGTAGGAACATGGACTATGGGTGAAATTAGAAAAGCTGTAGAGAAAGGTTATGTGATTTTGGACATGTATGAGTAGTGGGAGTATGAAGTCGCCACATACGAGAAAGGTGGACTTTTTACCGATTTTATTAATAAATTCTTGAAAGTAAAGCAGGAAGCTTCAGGGTATCCCGCTTGGTGTAAAACACAGGAGGATAAAGAAAAGTATGTTTCTGATTTATTTGAGCGTGAGGGTATTCAACTGGACAAGGACAAAATTGCTAAAAATGGAGGACTCAGGTCAGTAGCTAAATTAATGTTAAATTCATTTTGGGGCATGCTTGGTCAACGCGAAAACATGACAAAACTTCAATTGTGAGAGACTCTAAGGAATTTTTCAAATCGTTAAATCAACCAGGAATAAAAGTAAAGTTTGTTGAAATAACTAACCAAGAGGTTTTATTAGTTAATTGGCAGAATGTTGATGACGCCAATGAGGCTCTAAGAACTGTAAATGTTGTAATTGCGGCCTACACTACAGCTCATGCAAGACTTAAACTTTATGAACACTTGGATGCCCTTGGAGGGCAGGTCTTGTATTATGGCATGGACTCATGTATTTATTTCTACCGGGGAGGGCTGTACAGGGTCCCTACGGGAGATTACCTCGGGGAAATGAGTGATGAGTTAGTAGACGAGTAGGGGCCCGGCTCTTATATCGTAGAGTTTATTTCTGGGGGGCCTAAAACTTACGCATATCTTGTTTGGTCAACCAAAAAGCAAAAACTAGGATCTGTGTGTAAAATCAAGGGCCTCACCCTCAACCTAAAAACCTCCGAAACGTTAAATTTTGAGCAATTGAAAAAGATGGTCCTCAGTGAAGCTGCTGAAATACTAGAAATTGAAGAAAACAGAATCAGGAGAACAAAGAGACGAGAAGTCGTTACAGTAAGTGAAATTAAAAAGTTTAAAATTACAGGACCCAAGAGAAAATTTAATGATGATCACGATACCTTGCCTTCCGGCTTTAAAAACAAAGAGTTGCTTAACGGAGCTGCCACTCACGCGGGTACTGAGTGCATATACCTCTATTAACTCGTTCTGTTCTGAGACGCGGTACTGAACGGACGTGCCTGTGTCTTACCCTGTATTTCTCTCCTTGTAGAATGCCTGTTGAACATATTACACCCGCTAACCAGGAGGTGTCTCTTTTCCTTTTACACAAGTAGGTTAAATGAAGATACAGAATATGGCATTATATGCTTGAAGTATGAGTTCTTACTTGACGGTTCAATAAATGCACGGGAATGACCTTTGGTGTTTTCGGAGTATATAGTAGATAAGATAACGGAGGACTCCTCATCAATCACCTACATTGAAGTATTAATAATGCATTGTGATATTTCAAGAGATATATCGTTCATGCCCTTACCTGATTTAACGCCGAAGTTTTTTGATGATTACTTTAAAAATGTATTTTGTAGTGTTACGGAACTGCCTGTTTTTTTAAATCTTGAAGTATCACTCATCCATTTTCCATGACGCTACCATCGATAAAGGTAGCACCTTTCCCTATGGAGCAGCGTTACTCCTGTATATACCACTTGTCACTATTACAGTTACATCATTCTGCTCCAAGACGTGGTACTGATCAGACGTTCTTCTGCGCTCCTTTTGCCTGTACTATTGAGTAAATTGTGACATGGCTGCTAAATACTATACATTCAATAACAAACCAGTATTGGTTCTGTTTGATAATGAAGGAAAGCCATGGTTTAAAGCTAAAGACGTAGCTACTGCTCTAAAACATGTTAATGGCTGGAGTGCAGTTCGGAAACATGTAGATGATAGCGATAAATTAACTGTTGGTAGTTTTTCTGACGCCCAAAAACAGGGCGTTGGGCCTATTGAGAAAACAACGGTTTTCATAAACGAAGCCGGATTATGTTCTTTGATGTTAAAATCAACTACTCCTGAGGCAAGGCTGTTAGTAAGAAGTTTGTTGCCGGAGAAGTTTTACCTTACTTACACAAATATGAAAGATGAAAGTTCACTTTAAATGTAATTTTTCTTTAAAATCACAAGTTCCCACTGTATGTGTGTGTGTGTGTGTGTGTGTGTGTGTGTGTGTGTGTGTGTGTGTGTGTGTGTGTGTGTGTGAATGAAGGTCACTGGCGCGGGTGACGAAAAGCCCCGTAAACCTGAATGAAGGTCACTGGCGCGGGTGATGAAAAGCCCCGTAAACCTAAATTTGTGATGAAGGGTTTAGTAGATTGAGGGCCTGGCTAACACCCAGGTTACTTCTTGGAACAGTCCGCACGGTGGGACTTGTAAAAAATAAAATAAAATAAAAAATAAAAGGAGGTAGCATTTTGTTATGGAGTGGCTACCACCGTGAGAGGCGGTGGTTGGGGCCTCTCACCCCAGAGGTTAGGCCTCCAGGGGAAGCTCTGGGTAACCAAAAAGAACGCGCCGACGCTCCTACGGCCTAGCCTAAAGGCTTACCGTGGTGTGGAAACGTGAGCGTTCAAAATTATTTCACCGGGGTTAGGAGTGTTTAGCCGATAAATTTAAAAAGATCCCCGTTAAGGTGAAATGTAACACATTATAATGTAGCTTCAGCGGAGGCAGGAGTAAATGACCGAGAAATTTAAGAAGTTTCGGTCAATTTAAATGTAACCCCCGATAAAGGTAACTTCAGCGGACTTGGACATAGTTGACCGAGAAATTACATGAACAAAGTACCACACGGTCCCCGGCAAGCAGGTTAATAAACCCGTGGAGTGGGGTTATCAGTTTCTTGCCTGTAGTTTTCTGCTGGTTTTTACAAGCCTCTTCTCTCCTTTAAGTTACTGTAATTAGTATATTGAGGTTTCTAAACAGTATAACTGTCTGACTTGGCTAGATTAGTGTTGTGTTTGTATTCAATTGTTTGATTTGGTAGTTTACAGTAAAGGAATTAAACAAACCCTGACTTCCATGTGTCAGGCGTAGTGTTGTATTTGTATGTGCTGGGTAACAGTAATCTTACTTTCTATTCTTGTTCTTTTGGTTAGAGTAGTGTTTTCTACCTTCCTTAGAGTTAACTTTTGGTAACTTGTAGTTCTGATTTGACTTGCGTAGTTTGTGTGTTAGTGTTTTTCTGACTTGCGTAGTGATAGAGGTACCGTGTCACGGAGTGCCCGGGGTCCTAGACGGTGGAGACTCGATGGATCTAGGCTGAAACACTGGCCGCAGGGAAACGTTTGACTTGGAAGTATCTGACCGAAGAATTTAAAACGTTGCAGGCCAAGTACATCAAGGCCCTCGGGGCAGTTTTTAGCGGTATTGGGTACGATTGGTCAAGTTATTACGCCGTCAAAATACACCACGGCCCTGGCAAACAATTAAACGGACTTTGAAATATTTTGACCGGGAAATTTAAATGATGGGAAAATAAAATGTACTCACACAAGTGCAGCTGTTCAACAATCCTCCAGCCACAGGCCTCTGGCAGTTGCAATATATGAGTGGTTGAATCGGTCGGCTGGTAGAATACCCGAGCGGGACTTTAAACTGTTACCGCACGTTTGCCTCGAGAGCTTGAGGGTGCCATCTCTGTCAAACAAGAACAGAATTGTAAACAATCCGTGGTTTAAAGCAAAATATATTGCTGGGATTTTAGAATATAAAAAATATGGAAACGCTAATAATAGCAGTTTTAGTTACAATGAAAAAAAAGAACAATATTTATTAATGAATAATGTATCCGTCTTTTATAATCTCATTTACTTATCGTAATGCATTATTCGCAATACCTCCTTCCTTCCCAACGGTATTATGGACTGTAGTGCTGAATTGTAGTTTTTTCTGTGCTAAAATATAATATTGTGTTGAATAAGGTAGGGGGCATTTATTTTTACAATGTTGTCAAGTAATTTATTGTCAGAACAGATTTGTTTAAGAAAAAGTTTAGTTAGGCTAAGCGGAGTGTTCATCATGAAGTGAGCTTGGCTGGTTCAGGATGAGCAGAGTTTGTGTGTTGAAGGGAGTTGGTGATTGACCAATCGTCACTCCACAGTAATTCTAACTCTAAAAATCCACCGTCTTCAGGTTTTTGGCATTATAAAACTTTCCTTATTATGTTTACTTTCAGTTTATTTG
This sequence comes from Allygus modestus, assembly GCA_963675035.1. Classification (NCBI taxonomy): domain Eukaryota; kingdom Metazoa; phylum Arthropoda; class Insecta; order Hemiptera; family Cicadellidae; genus Allygus; species Allygus modestus. Next base: position 99,481,547 of record OY776115.1, on the reverse strand, counting down.
GTGAGGTATGTTGTCTTACCTCCCAAGCGATACTGTCCAGCGGAAGCGGAAGCGGATGGTGTTGTGATGACCCCGCAAGCATCACAGTGTAAAACCAGATTAAACGCTTTAGGATCTGAGAGAGTATCTGGCATGGTATATTTTATACAATGAAACAGTAAACACCCTAAAGTGAAGTAATATAGGCGCTGTGGTCCACTGTAGGTCACCACTGTCTTTCACTGTAGGTTTGGGCTCAATACTTAAAAGCTGATGTTTGTTTAGAAATGCACTACATATATGTTCAAGACACAGAGTGATGGTACCATAGACACTGCCTGGCTATATAATCGCCACCACTCATCTCGGATTTATTCTGGGTTGTATTTTTCTTTGTTCTATTACAGCTTAGTTTGTAGTTTTAAAAAAATTCCCCCTGTGGGAGCTTGCCTTACTTAGCCTAGATCATGCTATGTTCCCTGCAATGTCCTTTGGGAGATTTTTGGGGGCATAATTCAAAGCAACGCTGAATCAATTACCAGCAGTGACACGTTTAGAGTAGATGTAGCACGGATAAACATTACAGTAGGTAAAGGAAGGGCAAGACCCGACTTTTACAATACCTTTGATGAAGAACCTAAAGAGGGAATCGAACCCGGGACCTCCTGAACCGTAGTCCAAGGCGCTAACCACTAGACCACCGCGTTCCCCCCGATTATGCTGCGAGATTTAAGGTATTTATTAGTACCCCTTCAATTATGTTGATACTTGCCCGCAGTACAGAGGTTAAGTTTTTTGTAAGATGTAAAGGATGTTAACAGGTACATACATACCAAATTTCATTAAAATCGGCCAAGCCGTTCTTGGGATATTGATTTTTAAAATATAGCTCCTTCAATCTTTTGATACTTTCCCGCAGTACAGAGTTTAAGTTTTTTTTTAAATAGTAGCGGAGGTTAACAGGTACCTATATACCAAGTTTCATTAGAATCGGCCAAGCCGTTCTCAATATATTAAATTTTAAAGTTTTACACCCTCCATCATCCCCTAAACAACCCTTTCCTACCCTCAAACAAAATTGAAGGTTAGAGGATGTTAACAAGTATCCACATGTCAAGTTTCAATTATATCGTCCCACCCGTTCTTAAGATATTGATTTTTAAAGTATGACTCCTTCAATTATTTTGATACTACCTGCAGTACAGAGTTTAGGTTTTTGTAATATGTAGCGGAGGTTAACAGGTACATACATGCCAAGTTTCGTGAAAATCGGCCAAGCCGTTCTTGAGATATTTAATTTTGAAAGTTTGCCCCTTCATTTTTTGAGATGCAACCCGCAACATTTTGGTTAAGACTTTTCATATGGGTAGATACCCCCCTGGAGTGCCTACACTACGTAGTAGGCAGTTTTCTGGGGTCAAAATGACCCTAGGACTTACCGTTTTCGAGATATAAGCGATTTTTAGTTTTTTGGCAACACTTTCTTGCGATATATACATGTAATAGTTTTATATTTTGAGTTGGCGGCACTTTCTGGTATATATACATGTAATAGTTTTATATAATGGGTTAGCGGTACTTTCTTGCGAAATATACATTGCCATAGGTTGGTAACACATCGGAGCGTGACGTAATATATACATATAATAATTTTAGATAGTTTGACATAATACATATAATAATTTTTCGTAACTGATTTAGGTTTTGTAGGTAGCGTTTAGAGTGGCAACACTGGCTAAGTGTCTAGCCACGGAAGGCTAGCCACAGCAGGAAGTAAGGTTATGTTTGACGCGTTATATGGTACATATAAATATATATATATATATATATATATATATGATTATACACTGTAGTATTATATATGGTACATATAATTATGTATGATACATATAATTATGTATGGTACATTAGCTCTGCTAAGTTGGTAACACTTTGGAGGGAAGAAAGTGAGGTTAGGTTTGGCGCCAATTTTTTTTTTGGCGCGCAAATTTGGCGGGATAATTTTCTTCTTACTCTTTCCGGAATAACGCGCTCTAACCACTATGCCATTTCCGGTTCTCAATCACTGCCAACCCTACTAATGTTATCTCCCTTAACTATGAACATAAATTAATACAATTTTGTATGTGGCTTCACCTAGTTCAGTTATACAAAATTTGCTTAAAACCCTTTGTATGTACCTTGTTTTAGCAAACCTGCATCCTCAGATGCCATGTTATTCTTATAGAGAATAATTAAAATGTGATAACTTATTTATTTATGAATGTATATTTATGAAACTAGATATGTGGCTTTATGTGGTATTAAGACATATATATATTTTAAATTCGCTGAGTATGCAGGTTTGCTGCTACGGGGTATTTTTTGTATATTCCATACAAATAGAGTATGGATATATAATACGACTTGTTTATGTGTTAGTAATGCATTATAAAGAATTGCTATTAAGCATTCGTATTGGGAATCCATTACACAAAAAATCAAGGTTGATGGAATAACCGAGAGTATAGGGTTTTTTATCCACCCCAAAATACTACTTGTCTACTGTAAAACAGTATGACGAGTTCCAACAGCAACGTTCAATATTATAACACATTTACTCCAACATAAACAAGTAAAACTACGTAGTATTAAAAACATATTTTATATTTTCCTAGTACAAGTTTACTTCTCAAATGATGTTTGTAAATGTTTTAACCTTTAAAATATTAAACATCAATAAAAACCCTAATAAAATCAATGTGTTAATTTTCCAATTGACCACAGCATTTTTTTATGTTGTCGAAAATGTTGAAATAAAAGTGTCAAGTCACATACAAGAGACTCCGGCAAGGGGTTTTTGCAGCGAGACTGCGGTGATATCAACATATACGACCAGGCGATAAATTTGGAGTGACAAATACCACACCATGGGCCGTAGATATCGTCGTCAGCTAGCTCAAGAACTTTATCCAGAAGAGCTTTAAGTTTCCTGAAATTAAGTTTTAAGATTTTCCTAGTACTATTTGATTTATGATTTACTTCAGTGTATTGATTATCTTACAATTTTTCCACAAAGTAATATTCAGATTGCATCGTCAGGTCATCCAAGGGTGATATTATTAATTAGCTAATGATTATAAGGTACATGTTAACAATGTTAGAGATTAGACCCTTGTTCATTCCACCAGGGACACCTGTGATGCAATACCTTCCCATGAAAGGGGGGGCTGTCATCTTTTATCAATATCTCATACTATTATCATGACAAGTAAATAAAAAGTTTTTAAAAATAAAAAGACTAAAGTAGCAATTTACAAGTTTTCTTAGAAGGTTTTCCTCAAGTTAATAATATTGAATTTTGACTTTCTGCTAATATCACGAAAAATACCTACATTTAGTGGTAAAAAACATGTTTATTTTTGATACTGTTTGAAAAAGAATGTTAGTAGTGTGGGTTTGCGGGTTTTGCGCCGGAAGTGACGTCATCCGGTCACGTGACCGGAAGTGCTGAGTCATGAAAGATGTTATCTGGGGCTGAGCCAGTGACGTAGGCGGTTTTGTGACGAAATGAGTAAAAGTTCAAAGTTCAAGGTCACGGGGAGGTAATTTTAAAAAAGTACTACCTCGCACGCGTAAAATCCGATTGTGATTCGATAGTTTTAATTCGATAAAATATCGAATGAAAATTATCGAATGAAGCAATCGAATGATACGAGTGCGAGGTAGAACAATTACAAATATTACTTTATTTTATTTACAATAATTCATATTACAAATATTACTTTATTTACAATAATTCATGTTTACAATAGTTCCCCGTTGTTGGTTGTCATCGATGTTGTTGATCCGGACGAGTTGCGGCCGTTTGTGAAGAGCACTCGATGTTCACCAGTCGAGAGCCGGAGGTGTACTGACTATTCGCTAGCTAGCGTTCTGGTATCAAACAAAATGGTGGGGCGGAGAAGATGGCGGACAGCAGATGGCAGGCGGCAGGTGGCAGCTGGTTGCTACTACATTCGCCATCACTTCGCTTTCTGAAGAAAGACGGTATATACTTCGATTCCTGCGCAGAGTCCATGTTGTTTTTTGATGCGTAAAGTTCCAAAGATAAATCGTAACCGGACGCAATGAGAAGTCTTAACTCTTCATTAAAAACCTCGAGGTCTTGGAAAGTCGCCAGATGAATAGAGTCATAATGAATACACCTAATTTTAATGGACATTTTAATACAATGTTTTACGCCACAGTAATGCAATCCTTCGGCGTAATTCTTGTAGTTTATCTTGTCGGTTCATTTGATACGTTTTACATCTACATATGCAATAGCTGAAACACTTGCACTTACGACAAGCTTTCCCGTCAACTTGATCGCCTGGTATTTTAAAACATTGTAACTCGCAACAATATGTCTTCAAATTGTTATCGAAAAATAAATTTTTCATAGGTGACACCGACATGTTAGCTGCAGCGTGTGTTAGACAAGACTGAGACTAACTTCACTGCTCCCTCTCTTTTATACCTCTTCATAAGTTAACCCTGAATGAAAGTTCAAGGTCATCCATTTGAATTTAAAAAAAAGCAACACAGCAGTATATAAAATAATATACTGCTGTGTTGCTGTTTTTATTTTTTTTTTTATTTTATTTATTTTTTTTATTTTTATTTTCTTTATTAAACAAACATTTTACAATACAATAAACTTAAGTTTAACATTGATAACTAGAAATACAAACAATAAAATACAAACAGAGACATTATGTACAAGGATGCGTGATGTGCAGAGTGAGTTCCGTCGAGTTGTTGCCGCTTACACCGTGTGATACCAAATACAACGTCCCCGGTTGAATATCTCGCAAATCTTCATTTTGTAGCAGTTGAACAAATCGTTTTGGAAGAAATACTTGAAACTTCGGCTCATCTCCTGGAGAGAAAGGTCCTTCGCTCAATGAAACTAGAATTGCTTCTCCATGTGTGGTTTCCACTTTCTTGATGTTATGAATAATGTAGTGTTTTTGTTCTTTTAGTTCTGAACACTTTTTAGTTAGCAGAAGGTCGGATTTTGAATGAGTGTTGAATTGATCAACCAGTGTTTGTAGAAACTGTTGTGATGTCATCTTCGTCAGTGGTGTCTTCTGTGATGTTGCCTCTTCGGAGTCTCGAATAATACTCGTGCTGGAGCGGTGCTGTCTCCTCGTATTTATAGGCCCCGCTACCCCCACCACATTTCTGTTCTCCGCTACCCCCACCACATTCCTGCGTTTGTTTCAAGTAAGCAGCCAAACGATACGCGTTGTACAATGCACAGTTTGTTTGGCCGTGTTTAAGATCTTTTGCAGCGACACAAATATTACCGAGATTAATGTTAAAGTCCTTACTGATAGTTATATCGAAAACATCACCGTGCGTGTACTTTTGTATCCAGTTCTTTTTTTCTAATCCTCTTGTGTATATATGTGAATATTGTTTGCAAAAGTTAAACATAATACTGTGCAGATTACTGTAGCTTATAAATCCTTCATACCAATGTATGTGATGAAAGTAGTTTGTTATCCATTTGTTTGTACTTTTTGCTTTGGTGTTAAGTTTGTTAAAAGAAAAAGGAGCATCAAACGTGAATGGGTAGGCTACAAATGTAAGCAAGTCTAAAATTACTAATTCCTTGATAATAAACCTATCATCATTATTTCGAAATGCTTGAAATTCTATTACACAAGGCTTTACACTCACTTCTTCATCCCCTCCGCTCATCATGGCACCTAGCGATCAACTAAACTGTTTTCCACACCACGGTAGGTTAAATACCAGGCCGTACAGTTGCAGGCGCGTTGGTGTATATTTAACGTGGGCACCGTCCCCAATAGGCCTACCCCACGTGTGTTCTTCTTTACTAAGTCAAACTTTAGTCTTTTTTAACTTCTTCTTCTTGTGTTTCGTTTTCTTCTTCTTCTTGTTTCTCCGTTTCTTCTTCCTGTGTTGTTTCTTCTGTAGCTTCTGTAGCGATTTCTACAAGTGGTTCAAAATCCTTTAACTTTCTCCACATGCAAACTTCATGAGGTATTCTATTAAAAATAGATGTATCCACAGGTCCGTACACGATGGTGCTATCAGGTTGTTTTTCCAAGGTATCGACCAAATATTCTTTAATAATAGCGCTTGCAAATACCAACTGTCTCATGTACCTTGTAATAGGTTCTGTTGCGTAGTTTAAAACGTAGAATTCTTCATGTGACAGTAGAATCTTATTTTCATGTTGAGTCAAGTCTCTAATTCGCACTTGTAGTTGTCCACGATGTTTAACAATATCGATTTCATTGTCACAATCCAAAAGTCGAATATGTGTTTTCCTTCCACACAAACTGTTAGTTAAATAACATTCTATTAAATGTACATGTTTCAAAAATGACTCCCAAGCATTTTGCGAAAATAAAACCTTTTTTGTTCCATGGTGTAGTATTACTGTAGGGGAATAATCCAATGACTTCATCAATCCAACTGATACACTTTTACTGATGCATGCTGAGATGGGGTAAAAGATTCGCAAAAAAACTTCAGTTAAAATGTGAGGAGGAATATTTTCTTCAACTTTCTTCTTCCTCTTTGGTACTACCTTTGATGGGTCTGCATTACTTTCCTCCTCTCTATCTCTTTTACCAAACTTTAAAAATGCAGTTATTTCCTTGATGATTTTTTCTTCACTAGTATTATCACGTTCCAATAACGGTGCTACCTCTGCATCACCTTGTACAACAGATGGAGAACTCATTTTGTAGAAGATGTTGCCCATGCGATGATAGACGATCAACTGAAGACCTGCATTGTTGCTCCGCTATTTATAGGTTAGCGACAGTGGCGGTGCCGGTGGTGGTACAACGTTTTACAATACCGTCTTTACGATACCAGTCAACGGTGTGTATGTAACAATTTTATCGTGCAAAATTAAACAATACGCAGATGTATTTGCAGGTACGTTTTCTTGAAATTCCATTTCTATTTTTATATCAACACTAGACGATTTTACAGATTCGTTTTGTTTGGAGCAATCAATTACAACAATCGGAGATTTCGATTCAAACTGTACGGGAGATAGTAGAGGTGTGTTTGTTTTGCCGTAATATGAATTTTGGAACCTAGCGTACATATCGTATAAAACACTGTACCTTTTTTTATCAAAAGAGATATTAAAGTTGTCGTAGGGAAAGAATTGTGAATTCAGGAACACTTTACAGTTTGTTAATTTACAATGGTCAAATTCACCAGCATTTTCAGTTAATATACTTTTTTTCTTTGTTTGTAATCCAAAGATTACATATCTCGCTTTTTCCAAATGAGTAGAAGTTTTTACAGTCCATGTATGCCGTTGTGTTGAAGGTAAAACGGGGTATTCATGAAACTCCCAGCTTCTGAATGGCATTACAATGTCTCGATCTGATTTTAACTTTCTTAATAATGTAATCCTGTGTTCATCATTTAGTCGCACATGTGGTACTCTCCAAACAATCTTGTCTAATGTTAGTTTCCAGTCTAAATTGGCTTCAGTTGTTCCAGCAGATGCTTTAATAATATCATTATCGTTTGATGACCTTAATAAAACTAGTTCTTGTTTTACATTTATTATTATTCTTCTGTAATCTTCAGCAAATCCTAAAAGTAATCTTAAAGGTACGTAAAAATCAAAGTTTCCCGAAGCGTCAGGAGTAATTATACTTTTGTCTGGTGCAACCCATCCTGCAACAGCTAACAGATTCTTCTCATTTGGTGTTAAAGACGCTAATCCTTTTAAGGTACTGGAAATTCCAACCTTTTTTGTTGAATCGACTGTAACTCCTGAAATTTCATATCTAATCTCGTCAAACAAAAATGCCATAGGATTATTTATGAACGGAACAGTGGTTCCAACAGTACCGTCAGCTTTTGTTACTTTTCCTTCAATATATAAATAACTTTCGCATGGAAGAGTATAAATGTCTTGTTGTTGTATAGGAATCCTAATTTCATCGTTATTGTTTAATTTGGACGAAGCGTAAGGGTTGTGCGTGTGATATTCCTTTTCCCATAAGGTCTCGTCGAATGTTGGGCCCTGCGCTATATCCAGTATATCCATTGTTAATGACCTTTAATCCAATTTCTTCTAGAAAACGAATGTTGTCACTTGTTAATCCTTCTACAGCTGATGAGCTACTGACCTCTTTGCTGGTTGGCTCTCTCTTTTTAAATGATAACCCCATTATCTAAGCGGATGATTTTATATGTATTCTTACAGTAATAGCTTCTCCTCGAAAGTCAATAAGGTTTCCGTCTTGATCCACTATGTTCAGCACGATGTCTGAAATGAAACTGGTGTTTAACGGTAGGTACACAAGGTTTTGAGGCTTTTCTACTATCTTGAAACCCGGTGCGACTGATGGGTAGAATGTGTGTAATATATGCCGATTTTCTCCATCTCTGTAGGATCCTTGTATAATGTTACATGTAATGTCTATGCTGTTTACTTTGATGATCGTCACAGTTCTATTCCCAGAATGAGTTGTATTAGGTTCTAATACCTTTGTTTCCTTAGAAAACCCTAATAAACTACCAATTGAACGTTCTTGGCCAAAATCAATATAATACTTAGAAGTAATTTCGGCTTTCATTGTATTGTTATTGCCTTTTATCGTTATATTTTCTTTTCCCATATGTTTTTGTATAACTTCATTTATATTATCAATTTCATAAGCTCCTGTTGGTAAACTGAATTCTTCCAAAGCTGAATATTTTCCTTTATTATCTTTTGTCTTGTAATAATGTATTTTGTTATTAATTCCTTCACTAACGTTTGGAATAGAGTTATATGTTGTTAAATCCAATAATGCGGCTTCCCATAGTCTTCCTTTTTGCAAACGTAGCCCTGGAAACAGAATACTGCGCAAAGTACATGAGTTACCGGTTAATGACACTGTATACGAAGACATCTTAAAGTTGACTAACACTTTTAGCTAAAAAGTCTAAACATAAATGACCGCAAATGGATGTATCATCAGGTTGTTTTCTTGTATAATTGTAAAAAACATTTTCTGCCGCACGAAAGTATTGTTGAAGTTCTTTCGGTGGTGGAAGGTTTCCAAAACTGTCGAAATAATAAATCGTTTCACCAAGTTTCTTGTAACACACCCAATGAGTGCCTAATCCTTCACTATTATCCAAATTTACTATACCAGTCTCATTTTTCCACATTTTAACCGGTAATTCATCTTTCATAAATACTCCTCTAAAAAATGGGATTTTCAAACAAGAAGCATATGTAATCAGTTCTTCATTGGTTAATTCTTTGTTTTTAATTATTAATTGCTCTTTCTTATTTAATACACACGATACGGTCTTAGGTATAGTCCTCCTCCCTTTTTTATCATTGACCATATTGTTGGTTTCTTTTTACCTTTACCACTAGTAGATCGACGTTTTCTTCTGATATTACCTCCTTGTTTCTTAGCGGGTCTTTTCCCACGCCTTCTTCTCTTTCCTCCTCCTCCAAACGTAGTTTTTGCTTTCATTGCTGCTGTTACTGCTAAAGACGCTGCTTTTTCACCAATACTCGCGTCACTAGATTTTACTCTTTGCCAAGCTTTCTCAGAAAGTGCTCTATCTGCTATTGATCTATTTTTTGTATCACCAAATTTGGAATACGCTATATCGTGCTGTTTACAAGCCTGATCAAGCTTATTTATTCCAGGATCTCCTCTAGCAAGCCGTTTCTCTAATTTGGTTCCAGGACCACAATATTGATATCCTCCAGGTAAATGTAATTCCACAGGTAATAAATCAATCGCCTTGTTAACTATAGCTCCAACCGGTTTACTTAATAGAGAAAATGCTGTTGATGCTATTCCCCTTCCTCTCTGTAATCTCTCTCGATTATGACTGATGCGTTTAGCCCTCGGCATGACTATTTATAGCCAAACTTACAATCAGTAGGTGCACTCTATAAATGTTTTACAATGAATGTAATATTAGTCTTGGCTTCTTGTATTATATATACTGTTTAAAATCCATTTATTATATAGAAATGGATTAATTAATTAAATGTAGATGCTTTATCCCTTATCATGGGTATTTAAATTCTTTTTTCTCTTATATAATCTTCATCGTTTTCTGTTGGTTCATTAATCACATTCACTTTATCCCCCTTTCCTAATGTCTTGACTTTAGAAGGCTCAGACGGTTTATCTAATTGATTAGGTTTTTCTGGATTGTGTATCTTTTTCCAGTCTAAATAATTGTGGCTGTCAACATCTGAAGCTACAGCTCTTCCTGAAGCCCGATGGATATAATTAAATAAAGCTGCACCAAACCTTTCCATATGTTTTTCATATTCTGTAGTCCATTTCTTGTGTACTATATCAAATATTTTCTTATTTACAGCGTCTCCATCCTGCTCACAATCACCTACATTTGACAATTTTAATTTTTTTACATCATAGCTTGTATCAGTTTCATTCTTTTTGTAAATCGTTAACAATTTTAAAGTCGCTAAATTTACTGCTTCACCATCATAAATGGGATGTTTTATATTGCTTAACCTTTTACCGGAAAATCCCCAATGGTCTTCGTGTACAATCGGGGTTCTTTTATCCATGTATTGTACCGTAACCGCATCAGAAGACAAAAGCGGATCACCAACATTTTGAATTACTTTTCCTTCAAAATTATAATTACCATCAGGTGTTAACGGAAACCCAGCTCTTTTTTCACTATATCCAGATTTTACTCCAAACTCGGAATACCGTCCAAACTTGTCCACACTCATGATGTAACTGAATCGCTATCGTTTAGGTTCTTACTATATATATATATATATATATACGTCTACTGAACAATTATTTCTCGTTTTCGCAGTTCATCAACCAAAGCTACCCATTCGTTTTCTAAACCAGTGTGCCCGGCTTCCATAGCTTCATGTAATAACCTCATTCGATCAACTAACTTATTTATATCGTTGTAATATATTATATTGGTTTTATACAAATTTTTTAATAATCCCCTTCCAGATGTAGTAGGATCAGTTGTTTTTCTTTTTTTATGCAAAACATTTAATTCAGCAGAAGATAAAGCTCTTCTTTTAATTGGAGCTTTATTTGATTTCGAGGGGAAAAGACTAGATATAATGTTTGTGTATTTTATTGACCTGTTTCTATGAATAGGTAGTTCTTTGGAATATTTTTTTCTATGTGCATTTGTATACTCTAGTATATTTTTAAACAATTGTAAATCCTTTTTAGTAAATTTACCAGGATTATTTTTAAAGATGAGTTCAAACAAACCTGTTGTGCCTTTATATTTCTTATCACCAATAACTATATCATCATTTTCGTTTATATCTAACTTTCTATCTCCAATCATTAATCCTTTATCCTCTATTCTAGCTCCATATGTATGATAATTTCGATTAGCATGTGTGCCATGTAACATTTTTAATGTATATTTTCTTCCAAGTGTTCCTTTAAACATAATATCTGTGCCTAATTTGCTTAAGTTGGATGGGTTGATATCCTCTTCTTCTGCTCTTGTATCTTCCGCACTTGTATCTTCTGTACTTGTATCTCCTGCAATGTTCTTTTCCCTTAAATCTCCTATATCTCCGCTTTCTTCATACTCGTCGCTTTCTTCAGATGTTTGTAACTGGTCAGAACTTTCATCATTCTGAAATTCTTCTTCATATTTGGAAATTGGTAGCATTTTGTCTCCTTCGAAGCGAAATGAAGGTCTTTCCATATTTTGTGCTAATCGCTTTAAAGGTTCAGTAACAGGTTTGAATGTTGTTTCTAAAAATTGCTCTCTTTCATTTATACCTGATTTTAAAGCTCGGTTTTTTTGTCTAATAGAATCACTAAGTGATTTTATTTCCTTTAATAGCTTTTCCTGGTTAACCATCTTCACACCTTGACGACTTGTACAGTAATACCGCTAATCAGTGTATTAAAACGAATTTATCAAAACCTATTCTATAACGACCATCTTTTATAGCTTGATCTTTCATAATAACCAAAAATCCATACTTTTCCGCCCATGCTTTTCCGCAAAGCTCTTTAAACTTTTCAAATGGCATATCCGCATTCACATGATCGTTATATATATGTTTTAGGTTAGTATCATCTTGTTTGAATACAATTAGAATATTTGCATTATCTCTGATAAGTTGTTTTGGGATTTTGCTATAAGTTTGTCCTATATATATGCTGTCGATGTTATTATGTCTTCCCATGGCAAAGTAGTTTCTAATAGTATCCTGATTTTCACAAGATACATCGTCAAATATAAATACAGAATACGGTTTCGCTTCGTTTGGTTGCATAATGCTATCACTAGCGTTAAATTTGTAAAAATTAACATCAGACACATCAGATAGGATTTTATCCAGCAATTGATACTTTGGTTGATGTAGAGACTTTGAAAAAATATATAGGTTACTAAACCTTAATCCCTGCGGATTAGTGATCAAATTAAAGACAACATTGGTCTTTCCACAGTTTGAGGGGCCACTTACTATACATCGAACAGTGTTTGGAAGTAAACTACCGTGTTTACCATTGTTGATTTTAACGTTATCCACAGTTAAATCATCTATGTTATTAATATTGAATCGATCTTTATGGTGAATAATCTCCATCCTGCTCAAAGGTTAACGATGAAATGAGTTGCTTGTATTAAACCAAGTCCTTTATAGGTATCCATGAATCCTCAGTTTTGTTAAACCCTAACCACCGCACTTTAACTGCGTCCTTTTTTCTTTGTAACACTTTTTCAACAAGATATACATCACCTACTGTTGACTTTAACATTTCATGTCCATAAAATGCACCTTGCAACAAATCTCCTTTGTTATCTTTTAGGATATACGTTTCAGGTACAGTCGGTTGCACTTTATACACTGTAAAAACTTCATTCGTCCAATTGGGAAGGTATTTTTTGGTAAACACTCCCTTATATTTACTAATCCGTACTTTATCACTTACATTAAATTTTCTTGGCTGCATTTTTTCTACTTTAGGCTTTGTATTTTTCTTTATGCGTTTTAATACATCTTTTGCATTTCTTATATTTACTTTGTTAGGTTTCATACCAATAGTTCTATGAAACCTGTTGTTATAATCATTTATTAATTGTGGTAAAACATCATACCATACGTAAGAACCTCTTTTTGAAAATTGTTTATACAGTGCTCCTTTTAAGGTTCTATTAAATCTTTCTACAATAGCAGCTTTTTTCTCTGAATTTGTAGAATAATGATTTATTTTATATTTATTCATTAACTGTGCAAAGTTTGTATTAAAGTATTCTGTTCCATCATCAGTTTGTAAATGTTTAATTTTGTTTTTATCTCTTTTTATGGCTATTTCCATGGCTTCTGTTACGCTTTTACCAGTCTTGTCCTTTAGAGGCAAAGCGTCTGCAACTTTTGTAAAACAATTAATAATTGTGAGTATATATTTAAATCCTTTGTTTATTCTGCTATGCGGTCGCATTTCAATTAAATCCGCTTGATATAGATCATTTATCCCTTTTATAACAGTATTTCTTCTTGGAAACTTTATTCTTGCAGGTTTGTGTAGTTCATTAATAATCTTCTCCTTCAGGTCTGACATGATGGTTTCACGAAGGCAGCTGATATGGTATTAAATATTCTTTTGTATAAATCTGCTTATATATACATATAGTTCAAGGTCATTCAAAACTTGTGTAAAAAAAGGGGAAACACAGCTTAACATTGCTGTGTTTCCCCTTTTTTTACGGAAAGGAAAAGGATAGAGGATCTAGGACGATGAAAGGGTTATTAGTCAATAGGGTTGAGGGAATAGTGACCGAATGGTAAAGTGTGGATGTTGTCTGGAAGGGTTTGTCTTTTGTCGTCATTACAGGATAGCGCCTTTTTAACTTCAGTCACGCTGTACAGCTGATGGTTAAAACTTCTGATGGTGTTGAATTTAGCTGTAATGATGTTATCCTCAAATAAGCATTGCTTGTAGTGTTCAAAATGCACTTTCTTCTTTAAATATAAACTCTTTACACCTTTAGCTTTCTTAATATAGCTATTCTTCTTTTCTTCTTCTTCTTTTTCATTATAGAGTTTCAAAGAATATAGTTTAGACATCAGTGCAACAATCTCTTCAAGCAGAACACCATTAGCCTCATCCTTGAATTTGCCTAGTACTTTTTTGTGTCTGTCATTGTCGTAGTTTGGATGATCTTTTGGATAATCGGAGAAATCAAAGTCGTTCTTGTAAATAAATGTACGTAAATCTTTATACATGTCCAATGTTACTATGCGATATATAAAAGCGTCAGTGTCCATATATGTAATAGATATATTTTCTCTTCCGTAGAACGCCACCATTTTGTTGTAGTGAAAATCGTACATGTGTGTTTTTGAGATGTCCAAGATTGACATGCCTATATACAAAGGACGATCCATCTTCACACTCGTCTTCTTCATGGACACTGCTACAAGTTTTTCATTAATAATTATAGATGTTCTAAAATTTGGCTGCTGTACTAGTTTCTGTAATTTTTTTGCGTCGGTAACAAGTTTAACATTTTTGTGTCTTCTTTTGTTTTCCAATGTTTTTCCAAATATCGCATTATTCATTAATTTAAAGAAATCTTTTTGAAAGTCTGATGTAGCTGCTGCTCTTCTGATGGTATTTGAATCAATGTAGGGTTTCAACCAGCATGATTGAGAAAATTCCAAAACTCTATTAATTTTTGTTAGACGTAGTCCTAATTCGATAGCTTGTTGAACCACCCAAAAGTGAGCCACGTAGCGTTGTTTATTATTTAATGTCATCATTAATTTGGGGTGTTTTCCAATTGGTGAAATTTCTGTTTTAGCAAGAAGTGGAAGGTCATAATGAAGATCATGTAAATTTTCTGGGTATTCAAAATCGCAATCCAAAATATATCCAGTGTCACCATGTTTCGGAATTTGTAAAATATCGCCAATAGAGTCGGGATTAATCCATTTAAAGTTATCAAAAGGAAGTGGGTTTGACATTGCCCATCCGTACAGGTTATTTGCATCGAAATATCCTAAATAGGTTGACGGTTTGGTTTCATCGTAATCGGGTAGGTATTTGTTGTTGGCTTTGACATGTCTGGTAACACTTTGGGTCAATCCGCCTCTTACTCCAGCTTCAACCATTAAAACCATGTCAATGTCTGTTAAAAGTTGGAGTTTGCATTTTGTTTCTTTTAACATGGCTTGCCAAGCTAATCCTGGTGAAGTATACGAATGTAGAGGGTCCAAACCGTATGCAGCAAAACAGGTGTTTCGGAATTCTTCCATTACATCACAAAGAAGAGTTACATCTAGTTTGACATAAAAGTCCGAGTAATCTCCTAAGGTCTTCATATCTAACTCGTTCCATACTCGACGTGCGTGTTGATAGTCCTCAAGTGATATTTCCGAATCATTAAGTTTGTTTTTGAAGTTTTCTGGTGAAGGTAGTGATGTTTCATCAAATCTATGCAGTCCATCGATGTAATCATAGGGGAAGACTCCTTTTCGAAGAACCAAATCCATTTTACTATTGGGTACAATTTTGCTTGTTTCTATCAAATCTGTTCTTCTTAGATTTTCAGATAATTTCATGAGGCTTGAAGGCATAAATCTAAATGAATCAACAAACCTTAATTTAATTTTACCCACCTTTTTTGAAAAGCTTATAAATTTTTCCATTGTAGTAGCCAAAACGTCTATTGCTCCATTATCTCTTCCTAGTTCGGGGATTATGAAGTGCGAATCATAACCACTCAGATTGTGCAGAACTACGGGGATAAAATATGGTAGTTTGTAGTTCAAGTTGCAAGCGTTACAGGCTGCACCTCTGTACGCTCCCGTAAGATGATCGTGGTCACGAACTTTAACGTTATCCAGTGTAAAGGTGTTATTACACAAATAACACGTTGTTGTTGAATCATAATGTTGAAGTTCTTCTTCTTCCATAGGTGACATGGGTACCTTTGTTCCATACAGTTCTTCTACCTTTGCAGCTATGTCATACAAATCATCGACAAAGTATTTGGCTGCTTCTTCACCGCGATAAATCTTTGGAGAAGATGATAGTCCATATTTTTGAAGATGGTCTTCAGTCAACGTGGATTTAATTAGTATGCAATAACTGTTTGGTGAATGAAGTTGGTATTTGCTTCTTCTTGTAACGTCCTCTTCTTGTTGTTCAATCGGATGTAAAGAAGACTCGAAATCAGCGTAAACAACAACAGGTACACGGTATTGTTGTATTACTTTGTCAAATTTTATCTGCGCTCTGCTAGGATGCGGCAATTTAATTCTTACTTCATAGTTTCCATTACATAACCGCTGGTGTTCTACTAACCAATCAGACCCTCCCCTTCTTAGTTCTTTGTTCACGTGACAAAAACATCTTTTGCAAATTGTCATCTTTCTTTTATGCTTAGATAATTGATTAGAAACAAGACTTTCAAATTTTTTGATATACACAAAGTGTGAAATATCACCTTTAGTAATTAATAACAAATCGGTATGATCTCTGCGCTCATTTGGTGTTATACGCAAGGGGTACAAATTGTTTGTCGAATCCAATCCGAAGAGGTTGACAGAAGCTGAAGGATTTTGTTTTTCAAATTTTGAAACGTCTGTTATAGCAACGGGGTAAGTCATCCCTTGGAAATTATATCTATGTTGTACTTCTTCATAATAGTGACTTGGTCTTTCCGGATGAATTGTTACATATTTGGCCAACATAGCATATTTAAAACACTCAGTATCTTGATTTTGTACGTTGACGCAGGATAAGGTATTTCTAATCTTTGTTGGTAGAGGAATGTAGCTACTTCCTCGAATTCCATAGCCGTGTTTGTGTACTCTTAAGTCTAGCCCTGTGATGCTTAACAAATTCCATCCAGAGCCTCTTCCTTCATGTTCTTGTATTTTAGTCATTAGCTCTTCAAAACATTCAGATACGATTGAATCAATATCTGACGAAAACATAATAGTTCGGTTTTTTGTTAAAAACCCTCTCGGTGAAGTTTCATTTTGAATGTTTGTAAATAAAGCATCCATTAATAGTCCAAATTTAATAAAATTTAATCTTTTTAATTCATTTTGCAAAGTGTTGCTTACCAATCCTTTTGCGTTATTTAAAAACTCTTTGAGTTGTAATTTTGCATTGTCAATTTTGAAGTGGGTTACTACATTACCCGGAAGTGCTCGGGCATGTAGTTCTACATTTACTGCTGTTGATGCTGAAGGACGGTGAAGTGTAGACAGAGCATGCGTAGAAGTCGATGCAGCTGATGATGTTGAAGGATGATGAAGTGTAGACAGAACAGGCGTAGAAGTCGATGCAGATGATGATGATGATGTTGATGGTGCATATTGAATAACACTAGGTCTGGAATTTTGGTGTTGAGCTAACATTTGATCTATTTCTTTCAATTCTTCTTCTTCATATTCTTCATTTTGGTTTTTGTTATGTTTCAGTTCTTTATGTATCATTAAAATAAATTCATCCTTAAATGAAGACTTGCAAATATCGCAGCGATGCATAATGTAGGTGCGATCTCCACAAGGGTCTAGGCAATAATGAACAACACTGCAAATACCCCTCTATTTATACCCTAGCAAAAGTAATGGGGGTACGTATTACGTTAAGTTTACTATTTTTTTTTTTGCATTTTATATTTACTATTGTAGCTGGAGGCTACAAATTTCTGTATTTAGGTCAAGGTCATTGAACAAATTTGCCAAAACGGGGAATAGATCAGTAAATGATTTCATATTAAACCATAAACTGATCTATTCCCCGCTCTGTATTTAACTAAGACAATTTTCTCCAACAGAAACATTTGATAAATTTTAAACTCGGATGTGAAGTTGGATTGTACACATTGCATCTTGATCAACTAAAAATTTCATAAAACAATAGGGATCTTCAGTTGTAGATTCATCTTTAACATATTCAATAGTCAACATTGCCGAACGAAGATCTTGTGGAATTACGTCGACTTTTATGAGTCGCCTTTCGAGTTCGAACCGTTTTGTTATTATGAGGGGAAAGCTGTAGCAAACGGAGTTTCCTGGTGGGTTCATTATGCCTATATGATAAATATACACTGTTGCATCGTCTTTAAATAGACGTTCCCCCACCATTAAATGTATAAGTTACCCCACTTTTTTAATCATGTAAATTGGTCAAGGTCATACAACGATATTACCAAAACGGGGAATAGAGCAGTAAGTGATTCTCACTATAACCACAAACTGATCTATTCCCCGCTTTGTATTTAAAGTAAACTATTTGAAGACAACAAAAACTTATTCAGATTCTTCCGATGATGATGATGATGAGCTCGTATCACTAAATAAGCGACGACGAACACAAAAGTTCCCTGTGACTGGATCTAGAACTACATCATCGATATTAATACTGCTTGGAGGGGTTTCACTATCAACAAGGTCCATTTCCTCCAAGCAAAGCAACTGATGATGAAATTCCGGTTCATTATTATCGACATCGTCGTCGTCAGTCAACAGCTCCAACAGCTCCATCTCTCCAAGATATGGTTCACTGCTAGCATACTCACTCAGTAGTTCAAGATCACTAAATAGTTCAAGATCACTAAATAGTTCACCTTCCATCTCTGAATCGTCTTCGTCTTCATCTTCGTTTAAATTTAATGGAATATTTTTAATCAATTCTAGTATAGTCTTCTTAGAAGGGAAAATGTTATCTCTGGGCGACATGATTCCAAGTAGCAGACTGATTTACCACTAATACTAAACCACCTTTTATACATGATTTCGGTGGTGGTGGGGGTAAGTGTTGAAAGTGCAAGTGGTAGGGAAAAGTGATAGGGAAGAGGTATTATTGTAACACAAATGATTAAGTCCTGTAAGTGGGTCAAGGTCACCTTATCCTATTACCAGAACGGGGAATAGAGCAGTAAGAGATTCTTATTCAAACCTCAAACTGATCTATTCCCCGTTCTGTATTTCCCCCCCCCCCTTTGGCGTTTTATTTAGTTTATGAGGTTGTGTAATAAAGGCACAGTGTGTAGCCTTCTTGTAATAATTGGTCAATTTTTTTCTTCAAAGGGATTGGTTTTACATCTATTTTTACTTCTTCTGTTCCACGAATACCCAATCCTTTGACCTGAACATAATGGTACTCCGTTAACAGTTGGTAAACACGCTGGATAAAAGTATCCGCTTTAGCAGTAGAGTCAATATAGTGGAGGTATACCATGGTAGGTGCTCTCTTGACGCAATTCAGAACCAAAGTGATAATTGTCTCTGTAACATCGGGCTTATATACCCATCGTTTTTTTTTTTTTTTTTTTGCTTTAATTACAGGTTTGGAACAATATAAAATGTTATATTAATGTTCCATCCATTATTGACTAACCTTACCATATTACCAAAGATTTTATATAACTTTCTACTGTAGTTTATTTCAAATGCTTCATTTTCACTACTATAAACTTCACCTGTTGGTCTCCACATGCACAATTGACAACTAACCTCTATATCAAGATACCGTAGCAGTAATCTCCTTACAGCAAGCAACTGATCAATGTTTTCGACCCGTCTGCTAACTATTATAGTTGCTGCAGAGATAGAAGTAGTGGATGCATTCATTTTCAGCAGAGTACTAATTTTTACCAGCGATGGAGAACCTCCTTTATACTTAGTTTAAGTAGTGGTGGGGGTTAGGAAAAGATATTGTTGTTGTGAGAAATAAGAAGATCTTTCATTATTTTTTATCAAACGAATATTTTCTAAGTCCCAAGGTCATTTACACCAGTTGCCAAAACGGGGAATAGAGCAATAAGAGGTTCTCACTTTGACCTCAAACTGATCTATTCCCCGCTTTGTATTTCAAAGGACTTTAGTTTTTTAAGATAGTTACTCGTCCTGATCTTCATCCATGAGGAAGATTTGTTTGTAAGCTGAAGGTTCTTCAGCGAAGAAATGTTGGTCCGCTAACTCATCCTCTTTAAGAAAAACAGCTTCAAAAGGTGGAGGGTTGTGTAAATCTTCTTTGTGAATTAAGGACGGTTCTTGAAGCTGCGACTGAAGGTTTGAAATGTATTTTATTGACTTTTGTATAGTGGTTAATTTAGAATCATACGGATTGGAGGATGGTAATATGCGTCTTAATACTTTATAACAATCAGCGATCCTTGTTCTCATTTTTCTAGAACTAGCATTGTTTCTCTCGGTTTTGAGAGATCTCGAGTTTAAGTTTGGCGAAGTATTACTAGTCTCTGGAAAAATGTTGGATAGAATCATAGCCTGGACAAGTATCGATGGGGCAGCAGAAGATGAAACAGTACAAGAAGAGGCGTCAGAAGTTGGTTTTCTGATGTGCTCCATGGTGTCTGAGGTGGGCGAATACAAGCAGCAGACTAATTTTACCATCGATAAGGTGTCTCTTTTATACCCAATGGAAGTGGTGGGAGTGCAAGTTTTAGGGAGGGGATGTTTTTGTAAGAAATATATATTTCAATATTTTTTTTTTTTTTTTTTTACCAAACAAAATTTTCTAAGTCCCAAGGTCATCTGAACAAATTGCCAAAACGGGGAATAGAGCAGTAAGTGGTTCTCACTTGGACCTCAAACTGATCTATTCCCCGCTCTGTATTTCTTAAAGTAAACAATAAATCTTCACACTATTGAGCAGCCTTTGCTCTTTGAAGCTCAAGTTCTAAGTCTGCAACCAGGCGAAAGTCTGCATCGTGCTCCTCCCATTGTTCAGGAGAACGCGGTTGTCCACACCACTTTGTAAAGGCGTACCTCATTGCCTCATTATACTCCTC
This sequence comes from Allygus modestus, assembly GCA_963675035.1. Classification (NCBI taxonomy): domain Eukaryota; kingdom Metazoa; phylum Arthropoda; class Insecta; order Hemiptera; family Cicadellidae; genus Allygus; species Allygus modestus. Next base: position 99,460,754 of record OY776115.1, on the reverse strand, counting down.
CAGGATAACATGATAGGGTCTTGGTTGCTGCGTTGTAGACCGCATCGATGATGTAGTTTGTTGCGGTTGTGACTGGGCATCATTCTCCGCAACCTTATCAATCTTAGAAACCTCGGTAATTTCAGCAGCCTCAGCAATCGCGTACAACTCCTCTTCGCTAATTTCCTTTCCCCATGTGTTGCTGTTGACGCTCATGATGATACAACTAATAATTATATTCCGAATCGCTTGCTTAAATACCCGCTTACCCCCTCCCTTCTTCACTGTTGAATAATATCTTTAGTATAATATTTCTCCTTTTTCCTTTTACGTTTATCTTTGTCTTAGTGTAAAATATCTAAGTCCGTTATCTAGGTCAAGGTCGTTGTAACATTGTAAAAAAAAAAAGTGTGGACAACCTATTTACACTCTGCAGCATATGCTACAATTTGTAAATAGGTTGTCCACACTTTTTTTTTTTAATTTGGAAAAACTTTATTTAATTTGGAAAGAATGTTTTTTTTTTTTTTTTTTTTTTTTTTACAATTTATTCCACACAGTGGTTCCTGAATCGGCTCGGATTAGATAGTGCTTTTTTGTAGGGTTTTTGGGATGACGCATGCCTTTAGGTAATCTTAAAATGTAAAGGCGGTCTTCACATTTTAACATGACCTTCAGGAATCCCATTATTTTTACAAAGACGTATTGTTTGTTTTTAGCTAGCCTATTAATCCGAGTCTTAGCCGGTTTCACTGTTGGATGTGGTGAAGAAGGAGAAGCGGTATTTTTTAAATGAAGATTGCACAGTTCTTCATTTAAAGTACACTGTTTTGCACAGCGTTCGCCTTTCTTTGCACCTTTTTTGAAGATATAATTACATAGTTGTGCAGGACGTATGCACCTTCTATGCAATGACTTTAATTGATTAAATTTCTCTGAAGGAGATTGAATATTTGTGCAAATTACTGAAGGTCTGGTTGAACTAGTGGAAGGTGAAATTTCAATTGGGGGTCTTGTAGATATTTTAGAGCTTGATCTCGAGGTGGAGCTTGATCTTGAGGTGGATGATGAGGAGCTCGAAGAAGACCTTGATCTCGAGGTAGATGATGAGGAGGAGGAGCTCGACGAAAACCTTGATCTCGAGGATGATGGTGAAGGAGAAGTTGGTCGATCCATAATGGGTGGTGAAGTTGTCTTCTCAGGGATGATAAGAGACATTAAAAGAGCCTGACGAAGAATTGAACCAGCAGCCGAAGTCAAGGGTGATGCAGAAGTCGAGGGTGATGCAGAAGTCGAGGGTGATGCAGAAGTCGAGGGTGATGTAGAAGTAGAGGGTGATGCAGAAGTCGGTAGTGATATCGGGTGTGACTCCATAGTTCTGAGTTGAGCAAGCACAAGCAGCAGAATGATCTTACCAGTAATGGGAAGCCTCTTTTATACCCAATATAAGTGGAAGTAGAAAGGGGAAAGGGGAAGGGGGATAGGCTATGGTTTAAAATATTAATTTTCCTATATGTAACCAGACAGAGGTTTTATAAGTCCTGTCAGTGGGTCAAGGTCATCTGAACTTGTTGCCAAAGCGGGGAATAGAGCACAAATTGGTGCTCTATTCCCCGCTCTGTATTAGGGGACAGGGAATTACAAGCAATGATTTTAATAACAAAAAATAAAGAAAAAAAACCCCCAAAAAAAAGGAAAATCACAACAGTTTCTCAGGCTAAGAAAGGTAATGTCAACCGGTTTACATGGCCGTATTGACAAGTCCGGTAGAGCACAAATTGGTGCTTTATTCCCCGCTCTGTATTAGGGGACAGGGAATTACAAGCAATGATTTTAATAACAAAAAATAAAGAAAAAAACCCTCCAAAAAAAAAGGAAAATCACAACAGTTTCTCAGGCTAAGAAAGGTAATGTCAACCGGTTTACATGGCCGTATTGACAAGTCCGGTTTTCAGGGCCGAAACTTATTGTCAGGGGGTTAGGAAAGGGATGAGAAACAAATTACATTACTTTGAAACAAACTGGTCAGTTAGAGTTAACGTTAATTTTACAAAGAACAATCAGTATCACTGAAACCCGGACGGACGTAGATCACGAACGGGCGTCAGGATACTGCGGTCAGTTTAACAAGGTCACAACAGCAACACTGAAACCCGGACGGACGTAGATCAACGAACGGGCGTCAGGCTACTGCGAACCAATGTTTTGACCAAGGTAGTTTACAAAGACCGGCATTTAAATTACTTTGATAACAAACCCCACGGATATAAAGACTTTACCCAAGGATAAGGATCTGTAAGAAAGGTACATATTTCATCATTAAATATTTACAAAGACCGGCATTTAAATTACTTTGATAACAAACCCCACGGATATAAAGACTTTACCCAGGGATAAGGATCTGTAAGAAAGGTACATATTTCATCATTAAATAAAACACTCAAAACCAACACCAACATTCATTAAACTAACTACATTAATTAGCAGCAATCTACAAGCAATAATCTAACAAACAAACTACCATGCTTAACAAACTACCATGCACATGCAAAGGCGCGGATCTCTTAATTGCGCGTCGGGCCCAACGCACACTTAAAAGACCTACGCTGCAGCAGAATGCAACCCGGACGGACGTAGATCACGAACGGGCGGCAGCCTACTGCGAAGAGACTGCGGACTGCTCCCGCTTATAAAGGCGGCGGTCAGTGGTGGGAGGTGACTCCGCCCCGTGACGTCGGGGGGGGGGGGGGCATGACCCAAATGGGGGGGGGGAAGGCATGACCCAAATTGGGGGGGGGGGGACATGACCCAAATGGGGTGGGGGGGGGGGCATGACCCAAATGGGGGGGGGGGACATGATCCAAATGAGGGGGGGGGGGTGTCATGAAGGGAAGGGGAACCGGTTCTTAGCTTTCTACCCGTATATGGAAGTGTCAAGGTTACACTTGGCAAGCCGCCAAAAACCTAATCAACGAGATAAACCGTCTGACCCTTCAAAAGTCAAGACATTAGGACTCATTCCAGCTTTGTCTCTCGAACTAAAACTACGTGCCGATCAGCAGCGCTACGATGACTTCCCCTGTGAACCTTGAGAAACTGCGACGTCTGAAGGAATCCCTGAAGGAGACGGTTGAGAGAAGAAGTGGTTTTAAGAGACCAACTTCTTTCAAGGCCACAATAAGAAGAAATTTTAAGAACCATCCGCTCTACTTCAACCAACATCCGTCATCTGAGCATCGACCTTCGACTTCGACTACAAGTCAGCCTCGACCTTCAACTCCACCTCTCACCGTGGATGAGGTGATGGAGCGGACGAGGGTGTTGAAGGAAGAAGAATTAGTCACTCCTCTAAACTTCAAATCACTTAAATTTAGAAAACTAAAAACAAATATCAAATACAAGTTTGTGGCAAGGCTCAGCGGAAACAGCTATATTTTACAACATGAAGATTTTCACTTCAAGGTCCAACTGCCTCATTCCCTGCCGCAACCGCCTAGAATCCCATCCAAAAAGGAACTGTTTTTCGTCAGACAAGAGGGCAAGGCGCATTGGTTAATTAAATAAATTGTCACAGCCCTTGTCCATTTCCTCCACCTCGACTAACCGCAACTCCTTCAGGACTCCTCTTCATGGCATCAAAAACGGTCCTTTTCAGGACCACCCTAAGCATTTCAAGTTAGGGACTTGGCCTGTACATAGGCAGGAGACTGTTAGTCTTATGTTTGTGTGCAGCCCACTTTGTAAAAATTTCGAAGTCCCAAGGTCCTTGACCTTGACCATGACCATGACCCAAGGGGGGGGGGGGGGTATAAAGTTTGTGCAAAGTATGTCATGTGGGTACTCAAATTACGCGGATTGATCGGACGAACAAGTTGGTGCAAACAGAATTCAGATCCGACAAAGGGTATAGAAGCAACAGCGAAAAAACTACTATTTTCAAGGATAAACCTAAATAACTTCTTTATTTACGGTTTAAAGTATATTAAGTGGGTACTCAAATTACGCGGATTGATCAGACGAACAAGTTGGTGCAAACAGAATTCAGATCCGACAACGGGTATAGCAGCAACAGCGAAAAAACACCTATTTTCAAGGACAAACCTAAATAACTTCTTTGTTTTTGGTTCAAAGTATAACATGTGGATACTTCAATTACGCGGCTTGCCAAGACAAACAAGAAGGTGCAATTTAAATTTAAATCTAACCAACAGTATAGCATCTGTAGCGTAAAAACGATGGTTTGAAGGACAAGGTAACGTTGTGGTGGGGGTTAGGTGCCTATCATACAAGATAACGCTCCATCATTATTCTTCCAGCTCTTGACGGATGAACATCTACCTAGAGGGTCTGAAAAATGTCGCAGTTTTACAGGAACATGAGGAAGGTGACCTTCAGTAGTCCCCTTGACACTACTTTCTACTTCCCTGACAATGAAGACAGAAGGTCTACACTTTTAGTGGACAATGAGCGGTTTCGTCGAAGAATAATCGAGGTTGAAACACTTTTAGCTAGTTGTTTGCTTCGCAAAAAGAACCATATGAATACATGCACCGGTTTAGATCATAGTAGCTGTTATACTTATACAGAGTTGAAGCGCAAACATTATTGAAGTTTTTAGTTACGGAGCTAAGGTCTTGACAGTCTAAGAGCTAAACCCTAACTAACACATGTAAACTAGTTATTGTGCGATGTAAAACTCGGTGGGGGGACTGGTGTAGTGGGGGACTGGTGTAGTGGGGGGACTACCATCTGCCGCACACTTGCCACCTGCCGCCTGCCGCCTGCCACCAGCCATCTGCTTCGTTCTACTACACTTTTACCCCCACCATTTTGTTTGATACCAGAACGCTAGCTAGCGAATAGTCAGTACACCTCCGGCTCTCGACCGGTGAACATCGAGCTCTCCGAGACGCTCTTCACAAAATAACAATATCATTTCACTCAAGGTCTGATAGATGTTTCTATTTCATTGCCGTCACGTATTATTTCCTCCTGACAGCAATGAAATGCAAACACCTAACAGAACAGATAGGTGTCAAAAACACAACATGGACTCTGCGCAGGGATCGAAGTATCTACCGTCTTTCTTCAGAAAACAAAGTGATGGCCGCAACTCGTCCGGATCAACAACATCGATGACAACCAACAACGGGGAACTATTGTAAACATGAATTATTGTAAATAAAGTAATATTTGTAATATGAATTATTGTAAATAAAATAAAGTAATATTTGTAATTGTTCTACCTCGCACTCGTATCATTCGATTGCTTCATTCGATAATTTTCATTCGATATTTTATCGAATTAAAACTATCGAATCACAATCGGATTTTACGCGTGCGAGGTAGTACTTTTTTAAAATTACCTCCCCGTGACCTTGAACTTTGAACTTTTACTCATTTCGTCACAAAACCGCCTACGTCACTGGCTCAGCCCCAGATAACATCTTTCATGACTCAGCACTTCCGGTCACGTGACCGGATGACGTCACTTCCGGCGCAAAACCCGCAAACCCACACTACTAATGTTTAATATGGAAAATGCTAAAGAATAAAAATGCCTATGCAGTTCGCATCTGGATGATCTCAGCAAAACGTCAACATGAGGGTTATGATATCTAGGAGTCAAGTCAAGATGACAAATTCATGTTGACAATGCATCGAGAGTCTGTCAAGCTTCCGGCATCGCGCCAGCTGCGCACACGCTGAGGATGTATAAAACCCAGAGAAGAGACAACCTCCACATCATTACTAAGATGAAGAACTTGATCTGCGTAAGTACTTTAGATTTTATCGATATAAAATAGGAATATAAGATATAATTTACAACTGAGTACATGACGAAATAAATTATTTCTCAAGGACTTTTTCTACAAAGTTATGAAAAACTTAATTTTTCCTTCAGGTTTATATATTTTTCGTTTACTAATACAACAAGCATAAAGCCTTACAAGTTCAGACCTTACGATGTATAAAAAACTTGTCTGTAAGGTCCTATACGTTTTACTGAAAATAATTTTCGCACACTTCTATAATTTTCTGTTGAATCTATTCTATATTATTAACATAATTTCTTGATTTTTATTGTGCGATTTTCAACCTCTAACACTATTATTTTTTACATGTTTGGTACCAATCTAAAGTTCTTTCACTGTATATGTGCCCTTTGGGGTTTTTAAGAACATTCACAATCAGGGCTTTGCCCCATGAACATTCAACTTTCCAATGTTAATCTTTTGGATAGTTTTTATTTATTCAGATACCTTATTATAATTTTAAATGTTAAAAAAATCTAGTTATATGTCTGTGAGACAACGGTACATGAGCTAGTATTTTTTAACATGTTTACAAACCTAACGAAACGAATTACAGCTCTCAGTGGCTCAAGGACCTAACAATAATTGTGTACATTGGGAAAATGTCATCTCCTTTCTTCCTAACATTTTGATTTACTATATCTAGTAACCATAATAGTTTATAAAACAAAAAAATATAAAAATAAAGAATTATTGCAATCGTATTTTGTGCTTAAACCTTGTGAGGATATTGTTTTGTACAGTTCACATATAAAATACAAAACCCACAAAATTGCCAATTATTTTAATGTTTGTTATAAAACAAGTGCCCACCTGCCTCTCCCAGGATAGATTAGGATCACCCTCCATCCCAACACTACCATGAATTCTAGATATGTATGTATCACTCTTTCAAACATCTGTTTTTTTTTTGCGTTTAACAGCAGTTCTAGAGTATCTATGTCAACTGTATTTTGTGCATCCTAGCCATGAGGTTTTGTCCAAAATAATGTAAAAACTTAATATTTTGTCGGTCCCGTACTATGCTTATTTAGCCTTCTTCAGTATTTTTATTCTAATTTAAAATTAAAATAAAGTTTCAGGGGTGCAGTTTATTATTTTCAGATGGTCAAGCTAGAACTAGGTCTAAAATCACATTCAGTATTGTAAACTCAATGTGGATATAAATTATTGATTTAACTTTCTATGTATTTTTATTTTTTATTTCTCCACCTCATCCAAATTTGTATTCATTAGTTAACATTAAAATGAGCTGCCTAGTAACAAACTTACAAATATCCACATCTTTTATAATAATTAAAATAGCTAAGTGGCTAGATGTGTGACTGCTCAATATTGTACTCGTACTTGAATATTTCAACTTTACAAAGATATTATAATTTCTCAACACTACAAATTATGTTTACACTTATACTGTACTTACAAAAGAGACGGTAAATATATATCAAGGATGGATATAAGAGATTGATTACAACCTGTTGCACCAATTATCATACGGACATATCAAAGAATGTTTTGAGATTCTCTGATTGGTCCTCATGATGGACTGTGTAACTGATTAAAATCGATCTCCTTGTACCATTCTTTATGTACATTTACCGTCTTGTTTGTAACTATAGTATATATTTGAATTTATTTTGTAGTTTTTGAAACCTAGTTTATTTTATATTGCTCAAAGATACAATATCATTAAGTTATTTCAGATGGCCAAGCTTTAGTTATTTGATTTAAACGTAGTCGACGACGATGACGTTATACATTCTTAAAACCGTCTTCTTAAAAACTTTTGTTCACGCTTTTCAGGTGTTCCTGCTACTCGCTCTAGCCACTGTGGCCATAGCCCGTCCTTCCGAGAAAGGCCGACCCCAGGGCCCTCCCCCTAGGGGTCCTCCCCCTCCCGGCCCTCCACCACCAGGACCACCACCAAAAGATGAGGAAGAGGAAGAAGAGAACAAATCTTCCAACTCTACCACTGATGACGACGCTGGAACTAAAACTGCAGCCACCACCACCGATGACGACGCTGGAACTAAAACTGCAGCCACCACCACCGATGACGCCGCCGAAACTACAACCTCCTCCTCCGGCTCCTCCACTTCTGAATCCACCCCCTCCGAGTCCTCCACTGAGTCTACCGAGGCCTCCTCTTCATCAGAGTAAACTATCAGCGTACAGAAGAAATATATTATCCTGTTAAAACGAAAACATTTTAAAGTTTTTTCCCAATTTTCTTTAAATGTAATAGAGGAACCAACAAATTGAAAAGCATTGGCTTCAGATCAGGGTTGTTTATACAAGACTAAAAAAGTGAAAATCACAAGCAACGTTGGCATTATAATTCTTAAGTGTACTATTATAAGTATATGGATTTTTGAGATTTAACTAGTATTACGATGACTTTCAAATGAAACCCACAAATTGTCCACAGTATTATGCTCGCTATTGTTAAATGATCGTCTCCGTATTGATGGTAAAACCAAACCTCACTGAAATAAGTTCGTATTTACTAACTACATATGGGGCTCTATAATAATCCTGGTCTTTTTTATATTCAATCAACATATAAGTTCAATACAGTGTGTTAATATTATAGTAATTTAACGTTGAAAAATAGATTATGAATCAATTCAATTGAATTAGTTTGGAAGATAATTCAAACTATTATTTAAACCATTCAATAGAAGTTTAAACCTTTCAAAAAATACTCTTCCGCGATTTTTAATATAATAACTGATCGTGGTAAGTGATTTTTAATAATTATTTATTAAACTCATATAGATTTTACTGTGTTTATAATACTCAGAAATCAACGACACTCAATTGATCCACTCCATACTTTAAAAATACGTGATAATAAATCCAGTAAAGTATACATCAAATAATATTCTTTCAGCAAGAAATGTCCGTCTCAAAGAAGTAGAGAAGATAAATTGGATAAAAGTTACGAGATTCTCTAGATAAGTTCTGGTAAACACATAGACACATAACTAAAATCAAAGTTCTTTCTTTATCAGCGAATTTCCCTTGCTAGGAAGAAGCTAATACCGTAGTCGACATGGTAAAACACAGGCCCGGGATCATGATAACTTTTTGTTTTGAGGTCCCCATATGCCAGAGACACCATTTTTTCAAATTTTTATACGTCCATATATATGTATATATATGTGTGTGTGTGTGTGTGTGTGTGTGTGTGTGTGTGTGTGTGTGTGTGTGTGTGTGTGTGTGTGTGTGTGTGTTGTTCTCAGATGTTATCATCCGTGTTACTATCAGATGTTTTGTTATATTTGTTGACGACTGAAGTAACCTTTCGTTGGGTACAAACTTATTCCGAATCGAGCAACAGGACAACTAGTTTCAATAAATAAAACTTAAAATTGCTTCAGTCATATATTAATATGCAAAAGGCAATGAGTTGGGATGGTTATTAAAATATGTTTGATGTGTTAAATATGCAACTTGTATAAAAACTAACTATTGCCCATCGCAGCGTCATTCTTGGGTGTATAGTGTTATGTTGTTAAATATAAGTTAGCTGGATTAGTAGAAAATACTACCAAAATGTTATATTCCAACCAAATTCAGTATACTATTTGGTCCGATGAATAGTTATTAATCTTAAGATTAGCCTGAAAGTTGTGAAGTACAGTTACTTGAATACTTGAATACTTGATTTCTCCATCGTTGACCGACCTAGGTCTGATGGATTGCGTCAAATTATACATAAAACGTAAAACATAAAACGTACGTTTAATACTTTTGATACTTTTCTACTGAAATTGACAGTGGGGTGGATCCCCAAAGGACAGCAATATACCTCACTTATGTTTGAATGTTTTATTCTTATCATCTAATCCTATCATATATATGTTATAATCCAATCGTATATTTGTTAATCGTTCCAGTGCTTGATGGAATGACAAAATACCAACAAACATTCAGATATTTATAATGTATGAGTTGTATTTTGATATTACAAATCTTATATCGCTTTATATAGGTACTACAGCATCTGATTATAAATTAATGTGAATAAGTAGTCATCTAATCTAATTCAAATGTGAAGTCTATAAGAATACCGTTGGAAATTTGGTGGCCAGTGGGGTGAAGCCCTAAGTGATTTTTGAAAACCCTTCTCTTGGCGAGCATCAAACAACAAAGAGCAACGAACGGAAGTGCCAAATTTAAACTCTGTAAGCTTTAAGTTTATGAAGATTGTGTGATGAGGTTTAAAGATTGGAGTACTTAGTGAGAGGGGTATAGATTTTATTTATTTCAATTTATGACCCAAAATTATTATATTAGTTTCTTGTCGCAAACAAAAAAAAAAACGTCATGAATAAATTGAAAAAAACATAGTCGGTGTTAGTCGGTTTGTGAGTTGGAAATTGACAGTTTATTTTCGTATATTTTGTTCATAATTAAAAAATATGTGGGATACAGTAATGGTTGTTTATACATTAGTACAGTTTGTAAATAGTAAAGTAATTACTTCTGGGGGTAAAACATTCCTATGTCTATTGTCTATAAATAAAGAATTTTAAAATGTTCATTCCTTTTGCCCAATCGCAAAAGCATTTCAAAGTTGCTCTGGATCAATCTTAGCTGAGGATAAGTTTCCAACCTCAGAGTAGTTTAAAAGATCGTCGGTAGAGTCAAGTTCTTGATTCAGATGTAATTTGATTGTTTCCACCTCGTCTTAGCATTGTTTATCCTTCAACAAATAATAATCTTACAAGTTTATTTCTTTGATAAACCAGCTGGTACCGATTATGGAAATATTCTAACATTTTTAGGGAGAGGAATGGAAATACATTTAGGAATTCAGGTGGTCTGACCATAGAGAGGGACTTCTAGTAGTCGAAAAAGCAAATAATACTCCTAAAAATTCATCTCCTCTTACGATTCTAACCTGAAATTCCTTAGTTACATGTATTTGGAGCCAAACTTTAATTTGGCTTACGCCTACATAGATCCCACCAATTCCAGCTGATCAGTGATTTTCCATATCTAGTTCGGTCCTTGGTTCAGTAGCAGAGAATTCCATAGTTACACGATCCCAACTTTCCTTAAACTTCATCGTTATTTACGCAGTCCAAGTCCATAATGTCCACCAATTATTTGCATGATCCCCTGACCAAAACTCAAGTCCAAAACAAAGGAAATTGTCCTAGTCCAATTTACTTACTTCGAGTACTTAGCTAGTGAAATAATTATACATGTTAACTTAACTTTACGCATTATCCAGTCCAAGTCGAAGGGAACTTGTCAACTTGTCCAAGTCCACTTTACTTACTTTGGATACGAATTATAAGGTATCTACCAAAATTCACTCATAAGTGACTCGTAAATAACTCGTTAAGTGTAAGTATAAATGAATAAAGGATATAATTTCAAAATCATGATTTCATTATTTTAGACATGGACGACCAATAGTTTATTAATATAAGATAACACTACAATTCTATCTAGTTGCCAAGCGTACCTTAAGGAATGAACCAACTCGACAAACTACCAAGACAATAAACCCATATTTATCCAGTTTATTCCGTGGAACATGTTGAGCATATATTTATGTGATAAGTATCTGAGAATATTATTAATTGTGAATGTTAGATTAATAGATTATTTGTTATCATATATAATATGTGCTTACACACATTAATAGGGCAACCCGTATTATTAAATAATATATGATATGATTATCTTTATGTAAAATAAAAAAACTTCCTATAAATGTATGTTCAAAAACTTGGTTTTTCAGTTTTCTGTCTGTATGTAATTTTAAATTTAAATTATTCCAGTACCGCTTTGAATTAAAACATAAAACATTGAAATTATGTTTTCGTTATTAAGATGTTGGGTAAAATGCAGCTCTCCTCGTTTCGAAATGGCTATTGTTAAAGTTCGTAAAGGTTAACTCCATAAAAACGGTTTTTTAACGAAGAAATACAAAGAATATCCTTTTGTTGAGTTTTTGTTACGTTTCTGATAATTTCTAATCGAATGAGAAATAACGGAGTAGTATACATTGATATGTCGTTAACGACATATCTGACACCAGATTCGTTTTTATTATATCTTATAATACAAATTAGTAAGGAAATATTTTTCAAAATTTACTTTAACCGATACGATTATTTTTAGCTCCCTTTCATCATCCGACAATTTGTTTTATGACTATTATTTTTAGCGAATTCCCCCTATAGGAAAGAAGCTGTTACCGTAGTGGCATGGTTAACCTAGGCCCGGGACCATGATAAATTTTTGTTTTGAGGTCCCCATATGCCAAAAGAAACATTCGTTCAAAACTGACCTATATATATATCCTATATATATATATATATATATATATATATATATATATATATATATATATGTCTGTGGGTGCGATAACTCTCGTAAAAATTATCCGATTTTGATTAAATTTGGTACGAACATGTAAACCAACACTTATGACTTAAAGTTAAAAAACCAGCCAGATTGCTTTATCCAAATAGGTATTTTTGGGGGTTATTTATCCCAACAATTGTTTTTTTGAGTTTTTTACATATCACATTTTAGTCAATCCAATTTTAGTTTTCAACATTATATTCAGCTTAAAAAATTTGGTGTTTTGATCATTGCTCTACGTCAATTCGTTACCGAGATATTAAAAGTGCTAAACACAGTACGTTGTCCAATGTTATTCTTATGTTGAATAAGAAAAATTGTATATCTTGCTTATTTATCAACTTATCCTGACGATACTAGGCATATTGATTCATACTTTATATTTGTCGTGGCATGGTCTATTGATATTTACTCGAAAAATCAATTGTTCGCCAATAGTTTCCGTATTAGCAACCCTTTGTACTCAGCCCCCATGTTATTCTTATGGAGAATAAGTCAAATGTTATCTCCCTTAATTATGAACATAAATTAATAAAATTTTGTATGTGGTTTCACCTAGTTGAGTTATATAAAAATTTGCTTAAAAGCCTTGTAAAAGCCTTGTTTGCTTAAAAATTTGTATGTACCTTGTTTCAGCAAACCTGCATCCTCAGATGCCATGTTATTCTTATAGAGAATAATTAAAATGCCATAACTCATTTATTTATGAAGGTATATTGATGAAACTAGATATGTTGCTTTATTAAGATACATATATATATATACATTGGAAATTCGCTGAGTATGCAGGCTTGCTGCTTCGGGGGTATTTTTTGTATATTCCATACAAATAAAGCAGAGTATGCATATATAATACGACTTGTTTATGTGTTAGTAATGCATTATGGAGAATTGTTATTATGCGTTCGTATTGGGAATCCATTACACAAAAAATGAAGGTTGATGCAATAACCGAGAGTATAGGGGTTTTTGTCCCACCCCAAAATACTACTTGCCTACTGTAAAAACAGTATGACGAGTTCCAACAGCAACGTTCAATATTATAACACATTTCCTCCAACTTAAAAAAAATAAAACTACGTAGTATAAAAACATATTTTACATTTTCCTAGGACAAGTTTACTTCTCAAATGATGTTTGTAAATTTTTTAACCTTTAAAATATTAAAAACCCTGATAAAATAAATGTGTTAATTTTCCAATTGACCACAGCATTTTTTTATGTTGTCGAAAATGTTGAAATAAAAGTGTCAAGTCACATACAAGGTACTCCGACGAGTGCTTTAGCAGCGAGACTGCGGTGATATCAACATCTACGACCCGGTGATAAATTTGGAGTGACAAATACCACAACATGGGCTGTATATATATCGTCATCAGCTGGCTCTTTCTCCAGAAGAGCTTTAAGTTTCCTGGAATTAAGTTTTAAGATTTTCCTAGTACTATTTGATTTTCGATTTACTTCAGAGTATTGATTATCTTACAATTTTTCCACAAATTAATATTCAAATTGCATACTCAGGTCATCCAAGGGTGACATTATTAATTAGCTAGTGATTATCAGGTAGTTAACAATGTCAGAGATTAGAGCCTTGTTCATTCCACGAGGGAGACCTGTGATACAATACCTTCCCATGAGGGAGGGAGGTTGTCATCTTTATCAATTTCTCATACTATTATCATGACAAGTAAATAAAAAGCCTAAAGTAGCATTTTACAATTGCATTTAGTTTTCTTCGAAGGTTTTCCTCAAGTTAATTGTATTGAATTTTGACTTTCTGCTTATATCACGAAAAATACCAACATTTAGTGTAAAATACATAAAAAAGTAAAATACATGTTTATGTTTGATACTGTTTGAGAGAGAATGTTTAATATGAAAAAAGCTACAGACTAAAAATGCCTATGCAATTCGCATCTGGTGGATCTCAGCAAAACGTCAACATGAGTGTTATGATGTCTAGGAGTCAAGTCAAGATGACAAATTCATGTTTACACTGCATCGAGAGTCTGTCAAGCTTTCGGCATCGCGCCAGCTGCACACACGCTGAGGATGTATAAAACCCAGAGAAGAGACAACCTCCACATCATTACTAAGATGAAGAACTTGATCTGCGTAAGTACTTTAGATTTTATCGATATAAAATAGGAATATAAAATATAATTTACAACTGAGTACACTGACGACATAAATTATTTCTCAAGGACTTTTTATACACAAGTTATGAAAAACTTAATTTTTCCTTCAAGTTTATACATTTTTCGTTTACTGATACAACAAACATAAAGCCTTACAAGTTCAGACCTTACGAAGTTATAACAAACTTGTCTGTAAGGTCCTATAAGCTTTACTGAAAATCATTTTCACTCACTTCTATACTTTTCTGTTGAATCTATTCTATATTATTAACAGAATTCCTTGATTTTTATTGTGCGATTTTCAACCTCTAACACTATTCTTTTTTTTAAAATGTTTGGTACCAATCTAAAGTTCCTTCACTGTATATTTGCCCTTTGGGGTTTTCAACAACATTCACAAGCAGGGCTCCGCCCAATGAGCATTCAAGTTCCAATTTTAATCTTTTGGAGTTATTTTATTTATCCAGATAGCTTATTATAATTTTAAATGTTAAAACACTCTGGTTATGTCTGTACGACAACGGGATATGAGCTAGTATTTTTTAACATTTTTACAAACTTAACGAAATGAATTACAGCTCTCAGTGGCTCAAGGATTTAAAAATAATTGTGAACATTGGGAAAATTTCAACTACTTTATTTCTAAAATTTTGATTTGCTTTATCTAGTAACCGCAATAGAATATAAAAAAATAATGTAAATATAAAGAATTATTGCAATCGTATTTTGTGCTTAAACCATGTGAACAAATTGTTTTGTACGGTTCAAATATAAAATACAAAGCCCACTAAATTGCCAATTATTTTAAAGTTTGTTATAAAACAAGTGCCCACCTGCCTCTCCCAGGATAGATTAGGATCACCCTCCATCCCAACACTGCCATGTCTTCTAGATATGTATTTATCACTCTTTCAAACTTCGGTTTTTGTGTTTAACTGGAGTATCTATGTCAACCTTATTTTGTGTTCCCTAGCTATGAGGTTTTGTCCAAAATAATTTTGCGGGTCCCATACTATGATTATTTGGCCTTCTTCAGTATTTCTATTGTAATTTCAAATAAAAATAAAGTTTCTGGGGTGCAGTTTATTATTTTCAGATGGTCAAGCTAGAACCAGGTTTAAAATCATGTTCAGTATTTTAAAATTCAATGTGGATATAAATTATTGATTTCACTTTCTATGAATGTGTTTTATTTTTTGTATTTCTAAATTTAATCCAAATTTGTATCAAACATCCACATTTCTTTAATAATCAAAATAGCTAAGTGACTAGATGTGTGACTGCTCAATTGTACTCGTAGTTGAAGATTTCAACTTTACAAAGCTATAATAATTTCTCAACACTGAAAATTATGTTTACACTGATACTGCACTTACATAAGAGAGGGTACATATATATCAAGGATGGATATAAGAGATTGATTTCAACTAGTTGCACCGTTCATCATTAGGCCATCAACGAGACCGTCAATCATTAGGCCGTTCATCATTAGGCTGAGAATGTTTTGAGATTCTCTGATTGGGCCTCATGACGGACGGTGTAACTGATTAAACTTGATATCCTTGTACCATTATTTATGTACATTTACCGTCTTGCTTGTAACTAGAGTATATATTTGGATATATTTCGTAGTGTTTTGAAACCTAGTTTATTTTATATTGCTCAAAGATAAGTTATATATTATCATAAGTTATTTCTAGATGACCAAGCTTTAGTTATTTTCTTTGAACGTAGGCGACGACGTTGACGCTATACATTCTTAAAACCGTCTTCTTATAATCCTTTGTTCACGCTTTTCAGGTGTTCCTGCTACTCGCTCTAGCCACTGTGGTCATAGCCCGTCCTCCCAAGGGTGGCCGACCCCAGGGCCCTCCCCCTAAGGGATCTCCCCCTCAGGGTCCTCCCCCTCCCGGTCCTCCACCACCAGGACCACCACAACAAGATGAGGAGGAGGAAGAGGAGAACAAAACTTCCAACTCCACCACTGATGACGACGCTGGAACTAAAACTGCAGCCACCACCACCGATGACGACGCTGGAACTAAAACTGCAGCCACCACCACCGATGACGCCGCCGAAACTACAACCACCTCCTCCGGCTCCTCCACTTCTGAATCCACCCCCTCCGAGTCCTCTACTGATACTACCGAGGCCTCTTCTTCATCAGAGTAAACTGTCAGCGTACAGAAGAAATATATTATCTTGTTAAAACGAAAACATTTTGAAGTTTTTTCCCCAATTTGCTTTTAATGTAATAGAGGAACCAACAAATCGAAAACCTTTGGCTTCAGATCAGGGTTGTTTGAATAAGACTAAAAAGTGAACATCATAAGCAACGTTGGTATTATATTACATAAGTGTGCTATCTTAAATATGTAGATTTTTGAGGTTTAACTAATATTACGTTGACTTTCAAATGAAAACCACAAATTGCCCACAGCTCGCTTTTGTTAAATTGGTCGTCTCAGTATTGATGGTAAAACCAAATCTCACTGAAATAAGTTCGTATTTAATAACTACATATGGGGCTCTATAATAATCCTGATCTTTTTTTATATTCAATCAACATATAAGTTCAATACAGTGTGTTAATATTATAATAATTTAACGTTGAAAAATAGATTATGAATCAATTCAATTTATTTAGTTTGGAAGATAATTCAAACTATTATTTAAACTATTGAATAGAAGTTTAAACCTTTCAAAAAATACTCTTTCGCAATTTTTAATATAATAATTGATAGTGGTAAGTGATTTGTAATTATAAGTTATTAAACTTATATAGATTTGTCTGTGTTTATAATACTCAGAAATCAACGACACTCAATTTATCCACTCCATACTTTAAAAATACGTGATAATAAATCCAGTAAAGTATACATCAAATAATATTCTTTCAGCAAGAAACTTCCGTCTCAAAGAAGTAGAGAAGATAAATTGGATTCTCAAGATACAAGATTCTCAAGATAAGTTCTGGAAAAACACATAGACACTTAACTAAAATCAAAGTTCTTTCAGCGATTTTCCGCTATAGGGAAGAAGCTAATACCGTAGTCAGCATGGTAAGAACTAGGCCCGGGATCATGATAACTTTTTTTGGAGGTCCCCAGATGCCAGAGACACCATTTGTTCAAATTTGTATATGCGCATATATATGTGTGTGTGTGTATGTGTGTGTGTGTGTGTGTGTGTGTGTGTGTGTGTGTGTGTGTGTGTGTGTGTGTGTGTGTGTGTGTGTGTGTGTGTGTGTGTGTGTGTGTGTGTGTGTGTGTGTGTGTGTGTGTGTGTGTGTGTGTGTGTGTGTGTGTGTGTGCGCGTGTGTGTGTGTGTGTGTGTGTGTGTGTGTGTGTGTGTGTGTGTTTGTGTGTGTGTGCCCATAACAATGATAACTCTCGTAAAAGAGGTCCGCTTGTAATTAAATTTTGGACAAATGTGTTAAGTACCATTTATTTGAATGAGTTCGAAAACCAGACAAATCGCACTATCTGAAGGAGGTTTTTGGGTTTTTTTACCACAAAAATTATTTTTGGGGGTTTTCAACATGAAATTTTTATTTTAATCAAAATTTAACTATCTTCATTGAATTAAATTTAAAAAAACTATTTGGTATGTTGATTATTTCTGTATGTTAATTGGTTACTGAAATATTGAAAGTGCTAAACACAGTACGTTTTCTAATGTTATTCTTGTGGAGAAAAAGAAATATTTTACAGCGCTTATTTATGAACATAAACTAACGAAACTTGGTATATGGCTTTATCTGGTTGTGGTTTATTGTTGTTTACACAAAAACAACTATTTTTTGCATATGGTTCCCGTAGCAGCAAACCTAGGTACCCCCCTACCTAGCCTAGTAAACCTAGGTCCCCCTGTTATTCTAACAGAGAATAACTATTAAAATGTTATATATCACTTATTTATGAATGTATATGGATGAAACTTGGTATGTGACTTCTCTTAGATGAGTTATATTGATATTTGCATACCATTATTTTGTGCTCCTTTTTGCAGCAAACCTGCGTACTCATCCCCAATGTTATTCCTTTGCAGAATAATTAATATTTTAAATAACACTTATTTATCAATATATTTCCCATAATCCTAGTAAGTGGCTTATTGTATTATTAAGATGTATACATATATTCATTGGACATTAACTGGGTATACAGGTTTGCTGCGAGGGAGTTATTTATAACTCACTATTCTAAAGTTATCGAAATATTGTCTTTCATATTGATCAAGAATGTAATTACCATATTTTCGCCTATTTTATTAGGTGTGAAATGACACAATAGTCTTACAAATGAAAAGGAATAAACGGTATTAGGAAACTGACATATACGTTCTCCATTTTAGCCCCACTTTAATGAATAAATTACTTTTTATAAACTAAATATATAATGTACAGTGGAATGTTAAGTACGGTCGAATGAACAGAAAATCTTCTATAAAGTTGTTTTCGGGAATAGGTATCTACCCATATCCTTTTCTTGGGAGTACTTCAGAATCATTTACTACACACAGTGGTTTTGAGGGCGTAAATGTCCTCCAACCTTCCCAGGTGAAGTGTCAACATATTTCAAATACCCTCTGTTGATTAATGCTAACTTGACCTGCTTATTAAGATTTTACGAAATTGATCACTAAATGAGAGAGAAATGGTAAATTTTGTACTCTCCATAATATTACCATTGGATATTTAAATTTTATCCACAACCAGTAATCGCAGAATAATGATTAAAATTTCTAAATTATTTAGTTTTTTGAGCTCCTTTTAATGGTGATAAGCAATTTGTTTTGATATTCATGGTTCTGTAGAATATTTAAACCTTAAGAATCCAAAATACTGAATGTCGGTTCTTTTAATCCCAGAAATTTCTGAACCCGAATTTCTCTTAGAAATGCCAGAGGTGTCATTATTTTGTAAACCTGAAGCTCTACAGACCACAAAATTTTAATCAAAATCTTCAGAGGCGTTTTAGATAAATTTTGATTTTTCATGTTTTTGGTGGCTTTTGGGAGATAATTACCCTTAAAAACCAAAAATTCAAAAAATTAAGAAAACTCCAGGATATAACAAGCATTAGTAATACCAAGCATTTGGACATACCAAATTTTATCAAAATCAGACAACTGGTGTCGTCTCTAGCTCTGTACACATCCACCGAGACTCACACAGACGGACATCACTCAAAAATGACTTTTTTGGGTTCAGGGAGCACCAAACAAATATTTCCACCAACTGCTCAAATTCAAAAATTTTTACGAAACCAACAATACATTCTTCAAATGTGTAGTGGGAGGAAGTAAAAAGGAAGTACTTTTAAATGCAATAATCGATAGTGAATTTCAATTGGGATGTATACCTAATTGTGACATAACGCATTAAAACTATCATAAAGAGAATTAAAGGCCTTTAATGTTCCCAAGGTAATATTATAGAGTTAATCTTATATCAATTAGAAAAACTGATTAATAAATTTCCTCCAGAGAGATTTTTTTATGTAAAATAAATAAATAACTAATAAATAGAATATAAATTATGTTTACAATTGATTATTTATGTATATTTTTTAAAACTTAACATTTAAGTAGTGTATAAACTACGTTAACAAATTGTAACTAGTATTACCAATTAATAACGACAGTTTATCAAGTGTATACAATATGTTTGAGAAAGAAAATGTATTATGCACATTAAAACTAAAGTGTTTTAAGAATTTATTGTACGAAATATACGTTTAAATATAATATTGTGTTAGATTCCTATGAAAATTTCTTTTAGAGTAACTGTTTAACTTCATTATTCAGTTGGACCGACCAAGGCACAATAAGACGGTATAATAATTCACAAAGAGTTATTTTTCTTACAAGATAAATGTTTTGTTTCTCATGGTGCTACTTTTACGACATTTACCAATTCTTCATTCCTACTTTTATAAGACAAAACATATTTATAGTTTATGTATCTCTCTAAACTGCACACTCAGCTTATACGCTCATCATCAGCGGATATTGACTTCAAACAGTACGTGATAGTCGTGTGCAATCCCTACATTGACTTGTTTGGATAACATGTCAAACAAACCTGTCATTCTGGCGCGCAAATAAGTGTCGGCAGCTGCAGATGTGTTTGAAACATCCATATCGCTCTTTTAAAAACGGTAGATCTTCATCGTTTAGAAAACACCTGTTCTCACGTTTGTAGTAAAATAAAGTGTAAATATATCTTTGTTTGTTACTCCTCAGCTTCTTATAAATTTAAAATTAGTATAATAGATTGAAATTACTAAAAAAAATACGTCCATCATTTTCTCACGAATTTTTACTTCTAGTCTTATAGTATTTGCCAATAAATTAGCTAGGAACATTTGTATATATTTATGTTTTATTGGGAGCTAATCGTATTCGTAATTTAATCTCACTAATAGGACCTTATTAATTTTATAAGGGAGTTTCATAATAATTGGTACCCGATCGCTGCTCAGATTTACTGAAACTATCTTTAAAAACTGAGGAGTTTTTTCAACTATCTAAAGTAAATTGAGTAGACTTTTAGTCAATTTCCTCTATAGGAAAGAAGCTATTACCGTAGTCGGCATGGTGACCGTTATAACTTTTTGTTTTGAGGCCCCCAGATGCCAAAAACACCATTCGTTAGAACTCACACACACACACATATATATATATATATATATTATATATATTATATATATTTTTTAACGTATATATATATATATATGCCCGTAGGAACAATAACTTTCGTAAAAACCGTCCGATCTTGATGAAATTTGGTATAAACCTGTAAGGCAGCATCTACTTTAATGCGTTTGAGGACTAGACAGATCGCACCATTATAAGGGGGGTTTTGGGGGACAGCGGGTTTTGGACCACAAAAATGTTTTTTTTTTTGTATTTTTAACACATAATTATTTCTAAATCCAAACTTCAGTTTACACAAATGAATTCAGCTTAAAAAACACACACAATTTGGTATTCTGTCACCGCTCTACGTCAATTGGTTACCGAGATATTGAAAGTACTAATCACAGTCCGTTGTCCAATTTGAAACTTACGTAGAATTAAGTAAAATGTTATATCTCACTTATTAATGAACATATATTAATGAAACTTGGTTTGTGGGTTCATATGTTTGGGGTTTACTGATATTTACATACAAAACCCATTTTTTGTGGTCCCTATGACAGCAAACCTGAGTACTCAGCAGCTATAATTTTGTTCTTATGGAGACAAAGAAAGTTTACTATATTGCTCGTTTTTTAACACAAATTGGTAAAACTTGGTATGTCGCTTCATCTGGTGGTGATTCATTGGTATTTGCATAAAAACCCGATTTTTTTGGTTCTTGATGCAGAAAACCTGCAAACTCATTCCTAATGCTTTCCTTATGGAGAATAAATAAAATGCCATATCTCGCATATTTATGAATATCCTTTGATGAAATTTGGTTGCTATGGCTTCATGACATAGTGAAGTACCATGTGAAATTCGCTGAGTATGCAGGTATGCAGCAACAAGGTGATTTATTTGTTAAGCATATATTTATTATAATAACCTAATTGTGTGAGACCATTCTGAAGGTTTTATTTTGTTGGATGACTCTTTAAAACTGTAAGTTTGCATGTTTTATTATTTGCTAAAAGACAATCGTACTCGGAGGAAAAGTTTACAATTAAGTTTACAAGCTTTTAACATTCTTCTCATCTAACTGTTTTTGAAACATATGGATATGTGAAGGAAATATTGGATTCAATGGAGACACTCGAGATAAATATTAATATGTTTAAACTGATTATTGATATACAGAAGTCTACTGAAGCAAAGTTTTTCAGCCACATTTATGACCCGGTAAGATTTACCAGACACATTACTATTTTTGAAAAATGCGTATTTCTTCCTACTTATATTTTAACGTAGATTTTTGCTCAACCGGAATAATGTGACTGTAAGTAAACAAATATAACATTTGAATTTAAAAATTAAAATTGTATGATACAATTCGTCTGGTTTACACAAATAACCAGTAATGATTTTTCGAATACGTTCAAATTTATGGAATAAAATTCGTTATTATTTAAAAGAACAATAAGTAGGTCCAATACAATTATAAATTTACACGTCTAGAGAATTGGTTTAAAAATATATGTTTCCTAAACATACAAATACTTTTTTGCTCTTGGCGAAATACAAATTCAAGTAAATTTTATAAGTCTTACCACAAGTTCTGATATTTGTAGGTTAATGTACTATTAATGTCATATGGTAATGTATGACTGTAATATCATAAACTTCAGCTTTATGGTTTAACTTTCTAATCTACAATAGCTTCAATATCTCCTCACCAAATATGTAAGGTTATAAACTTTTAAAATATGCACTTACGTCCTTTATAAATATTAGACTATTTACTGACCACCTGCCATAAAATATAAGATACGCAACGACATAGAGGTTAAAAAGCTCTACTTTAGTGTTCGGTATTTTACTTACTACCAAACCACTTGCACTTGCCATTTCTCTTTAAGACCCAGCCTCAGTTTAACGTCTTATTTTACATTTACGCTCTCTAAAATATCACGACCCTTTCCTTGCACACTCTGAAAAATATGTTTACATACTTGTCCTGGTTGATGATTTTAAGGTGTATGGCGAAAACTCTGTAGAACTTTTTGGAGTGTTTAAAATAAAAAAATGCAGAATTTGTAAAGTTTTAAATTTATTCTTAACACAATAATATTCCAGCAATACAAAGTTTAATACCCAACAGCACTGTAGACCTACCTATGATGAGTAAGACTATGTATTATTAATTTACAAAATAATGTTATGACAGGTCATATATATTTGTGACCTATTGAGGCAGGCATTCCGTTTATAATGTCATTGAGTTTAACAGATTTAGAACCAGCCTAAGTATTTGTATCATGTTATCTAACCAATACGGTCACGTAATAAAATTGTGACTAATCAATTTTATAATTAATCAATAATTTTATCAAACACCTAATTTTTTTAAGATATTAGCTCCCTATTAAAAATGCATTAGAGTTGTTTTCAAGTGTAATATTTTATTTCTCTTAGTCAAAAATTGGTTTTGAATACATCTTTATTCCATTGAAACCTTTTGCCTGAGCCCTGAACTTCCATAAAAAAAACAATCAAATAATAAAAGCCCCTTTAACGAAACTCTGTTTATGTGGTCACCTGTTCAAATAAAACATCAATGATGGAATATCCACAAGAAAAGCTATGCAATCTTTAAGACCAGTGGGACAGAGCTCTAAGATCAAATCAAAATCAAAACACTTTACCTTAAGAATTGGGGTGCAAGAAAGTCATCACTCAGCATCTCGGGTAATTTGAGGAATATTACTGGTGAACAACACAGAGATTTTGCTCATAAATGCTGAACCTTGAACCGCTTTTCAGTATCACAACAACATTTCAAAGTTGTTCGGAACAATCCGGTTAAAGGAAGAACTTGCAACCTCAAAGTTGTGCAAGATTGATCCCAAAAGACGTGTTTTCTTCTGCCCAGTAGTTTGATTCTCTGACTTGCCGTTCTTGTTTTATCCTTGATCAGATTAGAACTGAAACATATAAAAGTTGTAACTGAAATACAACTAAAAAATAGCCTGTGTTATGAGAGAGGTTGTTTATATATTCATATTTTATATCAATAAGTTAACCAAGGAAACTGCACTTCTATGTGCCAGACCGTACGGTCCGGTTTAGAAGCCTAATATTAAATGTTAACTAATATTTACTAAATCTCAAAAGCTGTTTATATTATATATGTACATAAATATACGTTTTGGTTTTAAGGCGTGGGGGGTTAGGAAATAATATATTTCATCACTAGGACCTAAAGTAACGCTTTACGATAACGAACTCAAAAACGGCCGAGGTGGAGCCGAGGCCTGGAAATGAGCGAGACTTTGTTACATGCAAGACATTGCCAAACACGAAAACGCAAGAAACAAACAACAATGTAATCTCGACCGAGAGAATAAGCCAGGCAACCGGCGCAGTCACGTGACAGCCCGACCAACAAAACTCCTGGAAACCGCGAAATCGCCCCATTCCTCGTAACTTGACCGCGTGCTTCACTTCGTTCTTCAAAATTAAATCGCTACTTTAAACTCTCTCAAAATTCGTCGATTTGTTTGCGGGTGCACCCCACCAACGTAATTCTATTTCGCGAATTATTAACGGGAAAGTATAAACGCGCGATTTGAATTTAATTCAATTCGGTAACTTTAAACAAATTTTGTGAGCACATTTCTTTTCAAAATTCAGGTCGAGTCAGGCAAAAGTTGGGCAAAGGTAACAATTAAAGGGGATTAGTAATTTATTTGAAGTGCAAAATCATTTATCGTTATTTAGTTTATGGTGTGTTATTATTGTACTTCAAATGTTTACGTAAGTAACTAGATTTAATATTGTAATTTTAGTACTTGGTCACAGTTTCTATAACATTGTAGTATATCATTGTTGACGGATATTGTATTTAAATCTTATTTGTTATATTGTTAATTCTCATATCTTTATTCACTGTTAATTCTTGAAATTTTATTGTTATATTTTTAAAACACTGTGAAATAATCTGGTGTGAACTCATCCCTTAGGAATCATATTGAAACATACAGGAAATTCAGTATTTAAAATTAAAATTGTTTAAATTGAGTATATTGTAAAGAATTATTGTAAGAGCTGTAAATCGTGCCAGTAAATTAAATCAAATCTGAATATCAAAGGATTCATGAGTTTGGTTGATTTTACAAAACAAATAATATGCACAAATAAGCAGATAGGAGGACACTCTTATGTCATCTTCGATCTAGTCAATGCTGTGAGTACATCAAATGGATTAGTGGCAATTGTTGAAGGCTAGAGTACTGGAGGTTAGGTGGAGATAGTGTACATTATATTAAATTCCCAGGAACTCGCTTGCGGCAGTGCCACGTGCCAGTAAATATTATTCTATACCCTGTTATGTCCATATCTCACTGCTGACTCACATTGTGTAATTTACTAAAGTGCAATTAAACTCTTCAATAATAAGTAAATAGTAAGGCCTTAAAATCCGCCAAACGATTGAATAACCTAACTTAAAGTAATTATAATTCAAGATCACCCTTTATGGCTCTTTGTTCCTCCAAAGGACATGTGACAAACTTATACTTAATAAACTGATTTCCTTCAACTATTGTTCTCATTGAAAGCAACCCACACATATTCAGAGATCCACGAAGGTTTCCCGGGCCCAGCAGCCTTCCACATCTCTGTATTAGATTTTAAGTAAGTGAGTTAATTAAGATAAAGAGTTACATTTTAGTAGTTGTCAGCTAAAGAGGATATATACAAGGTTTTTTTTCATAACAAGTGGTAGCGAGCTATCAACTGAATTGTGGGTTGCCAGAAACAGAAACGTGACCAAGTTATTGTTATTTAGTTTTAATCTATTTTTCTGTGATTCTTAAACATATTTAATTTAATTTATTTAAGTTGAACTATTTGATTTATAATGCTTCATGGACGTCAATATATCACAACAGCTAGGGATCGGGCAACGAGAATTCAATCACGTAATCTAAGAATTCCAAATGTAGATGGATCCACCCCAGTTGTGATTAATATTGAACCCCAGTCGCAGGCCGTAAATAATGTAGATATACCACAATCTCCCGCAGCGCCACGTGGTAGTTTAGAAGACAGGTTACACAGCGCGAACTTAATGCCTCGCCAATTTGCACCGCGCGGGAATTCAACGCATCTAAGGCAAACTCTGTCGAACGAACCGGAATCAGATCTTCTTATCACGCGTGATTTTACAGGCCAACACTTGGACACACTTTCAACAACTGATCGCACCGTGGTAATAGAATTAGTTCGTAAATTACAGCCTTGTTCGGGAGAGGATGAAGCCCATCTGATACATTTTTTGAAGCAAGTTAACACAATTTTTCAAATAGTTCGTTTTGGGCACTATGACGTCATGAAGTTAATTTTGCCACAAACTCAAGCACTTCTTTTCGAGATTTGGTCACAGGGATTAGAATTAAATTACACATGGGACAATTTGCACTTTTCAATATTAACAGCCTTTTTTCCTGGCTTACAGTTAGAACGAGTGACAAACAGGTTTGTAAAGCGACTACAGAGACCTCAGGAATCTTTTTCGAGTTTTGTTAATGATATTATCTCCTCCGCTACAGCATTACAGTGTAATTTCCAGGATAGTTATTTAATAGAGGTAATACTTTCAAACATGAATCCGCGCATGCGCAGTAGCTTCACATTCCAGAACAAGCCCCAAACAATTTGGGAATTGAGATCTTTGGCGAACTCAGTGAATGCGTCGATTCAAGCGGACAGATTTTATTTTCACACCTTCCCTGAGAATCAACAAGCGACCGCTGTCACTTCAGGAAGTCAACAGCAGTTTGCGCAGCGACCCCCTATCAAATGTTTCACATGTGGGGAACTTGGACACATCGCACGCAATTGTAGACAGGGAAACGCGAGAGGCAATTTGGCCTGGAGGTAGTTGAATTGCCGCAGATTAACACCTCTATTTCTGCTACTCCTTTGAATTTCTCCTTGCAGCTACCGACAGTCAAGTTTTTTATTCCACAATGTTTAATGACAGATGCACTCATAGATTCAGGATCGACAAACTGTTTTATAGACCAGAATTTTTTTCAAAATATCAAGTCATCACCAGGTGTCAAGGAAATTATTAAAACAAGTATGTCAGTTAAATCAATAAATGGACAAAGCGCTACAGTTAGGAAAATAGTTAAGCTTCACTTCAAGATAGGTCATTTCTCTTGGACATTTGATTTTTTTGTAGTAAATTCGCTACCTTTCCCGATTATTTTAGGGGTTAACTTCATGCAGAAATCACAAATGAACTTAGATTTTTCCAGTAATACCATAAGATTTAACTTCAATAGTAATGTCAATCTTCCAATGAAAGATATTTTTGTCAAGCAATCACAACCCAGTAATTCTTTATTTTTGGAGTTATCGGAAGCAAATAAAGCACATTCACATCAAACAGAAGAATTTTTACAGAAATTAAAAAGTGATTTTCCCTCTGTTATAACTAAGCGCATCGGTCAAGCGAAGGTTGCTCCTTATCATATCAGCTGTTTACCAACCAAACCAGTTTGTTCCCCTCCCTACCCCTTGCCCCCGGACAGATTAGCGGCGATGAGACAGATCACAGACGACTTACTGAATAATAAGGTTATTAGGAAATCAACAAGTATGCACTGTGCCCCAGCATTTCTCGTTTCTAAAGCTGATAAAAATAAATACCGACTTGTTTGTAATTATAAGAGAATAAATGAATTTATTTCCTATGATGCTCACCCGCTACCTACCTTAAATTCAGCATTTGAATTTTTAAGTAAAGCCAAGTACTTCACATCACTGGACATGAATAATGCCTTTTTTCAAATCCCATTAGATTCTCAATCAAGACAGTATACAGCATTTTGTACTCCGTATGGTTTATTTGAATTCAACACAGTTCCACAAGGTTTAAAAATAGGATCCCAAGCCCTTACTAGAGTCATGGATGAAATATTAGGAGATTTTAAATTCAAGTTTGTCTTCAATTTTTTAGATGACTGTTTAATTTATAGTGAAGATTGGGAAACTCATAAACAGCATGTAACACAAGTTTTAAATAAATTCAAGGAGTACAACATTACCATAAATCCCGAGAAAATAAAGCTAGGCCACACTTCAATTAAATATTTGGGACACATTATTTCAAACCGGACACTTTCCTTAGATCCCGACCGCATAGCACCTATCCTGCAATATCCTAGACCACGTAATTTGAAACAGCTTCAAAGATTTTTAGGATGCGTCAATTTTTATTCCCGTTTTATTAAGGATTTTTCTAAGATCGCACTACCATTAAATAACCTCAGGAAGAAGAACGTAAAATTTCAATGGACAACAGTACACCAGGAAGCTTTTGACAAACTGAAAAATTCTCTAGCAACATCGACAACGCTTGCATTGCCGGATTTTGAGCGAAAATATGTTATAACGTGCGATGCTTGTGATGAGGCAATCTCGGCAGTCTTACAAATGCGAGACGGGGACAATCTTTTACCAGTTCACTTCGCTTCACGCACCTTAAGCGAAACAGAACGCAAGTACCCGATGCACAAAAAAGAATTTTTAGCTTGTTTGTATGGAGTAGAGAAGTTTAGGCCATATTTAAATAGCAAATTTACATTACAAACCGACAACTCAGCAGTAATGTATATTTTGAAGGCTAATAAACAAGTTAGTAGTCAGTTATCCAGGTGGCAACTAAGGTTATCAGAATTTGATTTTGAAATAGAGAATATTAGGGGCAAGTTAAATGTTGTAGCAGATGCACTATGTAGGGTCTTCAAGGGTGATACGGACAAAAACGTTAAAATCACCGAAGATTCCGCATGTTGTACTCTGCAATTATTTCCAGAATTATTCACTTCAATTAGGGAGAAACAGGCTCAGGACACAGAACTTAGTTTAATTATTTCAGACTTGAGAAATAGAATTCCAGTTAAGGACTATTCATTGCGCAACAATATTTTATACTTTGGTAAACAGGGCAGAAAGAGTAAAATTGTAGTACCACAGTCCATGCACACTTTTATTGTTAAATATTTTCATGAGAACCCTATGTTTGCACATGCGGGCATAGCCAAAACAATCAATCACATACAGAAGCAATTTATTTGGAAAGGCATGATACAGTTTATTAGGAATTTTGTTAGGCAGTGTGAACAATGTCAACTCTCAAAACCGGCACAAAATCAGAAAATAGGTCAGTTAAGTTCCTACATTCCCACAAATTGTAACGAGCAATGGTTTTGCGACTTTGTTGGACCATTACAACGGACGCAGCGAGGTAACGAATCAATTTTTGTTTTGGTAGATAATTTCTCAAAATATTGTTTTTTATACCCAGTTAGGAAACAAACGTCAGACTCCGCTATAAATATTCTTCGAAACAACATTTTTGCTCAACATGGCCTTCCGCAACGATTAATTACAGATAACGCCTCCATTTTCAGATCACAGAAATTTTTTTCATTTCTTTTTGGTTTAGGAATTAAGCATATCACAACCTCCCCATATAGACCTCAGGCTAATGTCGCGGAACGAGTCAACAGGAACTTAGTCACAGCTTTAAGAATTTTTCACAACCAGAACCACAAATCTTGGGATATTTATTTGCCATATTTAATGCTTGCCTTTAATTCCGCTGCTCATGAAGCAACAAAGTTCACTCCAGCAAGTATTTTCTTGGGCAGAGAGCTAACACATCCGTTACAATTTCTTTGGAACTTGGAAGCCGGAAACACAAATAAGCCGAATTTAGACACAGTATTTCAGAATCTCACTAGGGCACATAATAGGACAAAATTGCGATACGACAGAAATCGAACTCCATCTACCTTCGTAATAGGCGATAAAGTCGTGTTGTATAGGCATTCCCTTAGTAACAAAGACAAGAAGATAACAGCGAAACTTAATCACAAGTGGAAGGGTCCTTATACAATAACTCGACTTACTTCACCAGTTAATGTTGAGATAAGCTTGGACAGTGATCCAACTCACAAACAGATTGTAAATGTTGATCAAATAAAAAAGTTTTTTCCTTCAACGTAATTAATTGATTTCATTTTTAGCACTTAAACTGTTGTGATCAATTGACCTTATATTTAAGCTTCATTTTGTAAACCCATATTATAACAGATTCTCATGTGTGGGAGACTCTCATCTGAGCAGAGCAGCGAGACATTGGCACCTGTCACCCTCAACCATCATCACTATCTCTGGGGCGACGACACATACAATAGTCACGGAGGTGCGCAGATCCACTGCACATCTACAACCAACTTGTATCCTGCTCATCGGCACGAATGACGTGAAACGCAACATCCCTCACACAGTCTCCACGCACAACATCAAGACAATATGCAACATCTTAACTTATTCAGGGAGGACAGTTTTTATTTTGACAGTGCCACAAACTCTTTTCAACAGTGAATCTAACAAGAAAATTAAGAAATTAAACCACTTCATTCAATCTTTAAACTCAAAATCGAATGTTTTTATCCTCAACCTACAAACAATTTTTTCTGGTCACAACATCACAACATTGATTGAACATTTTTATCGCAACGGCAGGAAAGATGGAATTCACCTAAATCACAAAGCATTTTTTCTAATTATGAACGAAGTACAGTTTAAGTTAAGTGCAACGCAACACAATGGACTTAGTTACAACATCGCTCTGGACAGTTAGGTTTCACCAAGTTTTAGGGGTGAGTCTTCGACCGAAGTGGAACTTACAGGTATCATCGCCGTAAGAGTCCACCACCTCTACTGCTATTGAAATTGAATTGTCAAATGTACCTTTAGTATTAAGCGCTCCTCATTTTCTGGAATTTTTAATTTTTGTGGTAGGAAATTTTTTTTAGATCAGGGTTGGACAAAAATTAAAAAGCTTTTAGGGGGGGAAAATTGTTACATGCAAGACATTGCCAAACACGAAAACGCAAGAAACAAACAACAATGTAATCTCGACCGAGAGAATAAGCCAGGCAACCGGCGCAGTCACGTGACAGCCCGACCAACAAAACTCCTGGAAACCGCGAAATCGCCCCATTCCTCGTAACTTGACCGCGTGCTTCACTTCGTTCTTCAAAATTAAATCGCTACTTTAAACTCTCTCAAAATTCGTCGATTTGTTTGCGGGTGCACCCCACCAACGTAATTCTATTTCGCGAATTATTAACGGGAAAGTATAAACGCGCGATTGGAATTTAATTCAATTCGGTAACTTTAAACAAATTTTGTGAGCACATTTCTTTTCAAAATTCAGGTCGAGTCAGGCAAAAGTTGGGCAAAGGTAACAATTAAAGGGGATTAGTAATTTATTTGAAGTGCAAAATCATTTATCGTTATTTAGTTTATGGTGTGTTATTATTGTACTTCAAATGTTTACGTAAGTAACTAGATTTAATATTGTAATTTTAGTACTTGGTCACAGTTTCTATAACATTGTAGTATATCATTGTTGACGGATATTGTATTTAAATCTTATTTGTTATATTGTTAATTCTCATATCTTTATTCACTGTTAATTCTTGAAATTTTATTGTTATATTTTTAAAACACTGTGAAATAATCTGGTGTGAACTCATCCCTTAGGAATCATATTGAAACATACAGGAAATTCAGTATTTAAAATTAAAATTGTTTAAATTGAGTATATTGTAAAGAATTATTGTAAGAGCTGTAAATCGTGCCAGTAAATTAAATCAAATCTGAATATCAAAGGATTCATGAGTTTGGTTGATTTTACAAAACAAATAATATGCACAAATAAGCAGATAGGAGGACACTCTTATGTCATCTTCGATCTAGTCAATGCTGTGAGTACATCAAATGGATTAGTGGCAATTGTTGAAGGCTAGAGTACTGGAGGTTAGGTGGAGATAGTGTACATTATATTAAATTCCCAGGAACTCGCTTGCGGCAGTGCCACGTGCCAGTAAATATTATTCTATACCCTGTTATGTCCATATCTCACTGCTGACTCACATTGTGTAATTTACTAAAGTGCAATTAAACTCTTCAATAATAAGTAAATAGTAAGGCCTTAAAATCCGCCAAACGATTGAATAACCTAACTTAAAGTAATTATAATTCAAGATCACCCTTTATGGCTCTTTGTTCCTCCAAAGGACATGTGACAAACTTATACTTAATAAACTGATTTCCTTCAACTATTGTTCTCATTGAAAGCAACCCACACATATTCAGAGATCCACGAAGGTTTCCCGGGCCCAGCAGCCTTCCACATCTCTGTATTAGATTTTAAGTAAGTGAGTTAATTAAGATAAAGAGTTACATTTTAGTAGTTGTCAGCTAAAGAGGATATATACAAGGTTTTTTTTCATAACAACTTGGCCAACCGTTGGCTTCCATCTTGATCTTGCTATTCTAAACAAACGGCTGTTACACAAGTTTTTATTGTTTACAAGTTGAATAATTCGTTCAATTCTTAAGGTGGTCCCACACTTCTTGTGAACACGCTTGAACATTCGGCCGAACATTCTCCCCAATGTTCACTGAACATTCCGACCGTATTTTCCCATATGTCTTCAAAATATCATGTAGCTCCCACACTTCTCGCGAACACCTCGAACATTCGGAGTTCGGCCGAAAGTTCGGGCGTGTTCGCGAGAAGTGTGGGACCGCCTTAAGACGGCGGTGCCACGTTGAAGATACCGCACTCAAGAATTCAGAGAGGCCAGGTATTGAATCAGCTGGGTTGGCAACAATGGGAGCACGACGATCGCGCTGAGCCTATTTTAAAACTAGTCAACTGTTGACGGGCGACAGTCGCCTACAATGATAGGGGCCTAAGAGTAAAAATAACAACCTTAGCACCTCAATGCACAAGTTTAAAACAGCCGTTTTTGAAGCAGTATGTCGAAAATGTATTTTTACACATAGAAATAAAACGCGTAGGATACCCACTATATCTTTCCTATAGTAACCACTGCATTTATTTGTAATTTTTTTCAGTTGTAAAAATTACTCATGTATGGCCTTGCCAATTTTTTGAATGAATTAAATAAAATTAAAATCCCACCGGGACAATTTTAAAGGTTTATTTGTGTCAAAACCCAAACTAATTGGATATAAAAATGTTCGTCAAGATTCCTATATAAGTCAAAATTTATAAAAATGGAGATTTAATCTTCGCACCATTGGTCTGAACAGTTTCAATGTGTAACAATAGTAGACGTTGAATTTATTTCGTTGGGCGAAGAAAATGAAGTGCATGCTAGTCGTACAAATTCAACAGTTTCTCCACAGAATTAAAAACAATGAAAAAAAGTATTTGGATCTCCATGAATATCCCCGGTGCTATTGAGATCGTCAGGCATAGTAATCTTTAAAATTATTAAAGTCGTCTTATTTAGTAAAAATGAATAATTTTTTTTATATACCGTATTTTTAAATACATATTATAAACTGCCTATGATATGGAACAGGAATAATAACAACTGCATATTTGTAAAGTATTATTATGAACTGAATGATTATTTTGGTTCATCAAACTGTATTACATACTTGCTGGTCTAATTGGCATACATCGTAATCTAAGTTACCTTATATTTACTAATAATAACGCTTTTGGCAGTTTCATTCTTACTTATGTTTTTTTTTTATTTTTACCTAGACGTTTCGATGCCACTTTGGACATCTTCATCGGTAGGAAGGTTATATAAACAAAACAAAAATTAAAAACAAACAGTATAATATAAGGTTACCTTATATTACCTAAGTCAATATTGTTACTAATCTTTAGGCCCTTGACTTAATCTTTGTTTAAGTTTTTTTCCAGTACCAAAAACAGCACATAAATTCCTTACTTTGGAAAAAGAGCCGTCTGCATTTTAATGTTGTAATAAAGTACAACTCTAGCCAGTTGCCAAGATTACCTTAGCCAATGGACTAACATGGTAAGCTGCCAAGACGCTATCTTAAAATTTTCGCAATTTAGTTCGTGGAACATGTTGCTCTCAAGTTTATACCAAGATGCCTGAGACTGTTTACCATAATTTTAAACATACAAGAAGAGGGTGTCTCATTCTTATAATATATTTCAGCAAATTTCCAAACACTGGCTGTATTGTCTTTTTAAAATTCAAATTGCTATAAAACAAAAATCCATAGTTTTCCCCGATTTTCTTACTAACTTAAATTTAAAGCAATTAAGTGTTTATAAGCTACCAATAACAATTGATTGTTTCATGTAGTAAATAGTTTTATAATTTCATTAAAATTGAAAGCAATCCAGTGGGTGTTCCGGACGAAACCATCCACCAATGCAGACGACGTCCTGTTTAGGATCTATTACACCATATGTTTGTAGGATGATGTAAAATAGTACCACTCATTAGGCAATAAATTCCTTCGACGTCCAATAGTATTTATAAGAAGGAAGTGATCGTTAAGTGTGCAAGACTAATTAACATCACCATCAAGAAGAAATTGTACTTTTATACATATTCGAAAGTATACATATGATCGTTGTTTACATATTGGTCGTTATTTGTTCGACACATAGGCAACACACACTGGCATGGAGTGTAGAAGTATTCACTGGATTTTTTTATTTGTCACTTTCCCTAATTTTGTCTCTTTTTGGGAATGATGTTACGAATATGGAAATGTGTACAAACATCTTTTAAGGCTATGGATATTATATTAATGGAGTTATTTTTCACTATCTATTATATAACCATGAGCTTGTTTGATTTCCATATTTTGTTTACTCAATAAGCCACCATATTGTTTGTAACGTTGCCAACTAATATTATTGTTATCATTTTTCTATTTCACTTTAAAAGCCAAGTACCTCTCCGTCGTTTGTAAATTAGCCCACACGATTGGTTTAGAAATCGTGACAGCAGCCTTAACGAGGGTTCGAACCATTGTCCTGACATTTAAATGTAACCAATTCAGTTCAGCTGTATTGTCCCGGCTTATCCCTTGCTTTGCTTATCCGCAACACACACAGGGTTCTTAAAGAGGCTGTTAACCTTTAAACAAGTATCCTGGAAAGAGCTTCGCAAAATTATATTGATACTAAAGTCACCTCATGTTTACTCTAAACTAAAATAATGTTTAAAAATTAATTGATGAATTCATTCTAAATTCATCCAGAATGCATGTTTGTTTTTGATTGCATTTTCTAGTTAGACTAAGAAAAAATTAAGCAAAAATAACTATAATCAACAAATATAGATTATTCTGGAAGAACAAGAAAAAACTGTCACATGAAAAATTAAAAATGAAATGTTTTTGTTTCAAAACTCCATAAACAAATATATACATAAATACATTGTGTATATTAAATAAAATTATAAAATCATGTATTTCAAAGATAACCGCTTTTTTAGGAAATCATCCATGTAGTGTATAGTGTCAATACAAAATTCATTTTATAGAAATTGCAGAAACAAATCAAAACTCCTACGCTACGTATGTTTTACAGAAACATACGTCCTCAACAGTTTAAAAATGCGTATGTATATATTGTTATATATTGTTATATATTGTTATATTGTTATATATTGTTATATTTTATGTACCTCATTGTTACATAAAACCACTTACCGAGTTTCATCAAAATTGATTCATAAATAAGGAAGTCATGACGTTTAATTTATTCTCCATTAGAATAATAACACTTGAAGAAGGCTATTGTATAGCATATAATGGAATTAGCTTATAACGCTAATGGAAAGCGTTCTCCAAGTTATCATAATGAATTAAAATAAATAAATGAAAAATAATGACAAAACTAAATTAACTCACCCACTAACATTCGAAGTTAGCCTAAGCAACAACACATCTGACAAATTATTCGTCAAAATGTTTATTCATATCTTTATTTTGTTCATATTAATTTTTGAATTACAGTTATTATTAAGTTTTTACTTGGCTAAGCCTACCAAATAATAATAAAATTGGATATAAACGTAGGCCTATGTCAAATTAACTAAGATAGCCTCCAAAAATAGGCTGGTCTGAAATACATTTTTGTTTTTGTTTAATCACAAATGTATTTAAATTTGTTAGCAATCGAACGCAAAAAGGGAAGTGGTAAAAAGCGATGGTCTCAAAAGTAATTTAAAAAACTACATTTTTTATTAGGTTCTTTGATTATGTATCCAATTATAAAAAAATCAATAACTGTAATACAACTTTATACTCTTTTAAGCACTTTCCTTGTTATTATCTTTCGTTTTGATTTTACATTCGCTTCATCATTTTGACGTCTAGTAGTCCAGCACCCGGAACGTAATGTTGTTGCTTGTTGTTCACAGTTACAAAGGGATTTTACTCAAAGTACCAATAAAGATATTTATTAAAATAATATTAAAAAATAATAATTCACCTTTCGTTTTTACAAAACAAAAATATACATACTATTTTAAGATATGAGACGATTTAAATCTTACGTTGTGTGTTTCAACAAAATTAACGTTCTCTGCTTTGTAAGTAGTATTTCTTCAGATCGACCTTGAGCAAAATCAGGAAATTTGCGATGGTTCGATAATAGACCTAGCTGCCGTTTGACATTGGGATATTAATTACCTATAATTGTTTATAAAATGACCCGAGCCAATAACGAGACTACAGTGTTGGTAGACAATTCCCTTTCAAAATAAACAAATATATGCTGGGGTATACAGGGTGAACAACTTAACTGTGCCACCATTGGAATCTTTGAAACTATTAGTTTTAGAGTAAACTTTAAATAGGGAACTTCACCTACTTTTTTATAGGAATCAAAAATATGAAATCCATTTTTTTGTAGGTGGCCACCATTTTCCAATATGGCGGCCAACTTTAAAATTTCTTACGGAACACCCTGTATTTTATGATGATTTTAGAAGTAACATGCGATTTTAAGTCATTTTTATTTTTGACATTTTTTCCCTAAGCCTACTCATTTATGAGCTAAAGCTTGTTAAGCCTCGGAAAAGCTGGCTTGTGTCATCATGTGAGTTACATGTATTAAATCGAATTATCTGACTTAGAAATAATATTTATTTAGTTGATATTAGAAAATTAAATTAGATAAAAAAACTTTCTTATAATTTAGTAGTTAGTAACAATCCCTTTAAAAAAAATCAGTTACATTAATGGTTAATGGTTAGTTCATACCAAAGGTTACATTAATCATTGAAATCAGCTGCTTATTTATTTAATTATTAATCTGATCACCTGTTGCAATTGTGGGCATTGTTGTCATTGTTGACAGATAGTGGATGTGAAATATTTCCTTTCAGTGCACAATTTTACATGGTTTTAAACATGATTTTAGTTTATTTTCAATTTTACTGTGCTTAAGTTTATTTTATTTTGTTACAGAATCGACAAAGTCTAGCTCTTTTTAAGTAATATTAGTTTGGGTTCTTAGGTAAGTGTCCTGTTGTACTTTATGAAAATGGACTTGACAAACGAAGAGAAAGTTGATATGCTGGAAATTTATTTCTTGTGCAGAAAAAATTGTTCCCTAGCAGCATCGACCTATGTAGAGAGGTACCCTGGCAGACGGCCTCCTAATAGAACAAGTTTTAAAAAAATAGTAGATAATCTCAGGAATCACGGTTCATTCAAGAAAAAGAAACAGAGACCAAAGATTGTCATAACCGAAGAAGTTGAAACTTAAATACTTGCTTGTTTTGAGGTAAATCCTAAATCAAGTACAAGGGGAGTAGCAGAAGTATGTGCGGTATCAAGGTCATCTATTAACAGTGTACTGAAAAAACATCACTATCATCCTTACAAATCAACAGTTCTCCAGGTTATGCTGCCTGGCGATGAAAATAGAAGATTGGAGTTTTGTTACTGGTTTTTAGACAAAGCTTTAAGTGATCCCAGCTTTGTATCCAAAATTATTTGGACGGATGAAACAAATTTTTCAAACAAAGGCATGATGAATAGAAAAAACAACCACTATTGGTCCACCTCAAATCCACTTATTGTTAGAGAAGGTCGTGATCAAGTTAGATTTTCCATTAACTGTTGGTGTGCGATACTTGACAACAAGGTACTGGCAGTGCACTTCTATGAAGGATCGCTAACAGGCGTAAGATATAGGCAATTCTTGGAAGAAATTCTTATTCCGGCCCTAGAGGACATTCCTCTTAACACAAGAGAGCAGTTGTTTTGGCGGCACGTCTACCCGGCACCAAATCTGACCACCGCTATAAGGTTAATCAGGCGTTACTAATTTCACAACTTAACCCGGCACCGAGGCAGTTTAAAGGTAGGCGAGCTGGGTTCCCTCTCCACAACACCAAACATACAACCCTCTTTCTTCTTTTGCTCCCTCGAACCCTAGGCATCTCATCGCCTACCTCCTTTGGCTATGCATAGCGATAATAATGAGCGGTGGATCCAGGAGTTATCTTCCCGCTTTCACCAGTATTGCTTTACGAATCTCACTTCTTCCAATTATTTAATGGAAATAAATGGCAGAAATGTCTATTCAGAACATCGAGGAATCAAAAAATAGATATCTTAGCAAACCTATTTCTAAAATAAATGTTTAAGTATTTATTCTCGTAGTACAAAACGGACACAACTTTTATTATTGTCTATTCCATCGTTTAGTGAAGCTCGTCCCCTAATTTCTTAAAATCTGCAGCGAGAGAAGTTACCTTCATTTTACAAAGCTCCTGCCATTTTCGCATATGTTCGTTTAATAAAGCTCGGCCCCCAACTATTTAACAAAACGTTGCCTTCATTTCACAAAGCTCGCCCCCATTCAATTTTAAAGCCATCTCACACCTTCGTTTAGTAAAGCTCGGTGCCCTATTATTTTAAGGGAGGTATCGGGAGGACATGGACAGTGTGAACCTACGGCACCTTACGGAAAGGGGAGGTGTTTAAGAGAAGAGAAAAGAGAAAGGAGAGGTTGGGAGGGAGTAGTGTAGGTGGAATGGGTAAGAGGGGTGACTGGTGCCGGGTTGTCATACTGTCATGGCGGACGGTGAAAGGACCAGTGCCGGGTCGACGTGTTTTTTTTATAACATATAAGGGTTGGTGCCGGGTTGAAGAACTCCCGTTGTTTTATCAACAAGACGGAGCGCCACCTCACATCAGTGATGTAGTAAGAACTTTCCTGGACGAACATTTTCCAGATCAATGGATTGCTACATATGGACCAATTGCATGGCCACCACGGTCACCTGACCTTACGACACTGGACTTCTTCCTCTGGGGGTAATTAAAAGATAAACTCTATGAAAACAGATACAATAGTGTGGATGAGATGTTGAAAAAAATCAGGGAAATATTACATTCCACCCATCACACCTTGATATCAAAGGCAACACAAGCCACCTTCACAAGGGCTCATGCATGTATTTATTACGATGGTGGACACTTTGAACATGTACTGCAGTCATGAGCCATTACCTGTTGTAAATATTTTCAATGTTATAATTTATATGATCAATTGTGTACTATTAATTAATGTTAATTGTTAATATTAAATGTTACTATTTATAAACTACAAACTTTAAATGACATTTATTATTTAACTACAAATTCATAAATATGTTTTTGTCTAATTTAGATCTTAAATATTAACTAAATAATAATTATTTCCAAGTCAGATAATTCGACTTTATTACTTGTAACTCACATAATGGCATGACAAACCAGCTTTTCCAAGGTTTAACATGCTTTAGCTCCTAATCGACTAGGTTTATGGAAAAAATGCTACGAATAAAAAAGTCTGAGAACATTTACAAGAATATTAGATTTAATATTTTTGATTGTCATAAAAAAGTAGGTGAAGTCTATTGTTTGAAGTTTTCTCTAAATCTTATAGTGTCTGATATACCCTATGTGGCACACTTAAATTGTACAATTGACATTTTTGAAACTTCTGCATGCTGTAGCCCCTAGACGAGTAGGTTTAAGAAAAAAATGTCAAAAATAAAAATGTCTTAAAATCGCATTTTATTTCTAAAATCATCATAAAATACAGGGTGTTCCATAAGAAATTTCAAAGTTGGCCGCCATATTCGAAAATGGCGGTCATCTACAAAAAAATGGATTTCATATTTTTGATTCCCATAAAAAAGTAGGTGAAGTTCTCCATTTAAAGTTTACTCTAAAACTAATAGTTTCAAAGATTCCAATGGTGGCACAGTTAAGTTGTTCACCCTGTATACACCACTTATATAAATAAAATTAGGAACCAGTAAAATAAAGCCTGAGTTTGAAATACTGTTTGATCTAATTGGATTCCTCTTTAAACACTTGAATAAAATGAATTGAAATGAACATGAAGCATGAAATGAGCATGAAATGAAGCATGAAATACTTTGATACTATCATCTCCGTTCACAGTATCAAAGTAATATAGGCATAATAGCAAATTCCATTTCAAGTTATGGACTTGTTTGTTCCACTGTCCAAGGCTGCAAAATAATGCTTTACTATAATTTAAAGATGAGCAGTCTACTGTATAATTAATTCTTGTCACCATAGAGGTACACGGGCACATGATTGATGATAAGTTACAGCATTTAGGGGTCAAATTACCAAATAAATAATCTAAATGTGTTCGTGATCATAAGTAAAAGTGGGTTATATATCAATAAAAATTAACTTTAATGTTATCTTTCGATGGTAACATATTTAAATTAATTTAAACCTCAATATTAGACGTAGACAAAATTAAAAACTTCCACGTTTGATTATACGTGTATGAAATTAGGTAGCGGGAGTCATTTAAATACTCAATTGTGCAAAGAACATAATATAAGAAAATATATGGAGTCATCTAAAAAGACTTAAAGCCGTACCTAACGCAGCACCTAACGTTGCTACAAATCCGAACTTGAAAAGTTATTTGGGTCGGATTTTATACCATTTGAAAGTTTCACTAATAGCAATGTAATGCAAACAATTGCTTATACATGTAGGCCAAAATTCAGAATTGCCTTCTAGCCATGTTTAACTAACTCTAATGAACCATGAGCCAGAACAAGGCTTGATGTTAACATTCCTGGAACCCTGAATGATAGTGATTTTATGATTTGTTTAAGGGTTTCACATATAATAAATACTATAAGTGGTCGATGTATGCTTTTTTACAACTTTTGTATTTGGGAAGAAGATACTAGTTACCATATATAAGTATAACGATGATAATTAATTTTGGGGCTTGAAATCTAGAATTTAAATTAAACCAACAAGGATCTCTATATACAGGGTGTCTCATGTAAAGTGTAAAGTGTACAAAAAAATTACAGACGAACTTACCTATAGGGATGAAACCCATTTAACACCCATAAATTGACCCAAAGAAATAACATACTGATGTTTTAAACTTTTTATAAGTACAGGGTGTTCCAAAAACTGAGAGTTATTAGTGTGATTCTGAATTTTAAATACAAACTTATATCATGTTTACATCATTTTAAATATCAATAATAAACAAACATTTTCGCAAAAATAGGACTTACTTATCTTTATATATTCTTTTGTTTCAAAATGGCAGCCATGTTTGTTAAGCATAGTTACAATAATAGTAAATTCTGCATTTTATAAACCACTGGACATATAATTTTCAATTCAAATGTCTTACTCATAATGAACTCAGCTTTACTGATATGCTACATTACAATATTTAAATATAATTGATTCTTGGAGCACGTTTATAAGCCAAAACTTCAAAAAATTCAAACAGTAATATACATCGAAAATCATGGCGTTGGAAAGGTCTTGTAGATCCTAGCAACTTTCTTATTTATATAATCTTCGTATCTCTTTTTTTTATCAGCAAAAACTCACATTTCCCTTATAAAATGCATGTTAATGCATAACACATTAAATTAAAGAAACCACAGGGTGCATGGAAGTGTTACACCAATTAAAATTGATGTATATTTTGTTTATCATATATTTTAAATAAATGTATATTATTGGCCCAAACTAATTTTGAATCAGTTTTAAGTTGTAAGATGTTTGCCTAAATACAACTTAACATTTTAATGGATGGGACTGAACTGAAAATTTAATTTAAAATGCTGATTAAATTGTGTTCTATTAATAAAATGCATTTTAGGTGAAGTATATTATTAAAAAAATATATAAAACAAATTATTAAAATTTACAGTTAATACTAATATACCCGTTAAAAATCGATTAAGTAATTTTGAATTTTTTATTTATTGAGGAAGTTATTTTAAAAACATGTTTACTTAAGGTTTGTACGCCTGAGTTCTTTGAAATTTATCAAAATGAGGTTGGAGTTTAGGTATTAAAGTGAGAGTGATCGAGTTGAGTTGGAATATCCTAGTGAGTATCTAAATCGTAAGGTTGACCGTAGTCGGCTACTGAATGATGTATCAAAGGATTACTCCAGACAGTGCCGGGAAACGGACAATGACCTCATCTCCGGGACTGTCAGAGTTAACATGATATTGTAGACCGGCAACGGTGTTGTATTACTTCCTTGCTGGTACGGTAACAAATGATAATGAGGAAGAAAATATAATATCAAGATAAGTAAAAAGATGAAGGTTTTAAAATAATTGTAAATACTTAATAACTTGTAATAATACGTACATAATAGTAAAATATCTGTCATAAGATATACAAACCAAGAACCATTAAGATCATGAAGGGTGATTTATCTTTTAAGAAATTTTCATAAATAGTGGAAAGCATTAATTATTTTACTGAACCATGAAAAAAAATCAAGTAAGATCATAACAATATTTTTATCTCTTCAAACTTGGAATACTTTGTAATAGGTTAGTCTTACTGTCAAGAGAAAACAGTCAATAAATTCCCTTAACATGAAATTGTTGATATACAACGACCTCGTTTTGTCTTGCCAATCACTGCAAATATAACGAGAAGTTTAGCCTCGACGATGAATGGTATCTACGATGAATATGCATAATGTTTCAGACTTGGAATACCCGTCAAACACAAACACTCAAACAGATATCCTATAGTCTCCTGGGATCACATCTTGTTACCTTCCTGATATATATTATTACTGAGCATTTACCTTACTATTTGACAGTATGTATATAAAGAATAAGTTTAATTTTATGACAAGGCTACCAGCAAACTATTATGTTTTAATGTGTGATTTGAAAGCCCTTTTCGTCTAGATATGCCTTTTGGAACTTTTAAACGTGTCCACTTTCAGGGCTCTGGCCCCTGGGCTATCAAAGTTTCAAAGTTAATGTTATGGAATAACAGAAATAAATATAGTTAAACAGTTGACAGCCAAACAAATGTAGTACAGATGTATGAATTGCTTATAAATTAAATATGAGTCTGCGGTCATGTGCGATGTTCTCAAAAGAGCAGCTTTATTTTAAAACTGGTCTGCCTTTTGAGTCGGGATGTAAAGTAAGGAATTTATCTCCGGTTTGGAAATCATAGGATGAAATTATAAATTTAAAAACGTGTTACAAGTCATGAAACATTATTTTTTATTAAAATGTAAAGTAAA
Organism: Allygus modestus; assembly: GCA_963675035.1. Taxonomy (NCBI): domain Eukaryota; kingdom Metazoa; phylum Arthropoda; class Insecta; order Hemiptera; family Cicadellidae; genus Allygus; species Allygus modestus. Next base: position 99,417,294 of record OY776115.1, on the reverse strand, counting down.
TAAAAATGTCCATGAATGGAATTCCATTAGAAGAATTAACTGACTCAAAATGAATGTGTACTATGCAAATGAACTCGATTACTAAGAAAATATAATTAGAGGTAGTAAATAAAATGATAACAGTCAATGAACAAGGGTATACATTATTATTAAATCCTTTTATAATATATATTAGAGTTTTTTTTAACTACAAAGAATTTATAAAAATTGAATTTCATATTTATTTTCTTAGCCGCGGCAGTGTTCATTGTTATTGCCACTGCCATTATTGTTATAACCACTGTTATTGCCATTGTTATAACCGCTCTGGTTATTTTTCATGTACTAACTACGATCTTTGACGTAGTTTAATTTATTTACGTTTGCTTATACTTTCATATAACAATAACTATGCTGGTTGATTAAGTATTGACACATGTAAGTTTAACACAAGTTACTTAATGAAGCCTAAATTGTGTGAAATGTGTATATTTATTGTTACTGTATTGACAAATTTGTCAGATATAATAATTCATTATATAGTTCAAAATTCAATCCGAAATAAAATTGGAAACATACTGACAAAAACTAATCGTTCCTTTGCCCAGTGTTTTGGGACTTCTGGCATCCATAGTGTTTTAGAACGACATAGATGTTTCGGGCTCTTCTATGTGGGGAGAGCCTGTTGAAGGGTAACTGCTTTAGGGTTTATTTGATAGTGGTAACTGCTCCCTTGGGGCTAGTTCCTTCTCTTCAGCAAACAGCTTAAGTCCTTCTCAAGCCATAAGAGATGATAAATATTACTTAATGTAAAAACGAGCAATTTAATCTTACAAATCATTTGATTAAGGAGGTAAAAGTCATTTATAAAACAACTATGCATTTCTTTTAGTGGACCCGTTTCTCGAAACCAAATTAAATAAATATTCCACTTGTATCTTATTGAAATGGCTAGTTAAATATATCGCCTTACCATTTCAATTATTTAATATTTATTTGCATTCATAAGCAAATACTGAGTAATTTGCACTCATTGTTAGTTAAGTTAGTTGAATTGTGTTTTTTTGTTTACTGAAATGCAGTTGAATCAAAATTGATCTATATCTTATGGACAAAAACTAACTTAAATAGTGGTTAACTTTGATGGCGGCCTGTATCACGCACATAGAAAGTATACAAAAATGTAAACCAGTTTGTGATACTACAGATAGAAGCAATATTTTTTATGTTCCAACTATCAAAATCTGTTTAGGTTTGTCAAAGAAGTATGTTTTAGGTAATCTATTTAAATAAAATTAGAGTTTTGTCTGTACATTGATTGGAATTAGGAAATTTTGATACATTTTGATGTTTTACACCCTAGGGAAGCCAAAACCAGTCTTATCTCAATTTCTGTCTGCCTGTCGGTAACGCTCAAGGGCGGGATTTTGTTTGATTTTCACGTTAAATCGGGTGCACTGACTTTGATACAAAAATTTGTTTAATTTGTTCCATCATGCATGATATGATTTTAGGTGACTTTAAACTGGCATACGCCTTTGGAAACAAAAATGGCGGTCCCTCAAAAACGTGATTTCGTGTGGTTTTGGTCATATTTTGCTCGCTTTTCACAGGGAAATGGATACACTGATTTCGATGAAACTTTTTTCTATGTTCTACATGTGCGTTAGAAGGTTTTAGGCAAATGTGGTTTCTTGAAATCACCTTAGGACACTGCCCCACGGGATTTTTAAGAACCTATGTTATTATTATGGACAAAGCGTTTATTTATTTTGAACCAGAAGATGTCTTAAGAATGTTTTAGATCTACAAACAGATGTTATAGTTCTTATTTAAAACTTTGAGTGAAGACTGGTAATAAATAACATAAGTATGCAGGGTGGATATGACCTAAGAATATTTATTCCATAAACTGATGTTCTAGATCTGATTTAAAACGTTGAGTGAGGATTGGTATTAAATAACATAAATATGCAGAGTAGGTATAAGGTCTAATTCTATATTTGTCAGACTCATGCACTCAATGAATCTAGTTATCACTTTATCTAAAAAAAAACGACAATTTCTATGAAGAGAAATTTTGCATGGTGCAGATGTACAGTAAGAATACATTAAAACAATCGTGTAGGGCTCTGTTATAATTTACTTTTAAGGCAATCTAATGAGTATTAGTATTTACTGGACCTTTTAAGTTGAAATTTTGTAGGTACATAACTAATAAATCAGAACAAAACGCAAGCCTATTCCCGTTACGAAAATGTTTAAGGGCTTCGACCCCTGGATTTTCAAATTACAATCTTTTAACAATCTTGCACCTATTACAGGAATGATGAAGCTGAAATTCGATAGGAATAAAGCTGATAGCTCAATAGCTCAATAGCACATACATACTCCAGATACAAATATACTCAAGGGCTCTGGCCCACTAACCTTTAATATAAGCGTATTAATTATCACACACTAACTACTCAGCAAATAGAACTGGAATTTGGTACCTTAAAGGATACGAGAAAAACATCATCAATGTAATGGGGAGTCATGGTGTTGTTCTCTGGAGATTTCACACAGACCCTTTGTCGTGCGTGAGACATGGGTGGACGAGATCTTCGCCTCTCTAAAAAGTTATTTTATGTAGCCAACCACTGAGCATCTGAACTTAACAGTAATTATGAAAATTTCTTTTGGAGAAGATTAAGGGGTTGAGGAGTTTTCTTATGCCTTTTAAAAGTTGAGAACGGAACATTGTAAAACAGTCGTAGGCTCATAAACATCACTCCTTCACTCGGCACAATCGTTTAATCACAGGATTTACTGATCGACTTTTTTACTGAGGTTCATAAACAGGTTAATTTGGCAAGTGCTTGGCTCTGTGGTTGTGCCATCCTCACATCCACCAATGAACAAGCAACGGAGATCAACACAAAGGTAGATCTCTTCCAAAGCGAGGATCGAAATATACATTTTTAACACCCTTCTTTGAACCATGACCACGCCGTTCACTACCCGACAGAGTTCCTCGACTTATCAACAGTACCCGAACTATCTGCCAGTATATTTCGTTAACTTTGTTTTAATTGTTCTTTAAACATGCAAAATGTAATTTAAATATTATACAATTATATGGGTTGTTATTTTATTTAATTAAACTATTATACATACAACCCGTACGAAGGACGGGTACACTGCTGGTATAAAAATATAATATATTAATTTAATTATAAATTGACATTTAAAAAGGAAAGGAAAATACTTTGAAGTTGTTGGGTTCGAAATCTTTTTTTTTTCGTGACCCACTCTTTTGCTAAGAGATATATACAGTAATGATTGACTCATTTCGTAAGCTAATTTATGGGAAATAAATCCTAATTTTCACTGTCCATTTAGTAATTGAATTTAACGGTCCATTTAATCATTGGATGTGCAATCGATGCCAAACTGCATCAGAATACCACGTTTAATAAAGCAATCCTAATCTGTAATTATTGTTTTACATCTGTTATAAAACTTTAGGGGAAAGTGTTTTAAATCCTCCTACTTTTAAAGTGATTACTAATTTGAAACTATTTTACTTTAGCTAAATAATGTAAGCTTTTAATTACAGGTTTATACTATGTTTTTACATAAAACTATGATATTAAAACGTTAAACTAAAAGTCAAATTTGATCACTAACCTTAAATTTAATTTTGTATTTTTGTCATTTGTTGTATAGTAACAAATATAAAGAATTATCAAATATAAATTAACCTAGAATGAAATGATTAAAAGAACTGGAGCTTTATTAAAAAGTGGAAAGTAATCTGATATAAACATACCTAAATTTCCAATACTTAAAAAAGAAGAAGATTATCCAATGAAAGAAATAGAGGAACAGTAAATTAAGAGGGAGGGTCTCGCAAAGAATATTGAACATCTAAAACTCAATATAGAACGCAAGTTAATAAATAATTGAATGAATGAACCTCACATACCGATTTATGGCTAGAGGATGCTCATATTGAGCATACTGTAATATGTTAAAACGTCTTTTTGCAACTAGAAATGATATTTTGTTGGTACTAGTTACTCAAACTCTTAAATCTGAAAATACAAAATAATGTTGAGGGAAACATTAGACACCTTATTTTTTAGTAAACAGGACATAATAGATTTATGTCTCAATTTTTTAACTACTTCTAAGAATAGGGTAATATCCGAGCACTCGAAGTCATTGGAGTTTAGTTATCTTTGATCAAAGGAATATTATTTATCGTCACTTAGGCAGGATTATTAAGCCAGGATTGAATTAAAAACATGCTAAACTATTAAAATGAATCATAGATATATCTGACAACAGTAAATATTTTTGTAGAACTAGGTTTTCCGGGACAAATATAGTCATTCAAATATGGTATACATGTCATAGTAAAAATAGAAAAATTTATCATCGATTATTTAATAATTTACTATACAAACTAGACAAACATTTTTCAAGGGCTATTCCCAGATTTCCCAAATTACAAATTTCAATAATCGAGCCGATTTAAACAAGTGATAATTAAAATAGAATCGATTATAGTCCAATTTGTATCCTATCAACGTTTTCCAAGATTTAAAAAAAATCAATGGATGAAAGATATAAGTCGTTTCTTAATAAATACATCATATTAATTTCAAATCAATTTGGCTTTATCTCTGGATTACCAACAATTCAAGCCTTAGTTGAATATATAAAGGATATTTTAAATGCACTAGACAACCGCAAAGACACAATTTGTTTGTATTTAGACTTTACCAAACCCTTTGCTATGGTGGATCATGACATTCTACTATAATAATTGCATGACGAGGAAACGGGATAAAAGAAACGGCACATAGCCAGATTGTTTCTTATTTAAAAATGTAATTCAAAAATTAAGTTTTACATATCCAGATAAAACCATTTTTATACAATGTAAGCATGAAAAACCAAAATCAGAAGTTCCCCAAGGATCTGTGTTTGGACCAGTTTTATTTGTTTTATATATAAATGATATTTAAAATTCTATATGTGATTCAAAAATAATAATATTTGCTGATGAAACTTCTATTGTCTTGTCAAATCCTTCACAAGAACAGTTCATCATTCATGATCATTGTTGCGGATTAGGAAACCCCAGCATAGCTGCTAGGCACATCTTCCACAAGTGGGAATATTGCGCAGGTTACCGGAAGGATAGGATATAGCAGGAAAGGAAAGAGTGGGATGGGACGGCATCCAAATCCCAATTCTGCCCTCCAACTGGTCAACTCAACTGACAGGTTACCCATGTACAACAGCCAGGGCCATCCATTCTCAGGTTGGCAGGTTGGGGACCATACCCGGAGATTCTGTCCCTAGCCGCTGAAAATGGAGGGACCAAAGGTGAAAGGGAAGTTTGTCATAATGGACAGCCAAAAGACTTACCACATGTAATGATAACTTTATTTTCTGTACCCAATGTCAGCCTCAAAACTGGTATAGACCAGTTTTAAGGTAGTCCTGGGACACAAGAACAGTTAAATTGATACTTTTGTCGACAATTAAATTAGCTAAATGGTTTTAATCAAATAAGCTAAAATAAAATCTCAGACGTTTAGTATATAAAATAATAAGAAAATCAAGAATAATTATTTTGTTATACTAATTGATCGACAAGAAATGCAATCAACAACATTGGGAATTTATATAGAAAGTAAATTAAATTATTATAAGTATTCATGAATATTCATGAATTATCAAGATTGATCCCTAAAGACAAATTATAGATAAATAACTATCATTTTCAAATTGAAAATTAAAATTAAATTGATGTATTCACCATTAATTAAAAGACTTTGTGTTCGTCAGGGATTTCGTCTTAAAATATTAAATTCGTGTAAACCTTTTATTAAAACAAAGGAAAATATTATCTCTACCATCAATTTACATATTTTCACTCACTTAAAGATAAATACTAAGCATTTTGAAATTAATATTGTGACAACAAATGTAAGTATCAATTGAAACATAGTGAAAATTATTCAGTACAAAGACAAGATTTTATCTCCATCAAACTATATACTCACCCCAAATACTTTACGATAAATTATCAAAAGATATAAAAAATAAAAATACTCTTGAACATTCAACAGAATTATTCAAAGATAAACATTTTACTATAGTGAATTTTACATTATTATTTAAATGAATATGTAAATTATTTATGTAACTATTAGCAAGATTTTTCAACTAACCCTTGTAATTTTATTATTTTCAATGGTCAAACAAAGATTATAAACATGGATATTCCTGTTACAGGGCAAATTATTATTTTGATAGATAAAAAAATATGAAGTAAATAAATTATTCAACAAGACAAAGCTCAATAGGGGGAAAAGGCAGAACCCAACCAGAGTGTGTAATATTTGTCATTCGAAATTTATCACAGGGTCTTATATATGTTGACAGCTAGCAGTGGCAGACTTGCTTTTAAACTGCTTCAATTCAGAATCTTTTATTTTAGCTTGGGATTCCATTACAAAATATGCATAAATGACGATAAAGAAAATCGCATTATGGAAATACCACCTCGAATATTTGAGAAACTACTACATCTACTTCCATATAATTAATCTTTAAATTATAAAGACGATATATCACTGTAATTATAGCCTGAAGCCAACATGTATTTTACGGATGATTTCTTAAATGGCTTAAACATACAAAAATAAGTTTACGCATTTTGTTTGTACCTAGAACTCGTTTCATCCAATCCAAAAACATTTACAATTTGTTATTATGTAAAATTATTAATACACGAGTAATGCCCATTTTTAGTGTCTGCAGTGTATTATTACCCCATAAGAATTTACAGTTATGCATAGTAAGATATGCTAGTCCCATATCTACCGTTGGACCCTTCTTGTTCAAGTCTCACACCATAAGATTACTCTGGACTTCACCTGACCTGGAGGCTTCTCAGGAACTCAGGGCAACCGGAGTGTTTCCACCAAGGAGACAAAGGATGTGGTGGGTAGACGCAATGAAAAATCGTCAATGGATTTGATCAAAAGGTCTTTCAGATTTTGATAAAAAATCAAATGATGATCAAATTGGAATGGATTATGGGACACTCTCGGGTCAAATTCAGGGTTATCAAACTTTATCGAGACCGATTAGAACTATTGGATGGATCAAGTCTGATAAAGTTACAAGCTTTTTCGAGGCCCAATCAGACCATTGATATAGTTTGATCAAACTTCATCAAAACATGTTCTTGGGGGTGCCTTGTGGTGACGTGTCCCTGTATTTCCACCCGGCCCTAGGCCTAGTATCTCCATCTCCCTCTGGCTCATCTCCTAAAAAACAGCAAACCTTAGGTGGTCATTAGCTACAAGCAGATGGCGAGTCCTTCTCATCCCCTCTAAATCAACTGCCACTGAGACTTTCACAGGATACTAAATTACCTTTGATAAGGGCCAAGCTCCATAATTTTTCTTGCGTAAACAATAACCCTTTCCTTTCCATGTAGATACAGTTTTCTACCTATCTGGATACCATTAAACTCAAATATGTCTCTCTCTATGGACTGTAAATAACATTTATTTGCCTAGGGAAATAACATATCTTGGGTTGGTAGGACTGGAGGGGGAAAAATAAACTAAAACTTAATTGACTTAACACGTTTTCGAGCCTAGAGCTATTTCGTGCCTGTAGATGCTAAATGGATACAATTCATTTAATAAACTTATCGATAGTTAATATTCATAGATACCCTAAAATATAATACTGTTTTCATGACTAATTAATACGCCAGTGGATTAACCTAATCTATATCTATAAATACGAAAACCCGATCATTCCAAAGGCCAAACCTCTACACCTACAATCACGAAATTTGGCACGTATACTCTTTCCATAACATAAGTAACCAATAAGAAGGGATTTTAAGGAATTCCCATAGGGATATGCCCCACGGGGCTTCAAAATTCCAATCCTCTGTTATTCTTATGGACATTCTATAGGGAGGAAAAACCGATCATCCCACAGGCCAAACCTCTACACCTTCAATCACGAAATTTGGCACGTATACTCTTTCTATAACATAAGTAACCAAATAGAAGGGTTTTTTAAGAAATTCCCATAGAGATACGCCCCACGGGCCTTCAAAATTCCAATCCTATGTTATTTTTGTGGTTATTCACTTTGGTTTGAGCTGATGAAAATTCTTTCAACTGATTATGATTCGTAGTAGTTCCACGGGTCAACCACAAAATGCAGCACACACCCAACTGTTGTTTTTCCGGGTGAAACCGAGTACAATGGCAGCTAGTTAACAATGAAATAACATCAAATATTTTCTTTAAACGCGGTTAAATTTTTCATTAAAAATTAACTTTAAGGCCAATTTTATAATTAATTTCATGTCTTATCTATGTGGTGTTTTAGAAAAATTTAGTCTTGATGAAGGTAGTCTCTAATCCACGGAATTTACACCAACAGAAAACTTACCACCGCGTGAAGATTTTTGGATATACCGTCAACAAATATGATTTATAGAAAGTAAATCCAGTATATAGTTACTAATATATATATATATATAAGTGAATAGAATAGTACTAAAAGTGACACATCTGTGTTCCTACTTTGAAGTTACACGCACAGGGTTTTATTCAGGAAAGCGAGTTTCCACACAAAGGAAATTTATCGGTTGATGAGAATCTAGTATAGTATATCACACAAAGAGCCCATTGAGAGAACCCAGTTTCTTTTTGCGTCGTTTTAACACAGATAACCTATGTTATGAGTCGTACTTATTTGTCCGATCACATTATCGGTTGATGAACTGAGACTATTTATTTGGCAACATTTTTTTACCCAATCATAAAAATACCACAGAGTATTAAAATTATTTAGGGTATTTTTTTATCGTAAGCCACAGTATCAGAAAATAAATCTGTTTTTTAATGGAATCATTTTAATATTAGAAGCTACTAATAGTTGTTGTGTTTCCCGTATGAAGTTTTATATTACAGAATGTTAAACTTGGTGTTCTATATTCCATTTTATCTTGAGACTGAGGCACCAAATCCTGAAATAATCAGATGTTTTTCTCAGAAAATAAAGGGTGTGAAAAGGATGTTTATGTTTGTTACTTACGTTATTGTGTAGCTCCTCTTTTGTAATATCGTGTTTTTTTACCATAGATCTAAAATGTTGACACCCAAAAAAATATTGATTATATTTTCTATTTTTCTTTTATTCATTTTCCAATATTACATAAGAGGCTTATGTCAATTACAGATAGCATCATTATTTCAACTAAATTCTGGAAATTCTTTGACAGTCCGTTTTCAAGATCTTCATGCGCACAGCAATTTAAAAATACAAATTAAATATTGCGATGGTAACTAATAAATACAATAAATTCAATACATACATTAGGCTAGTGATGTCCAAATTTTGCATAAACAATACTTTATTTTTAAAATCACAAGCACAAACACTAAATAATTATGTTATAGTTAGTAAATAATCAGTTAATAATTATGTAATAGTTAGTAATTGCTTAGACATCTTTGCAGGCTATTTTAGAATTCGATTAACTTTAACTTAACTGCTACGGCTTTTTAATAAATAGAAACAACAAATTTAAGGTTATACACAATTTTATGAACAATAATTTTTTTATTAAGAAAATAGGTAATTTGTTTATAGGTCAATGACAAAATTAAATTTTAAATATTACCCAGACATTCCTTTTGAAGAGCTTTATACATGACAGTGGTCAAAAAGCTACTGAATAACATTTATTTGTTCTTACAACTACTCATTTAACTTAGCCTTGAATTAAAAAATTGTTTAAAATTATTGTTATATAATTATAAAGCTGGTTTAGCAAAGTGACCACTTAAAAATAACTTTTCTTTCCATTTAACCTTGTGCTGGGTCAATCTGTAATTGCACTATCATGTTGTGTTTTAATTATTCCTTAGGCGTTTCGTAACATCAATTTGCACTTATAACTTTGATATTTCGGTTAATTTAGATAACTAACCAAGAATTAGTAAAATTGTCATGGTTCAAGCAAAAGAACTTGTTTGTAATATAAACCTTATATCACTTTATCTCTGGCACCAGCACATTTC